>OV656867.1:86310509-87510509 GCA_927399465.1 Sarcophaga caerulescens | reverse complement strand
AGGCTTAAAAGTTCTAAAATAATGACCTTAAACTGAAAAAATATTAATGTACTGAAAATTTAAGAAAACATCTCTGAAAGAGCTTGTGGAAATATCAAAACAACCGGAAGTGATCCAGTGATTAGTAAATACATTGACCCAAGTATAACAGAAGGAAATACCTTTGAACAAACGACGGAGTTTTAATCTTTAAGTTTATTTTCTGTCCAAATAATTTAATTATCAAGAACTAAAATTTATATACTTCATTACTTATACAGAAAAATAAAAAGTGTTAAAAAAATTGTGTATTGTATTGATTTATAAACTTTAGTAGAAGCAAATCCTCGCAACAGTGAAAAAATGCCTTGGTTTAATCCGAGAGTGCTAAGCAGGCGCCTAATTAGCCGATGATTGTTTATGGACCTCAAATTTCAAAGCGATTAAGAAATAATTTTAGTTCCTTTCTGGTAATACCAATCTCAAACATACACCACAATCCCCTAGACTAAACTTTCAATTTGTTAAAGCTAATAAATCCCTTCAAAACTGAATTATTTCTGAAGAGAAAAAGTAGGCTTATAAACACTCTTTATTCCTTTCAAAACAATAAACTTTAAACCAATTTTAATATTAAAAACGCAACAAAACCTATTTTAACCGTTTATAAACACGTTATGAGATGAAATCCTTTTGGATAGTGAAATGGCAACACTTTTTGACAGAAAAAACAAACATTGAATTGAGAAGAGAGAAACGGGAACCAAATACAACAACAATAACAACATTGCAGTTAGCTTAACAGACAAACTAAATACATAAAAAACAACAACAACTCAGCCGTAGAAAATAAATATGAAAAGAAAATTCAATAAAACAAAGAAAACAAGGAAAATATACTGAGAACCGGACTGGAAAAATAGGATAAGGCATAGACTAAGGATTAATAGACTCTGGAAATTAATTTCCAAAAGAAAAAACAAAAATACGAATTAGTACAACAAAGTAGACACGGTTGAAAAATTATTAAACAACACAAGAAAAAAAAACGCTTTTTAATTTAAATTAATGGGTTTGTTTTTTTTTGTTTATTAAACAAATTTAAGACAAGACAAGTCTTCAACTTCCCACATACACACACACACACACATTAAACACATAAAAATGTACACGGTTAATGGCAGCATAGACGTTAAGTTTACGTTTTTTGTTGTAATAAAAATAACACTAGTTTCTTCTATTTTTATCAAATTTTATGCATATTTTCTTAAACATTTTTTTCTTTAATTTTTTGTATTTAAAAACTTTTTTTAAATTTAATTTCAACTGGTTTTGATTGTTATTATTTTAATTAATTTTCGAATAGAATTTCGTTTTCATTTTATGCAATTTCACATGTTTTATTGACTTGATTGCTTTATTTATTTATTTATTATAATTAATAACTATTATTTTTTCTTTTCGCTTTTTACTCTCTTTTTTAAGCCATTCTTTAACACTTACTTTTTACATACATTTATTAAAACCGCACACACACACATACACATTGACAGCGAACTTTAAAAAAAAGATTTATTTTCTTCAATTTGAAGCACTCTGAAACACTGTTTTATTTTTCAATTATTTTTTAATTAACAGTTAGAATTTTCCACATGGAATTTTCTGTAATCCTTTTTGTATCCGAGCATATATAGATAAAGAATTTCAATTTGTTAATTAAACTGCCTGCCGTCTTGTTTTCTTTTGGCTTTAAGAACCACAGGAAAAAATTCTTCACACACGAACCGCACCAACCAGACTGAACGAAACAAGGAAACAAAATCGCCGTAAATATTACAACGATAAACAACTCTGTTTTCACACTAATTACACATACGCATGCACACCCATTTCAAAACTAAAGTGCTTAAATTAAGCAACTCTGTTTTGTTTTTAAGTTTTTCCTTTTTAAAAGATTTTCTTGTTCTATCATTCACAGCAAATAATATTTTTAAATGAAATTATCTTTGAAAATACAAATAACTGTAGTATTTACTTGACATTCAATACTTTATATTGCAACTCTGTGTAGTTATTCGCTTCTCTTTTGCACCGGCCATTTTGTGTTTAATGTTTATCTTCTTTTGTTTTTTACTTCTTCATCTCGTATTAGCGGCGAAATAAAGTAAACATTGTTTTATTTTCCTTTTTGTTATTGTTTTCTCTATCTTTGCATTACATAAACGCCAAAGCAAAACACTAACGACAACTGATATTATTAAACAGGGTGTACAAGAAAAATTTTTTTATTCCTTGTAAGAAATGTGTTAATAGCCTGCTTACACTTAAATAAAATTTATGTAGCCATTAAAAATTGTCACAGTAAGGGGGCAACTTTTTCATTCTATCTTGGTGGCCAATTAACATCAGAATTTATTAAGACAAAGTGTTCTTGATATCGTTGCTTCAATAAAGCGATTGTGGTACACGCGATGTGACAGATGCATACTGTCCGGCCACAAGAATACCGTTATCACGTTCGAGTAATGGATGCTGACCCCAGTCACTGCAATTTCTGTCTCATCTTCAGGAGGCACGGCCCAATCCCGCCGTCAAACCAAAATTCGCACCAGACAGTTGTTTGTTGTTGTAGCACTTCAGGCTTGTTTCTTATTTATTGTCCTATTCTCTTATGAACTTGCTTTTATGTTCACATCAACTTGAAGTAGAATGTTATGAATAAGAGGAAAAATCATACATTTTATGGTCCGATTAAGTCTGTACCACTTTCTATTCTCTTCTCGCCCAGCGCCTAAAACTCAAGACTAGACGGGTGTTAGTTTGCACGAAGTAATCTTAAGAGTACATGCAAATTGGTGCTCCATACGCTTTATACACTTTCTGTCTGACTCGTCATGAGTTTTTAGGCAAGAGTGGGAGTCGTATTTATATGATTATTATTTTTTTTATTAAACTTTGAATAAGCAAATCGGTTTCGATTCTTTAAATTTTTCACTGATAAACTTTAGATTTTCATTTAAATACAACTCTGATATCGATATTCACTTTAAATAAACTGAAGCTAACTTCAGTTTGTATATGATTAATTGCTTTCCATTTTAACATCGCCATTCTTGCGAAAGTGGATAACAAAGAGAAAAGGAAAATATATAAATATTTCTAAATAGAATTCGCCCAGTAAAGACGCGCTTTTCTTTAAGACTTTAAATAAAGTTGAGGGGAACGTGCATAAATTGGGTGGAATTTTTATTTCGTTAAAATAAAATCACAAATAATAATAAATTGTTAATAAAAAAACTAAAGTTTCTAATAAACAAAAACCAAATTAAGAAAAGAAAAACAACACAAATAAAATGCAATCGGCCAGTAAGAAGAGAGTCTGTTATTATTATGACAGTAAGTATTTCTTATTGAACACAATTGCTGGAAAACTTAAACAAATTTCTATAAAAACTAAAAGAATTTATGCAAAACAAAGTCTGTTTACATTTATGAGAAGCTTAAGTGGCATTAAAGCCATATAAACATTAAAATTTTTAAAGATTAACCGTGTTTATTTTTTTCTTCTAAAATTACTCAATTTACATTGACTGTACCATCGGCTTTTGTTGCACAGCACACTTTGTGTGTTTTTTGAACAACCGTATTAAGACGTGTGTTTTCGTTGTCTTTCTTTGCCTTCCCGTCCATCAGTGTATTTCTGCACGTATCCACAAATATGTTCGTTTACTTTATTTTCTGCATGTGTGCCTACTTCGGGTATTTCGTTGTGTAAAAATACGGTTGTATGAAAGTGCTTTTGCTTGTATCTTTTGGTTTGACGCTAAAGGGTGTCTCGCTTTAAAATGGAAAAAATTAAAATAATTTCTTAAAACTTTAAAATTTCAAATTAAAATCAAAGTATGTGTTTTAAATGATTTGGTTATTAAATATTTAACGGTTTTCTTTCATTTCTCTTATTTTTCAGGTGATATTGGAAATTATTATTATGGCCAGGGCCATCCAATGAAACCGCATCGCATACGTATGACCCATAATCTGTTGCTTAATTATGGTCTCTATAGGAAAATGGAAATTTATGTAAGTATTACACAATATTTACATTACTTTTGTTAAGAAGGTAGCTTATTAGACGCTTCAGCAGCCTCTTACAGGAATAAGTTAGAAGAGAGTGAGCCATGTAATGGTTTGAAAGCAATATCCATCTACACAAGGTCGTCCAGGTAAATTACTAGGCCCCTGGATAACAATATACAATTCCCCTCGAAGGGATTTAAAGCCTCAATAATAATAATCTAAGATAGAATTAGTCAACCGATAGCTACTAAGCCTTCGAACAACGAAATTGCAGTTAAACATATGCGTGTTGAATTAAAAATACCTCTCTTGAGCCTCAGCCTGGTATTTGGAATAATGACGGAAGCAATGAGCAATTGTCTTATGCTTCTTTAAGGCTTTGCAAATGAAACCTTTCGCATAAGAACCATTTAGGCAATGAGCATTAATGGTGACGATCATCGTGTGCAACTTTCTTGTTTAAATTTTTTGTCGTTGCAGAAGATTTTTTGTGATCTCAAGCGAACCAAATCGGCTGACTTATAGCACAGGCTCTACTTTATTAGTTTTAAAAGTTTAAAAGCTTTGCTGTTGCCATCCCAAAAAGTTTTTCAGTTTTCCCAGCCTCAGAAAGTACTAAAGAGTTACAAAGGCATTGAATAGGATAACTTTCCATATCGCTAATGGCCTTAATCAACACAGATCGTGTCAATGAACTATTAATTCTGTTGACACAGTTGATTACCTCTTGGTGATCAATGACATCTCGCACTCTACAATTCCCAGACATCAAACACATTGGTGACCAATTATTTCATTGGAACTTCGAAAGCTATTACATTATCAGGAGCTTCTGGGAGCTATGAGTGGCTCTAGGTGTGCTAGGCTTATGAATTGACACTCCGAGCAATTTTAGTAAATGACTGGCTTCAACTCAGACAATCAAAAGCTGATGTATTTCGTTATCAAGTCGTTGTCAACAGCACGCTGTACTTGTTAGTTCCACACTTACAACCTAAATATCTGAATTCACAAGATTACAGAAAGAGTTTAAGATTGTTACGGGCTCTCTTTATGACCCAGAAGGCGACGAGTGTTCCTTCCCCGTACTATTGTGTTCTTTCAGTGCCTCCCACTAAAGAGGTCAACGCATTACCAACTGATCTTACCTTCCTCTAGTTATCTAGCACTTTATCAATGGATCATGTTTTTTGAGCTTGTCTCTGTAGCTTTTAAACATAAAATTCTATTGTTTTTCTTTTCTAATTTCTTTCTAATCTCTATTACAGCGTCCCCATAAAGCCACTGCCGATGAAATGACCAAATTTCATTCAGATGAATATGTACGCTTCCTACGTTCCATACGTCCCGACAATATGACTGAATACAACAAACAAATGCAAAGATTCAACGTCGGAGAAGATTGTCCCGTCTTTGATGGCCTCTACGAGTTTTGTCAACTTTCTGCGGGCGGTTCAGTAGCGGCTGCAGTTAAACTTAACAAACAGGCCTCAGAGATTTGCATAAACTGGGGTGGTGGCTTGCATCATGCCAAAAAGTCCGAAGCCTCTGGCTTTTGTTATGTTAACGATATTGTTTTGGGCATATTGGAATTGTTGAAATATCATCAGCGTGTGCTGTACATTGACATCGATGTCCATCATGGTGATGGTGTTGAGGAAGCATTCTATACCACAGATCGTGTAATGACTGTTAGTTTTCACAAATACGGTGAATATTTCCCTGGTACTGGTGATTTAAGAGATATTGGTGCTGGCAAAGGTAAATATTATGCAGTGAATATACCTTTACGTGATGGCATGGATGATGACGCCTACGAATCAATATTTGAACCTATCATATCGAAGGTTATGGAAACCTTCCAACCAGCAGCCGTTGTGCTGCAATGTGGTGCTGATTCTTTGACGGGTGATCGTTTGGGTTGCTTCAATTTAACGGTTAAAGGTCATGGTCGTTGTGTGGAATTCGTTAAGAAATATAATTTGCCCTTCTTAATGGTGGGCGGTGGTGGTTATACCATACGCAACGTGTCACGCTGTTGGACATATGAGACTTCAGTGGCGTTAGGTGTTGAAATAGCTAATGAACTGCCGTATAATGATTATTTCGAATATTTCGGACCCGACTTTAAACTACACATCAGTCCCAGTAACATGACAAATCAGAATACCACAGAATATCTGGAGAAAATCCGAAATAGGTAAGTGGTTTGAATGGTTTTAATTTAAAGGGGGTAGTGAAAAGGAATATCATTAAATTTGTGTTACTTAGAATGGACTTTTGTGGTCAAATATGAATTGTTTCGTTTGATGCTGTATTGTATTGGGAAAGTAATGGCATTCTTTTCACTACACCTTATATATATATTAATACAACATATTTAAGACTGTATTGAAATGTATTTTCTTTGTAGACTTTTTGAAAACTTACGTATGTTACCACATGCCCCCGGTGTTCAAATACAAACCATACCTGAGGATGCTATCAACGATGAATCAGACGATGACGATAAGGCCGACAAAGATGAACGTATTACACAAGCCGACAAAGATAAACGTATTGTGCCGGATAATGAATTCTCCGATTCAGAAGATGAAGGCGAAGGTGGTAGACGTGACAATCGTTCCTATAAAGGCCAAAGAAAACGGCCACGTTTAGAGAAAGACAATAAAGCGGCCGAAAATTCTGAAGCGCAAGATGATAAAGAGAAAAGTGAGTAACTCCTTACAAATTATAAACATCCTCTCTGACTTTTCATTTTCGTTTGTTTAGTGGATACAACTGAAAGTGAAGAACCTGCTAAAAGTGAAGATGCCAAAAAAGAGAACAACATATGACGTGGTGGCCGTAATTGGTTATAGAAACCAATAAAACGTACATCGAAATTTAAACCTAATTTAACATAGCGTTTATTTTAATTTTTTCTATTTAAACTCTTTTTGAATTTCTCTATTGCTTTTTTGTTGTACTATCTTCCTACTTTCCTTTATTATTATTTTTTTAAAGAAAACAACAAGATAAACTCTGTAGTTAATTCCATTTCTTTACAAGTATTTTAAACATTACCTCAGAAGTTTATTGTTTCAATACTTCTGCTTTTGTTTTTTAAACTCATACTTACATTAAGCATTTTTATTACAATTGTACGCTGCATTATTATTAAAAATGCAACAGATTTTTCACGCCCACAATCACTTTTATCAAGCAATACTTAAAGAAAAAGTATTTTTTTAAATTCAAAAAATATCCAGCAAGTAACTTTCTCTTTTACTTGAAAGCAGCAAGAAACAAATGAACTCTTTAATACTGTTTAAGTTAAGATGTGTAATATATAAATAAGGAATTTTTATTGTATTTGCAATCACAAACGAAAAAACAAAAAGAAAACCACAATTTTTATATTTCTCTTTGAATCAATTTTTAGCATATATTTTTAGTTATTTTATTAAACGAAAACAAAAAGAAAAAACACGAGAATATTTGTAAACAAAAAAAATTTTTTGTCAACTTCTGGAAACAACCAAGTCTTGTAATGTTTCCCTTTAAATGGTATATAACTTAAGCGAAAGTATAAAATGATATACATAAATAGGAATACAAATTAATTATATACAATACAATACGTTACGTTACGATACAGACGACTTACATACATAATATATGTTCTTTATTTATTTTCATAAAATAAAAACAAAAAAGAAAAATAGTTTTCTAAATACAAATAAAATACAACATACGATTTATGTCTACTACATATGTGTGAGTGAATATACCAATAGAAAATAATTAAAAAAAAAAAAAGAAAGTAAAATTTTAATTAAAATTAAAAAGAAATAACCTAATTTTGCTTTTTTTTAATACACACCTTACCTAGGAGGGGACTTAACGACCAAGAGATTGAATATAGACTCCATGCTGATCGGCTGGCTGTGTATTACATACACATTTCAGTTTCACTTTGATGTAAAGTTTTTTGCCTGTGAAATGCTCATTTCATAAAATCGTGATCAGTTTAGCAGAGCCTGAAAAATCGAAAATCGTAGATGGTTTAAAGAAGTTACAGTGTTGTAGATGAAGCCGCCAAAGTGTAGTAGCTAGTGTGTAGGCCTATTAGAAAAGAGTCCATGGTTCAAATCCCAAGCTCAGACATCTTGAAAAAATGTTAAAAAAATATTTCTTTTGGCGACTTCTTCTCTGCATGTTAGAGCACGTGTACTTTACCATTGAGACAAGTACAGTACTCGGAGGTCAAGTTAACCCCATTATACAGTCTGTAGTTCTCTGGCAAAAACTCTGAGAGTTGCTATGAAAAGTTTCTCAAAAATCTATCATTCAGTGGCGACGTTAAACTATAGGCCCCCGCCATAACATACATAACATGGGCGGTGTGAGAATCTAGGTCGTAGTCGTCCTGTCTAAAGGATTGTAACGACCAATTAAGTAAGTAAGATATACAACTAGAGACAACTTTCTATGCACCACAACCTTCTTTGATAGACTTGTCAACCTAGTACCTGACAAAACAATCGACTTATATCGGGTCCGCCATCTAACGTTTTTTTTTCAACTAGTGCTTTATTTCGTGAATGGTAACACTTATTAGCTCATGTCTGATTTGACAGATAATTAATTTTATCCTTCCGCTGAACGAATATGGTCGTGTATACGCTTGAAAAATTGACCACCCAATGCGTTTTCGCTTCGCTAAGTGGGCCTGCGATCGACTTATAGAAAATGCCGATTTTGGCAAAAAAAATCTTTTCAGATGAAGCTCATTTTGATCTTGGCGGGTATGTATGTAAACAAGCAAAATTGTTGCATTTGGGGCACAGAAAACCCGCACGCATACTTTGAAAAGCCGACGCACCCAAAACGAGTCACTGTTTGGTGCGGATTTTGGTCCAGAGGCATAATTGGGCCATTTTTCTTCGAAAATTAGCAAGGAGTGGCCGTTACAGTCAATGGCGATCGTTATCGGGCCATGTTGAACGAATTTTTGTTCACAAAAATTGAAGAGGACGATATTGGAAACATTTGGTTTCAACAGGACGGCGCTACGTGCCACACAGCCGAAGCTACCTACACTCGATGTTTTGCGCCCTGTTTTTGAAGATCGCATTATCAGCCGCAGAGCTGATGTCGTTTGGCCACCTCGGAGCTGCGATTTGACACCGTTGGACTATTATTTGTGGGGTGTCGTCAAAGATAAGTGTTACGCCGACAAGCCAGAGACAATTGACGCTTTAAAGGACAATATTCGTGAAGCCATTGGTGAAATACTACAGCTGCACACAATCGATAATGTGCTTAAAAATTGGACCGATCGTGTAGGCTACTGCATGGTCAGCCGAGGCAGCCATTTGAATGAATTTTTTTTCCATTATTAACCGGAAGGATTGTACTTTCAAATAAAAAAAGGAATTTGAGAAAATATTCAGTAGTTTTTTTTAAGCATTTTCAAAAAGTTATTTGGCGGACCCTTAATGAACGAACATCTACAGCAGTGTTGAAAAATTTAGTACTTTTGTATTTTTTTCAGTACTTACTTATTCATTTCAAAAATACCGCAATACCCCCGCCAAGCTTTTAGTACTATTTTCATCAAATTTGTTTTTGTTCGTTCAATAAATATATACATATTTTAATAAATAATTCGCACATTCTTTTTCCGTTTCCGGGTTTATTAAGTAAGAATTAAGTCCCGTTTGTTTAATGTGGTATGTGGTCTATCTGTCTAATAAGTAGGTAGTTACAAGTTAAAGTAGCCTTATTTAGATAGAGACGCCTAACGGCCACTGTTCAACCCCAGGTTCAGACAAAAAGAAAACAAAAATACATAACGGCGTAATTAATTGTAATTATTGTTTGTGTGTGAAGAATGTTTGTTGTAGAAAAGAAAGAGTTAATTAAGTAAAAGTAAGTTAAGGGTGGTAAAAAAAGTTTGTTTGCTCATCAAAAAGAATAAGAAATAAAAAATGTTGTGTTTGTTGTTGTTTGTTTGAAGGAAAAAAGAGCAATAAAAATTATTTTTTTTGAAGTGTGTTTTTGTGGGTGTGGTGAGTTTCTAGAGTGGTGAGTTTTTAAAAAATGTGGTGAATTTATCAGGTGTGGTGAATAAAATCGAATCTCACCAAAGTGCCGTTATTCGAAATGAGTACTGTATTACCATAAATACATGTACTGTATATCGTGATTTGGAGGGTGCGTGTTTAGAATAAGTAATTTTCACATCTGCTAGTGCAGGCATTCACCGATATGTCTGGTACAAACTGCATTAAAACAATGTTGCCATTGTGTGTCATTCTATTTAAAATTCTAAAAAATTAACATTAACTGCGTACAAAAAATTTAAATTATTTATTTAGTAAAAAAAATGAATTTTTGAATAATTTTTCTTTCTTTTTTTATGTTTTACTCCCAAAATGCTTTTAATTATATTTATTATTATTATTAATATAAAATAATAATTTTTTGTGCTTTGTTCGATCTAAATTTGGTATCGGATCCTAAATTTAATTAACATCAGGAAAAATTATTAATTAAAAAGAAATTCATTCATTTTTTCAGAAGTTGTTTTACAGATTTTTTGTTTCCTGTTTCATTTCAATCAATTTCAAAACATTTGAACTTTTTTATTGTTTGCGCTTTTCAACTATAAATAAATGGTAAAAAAGGTCTTTCTTTATTATAGGCCCCGGTTAGCCAGGGTTGCGTCGACTAAACCTTACGAATTCAACTGTTTTTGTTTTGTATATGAGAAACATGTTGTAGTTAGTTTAGTTTTTCTATTCATTCCATTCCGTACGTAAAGGTATAAAATAAATAAAGTATAAAATAAATATAATTTTACTATTTATTTATTTTAATTTTTTAATACACCATTTGATGCAAAAAGGTACTTTCAGTACTATTTCAAAATTTCAATTTTGCAACACTGATCTACAGACGAGTTAGCCCAAAAATGTATTTTAAAAGGGTATTCCATCGAATTAAATGTTATAATTGACTTGGCAACACTCTTAACAAACAACTTTATTGTTTTGGTTATTTTCTATGATTAAAGTTCTGAATTCGCCGTAATGTTGTCATCAATAGTCTTTGCTAAATTATATCCAAGACAAGAACGCTTTAGTTATGAACACAACCATAATTGAAAATAAAACACAATGGAATGTTAGATGGAATATGGAATGGGTGTTAGGTGCTATTTGGGAAAGAGGACAACCATACAACCATCAAGGATTATATGCTTTCACTACTAAGGTGATACTAAGTATGGTTTCTACATCCAGTCGAATCCTCTTAGATTAATTAGTTAAGTCTGGTATAGTATTTTACTTAAAATATTGGAAACCTGAGCATATGAAGCTTGCCCAAGAATACCTAGTTTCAGATTCAAAATTACCGGGAAATTTGAGAGGTGTTCTGTGGTCTACTTTTCTTCCTTGCCATCACAGCTACTACCGAATTCCCAGCTTTCGAGCGTATGCACTTAGAGGTCAGTGTCCCGTAAAAACTACTAAGAGGTTTAATGGAAATTTTGTTCTGCACATATCTATACTGGGACAGATCTGTCTGGTCTGTCTGCAAGTGGGTTCCTTTTTCATCCTTCTTTTACTAAGAAGCGAAGTTTGAATTTTGTTTGTCGCCATAGTAGGTCGAGAGATTCCATGGTTCAAACCCTAGCTCAGACATATCGAAAAAAACGAAATATGACAAAATTATTCTTCGGTAAATAAAATTATCATAAAAAGTTTCCCGAAAACCTATCGCTCTGCCACGCATGGATAAAATTAATACACACAACATGGGTGGTGTGAGGAGTTAGGCTGTAAACCTGACTAAAAGGTTGTAATAACTAATGAAGTAAGTCTAATAGCGGCCGTTTCTGCCTGCAATTGGGTAGTGCAAGGCACTATTGTCGTGTGGTCTGGATCCATCAGTGAATACGTAGATAACGTTCTCTGGTGTAAAGTGTGTAAAATATTGTCAAAAAGGATTAAACATTACAAGGATTACATTACATTAAACAAGGATTAACATCGTTGTAAGAATAGAATAGACAGCGGTAGAGGTATCGTACAGTCAATAGATATTTACAGATCAAATGTGCCTAAGGTTTTGGCAAGACCATGGCTTCTAAATTTTCATGCTCTTGAGATGGTAAGTCACATTACAGCGTTTTCAGCCACTTTTTTTTGCTTAGATGATGTAGTTCTAGTGTTTTGTTGTTATTACGATCGCCACGTTCCTCGTAAATCGCTCAAACCTTGTTTGCTGCTTCCTTTCCTCTAAAGCCAATCATCAAAACGATGCTTTGTAGCATAGGATTACAACGTAAGCTTGAAATAAATTCTTTTATTTCTCACTTTCGTTAATTTACAGCTCCAAGCCTTTTATTTTGATACAGTGTCACTTATGACATACATATGAAGAGATCGCAGTCTAGTAGGCAGTGTGTTGGTTTCAGAGATCAGCAATGAATCATTTTTTCGCCACTCATAAACACTCATGACATTTTGAATACAAGTGAGTCAAAAAAAATTTAATTTAACTCATCTGATTCATACGTACTCACTACAACGTTGATTTATAAGTACAGGTTGCAATGAGTATGCGTACAACGTTGACATCAAACTCATACCATTCGAAATATGTTTGATTCATAAGCCTACTCATTTAGATTCATAACTTTAGAAAAAAGACAGAGCAGCAAGCAGAGCAAACACACAACCATTTAGTGAGTATTTTAGTGTTCGTATGCGAATCATACTTATATGTTGAGTTATGGAGAGTCGAAATCAACAACATTATACGTGTTGTTAAGTATGAATATGATGAATACTTCAAACTTTGAATATGAGTAGAGGTTCCATGATATTAAAAGAAGTAGGAATGCGTAGAAGTATCAGAAATTATAAGTATGATTCGATTCTACTCATCTTTTTTAATACTCATTGCTGATCTCTGGAAGGGATCGCAGTCTAGTAGGCAGTGTGTTAGCTTATTGGATGGGACTTAGTGATTTAAACTCTCAGCTCAGGCAACTCGAATAACAGGAATTATTGATCAAATATTTGTTTTGCCGAAAAGTTTCTCTAAGTTGTCGTTCGGAGACGACGTTCAACTGTAGGTTCCACCACTTATGGGTACAAATGTAATGACTGATTAAGTAAGTAAATGTTAAATACTTACCGTAGATGCAGTTTAAATAAACGATGAGTTGTATATCTTTATTAATTCTTTTCACATTTTAATTTCCAAAATTTCTTCTTTATTTAATTTTCATTTCTAAACTAAAAACTAAAATCGAAATATAAGTACATGCTTGTAGGTATTTGGTATTTTGTGACTCCTTAAGTTCTAAATTAATTTGTGGACTAGCTAAACTAACTTTAGTTTGATTGTTCTTCTGTGTTTCTTTTTTTTTTTTTCTTCAAGAAAAAAATACTCACACACACATTGTTATTGTAAATAAAATAAATATTTTTAAATTGTTTTTGTTTTTAATCCAACGATAATATCGATGAAATACTGTGTCTATTGCGTGTTTTTAACATGGGCCCACCTAAGTAACTAATTGGATTTGAAAATTGACGATGTGTCTCATCAATAAAGGCTGGGGCAACGGGTGGTGCTTGAGCACCAGTTTGTTTGGCCACAAAAGGTTTCACCGCCACATCAGCGATTTCCAATACGATTGAATTCATTGCTTCGGGTTGTGTCATTATGGCTTGGGCTGCTGTTTCTTCTGCTTGTTTTATGGCCTCAGCAGTGTGTGTCTCATTACCCATGTGCGATGCTTTAATTTCGTCATCTATTGGCACTATTGTTGAATTGTTGTTGTCACCTTCATTATGATTATCACAAGGTGCTAGGCTAGCAACCTGTTCCTTTTGCTTTTTGCTTAGTGCCTCTGTTGTTGTAGGCACTGTTGCCGTTGGGCTATCATCGTTTGTTGTTAATGTTGGTGATGCGGCTGTGCCCGGTTCTTCTTCATCATCATCATCATCATCACCATTGTCTATGGGCAGTTTAAAAGTAACCGACGGTCTTCTCTTTGTTCGTGGATGTATTGGTTTTGCTGAAGTTTTTAAAATAGTTGTTGGTGCAGCAGCAGTTGCCGTTGTACTGTTCATCTCTTCTTTATGGCCTGTTGCCATAATATTGTCTGTATGCGGCTGGTAAAAGTAGGAATTTTGGGTTATTTGGTTAGTAGTTGGCTGTATAGGATTAGGAAAAGTCTGTTTGCTTTTGTTGTGTGAAAAAAAGGATTTTTTTTCGTTTTTTGTTTGAATTTTAGGCGTAAGCGTAAATAGTTTAAAGCAATTAAATGGCAAAATTAGTGTAAAAAAATAGAACAAAATATGCAAGATTAGTAGGTGATGGGGAAAATGTGTCGAAAGCCATAGAGATTGTTAAGGAAAAAGCATAAAAAGAGAAATAAAAATAAATTTATATTAAAAAAAGTTGATTCTTTAAAGAGTAGAAAATAGAAAATTTAATAAAAATTATTTAAATTTCAGTTACATTTCAAATTAAACACATTAAATAATAACTTACAGTTGTTTTTGGTCACACCATTGGCCTCTTTGGCCTGGCCTTTATAGTAAAACAATAATATTCTAAAAATTCAACGACTAATTAGTCGTCTACCAACTACTTAATCTAATTAGGTACCAAACGATTTAAGCACCAGAGAAA
Organism: Sarcophaga caerulescens; assembly: GCA_927399465.1. Classification (NCBI taxonomy): domain Eukaryota; kingdom Metazoa; phylum Arthropoda; class Insecta; order Diptera; family Sarcophagidae; genus Sarcophaga; species Sarcophaga caerulescens. The sequence continues at coordinate 87,495,749 of OV656867.1, read as the reverse complement.
GAGATTGAAAGACATCCCCACATATCATATTCGAAATGTTTCTTGAGCGCCATAAAAATACATGTCTTTTTGCATCGAGCCTTTCTTTACTGGATCTTTCGCTACAACCTGGGTTGACTATATCCAGCTTATCCTGAATATTAACCAACAAATTAAACGCAAGAGATATTGTTTGTGAGGTTAGAACCCAAGTGTCTAAGATGAAGATTATGGATTGAAGGCTTTAATCATGGAAAATTAAGTAATGTAGTCGAATTGAAGAAGAACTTACAAAATCATTAAATACCTCTTAAATTGCAATTTTAAAACATTTACAAGCAACAGGATTCATTCAAAGCAGGGAAATTGTGTACCAAACTATCTGAAGCCGAGAAACATTAAAAATGAAAACATTCAGCAAGAAATTGTATGTGTAGTCCATTCGACTGGCCAAAGCCGTAAATCTATATCAACAAAGACGCCTTAAGTAGTATGTATAGTCTAGTAGGATGTGTGTTGGCCTATTAGACAAGAATCCATGGTTCAAAAATAAAAAGAAAAATATTTCTTTTGGCGACTTCCTCTGAGCAGTCTTCTGGCAAAAAACAAAAAAAAAAACAAAACGCTGATAGTAAATAAAATTGTCATGTAAACCTAACCGACTAGATGGTTCGAATGACCAGTTAAGTAAAGGGATGCTACTCATCGTCGGACCAAATGCTCACAGAGTATCTACACTGAACTCGAGAGATTGGAACTGCGAATATGTAAGGAGACATGAAGTCGCAATAGTCCATTATGGCTACGCTCAGTCATATGTTTGCAGAAAATAGTGTTTGGAAGGTTTTACCTCACTCATCTTATAGTCCAAATCTTGCTCCTTTCGACGACCAATTGTTGTCGTTGTTCCAACAACTAGTCTGTGTTAGAGAGTAAAGAGGGAGTAGTGCTTATGGACGTTTGATAAGAATCCATCTAAGCTGCAAGGGTCAGGCAAATTTTCGGCAGAAAAAGCATTCTACATAGAGATAGCGCATCTGCAGAACGCCTGTATCGCATTATGCAAACCACTGGCCAATCGACCACAAACGGATGTGTTCTACAAGAAACAGGAGTATTACGTAAGCACGGCTGTTTTCGGAAACAAATCCCGCAAAATCACTAGAGTACTATACGTTGCACTAGCGATAGAACAGTAAAGCACAAGCCATATTGTAACGATGTTCAAATCAATCAACAAATTTGGAGGTCATACTCTCATTAATGAGTCATTTGAGAAGCTTCAGAATATACTTCAAGACACCGGACTGTACATGATAGTTACATTACATTTTCGGTCGGATATACATAAGTGGTATGAAGTGGAGAGAGGCTAAGAAACCTAAGCAGTTGAATGCTGTTTTCGACACTTGAAAAATATGTTCGTTTCGATGACTGTCGCATTGAATTCTTATACTCAAAACATCAAGACCTTCCGGCTTCCTAATATTTGCACCACCTACCCACAGGTACCGATGACATATTAATGGCGCTCTTATGAACCAATAAATCGACTCTATTCACATGAACATATTCGGAGATTATCTGTCTATCGGATGAGAGTGGCTCATTTGCTTTAAGCACTTTCGCCCCAATCTCGGTCTACGGCCAAGTAACGAATATTACTGACCAATACAGGAAGAAATCTGTAATTCGCTGATTGTGGCAAGGGTTATGGGCAACGAAAAACATAGTATGTTGCCAGAAGGCTGAATAATAAACGCCTAAAATTACAAAAAAATCTGCACTTTAAGTTTATTTTTCATTACAACACGATTTCAAATCATCACCCTTATTCTGGTTGTCGTCGTCGACGTCGTCTTGCGTCGACAGTTTAAAATTGGTATTCTGTTTGTCGTTATTGACAGTTATAGATGACTGTCGACACACATTTGGTATTCTGTGAGTCAATACGCCGTCGATATTGTGTTGTGGCGACTCTGATTTTGTCGACTCTGATTTTGTCGACTCTGATTTTATCGACATCATTTTTGGTAACGACGACGACGGCGACGACGACGACGACGACAACCAGAATAAGGGTGCATACTTATTTATTACGAGCGAAGTAATTAAAATCATTTGTTGGGGGTCGAACTCACTCCCACATACTAGATCCACATACTACACTCTTTAAAATGTTATTATGGTACCATGTAAATGTACATTTCAGACTGGTTATCATTAATAGCTGAAGTTTTGCAATGGCTATGTCGTTCGTATTATTTTATGTGTTGCAAATATGGGGGCAACTGGACCTTACTGAAAAAAGTGTTTCATTTTATGCTTGATGAGATCACTGATGTCAATACCATGCTTAATAGAAAAAGTTTTCCTTTTATTCATAAATTTTCTTATTTTAACGTTTTCCATAATTACAAGTGTTTAGAGTTTTAAAATTAAAAAAATTTTTTCCTAAGCAGCTGTGGTCAATTTTGTTGCTGAACTATCCCCTTTTTTTTTGAAAAAATTTTCATAATTGAAAGATTTTTCATAACTTGCAACAGAGGGGTGTTAACAAAGGGGAAGAGAGAAGGTCTTTATTTCCGAGCAGGTTATTCTATATTTCGATTCAATATTTTATTCGTATGCCAGTTTTACTTTTAAATCGTACATGAACAATTAGATTTCAGAACCCTTCTTCTGCAACGCTTTGTATGTAAAAAATAATCAAAAGTAAATGTTAACATGTATGCATGTGAGTTTATTTTGTGAACAATTTTCAATAAACTCTCTGCTAAAGTTTGTTTGTACGACCACCACCACCACCACCAACGCCTTCACCACTACACACAACACATGCCACTAATGTTTCTTAATTTTTTTCAATCTGACACTTTTTCCAAATATAAAGCACACATGCATGCATGGAGTCCAAGTTCTTTGGTCTTGAAAGAAGATATTTTTGTATATTGTGTTACAACATACAGGGTAAACCATACAGGATGAGATATTTCTTGAGAAAAATACAATTTTTTGTGTACCAAAGAGTTTCGCATCAAAGTTATGTCAGTAATTTGGCAAGTTCTGGAATTAATTTCTCTTTAGGCAGATATTATCGAACTTCAATCAATTCTCCTTTATTTATTTTTTATTTCATCTTTAAAAACTCTCTGCCCTGTATGCTTCCAACAAAGTGTTGGGGAATAAAAGGGGGCCTAGGATGATTCACTGGATCTACACAGTAGTAGTCAGTCCTATCTTGACCGACAGATGTTTGGTGGGAATTTCTCAACAGTACGCCGGTTGAAAAGATTTGCTTGTAGTGGGCCCTGCTCACTGTCCTACGTCGGCACTGGAGATTATTTAGACATCAAGTTACTGGATCTACACAGCAGTAGTCAGATCTCTCTTGACTTACGGATGTCTAGTTGGGTAGGAGCCCCTCAATAGGACGTTAAATTTGAATCTGATACGGAGTTTGCAAAGATTTGCCTGTAGTACTGCCCTGCGCATTGCACCTCGTCGGCACTGGAGATAATTGTATGCCTCTTTCCGCATCATCTTTATTGTATAGGCGGCTAAGATTAGGAAACGTGTCTGGGCGACTGGACAGTAAAATGAATTGAATACTGGTCACTTAAGGATCCTGAAAGAAGTTGGGGCTGTCGATAGCAGTGACTACATGACACTGCGGTACGACGTTACAATAAGATTCAGGGCAACCATTCCTGACAATGAAGTCTGCAAATTTACGCCGATGACTTTAAACTGAACGGAACTGTTGGAAGTGAAATTTTTTTTCTATAAGACTGTTAGACCATTGTAGCGTCTTTTAGGCGGAGGTGTCAGCAATACAGAAGTCGCCGTAGTCTAGTAGATAGTGTGTTGCCTTATTAGACGTGAGGCCTCGGTTCAAACCCCATGTCAGTCATCAAAACGAAAATATGAAGGAAATATTTCATCGGCGACTTCTTCTCAGCAGATTTCTGGTAAAAACTATAAGAGTAAATAAAATTGCTATGGAAAGTTTCTAAAAAAAAAAAATTTGTCGTTCGGAGTCGACTTTAAACTGTAGGTTCCGCCACTCATGTATAAAAATTAACACACACAACATAAGTGGTGAGAGAAGCTAGATCGTAATCCTGACTAAAGTGTAGTAATATCCAATCAGGTATGTATGTATGTATGTCAGCAATGCAGGCTGCAGTGAGAATTATTGAGAGCGGAAACATCCCTAAGCGGCATATTATCATACTTTCCGATAGCCAGGGGACTATCAAAGCAATGAATTCAAACGTTATGAACTCCAAGTTGGTGTACAGTTGTCGCAGATATTTTGATGAGGAAGCAGAACGATATGATGTCCGTTACAAAGATCTGTCGAACAATTGTTTAGTGATTCTTATTGTTTATGCAAAGGGTGTAAACAGAGGAATAACAAAGAAAAGAAATTGTTGTTGTAAAAATCAAGTTGTAAACAGTGGCACACAGAATTGTGAGAATAATAAAGAATTTTAATTAAAACTAAATACAAATTTATTTTTATTTTATTTGCAATCTACGAGCTCATATTTTGAACGTTTTTACGTTGATGATAACTCGTAATGCTTGTCTTCAATTGTTTTCGAACCTGAAATGCTTAGGTTTTTTGTCAAATATTTTAAGTAACACGCTCCAATTTCGATACAAATTGTTTCCTTTTTAAAATCGTATAAAATTTTTCAGTCTTAAATAACATTAATAGCACATCCGTTAATGGTTTACCCTGTAATATGAGCTGGTGGTGGTAAATGCATGTGTGGACAGCATTAACCGAAAGTGTTTTGGCCTGATAATGTGTTACCGAATATTTTGGCGTTGCAAGCTACAAAGAGCTTGAGATGAAGAAAAAAAGAAGGAAGAAGAGACAAACAAGGACATACAAAAAGGACGTTTTTCGTTGCAGTTGTTGTTGGTTACTGTTATTTTATTTTGGTTTTTTTATTTTCTCTTTCCTTTTCGCAGTGCTCTTTTGTTTGGACCAAAAAAGATTTACGAAAACAAGAAGAAAACGGATTGTCAACAATTTATAAAATTTTGTTGTATTCGTTTTATTTTATAAAAAAATGTTAAAAAAATAAAAAGACCGTTGAAATCAGAACAATATTCAATGAATCTCTGTTGATTTACAAACATACACCCACGCTTACATACACAAACAAAGATTTGTTATGCGGGTAAACGCCGTTTATAAGGAGAAGGCCAGATAGGGGGTTTCTCTGTGAAAGTAATTGTGAAGATTTCGAAAAGCAGTCTGGGATTTACAATAAATGGAATAAGGCACTAAATTTGATTCCACTGTAGATCAAAGTGTAAATTTTTTTCTTGCCCCCCTTTTTCCACACCTCTGCGATGCATTACTTCATCGTTTCGTTTTTTACTATATTCATATGTGTCGTGCGAGTCGTATGAGTGACATTTAATTAAAATTTATGCAACGAAGAGAAAAATTATTCGACAATTTTCTCTCTCGCTCTTCCTCCGCCTTTTTTCATATTATTTCTGTCTATAAAACATACGAGAAGAAAGACAAAGTGAAAGAAATAATAAGAAAATGAAAATAAATGCTGGAATAAATATAATAAAAAGGAAAGAGTACAAGAAAATACAATACAATGAAATAAAAAGCTTAAACAACATCGAGACCGAGACCAAGAGACCAATGCCAAGAGAAAGGGAGAGTAAATAGCGTAAAATGGCACATTGTTGTTGTTGTTGTTGTTAAGTTTCATGTCTATATACGTATATATTGGTAGTGTTAAAATTTTTAACATACACTAACACACACTTGTGTCACACTAACACTGACGTATAGTATGGCGCCAGCATGTAAATCAATGTAGAAATAAAACGGGCGAGAATTAAAAACTCTTTGATAAATAAGAATAATTTCATTAAATTTGCATTGAAGTTTTCTTCAATGAAAACGAACCTCCAATACAGAAGGCTGTAAATTTGAATCGTATCTGCATTTCATAAACCGAAAATCTGAATCGCCATTATAACCCTTTAGGATAGGTTAGCTCAGATAAAGTGTAGGTCTCTCCCTAGAGAAAGAGGTCCCACTGAGGCTAGGCTGATATCACAATCAATTCTATCCGGATATCAAACATTCCCAGAGGAAACCATCCCAAGTCCAAAATAAATCTTGCTATTAAAGCAATCTTTATATTAGAGAGCTCGGTCAAAGATGTCAGAAAATGAGAGGTTAAAACCTTCATCTTACAACAAGAACAGTGCACTGACACGAGATTTAGCTTCCCGCTTAAAACCATTAGGCCAACACCCTACCTACTAGACTATGTTACTATACGTTGTCGTAGCAATAAAACAGTGACAGACCAGAAACATTGTGACGGCCTTCCAATGATTCAATTGGATGCCTCGACCGGAAGGAAGAACGTAGGGATTCAGAAAGTTACTGTTGTTAATCTATTACCATTAACAACTGCTTAAGTCCTTTCTTGATCGACAATCCTTAAAATAGATTACCAAGCATCTGCCCATACAAGAGAGTTGTATTGAAATGTCAGAGGGATATACATACACACACACATAATTAGTCATTACAACCCTTTAGTCAGGATTACGATCTGACTTCTCACACCACTTATGTTGTGTGTGTTAATTTTATATATGAGTGGCAAGACCTACAGTTTAAAGTCGACTCCGAACGACAGATTTTTTGAAAAACTTTTCATGGCAATTTTATTTTACACTCAGAGCCTTTGCCAGAAATATGCTGAGAGGAAGATGCAGAAGAAGTATTTTTTCATATTTCGTGTTGTTTGATATGTCTGACCTGGTGTTTGAACCGTGGCCTCACGTCTAATAGGCCAACACTCTACGTACTAGACTACGGCGACATTTAATATTTCGGAATAATCCCCAAGTCAACGTAGTTTATCGTTCATCTTCTTAGCTTGAAAATAGAAAATAATATCCTGCAATTGAAAGGCATGATGAAGCAGTTCTTCCTTAAAGTCAATGTTTTGGCCACTGTAGTAGTAAAGGTGTGGACTAGCATGGTCTTTATGAAACCACACTCTCTGTTTTGCCAATTTCCTTAATTTTGATCACTGAAATACTACATAGCCCACATTTCTTTTCCCCTAAACTTAACATGGTACTCGTTTTTGTTTTTCCTTTTTGAAAATTTGGCCTTTCACTGAAAATTAGAAATTCCTGTTAATATGGCAACGTTTAAACGTTCCACATGCGGAACAGGTGAATAAGATACGTATACGGTAATGATCTCTTGACCCTATCAAATTCGAAAACGAAACTTTTTAGCGAGATGTAAAGCAGCTGAAATCCTATATTAATATAGGACTTCCCGCTCGAGGTCCTACGATGAATTCCTCACAGAAAATATGCTGTCTTCAGTGAAAATCATATTGAATTTTCTTGCTTAGAGTATCAAAAGCTTTCGACTATTTACCACATCCACAGCAGATGACATTTTATTAACAACGCACTTGTGAATCAATAAACAACTTTAAGTCCTTTAGGCATTGAATTCAATTCTATTAACACAACTCCCCTTGGAGAAAGTCGGTACATTGTATATTCACAATAACAAACATGTTTGCATTCATTTAAGCTACGGCATGTGGAACGCTTTAAACAATGTTTAAATATTTTATTTCAATGTATTTGTGTTTGCATATAAACTTTTACAATAAGATGTCAGCCTGTAACACTATCTACATGCAAGTGTATGTATGCCTGTATGTATGCGTGTGTGTTTTAACATAGCACACAGGCATATGCTATTTATGTATATGTTTGTACATGAAAGTAACAGTATTTTATAAATAAAATAACGGAAATTATTACATACACACACATACAATTTCTTTTTTAACATTCTCCGCTTTTTTTATTTCATTTTCTCTTCTTTTTTTTTTGTTTTTTGTTTTCTTTTTTGGCAACATTAAATTGCAGTGTTAAAAATGCAACACCAACAACACGAACAACTAACACAGCAATTGCAGCCATGGCAAGTACAATGTCTACATTTACAATAACTAAAATTTTGTTGTTGTTGTTGTTTTTGTTCAATGCTACAACAAAACATGCAACAACACATATACACACATACGCATTCGCATTGCGTTCTTTATGGCATATGAGTGACATGTAATTACACTTGACTGCATCATAAGTAACACTTTTATGTTGGCCAAGTGTAAATAAAATGTAATTCTTCCTCTTCTTCTTCTACGTTTAATTTTTTGTTTTTGTGAAATTTCTCTCTTTATTTTTTAAACGTTTAAACACATTCATGTTTATACAAATGAAAATGATGTACAAGGAGTAATAGATGCATGATCCTACATTTACACTTTGTGAACAGTTGTGATTGGGTAATTAGAAGCGGTGCTTGATTGTTTACTTCTTTTATTCTCGGAAGCTAAGCATTGCAGCACTTTTTGCATAGCAGCTAGAATTGCAGTTCCATACTGCACGGAACATTTTTTTTTCGAAAACTCTTTCTTATATTCATGTCTGACTGTTTTTGATGGATTATTTTTCCTGAAAGACTTCTTCTATGTCAAGTGTATTCTTCTTCGTGGTCTTGTGCTTCCAATTGCGCAAGTTGTTCTTGTGCATTCGAGTCATATCAACTTCTTCTGTTTTTATTCATATGTTTTTAGGTGTAACATCCAGGCTACTTGTAATTCGTTCATTTAGAATTCTACCCCTCTTGTCGTTCTTGGCTGCTGCTCTTATATTTCAGATTATAAAACCTTGTATACCAAAATTCTTTTAATGATGCGTGCCCACGTTTCAAAGCCAAATATTAGTGTAGGTATGTACCAGGATTTTCCTAGACTAGCTTCAGATGTCAATAGTTGTGGACTCCGTTACATTCTATATAGTATGTGAGTATGCGAAAAACCACTGTATGTGGTACTTATACACTCTGCAGTAAGAGTCTCTTGCGCATACAGAACACCATCCAAGGAGGCAATTGCTTTAATAAACGGTAATAAAAGTTACCGATAGATATACATACGACGGAGCTTAACCGGCTTTATATCTAATATTAGAAAGAATGGCAGCGAAGGTTGACGTACAAAGATATACGCACAGACGCTCTTATTCCTTGAGTAAAAATTTGAATTACAAGACTGCACAACGAATTGGATCATTACCTCACCCAGATCATGCCTGGCTGGGGATGGATGTTTTCAACAATACCTGCATCGATTTAATTTGATAAATACTCCTATGTATTCATAATATCTGGGTGAACTCGAAATAGTGAATCATATAACTTTCAAATACGACAAATTCACAGAAGAATGCCGTGCATTAGAGGACCTTTTTGACTGCAGGCGAACGGCTGAAAATCTAATTACTAACATGGGCCAATCGAGTGGCAAATGGAATGCTGGCCAACTGTTTGCCAGACGAGATTTGTGCGAGACTCGAAACAATCGAGAGAGAATGTCGAATGTACGGCAACCAATGGAGCAACAACGACGCTGAATGCTGGTTTGAAGGATGTTTCATTAGGACGATAAACGGTCAGAAACAACTGAACTGTAACGACGTTTAAGGGTAGCACTCTGAATAGCCTATCGATGTAATACTTAATTGGTGATTCTGTAAGGACTTTAACGTCCAACCCTGGCTTGATTTTAGTGCGTGGAAGTCCTATATTAATATAAGATTTCAACTGCTTTACATTTCGCTAAAAAGTTTCGCTTACGAATTTGCTAGGGTCAAGAGATCATTAGCGTATACGTGTTTTATTCTCTAGTTTCCTATGTGGAACGTTTAAATATTGCCTATAATAACAGGAATTTTCAGTTTTCACTGAAAGACCAAATTTTCAAAAGGGGAAAGGAAACAAGTAACATGTAAAGTTTAAAGAAAAAGAAGAGTATAGTATGTAGTGTTTAAGTGATCAAAATTAAGGAAATTGGCAAAACAGAGAGTTTGGTTTCATAAAAAGTATGCTGTAGCTCACGCATTCACTACTACAACGATCAAGGAATGACTAAAAGGAAGAACGAACTGCTTCATCATGCAATTCATTTGCAGGGTTCGCCTTCCTGGCATTATCTTCTATTTCCAAACTAAGAAGTATGGCTCTGTGATAAACGATATGCTATGTTGACTTAGGGATTATTCCGAAATATTAAATGTCGCCATAGTCTAGTAGGTAGTGTGCTTTTTAGATGTGAAGCCATGGCTCAAACCCCAGGTCAGACATCTTCAACGAAACGAAATTTGAGAATATATTTCTTCGGCGACTTCTCAGTAGTTTTCTGGCAAAAACTCTGAGAGTAAATAAAAATTGCCTTGAAAAGTTTCTTAAAAATCTGTCGTTTGGAGTCTACTTTAAACTGTAGACCAGCCAATCATGTATAAAATTAGAACACACAACATTAGTGGTGTGAGAAGCTAGATTGTGATCCTGACTAAAGGGTTGTAATGACCAATTATGTATGTATAATGCAGACATCCACTACTACAATGGTCACAGCAATGATATAAAGTAAGGTTCAACTTCTTAGTATAATTTTGTATTTTCAAACTACGAAGAATGGCTCTGTGATAAACGATTTGCTATGTGGACTTAGGAATTATTCCGAAGTATTATATTTTTTAGCGTGGGTAACAGTTACTTAATTTGTTTAGACTACACTTTACTTACTTACTTTATTATGGAAACACTGAATAACGAATTAATTTTTTCTTTTTTAAATATTTTCATTCCTAAGGTTGTATTTCTAATTAGCTGTTACTGCTGTCTTACCCTTAAAATGTTTAAATAAAGGTACTGAGGTACAGGGAAATGGGAAAAGTGTTGGAAGTAAAAAAAAGTAATTACAAAGCGTTTTTATAACAACAACAATAAAGAAACATGTTTTCATATTTTCAACTAAAAGTGTGTTTTGTGTTGTTGTTTTATTTTATTTTATATACACTCGGGTTTTTGGGTTTTTAAAAAATATTAGTTTTTCTTTTTATTTTTTATTTTGATTTTAATACTCAAAAGAAACATATCACAAATTATATTTACAATTACAAATACGATTACGTTTAAAAATATTCTTCTTTTTTTAGTTTTATTTTTGGTTTTATTTATCGTTTTGCTTAAAATATTGAAAAAAAAAAAAAACACTTTTATATTGCCCCACTGCAATTCTTGATATTTCCATTCGAGGGTTAAAACTGTGATGCCATGTTATATAGTGAGAGAAACTCAAAGAAAAAAAAAATAAGAATTCCATGTGAAGATTTCATGCAAAAAATCAGTCTTTCCAGCAAGTGTAAGCAAGTAAGCGTGTGTTTTGAATTTTAAAAATTTTTCCTTGATTTTCTCGATTTCTGGCTGCAACTCTAGCAGACAATATAAGCAAGTGTTGTGGTTACATTTTTATTGTTTTACATTTACAAACTATTCGTTATGTTTTCTTCTTTCAAAATGTATTTCTCGCCCCTCTTTTTTCTCTTTCTTTTATTTCGTTTTTAATTAAAAATCATTTGCCATTTATAGTTTCCCTTTTTAGTTAGTTTTTCGATAGTTATTGTCGTCCTTTCAGTTACTTTTTATAAAATTATTGCCATTATTTCCATTGCCATTACCACCACCACCACCACTGCTACCATTATAGAAGCCATTTTGTTTTGTAACTTTTTTAACTCTCACTGTTTCCGCATCAGCTTCGGCTACCGTAGGTGGTCCCCATGATACTTGTCGCTTAACTGATGCTTTACGATCTATTTTATCTGTGTTGGGTGGAGTTTTATTCTGCAAATTTCACATAAAGATCTCGTTCGTTTTAATTAAATTTTTCTCTTTTTATTTTAATTTTTTTTTTAATTTGTTTTAATGTTTTCATATTCATTGTTAATCCGAACAGAACAGAATAAAAAATAACATGCTTTTATTATTGCAGGCAACATACAGTGTTGTTTTCTTGTTTTAATAATTAAAAATTATTATTTTTTTCTGTTTAAATAGACAACCCATGCCATGCACTTAAAGTTTAAAATGTTGTTTAAGGATTGCAATCGAAAAGAGCGTTGACATATATTTTCTTGTTTAAATTGTTAAAAAATTAATAAAAAATTGGCGCAACGAAAGAAAAATAGCTACGAGCATCGTTATAAAGAAATATCGTTCAACAACTCGATAATGGACTCCAACAGCCATACTAAGACTACGTTTTTGGAGTTTGAGAAGGCTCTTCGTGCCAGCTTTGGCAAGAATATTTTTTTTAAACCAACACCCAGAAGATGACCTATATTTATGTTTACCGGAAGGATAGTTACAGTAAAAGGGAAAGAGGAGGTGGTGTGCAACAAATTTATGACCATTGAAAAACCTTCGCCACTTTTTTTTTCTCTAAAATTGCTTCGTAAATAATTCCTTTTTTCATATAAAGGATCCGCCAAATAACTTTTTTTTTTTGAAAATGCTTTAAAAAAAAAAACTACTGAATATTTTCTCAAATTTCTTTTTTTATTTGAAAGTACAATCCTTCCGGTTAATAATGGAAAAAAATTTCATTCAAATGGCTGCCTCGGCTGGCCATGCAGTAGCCTACACGATCGGTCCAATTTTTAAGCACATTATCGATTGTGTGCAGCTGTATTTCACCAATGGCTTCACGAATATAGTCCTTTAAAGCGTCAATTGTCTCCGGCTTGTCGGCGTAACACTTATCTTTGACGGCACCCCACAAATAATAGTCCAACGGTGTCAAATCGAAGCTCCGAGGTGGCCAAACGACATCAGCTCTGATAATGCGATCTTCAAAAACAGGGCGCAAAACATCGAGTGTAGCTTCGGCTGTGTGGCACGTAGCGCCGTCCTGTTGAAACCAAATGTTGCCAATATCCTCCTCTGCAATTTTTGTGAACAAAAATTCGTTCAACATGGCCCGATAACGATCGCCATTGACTGTAACGGCCACTCCTTGCTCATTTTCGAAGAAAAATGGCCCAATTATGCGTCTGGACCAAAATCCGCACCAAACAGTGACTCGTTTTGGATGCGTCGGCTTTTCAATGTATGCGTGCGGGTTTTCTGTGCCCCAAATGCGACAATTTTGCTTGTTAACATAACCGCCAAGATCAAAATGAGCTTCATCTGAAAAGATGATTTTTTTTGCCAAAATCGGCATCTTCTGTAAGTCGATCGCAGGCCCACTTAGCGTTGTTCAGCGGAAGGATAAAACTAATTATCTGTCAAATCAGACATGAGCTAAGTGTTACCATTCACGAAATAAGCCCTAGTTGAAAAAAAAAAACGTTAGATGGCGGACCCGATATAATGTCAGACAATCACAAACAGCCAGAGCCTTTGGTAAGAATCGTAAGCGTGTCTTCGCCACTTGCAGTCTAGCGTATTACCAATTAGATTATCGGATCCTTTAAACCTGATTTACTGCGTCATTCTGCCCGTTTCAAAGCAAAGCTCATACGACGTCGACAGAATCTACAACTGAATTGGCAACTATTAAAACGCAGGTCTTTAAATATGTTCTTAAAATACAGAACTCTTTGGAGAGTTGACAGGTTATGCTATGTCTGATAAATTTATTTATTCTACTGTTGCTGTAGACTATACATTTTGCATCAATAACACGGTGCGACAGTGAAAATACACCCGAGTACCTGCATAGTCTAAGGTATTCACTAGGTTGAATAGAATTAAAAAATACTTTTTTGATTTTTCTCGAACCCTCCAAACTTGTTTTATTTGACAAAAACGGTTTTTTTGATCTTTTCACGCAAAATTATTGACTACCCAAATATGTTTGAATCTATTTTAAAAATCCAAAGTTTTTTAGAAAGGTGAACGATTAGTCTTTAAAACGGTATACATAAACGTTTTATCCAAACTTATATGTTATGTGTTTTGATGGGGTAAACTTGGAAAATATAATTTATTTTCTTGTTTTTTCAAGTTTAGCTATCCTTAAATGCAAAATTTAATTAAAAAATATAAAATAAGTGATGACATTCTGAAAGTACATAATCTTGTGAAGAGATTGATACTTCGTTTGATCAAATCGGACAAAAATTACCTTAGTTAAAATTTAAATAGTATAACAGTCGTGTTATATTTTTATATATGTGATCTTATCAAAAGAGCTTTCATTTCAAAAATTTTCAAAAGTTTTGATGGATTTTGATTGTTCATCGCACAATGTGTCAATTTCAAGTTCGCACGACTTCCAGAAGTCGGATAATATTTGTGTTTTTTGCAAATATTATTATTTCTCTTTGCGCAATCATTGGCCAACTTCTGGTGGTGGCTCAAACGTGAAATTGGCAGATTTTGTGATAAACAATCAAGATCCATCAAAAATTCTGAAAATTTTTGAAATAAAAGTTCATTTGATGAGATGACATATATAAAAAATATAACACGACTGTATACTATTTATATAATAACTACGGTAATTTTTGTTCGATTTGATCAAACTAAGTGTCAATCTCTTCACAAGATAATACACTTTCAGAATGTTATCACTTATTTCATATTGTTTAAGTAAAGTTTGCTACTATGAACGGACAAACTTGAAAAATATGAAAAAAATTCTCATTTTCCAAGTTTACCTCATCAAAACTCATAGCATATTAAGTCAAATAATAGATATATGTATACCGTTTTAAAGGTCCATCTCTCCCCTTTCCTACAAGATTTAAATTTTGGAAATCGGGTCAGAAATATTTCAGTAATCCAGAAATTTGTGCGTAAAGTCAAAAAAAACCGTTTTTGTAAAATAAAACAAGTCTGGAGGGTTCGAGAAATATAAAAACAAATATTTTTGAGATCTAATCAATAAAACTTACAACCTACACTATGTCATTAGCCGGGTGTATTTAATTTTTTTTATTTTGTCGCATAGTGTAATTAATCAAATTCGTTTCTATTCTAAGTAAAACGTCCAGAATTATCAGTCCCACCGGAGGGGAATACATCATAAGAATTTCAGGCAGCACGAATTCTGTTATAAATAGGAGGTTTTAATGACCTCGCCACTACATAAAATACAACACCTTAAAACCTGGCAACCCTATCATCCCAGAACCTTTTACGGTAGACTAATCACTTGCTGGATAAACCAGCAACTTGTTTAATGATCATGAAACAAGAAAAAAAAGTAAACCGTTTGTGCTGATTAAAAAAACTAAAGGATTAACACATGTGTGGTCAAAGAAGTTGCAATAGTTTCAAAACCCAGTTCAAACATCTTGAATATAACGAAATATGAAAAAATATTTTTTCGACGACCTCCTCTCAACTTCTAGTAAGAAGTCTGAAAATAAATAAAAACTGCCATGAAAAAGTTTAGTCAAAAATGCAAAAGTTCTTAATAGGATAGGAACCTCCATCCGAGGTTGGATAGAGGGCGCACTGAAAGCATGCTTAAACTGCAAGAAGCATGCTCCGTAGGGTTATCGGAGTCGTGACGGGGTATTGCATTATGGGTGTGCACGCGAGGCGCATTGGTATGGGACACCTTGCAAATGATTCCTGTAGAAGCTGCAGGGATAAGGAGGAAAACGAGACTGTTCTTCATCTGCTGGGAACATGCCCGGGACTATGTTAAAGAAGAAAAAGACATCTTGGTGCCTACTACATCGATGATCTAGGTGATTTGTCGAACATTGACATCGGCGGTTTGAGTCGCTTCATTGGAATCTTTAAGTGGTTCCAGGTGTAGAGGATAATTGACATGAATTAAGTGCGTCCATCTGATTTCTTAAGGGGACGGCCACCTATCTAATAGGAAGTGTAAGAGTGTAAATTAACAGACAACACAGTAAAGGAAATAATTGAAGAAAAAATTGTTATAATTTTTGAAACCAAATATTTTCACTCTTCATATAAGTACTCTAGTATAGAGATTAGAAAATATTCGCAAAAAGATTTTCCGCCTAGTAAGATTTTCCGCTATTGTGATCACAATCGCTTAAAAAGGAGGGAGCCTAGAGATCTCGTGTTCTCAGAAGATTATGTACAATGGCATTTAAACATAAAGCGCAGCTAGAACTGAATTGTTTTCCTGGCATTAAACGACCATAAACATGGTAATTATTACGTTTTTAGATTTGATCACCTGTTAACTTAATATCTTAAATATTAAATATTTATTTTATTATCAATAAATAGTCATAGTAATAATATGTATAAAGTCATTTATATATAATACATAATAATTTATGAAAATATATTTTTTTTTTAAATTACAACACTTACATACATACATATACATGGTACAGCTTAAATGAAAATTACAAGCATTTTCAGTGTTTAAAGGCATTATTTTCTATTGTTGAATTGCATTTGAAAAAATTAATTTTTTTTTGTAAATAAAAACATGCACTTATGCTTTTATAAATAATTCCCGGAATTTTTCATATGAATAATTATAATTTTTAGAAAAACGTAAGTAAATAAGTATGTATTCTAAACAAAAACAATTTTGTTTACAAATCAAAATGTTAGGAAGAGCTGGAACACGCGTTTTATTGTTTGAGTGTGTGTTATCACTGAGTGAATACCACCTGAAAACATTTGCGTTATTAAACAAGAGAACATGATATGCAATTCGAAAAATTGATGATTACAATACAAACATACATACATACATATGTACATATGCATGCATACATACCAATCCTATGTACATACATGATATTGAAAATTCGTTTATAATACAATATGTACATACATATGTATACATATGATACATGGTATTAACATTATTAACATTTATAACATATTTATGGTGTATACATACATACACACATACAAACAAACATACAGTAGAACCTTGATTATCCGTGATTCGATTATCCGGCAACATCAATTATCCGGGATGGAAAAATAAAATTTTTTGCATCGATTTAATTTTATTTTGGATCGATTTAAATTTTTCTGCATCGTTTAACCGTGATTACCTCTATTATCCGTGATTATAAGCAAACATTTTTTTCTATTATTTTGGACAAACAAGCGAAAAAGGGGAATTCCCTGTATACTGTTCACTGTTTTCTGACAAAATTATTTTTTTTTTATATTTTTGAAACATGTATGTATATAAAATCCTTGAATTATTTAGTTTTTATATAAATATGTACATATTCATTTATTAATTAATAAAAATATCTATTAAAAAACTAGCCAAAATTGGTACTCAATTAACCGTGAAAATCGATTATACAGAATGCTTCCGGTCCCGACCATCACGGAAAATCGAGGTCCCACTGTATTAATATATGTATGTATGTATGTATGTATTGGTATACTAAATGGCACTTAGTAAAATTAACAATTCATTGTTCATGGCATTGTGTATTCAATCGTATCGTATAATTATTATCCAAAAGAAATATAATAAAAATAACAGTAAATTTACACTAAAAATGTTTTGAATAAGGAGACATTATAAGGGGTTGTACAATATACGACATTCAAAAAATTAAATAAAAATATTTTTGTTTACATAAAATTTTTTGTTCTTGAAGAATCTAGCAGATTTCGTATCTTTTCTATATGGTTTGCGTCTTTACTAACCTATGTATGTTGCATTTTGAAGATACATAAGACATCTATCATTAATTCTCTCTTAGTTGTAGCGCCATCAAATTTGTTTTTCTTTTGCTAAGAGAAGTTCGATCTAAGAAAACATGTCCTACGTGATGTTATGCTCCGCTTATTCAAATTTGAAGAAATATGCATCTGAAGTACATCGTTTCTCTATCGAAAACTTTTCGATATCTTACTTAATTGGTTATTACAACCCCTTTAGCCAGGATTAGAACCAAGCTTTTCACACCACTCATGTTGTATGTGTGCCAATTTTTCTATGAGTGACGGGACCTTCAGTTTAATGTTGACTTCGAACGACAGACTTTTGATAAACTTTTCATGACAATTTTATTTTATTCGCAGAGTTTTTGAAAAAAATCTACTGAAAGGATGTTGCCGAAAGAAATATCTTTTTTTCATATTTCGTTTCGTTCAGGATGTCTGTGCCGGGGGTTGAATTACGGGTCTTCGTTTAATAAGCCAACACACTACTTATTAGACTATGGCGACTTCTCCTGAATGTGTTTTTCAACGTATGTGAGATAGTATTTAGATTATAACATGAGAGAAAATTATCGTCAACAGAAAAAGCTTGTATAATGAAAACCAAATATGCTCCTATAAGGAACTAACAGAGTAATAATAAAGAAAGACTATATGAAGGTTATAATCATGAAGAACTTGGACAATCATTGCGAGTCTTTAAAACAGCAGCTTTAAAATATTTGCAAGCAGCAGGGTGCAACGAAGAGTGTAAATGTTAATTACCACGCGAGTTGCTGCCGAAAGTAGCCGTGTTCTAGGTGGTAGTGCGATGGCTTAATCTACACAAGAGCCCTTAGTTCAAACCCTAGATCGGTCATCTCGAACAACACAAAATATTTCTTTCTTCGACTTTCTGTCAGCAATTCTAGCAAAAAGTCTGAGAGTAAATAAAAACTGTCATTAAAGTGCCTCAAATCTGTCGTTCGCAGTTGATGTTAAACTATAGGTTCCGCCACGCATGGATGAAATTATCACACACACAATATGGGTGATGTTAGAAGCTAGGTAGTAATCCGGGCTGGAGGATTGTAACCGCCAATTAAGTAAGATGATAACGAACGATGTAAAACACAGTTTTTTTATCTGCAAAATGGTGCTTAAAGATCATGGTGCTTTGCATTGAAAAAATACTGTCATTTCCATTAAAACAATTCAAAACGATAGAAATTGTCTGTAAAAATATTCGCTAAAGTCGAATATCTTTGTGTCAGGGTAATGTTCCGTTTCGGTTGAGATCAGAAGGTTAACGTGGTCTATTATGAGTAGTTGGAATTGAATCAGTTAATCACAGGGTACCTGCACTGAAAACGATAAATTCGCTTGAAGTCAACATTTGCAGAAAATATTCTGGCACATGCGATCATAATAAAGTCCTAATATTTCCACGGGCAAAAGTTTAACACGTTGTTCCATATCCACTCGTATTGAACGAAGTGGTACGGTAGTGCTTGCTGATTGTGTTCTGCTCTTTCTAAAAATGTGAAGTTCCCCTCCTGGAGGTCGCAGATGAAGCTTATTAGATGGGTTGAAGCCTATTAATTTAAAAAAAAATCGCAAACAATGATGACAACTTTTTTCGCTTCTTTCGAGGTGTAATCAAATGAAATTTAAGCCACCGGAGTAGAACTCCCTTTAAATATGAAATTTATTGAAAAGAAATCAATTATTTTTGAATGGAATTACAAGCTTTACTTAGCATAGTTCGAATAATCCAAAATTAATCTACATATTGCCGAGATTGGCAAGTTTAATTTTCTAATAGTGTGACATATGACATATTTGTCACTGTTGTCATTATTATTTTTGCAAAAATTGTCACCGAAACGTGTAATTTATTTGTATTAGAAAGATATTTAATGTAACACTTGTCATTTTATTTCTGTCATAATATGACTTACATGTCATTGAAATTTTTCGAAAAATTGTCTTCAATAGTACTATAATCCTTTGTCATATTACATTACTGATGTCATGTCACAATGACATGCCGTGATGACATTTGTCACTGTTGTCATTATTATTTTGCAAAAATTGTCACCAAAATATGTATTTTATTTGTATTAGAAAGATATTTAATGTAACAAGAAAAGAGAATAGTCATCACTTGTCATTTTATTTCTGTCATAATATAACTTACATGGCATTGAAATTTATTTATAAATCGAAAAATTGTCTTCAATAGTAATATAATCCTTTGTCATATTGCATTACTGATGTCAAGTCACAATGCAATGCCCGTGATGATATTTTACTAATTTTTTTTTATTAATTTATGACACTTTTATGTCAAATAAAGTGAATGTAGATTGTTACTCATATTATTGTTGTTATAAAATGATATATCAAAAATACTTTTTTTCTTCAATAACATTTCCTTATTCAAATCACCTTTAGTGTAAATGGTTGTGGGCACATACATACATACATAAGCTTTAGTAAAAATGACATGCAAATATTTCAAAAATTGATGCAAAAAAGCAAACAAAAAAAAAATATTTTTAAAAATAAATTAAAATTTGCCGAAAAATATAAATGTTTTAAAATTAATCAATAATTATTATAAATGGCATATATTTTAATTGTTTTATAAATTAGTAAATAATTATTTCGTTTTATTTAAATACTATCAAGCGATGTTTCACTTATCGTGCAGATGGGAGCCAATTTATTAAGGGGTTTAGACACATCAAATGATGACAAAATGATTGGTGTTATGCTTACCGTTGCTTGATCTAAGGTACTTGAGGAAGCGGAAGTGGTTAAACCGTTTTCCTGTATCTCTGCCGAAGCAGAGGGAGGGGAGGGTGTAACTTCTTGAGATTTTATATTATTAGTGTCTGTAGTATCTACAGAATCTTTGGTGGGGAGATCTATAAAGAAATAAAATTGAAAATTAAATTGAAAAGAAAAAACAAAAAAAGTGAAACAAAATCTACCTTCATTTGGAGTTTTATTAAGGGATTTATTGTTTTCATTTAAATTGGTGGACTGTACTTCGTTGTGTTCTTGTTTATCTGCCACCATATTCTTTGGTTCGTTTCCATTTTCTTTGGTATTTACATTCGAATCCTCTTTGCTGTCCTGCTCATTGCCATCCTTAGGAGCAGTCGTGCGTGTCATTGATTCTTGTGGTGGTGCTGGCTGTATGCCTTCGTTATCATCATTCTCCTCTTCATCGACCTCTTCGATACGTGTATCAATTTGTCCCAATGGTACTTCACCATTACGTTTAATACTACCATTGCTGGCACTATTACCATTCTTCAGAATGCCCACCAAAGGAGCACCATTGCTGCCTGGTTTCTTTTCATCAACTGGCAACTGTAAGTAATATTAAAAAGCATTTGTATTTTCATTTTCATTCGTTCACTGTAATCATTCATCATATTCCGGACTTACCGCTTTGTAAACATACGGTTGCCCACCAGCTACACCAGGTGATTCATGCATTTTTGTGGCCTGTTCCTTTGACCATATAATATCCTCATCCGTTTCACGTTCAATACGTCTTTTGTATGCTAAATGACTACGATAGACTTCAAGCAGGCAACAGATGACAATGATCACAAACAAGGATGTAAGAGTTATGAAAACCACTTGTGTTGAGTCCTCTTTTGTGGATTCATCATACACATATTTGGCAATGTATGGTATACGTTGCGGTGGATCTTCTACCCAATTCTCAGCACTCTGTTTGTTGTTGTTGTTAACGATACGCAGGAGGCATACAGTGGACGAAGGGAGTAAACAAAAAACCAGAAAAGAGAAATTTAATCAATGATATGTAATCATCCATCCATCCATCCCTTTCATGCGTTTTCCCCCACATGTTTGTTGTCAATATTAAATTGTGACAAACAGCTTGTGAAAGAGAGTTGGTTGGTTTGTTGGTCAAAAATAAATATTTAATTATTTTATGGTATATTGTGACATTTTATTAAATACCATTTTAATAAACTCTACCGCCAATGTAATAAAGTATCATGACACTCGCTGGTCAACAATTCAAATTGCACAGCCGTATTGTGTACATACTTTTTTGAAAATATTAAAAAAATAATTAAAACTTTCAAATTAAAATGAAATTTTAATGAAAAAATGAATACAATAGAATGGTATTAATTTTTAATAAGCGTAAACATATGACATACACATGTGACACATGTGACATATATTGCCATCTCACGTAACTCTAACATAAAATGTTGACATTTGTAACTTCAGCTAATGGGTTTTGTAAGAATTGTAGGAAATATTTTAAGTAAGCCAGTCAAATTATTTCTGTACAAAAGTCCTTTCTTACTTAATTGGTCATTACACCCTTTTGTCAGGACAACAACCTAGCTTCTCGAACTTGGCGGTAGGTACAGTTTGAAGTCAACTCCGAACGACAGATTTTTGAGAAACTTTTCATGGTAGTTTTATTTATTCTGAAGAGTTTTTGCCAGAAGACTGTTGAGAGGAAGTCACCGAAAGATATTTTTTTTTCATATTTCGTTTCGTTCGACATGTTTGAGTATGAACCACGGCCTCATGTCTAATAAACCAACACACTATAAACTTTCACCACCAGTTTGCGTGTTTTCGATTTGGGAAATTTTTCATGGCAATCTTACTTACTCCGCCGAAAGATATATTTTTTTATATTTCGTTTTGTGCGAGATGTTTCAGCTAGTGTATGAACCACGGTCTCACGTCTAATAAGATAACACACTACCAACTTTCATCACCAGCTCACGTGATTTCTATTTCATGGCAATTTTATTTACTCCCAGAAATTTTGCCAAAAGTTACAGAGAGGAAGTCGTCGTTTTGTACGAATTGTCATTAACTGAGGTTTAAACCATGAGATGTCGTTGAATAAGCCAACACACTACCTACTAGACTACGGTGACTTTGAGTCCCCGTGTTTACACTTTAGTTTCCTTAAGCAGCAAAAACGTTTTTCTTTTCTTTGCCTTGTTTCATGGTCATTAATCAAACTTTTTCAGAAGGTGATTAGCCCCTACTGTAGCAGGTTCTAGTATAATAGGGTTGCCAGGTATTACGGTTCTGTATGGAATATAGTGACGAGAAACTTTGCACGTTTAGACCCCATATTTACAGAGAGTACGTGCTGCCTAAGAAGGAAGTTCTGCATGGATTAGTTGGAGGCGAAATAAAATCGATTAATTTTGATGCAAAATTTGTGGTTTTGAGCTATATTCCAGGTAACAGTAAAATGAATAGAGTGACCACGTGTAGACACAACCACCGAACTCTTCTATGAGTTTTCTACTTTTTTAACACATTCAAAGACTTGCGAGGTTATAATTGCCTTTAGCTGTTAATTTTCTTTCATCAGAAATTATTGCATTTGGGTCTCGTAAAACCATATGGTAACTTTTTTCTAATCATATTTTTCATGTCATTTACCTGTCATGTCATGTATGTATGTACATATGTTATGTATTATTTTGTAAAAGATTTGCAAACAAACAAAGTTATGGCATATGCAGCTCATACAACTATAAAATATTTTTTTCAATATTCTTCATGTCTCTTATTTTGTCATGTAAAGGTTTGTCATGTCACTATTTTTGTCATGTGAGGCAAAATTCTGTTAAAGTTTTGAAAAAGCAAATGAAATTCAAATTTGCCTATGTTAAAGAGCTATTTGTTCATTAAAATTCAAAACCTAGCTATTTGTTTAACTAACTTAGGGTATACATGTGATTGTCTTATTCATGTCATGAATTTTGGTGTCATAATCTTATTTTAACCAATTTTTTTTATTACAATTTAAATTGAATACACTTACTAAGCTGACATTAACCATGGGTTCCTGAGATGGTTGTTCCGTAATATCAAATTTGGATACACATTGAGCACTGCGTACACCTTGTGAATTGATGACAGTGATATTGTCTGCACCGGATTTTGTAAAAAGCATATACTCCTCCAATGGCTTCATTATATATTGATTAACTTGTATGTAAATATCTGAAATAATAATAAAAACACACACACAATAATTTAAACATCTTTCAATATCTTGATGGCTCTATTAACCAAAAAACTTGTTCTTTTTCCAAATAATGAACGAATAAATATTTTATTTCTTTATTTTTACCATCATTGCCACACTTTTTTGTCTCTAACAAAGTATCTCTCTTTCAAGAATATGTATCACGAGCTGTGTGTGCTCTTTTATAACCCCATTTCAAAAACTTGCCGAAGCTTAAAGAATTAATAGCCGTTGCTTTAAAATTTATTGAAGTTCATTGATATCAATGACTGAGCTTGTGTGAATCAGTGTTTCTCTCTGATTTTTTTTTATCCTGTTAGCTTTGGGGGTAAATAAAAGATAGACTGACTGAATCACTGCTCAATGCCTTTTTAGCCAAAAAAACAAAAAAAGAAATTCGGTATTTATTTGCTTTTGTTTTGCCTTTAAAAACTAAAACGTTTATTGTCTGCCAGCCAGCCATAGTAACATAAAAACACTTGAAACAACTTGAAGCAAACCATACATAGTGTCCATATAGTGATAGGGACAATATGCTCAAAGGATTTGTAGACAGCAAATACTATGAAGTTTTTTATTTTATTTCGAATTAAGCAAACACCCGGTTACTGACAATCATACAGCTTCCAGAGATGATGATCACGTTCATTATCATCAAATCTACACTGTGAGCGATTCAAATAAAAAACTTTGATATTTGACTCAATTTTAATACATATAAAATCTGTTTTACAGGTTGCCAACTCAATATTCATTTTGTGATATTTTTACTTTTTAAAAACGTTTAAAATATGAGCTCGTAGATTGTAAATAAAATAGAAATAAATATGTGTTTAGTTTTAATTAAAATTCTCTATTATTCGCACACTGTGCCACTGTCCACAACTTGATGTAAACGACAACAATTCCTTTTCTTTGTAATTCCTCTGTTTATACTCTTTGCATAAACAATAACAATTACTAGACAATTATTCGACAGATCTTTGTAACGGAGATCTTCAAACCACGATTATTCTCTTCAAACGCACCGCGTCTTCACACAAGACTGACTGAACTTCACTAACTCAGTCGCCTGCTTTGCCTTGCTTTGATAAACAAGTAAACAAAAATATACCAACAAACACCAGAATAAAAAAATTATAATAAGTAAACAAAAATACAACAACAAACACTACAAGAATAAACATAAAAAAAGTACACAAACAACAATAATGAAACAACGATGTTTACGCTTATAGAGATCTCGAGAAGGCGAAATCACAAACATTCGCCTTCAAGAACATTCATCAGGCTGTTTACGTTGGCATATAAAAGGCAAGGCAAAGCAGGCAACGAGTCAGTAAAAGTTCAGTCAATTTTGTGTGAAGACGCGGTGAGTTTGAAGAGAGTAATCGTGTTTCAAAGATCTCCGTTACAAAGATCAGTCGAACAATTGACTAATAATTGTTATTGTTTATGCAAAGGGTGTAAACAAGAGGAATAACAAACAAAACAATTGTTGTTGTTACATCAAGTTGGGAACAGTGGCACACAGAATTGTGCGAATAATAAAGAGTTTTAATTAAAACTAAATACAAAATTTATTTTTATTTTATTTGCAGTCTACGAGCTCATATTTTAGACGTTTTTAAAAGGTAAAAATGTAACAATATAGTATATGGGCACTGAACATCATTAAGTCATTGCTCATGTTCAATTACTCTGTAGTATGGCGTAGCTTTCAATTCCATTGTACTTACATGTGTACTCTATTACATTATTTTATCTCTCTCTCTCTCTCTCTCTGTGTTATCTATGTATGTATGTATGTACATTATATGTACATATGTATGTATACTCACTTGACAAACAACCACTATAGCTTTTGAAAACAGCAAAACGTGAATCTGTTGTATTAATACCACCGATTTGCACACGATTAGCACTCATTTCGGCTGATGGTGTTAATGCTCTCGCACTAATTGCCGCAAGTGGCACTTGTTCACGGTCAATATACAATGTGGCTTCAGTCAAATTCCGTTGATAGTAAATCGAATGGCGAGCATTATTAATGAAATTCCGATCAATGCGAGCACCAACAGCCGGTCCCTCACGATCTTCTTCGAATAGCAAATAACCATCGGCTGTGATGGCTATCATCAGGTAATAACTGCGATCGGCAGCTGTTTGCAGTAGCAGCATAACACGATTAGCACGCCGCAAATCCAACGAGGAAAAGGCCAACTGCAAGCGTACATAATCCACTTTGCCGGCCAATTCAAATTTACGCTGTAATGTTGATTCACCACTAAAATCGGCACCTTTTTCTTCCATACAGAATTCACCCAAGAAACTGGTGTGTTCACAATCGCAAGTGGACTCTTGTTTGGCGAAATTCTCACGGCAAATGCCGCCATTCTTACAGGGTTCAGCATCACATTTGATTTGGCAATTGGGTAAGACACCGTCAATAACTGTGGAAAAAGTAAAAAAAAAATATTTTTCAATTTTATTATTCAAGGATTTAGATGTTGTGCGTGTATGTGTGTACAATATATAAGTGAATAAGTATGTTTGAGAATATTTATGTTTGTTGTTATAGTTTATTTAGGATATCCTTTTTGGGGAAAATTCAATTTACAAAAATTGCTTTCCAGAAACGACTTATGGATGGAAGCAATTGCTTTTAGTGGGTGGCATTTTGAATCAAAGTTCATATTCGTATGCCCAGGGGTATGTGTGTGTATGGCAATTTTTATCCGATTAACATTTGTTAGTTAATTCTAGTTGCTACTTGTACAACTTATGCAAGCGGTTGACCACACAGAATATTTAAACAAAATAGCAGAGCCGGACAATCTTTTCAGTTGGTGAATTTATTGAAAATGTAAGAAAGCTTTATTGTTGTGCTATTGTCAGGTATCCGTTTAAGATTAACGTGTGCTTTGGTTTTACCATTCGGGTCTTTGAATTCAAATTATGGGTAAAGTTAACTTGTACAGAAAAACCTTAAATATATACAATTGTGTTCAAATATAAAGCAAACTCTATACGGCAATACATTTTTCTTCGGCAACTTCCTCTAAGCAGACTTCTTGCAAAAATTCTTAGAGTAAATAAAATTACCATGGAGAGTTTCTCAAAAATTTATCGTTCGGAGTCGACTTTAAACTGTAGGTTCTTCACACACGACATTGGTGGTGTGAGAAGCTAGTTTGTAATCCTGACTAAAGGGTTGTAATGACCAATTATGTAAGTAAGTAAGACCATTGAAATTGTACACGTGCGCATCGTTGCATTTTCCTACCAATATTATTAGCCAATTCCTGTCGTTTTCTTTTCAAACATTCATTCAATCAGTTCAATAAGTTGCCACTTTGAAGGAAGCCCGTGTGTATTGTGCATCCAAAAAAACCGTCGTCTTGAGTTTACTGGCTAACAAAAAGTGTTTTGCGCTGACTCTTTGCGAAAAACCTACTGTTTTGACCAGTGGTGTTGTGCTAATTTTTTTTTTACCGGAACGCGTATATATAATTATATAGAAAGGGCCGATCCTGGGTAGGCGGCCGCTCTGTGCGCTCTCATGTCCTAAATTTAACGGCGGGGGTGATTTTCCATGATAATCCTGGCGGCGGCGTTTTTTTTTTAGGTCTCATGTCCCAAATTTGACGACGGGGGAGAGGGAACGTTCCGGAACGCGTTCCTGTCCAAAAAGGAAGTACCGGAACGACGTTCCGGAGCGTTCCGGCTCGACAACACCACTCGTTTTGACTTCTCTTTGATCTTTAATGTGTTGTGTTGAAGCCACATGTCGTCTGTGGTCAAAACACTTCGTAAAAATTCGTGTATATTGAGTTCGAACAACGACAAATAGTGCTGCGATGCTGCCACATTATTTCATTTGTGAACGATTGTGAGCAAATACGGTAACCAATTTGGAGTAAGTTTTTTTTATAATCGTGCGATCGTTCTAAATTGAAAGCACTGTATGTCAGATATACTTACTCCTTCCACAATCTCTGGTAAGTCCAAATCTCCCATTAGTCAACACCATATCGACCATTTTCTCAATTGTTTTGGAGTGTAAAACACTCGTCATCTTTCGTTCATATAAGACCACAATGAACTTCAATTCGTCAAACTTAGCTTGAATTGAGGGATGGGTTTTCTCCGCTAAAAATATTGCTTAACGAGCACACAAAGTTCACTTTTTTGCTATTTTCTCCTCAAATCACACGGTAAATTGCTTTTAATGGTTGCCAAAAACAGTTTAGGGCTGAACATTCGAAAACCACGAACTGAATGACCCGTCTTCATATGTAGATAATTGATACCCTCTTCTCAGATCATAGGACGACGTTGCCTCGAAACAACGTCTCAATTGAAAATGTATTGTTTTGTTGCATTGTATGGAGTCCTGAAAGACGTTATCATTTCTGAATGGTTAGTGGGCTTCCTAAATGTATTATGTAGTAAAGAATTGAAGCCTCTCAACTTTCTTAAAATTCGAGAATATGGTGAACATATTCCTAACCTTTTTCTGGATTTGAAGTTGAATTGCTTGGGTTTGTTATCCCGCGCTTTAACCACTTCAACACACCCACTGCTATTTTTTTAACCACAACTAACTTACACTGAAATTGCGGCATTGATAGGAACATGCAAATGTCGTCTACCATATGCATATTCGAATGAACGAGTACACACATTCAATACAGTGCCGTATTTCCTATGTGAATAAGTGAGTCTATATAGGAAGAAAACGATGACAGAGTGTATATGTTGGTTGGTTGGTTGCTTGCTTGCTTTGTTTGTTCGTTTTCCTTTCAAACACTTTTGGTTGTGGATGGAGGTGAGTGGGGATGGGAGTGACGACAGTGCCATAAAGGAAATTGCAAACAAATATTGTAAAGGATAATAAATTCATGTGTCAACATGTGTGTATGCCCGGGTATGCATTCATATTTGCTAGTTTTAATGTTGTTGCTACACCAGTCTTCGCTCTCTCTTGCACTACCTGTTGTTGTATGTTAAGTATTGAATTTTCTTTACCAATAATTTCGCACAAATTCAGTTTAGCACATGTACTTATATACACATACACCTACATATGTATGTATATGTAAACACACACACACGCATTTATGTGGCATTTCTACTTGGCTACTTACTTGGTGCAATATTCCTTTCATTAATATCAGCTAAATCAATAAGATTCGAACCAATTTTTAAGCCACGTACACAACCAATATAACCTTCGAGTGCTGGTGCATCAGGATTTGTACGCAATAAATTTGCTGGATCATAACCGCCAATATTAAATTGAAAATATTCGGTTGGTGGTGCTGGCGGGCGATGTGGTGACAAGACCTCTGCAAAAGAAGAAGAAGAAGAAAAAGAGAGAAATCATTGCTTATTAATAAAGATTTTCGTTTTCGTTTCGTTTTATAATGAAATCATGTTTGCACACAAAACCGTTGCTAAGCTAAGCTTATAAGACGATCAGAAATTTTCTAAAGAAAAAAAAGATGAAAATCCTTAAAAGTGTCACACGCCATACCCTCATAAGCATCATCATCATCATTAGCTTCGAATTACTGTCGTTGCATGGTTGGGGCATCTTGTTGTTACGCTTCCCCCCCCCCATTTGCCTTTGTCGCTCTAATCAATAATTAATAGTGTTGGCCTGGGTTAAGCTAAAAGGAAATTATTTTGGCTTGTTTGTTTGCTTGTGTTGGTATAACTGAATTTGAATTTGAGGTTTGAATTTAATTGAAATTACTTTGATGGAGCACACTGTGGCAGCTGAAAGACGTAGAGAGTTTGTGGAAAATATTTCAAACAGAATGTGGTGGACAAAAAAATGTTGTGATAAAGTGGTCAATTTATCATTCTCTAGTTATTAAAAAAGAATCCAGATAAACGATAAAACAAATTAATTGTATAGTCGTAGTAGTTGCTAGTGAAGGGCCTATTTGAAGCTTCAGCTTTCAGCTGAAAGGCATATTCAATGACAAAAAAAGCTTCTTTTCCTTAACCGATCTTCTTTCCTTAACCAAGTTTGTCTATTGTTTTTACAATGATTTAATGAATGAAGCTTACTGTTGGCGGCCTATTTACTGAGAATATGGGATAAACTACGTTTGTTAACAGAAGATTGGCTACAAACGTGAACAATCCAGGTTCAAGAGTTAAAATTTTAAAATTTTGGGCCTTTAAACCCCTGCAATAATATTTTATTCATGTCTTCAGACTTCAGAGAACATCATAAGAAGTGTAACGTTCTTTTCCACTGCATTCGATAAAAAAAACGAATAAATTTCGCAGAAGGAATTTTTTCTAGGCACTGGCAAATGGCAACTCTATTATTCTAGAAACTACAAAAGTAACTTTTAATTTATAATAGTTCGCCCCATTAAAAACTTGGTAATTTTTGAAACTATGGATCTTTTTTACGAACTGTAATAACACAGGCACCGTGGTTTAAGAGACTTCAATACCCTCCAATAATATTTCATTCGCGTCTTCAGCTTCAGGGAAAATTCCTAATCAGTGCTTCCCATACTAAAACTTAATAAATTTCACAAATAGCATTATTTCTAGGCAATGACAAATGGCAACTCTGTTATTGTAGAAACTACAATAACTTGGTATTTTTAACAGTTGAATCCATTAAAAAATGGCTTATTTTTGATTTATTTTTTATGAATTGTAAAAGCAAATATAAATCGCTGCAGTCTAATAGCTAGTATGTTGGTTCATTAGACGAAAGCCTGTGATTCAACGCTCTGCTTAGACAAAGTTTTTTGCGGTGACTTTCTCTCAGCAAACTACTGACAAAGATTCTGAAAGAAAAATAAAAATTGTCATGGAATTAACTCAAAAAAATCTGTCGTTCGGTGTCGACTTTAAACTGTTCTTGCCTTTCAGGTATAAAATTAACAAATATAACATCTGTGGTGTGAGAAGCTAGATAGTAATCCTGACTAAAGGGTTGTAATGACCAATTATTTGCTTTCTTAGGACGCTTAAAGAAGGAAAATCAAGAATCGCAGTAAAAGTAAAAAAGGTAAGATAATCGATAATCGATCCTCATCCAATCTAAATGACATTGGTGGACTGTGGGCTAAAATCTCCCACCCCTTGCGTGCTACTTCAGAATCAGTTTCGAGCGACCACCCTAACGAAGCTAATGTTACGATGAAGAGTGCCGCGAGGCAACTGCAGCGAAAAGAAAACACCGCGAATAATAAAGCATTGCTGTCCGCCGTCACGCGATCCATTTCGAGAACTACAGAGAGAGGATAAGGGAATCGCAGTCAACGGAAAAAAGGTAGACTGAAAGGGTTTAATGGAAGTTGACCATTTGACACTTTTAGAAAAAAAAAAAAACGAACAGAAGTGGTACTAGAGATCAGATAAGAAATCAGATTAGAGATCAGACCAGAATGTCGTTGTCATTCTACAGATAAGCTCAATATGCTTAGCTGAGACAATTTAAGCCTTTATCGAGGCAACTCTAACATGATTAAGGATGTTGAAATGTAGATTTCAGAAACAGGATTTTCTTTTCGAAAATTGCGTGGGAAACGCGATTACAAGTAGGGTCTAAAAACAGGATCATAATGTAGGCATTGAGACCTTCGGACAACGACTTCTTCTGTCGAAGAGCGGGATGCCTTTCGATAGAGTTCACTCCTAACAAATCTCAAAGAGAATTTCGTGGTAAGAATTTCTGAAAACTCATTTGGCGTCTACTGTTATTTAAATAGGATTTTGCAAGAGTAACAGGCCTTAATGCCTAATCAGCATATGGTTAGTTTTAGCAACTTTGATTTGCCCTGTACACCAATATTTGCCTGCCAACTCTACTGTATTTTTTCTTTAATTTTTACATTTCAATTCATTAAATTTCATTCCTTTACGCTGCAATGAATAACGATAATAAAAATTTTTTCAATCAGCATTTATTTAATTATTACACTCTTTGCACTCTTTATGCAATTAAATACCTTCCTTAAGGAAAAAAATACACACGTGCATACCACAGCTTATTATCTCAATCAAACGAAGACATTAAAATTATTCTTAATTTGTGTGCGTCACCTTTATAAATTGTTTAATTAAGGCTTAAGATTTACAAAAAAAAAAAAAAACTGACTTCATATTACACTCACCTTTCTCAGGATTCGTCCACGGCTTATTCGCATACTCATCCAGCAACAATGTGCCCCGCTCAACACTGACACTCTGCTCATTTACATGCATGCGCGTTTGTTGCTCTTCCCGTATAATTGCTATCTGTATGCTCTTTAATGTGCTTACACTGTCATCGATGACGGTCAAATTGACAATCTCATCGCCGTAATTGTACAAAAAGACAATCTCACGGCCATCATTGATATATAAATGAACGAAATTATTATAATGATCGTTGGCATAGAGGACCAATGAGTTGGTGTCATAAGTTCGCAGATTGATGAGTATATCGTGCAGTAGTATGCCCTTTAGCATTTCGCGTTCATCGTCAACGAAGCCTATTAAAGCGATGGGCTGGGCAGTGGCACTTAAATAATTGCGCATCAGAAACGATTCACGATTAATGAAAGTAAGAGCCTTCTCATTAATGTCTGGGCGGGCGGACGGGTAAAGAAAGAAAGACAAGAAACAAAAAGGGGGAAGAATGTAAGATTTTTTCTTCTTCAACATCATTTATTGCCTTCCATTGCAATAAAGCAGTGAATGAAGCAGTGAAAGGGATAAGTAGTAGACGTCAATGAGTAAATGAATGAATGAATGACTGAATATGAATGAATGACTGAATATATATGTATAAATGAAATCAATGTTTCTTTAAACTGTGTAATAATCTCATTAGTGGCTATGTATGTCTGTATGCATGTGTACTTACTAGTTTCACAGAATTCGCCTATGTGAGCCCATGAATTATAGCACACACACTTGAATGTACTCCATAGCTCCTTACATTCGGCACCATTTTTACATGGATTCGGCACACAGGAAGGCTTACAATCCTTAATTATTTCCGATAAATGCACTGACATATAACTGTAGATATCGAGTATTTCGCCATTCACCACCAGACCGCGGAAGCAACCAATTAAGCCAGCTTTAACTGATAATTTCTTCAAGAGTTCTCTACAAGATAAGAGAGAGAGTAAGAGAGGCAGAGAATTAAATTAAAACGCTTAACAAATATTTGTAAAGAACTAAAATGGCAAATATTTAAGCACTTCTTCAACAACAACAACTACAAAAAAAGGGTTGGAAAAAAAAACCGGGGGGAAAACTGCTTGTAATTTTTCACAAGCATAAATTCAAATGATTCGTTATTTTTTTATAAACGACTACATTTGCATATTCAACGTTCGTGGATTAAGACATGTGAGGACATGTAAGGTTATTTGGAAGGGAGGGAAAGAGCGTATGAAAGAAATAAAAAAAAATACAACAACTTTAAACCAATTTGAATGGAAATTGAATTAAATGCAACATTAAGTATTCACTCACAAACACTCGCTGCAAATTGATGTCAACACTTTTACTATGACTATCTCATATACTTTATATGAGTAAATGTGTACATTCATGCAAAATACATACATACATACATACATCAACTACAGTGTACATAGGTACATATATTCCTATTAATGTTGTATGTGAATCGCGTTAAAGGGTAGAACTTTTAAGGTTTTATATTTTATAAAGTGTAGCTGAAACAACTTTTTCTGAATATGAAATGTGACTGGAATTGAGATTAAGTTCTATTCTTTTAGTAAATGTTTGTATTCTGTGATGTTTGACAAAAAATGTTGTCCTAAGGATTAAAAAGACTTTTTGAATTTATTTCTTTATTTCTTTGCAGAATAAATACGGGGATAAACTAATGGCTTTTAGCATTCCAAAAATTTTAAAGTTGTTGGAAACGTCTCATCGACTATTGTAGAACAATGCCGCAGCAGGCAAAATTGCAAAGTTACTCCAAGATGATCATTCACACATAATTGGGCCCTTCAGTCAGGATTACGAGCTAGCTTCTCACACCACTAAATACGGGGATAAACTAATGGCTTTTAGCATTCCAAAAATTTGAAAGTTGTTGGAAACGTCTCATCGACTATTGTAGAACAATGCCGCAGCAGGCAAAATTGCAAAGTTACTCCAAGATGATCATACGCACACAATTCGGCCCTTCAGTCAGGATTACGAGCTAGCTTCTCACACCACTTGTGTTGTGTGTGTTAATTTTATGCATGAGTGAGGGGACCTGCAGTTTGAAGTCAATTCCCAACGAAGGATTTTTGAGAAATTTTTTATGACAATTTTATTTACTCTCAGAGTTTATGTCAGATGTCTGATAAGCCAACAAACTACCTACCAGACTACGGCGACTCCAATATGATCATGATGGGAGGAAACCTTAATAAAAGCGACTTAAGTACGCTAATAAACTTCGTGAAAGTCGTCGTAGTCTAGTAGGTAGTGTGATGATTTATTAGACTCAAGACCGTATTTTAAACCCTAGCTCCGACATCTTGAACGAAACCGAAATATGAAAAAATATATCTTCAACTACTTCCTCTCAGCAGTCTTCTGTAAAAACTCTGTGAGTAAATAAAAATGCCACGAAAAAGCTTTTCAAATATCTTTCATTGGGAATCGACTTTAAACTGTAGGTTTCGGCACTCATGCATAAAAATTAACACACACAACATGGGTGGTGTGAGAAGCTAGGTTGTAATCTTGACTAAAGAGTTGTAATAATGAATTAAGTAACCAAGTAATGAGCGTCCTTAGCGGACACTCCCTCTTACACGTACATCTGAATCGCTTAAGTATGGTAAATTAAAATAAATACAGGGCATGTAGAGTGGACATCAAAACGATGGAACACTTTTTATCTCAGTCCTCAGCCTTTGTTAGTTCGAGATTCCCATATTTTAGGTAGAAATACCATACCAGGCATAACAAATCCCATATGAGTGATATGGAAAAAGCTAACATGTTTGTATCGATACTATGTTCGGTAACTTTTAATGGTGAATGCACAATAAACCGATTTGATAGGCCTTAGGTCGAGGCCTATAGGTATGAGACCTTGAACTCCCTTGGTTGGTCTTCTTCCCTTCAATCTGCTTACCATCTGGAGCATTAGTTCATATTCTCCATTTGTTTCTTGTTATTCTTATTCATTTATTGCCTGTAAAGAGCAAAGACCCATAGCTTGTTCTCTTTTTTATATTCTGTTTTCAATTTTTTCTTTGCTTCGTTGCAATTTCTTTAACGAATTTTTTTTTATTTCATCAGGTTATTGCTTAACCTAGTAGGTGCTAGAAAAATCAAGCTCATTGACTACCTATTAGATTGTGACACTAGTTAGAGTGGTGAGAAACTACTGATTGACTTCTACTTTTCTCCAATGCGATGCCTGACCTTCCTATGGCATTTGTTATTGATGATAACTTCTCCTTGGAGAGGTAGAGATTATTTGAAGTGTATTGAAGCCTCTTAATTTTACAAATTCGGACACCATGAATGTCTTAAATAGTAACAAATTACTTTTATGGCACACCCTATAGACTACTTCTATACAATATTCTTATACTGTCAACCCTAGAATGAGCTGCCGACGAAGTGACAGTTACCAGCCAACTAACCATCCTATTAAGTCATTAGCATACATTTTTTATACCCTTCTAGCACTACAGTCAACAAGGGGTATATTGAGTTTGTTCTTACATTTGTAAAAGCACAGTACAACGGTACTAAAACTGCACACATTTCGATTCGATTGACGGCATATTTACTAGTCAAACGCCTCAGAAAAGGGGGAATACAAATTTTTGCCTCGGAAAGAATAAAATGGGTTTATTTTGTAGCGGATTGACCTAAGTTCCACTAACAAACTGTGCTTCGTTCGTCTTTCTACCAACAATAGGTCTTCACGACTTTATATTTAAAAAATTTTATACCTTTTAGTCGCCATAGTCTAGCAGGTAGTGTGTTGGATTATTAGACGTGAAGCCACGGTTCAAACCTCAGGTCAGACATATGAATATGAAATATGAAAATATATTACTTCCTCTCAGCAGATTTCTGGCAAAATCTCTGAGTGTAAATAAGATTAACATGAAACATTTCTTAAAAATCTGTCATTCCGGTCGACCTTAAACTCTATGCCCCGCCACTCATGTATGAAATTAACACGCACAACATGGGTAGTGTGAGAAGCTATGTTATAATCCTGACTGAGAGGTTGTGATGACCAATTATGTAGAACTACACAAAGATCGCTTTGTTCAGGTTAGCCACTTAACTTCTTCAACAACTTTTGTTATAAAAAGCTTGTCTGTACACAAAAATAAGATATGAAGGGGGTGGAAAAGTATTTAAATTCTTGATTATATTGACAAGAGTCCTTAAGAAAACGGTAGTTACTTGACTGTTGAAAGTACTGAATTTTGCGAAACCATCATGGCCTTCGAAATGAAAGTTGGGAAGCCTCTTCCAAATATGGTCAAAAAGGCGATACAGGGTAAGGATAAGTTTAGGAAATGTTATCCCTCTTTCCTCTTTCTAGTAACTTATTTTCCTAGATTAAACACAATGCACTGCTTGAGTAGAAGCCATCTCCTCATTGTTGGTCGTAAAGGAAACATTATATTCCACAAATGTTAAGCAATTATGGTACTATAAGAGATCTTAAAGTCATTATTAACCCAATATAATTTTTCTTTTCATTTATTTTTTACATTTTGCATGTGCATGAGAGTTAATGTATGTGAATAGTGTGTATATGGGTATTTCTACATGTGTGAGTGTATTGAAGCAAAGAATAGCACAACTAAATACGAGTGAGTAGAAGTAAACAAATCAACTTGAAAAGGTTACACTAAAAAAATATGTCAAGATTAACTTGTTGATGCCCTACTTGAAATATGACAACTTAAAAGCCATACAAGGACTTGTCTTTAAAAATATAATGGACTTAATGGAGTAAGAATTCAAACATGATAATTTTTTTTTGCAGAGATGGGATTACTATTCCCTGAAATTGCATTTTTTCAATCTCATAAATTATTTTACGATGCATGAATTTGAACTAAACCAGTTGTAGGGTATTTTTTATTAAAAGTTAAACTAAATGTCGCTTTAAAATATATTAAATTAAAATAAAAGAAATAAAAAGACACAAAAAACTGAGTGTTTGAACGTAATTTTTTTAAATGCATTGCCAGTGAATTTGTGTTAAAATATTTAGTGTGTGTGCGTGTGGCAATAAATTTTATTCTTTAAAAGAAATAAATTTTAATTTTTAAGTCACTTAAAAGGATGTTTTGTACGAGACTGAAAGTATACGTAGAGAAAGGAATAAATTTAATTTACATACAATGTGTAATAAAATGAAAACATTTTACTACCAAACTTATTTTTCTTTTAAATATACGGTCAACACTTAAAGGACGGCGCCCTTATTCATGGACCGCATTATTTTGGAACTAAAAAATAGATTCTAAGAGAGACTAGTGTTGTTGTCTTTTAGGCTTCAAACGAATCTATTCTATTTGTATGTGACAGGAAAAACTTCGGCAATAAGAGCGTTTTACATACGGACAGTGCGGCTTTGTACAATATACCAACCATAAACGGATGTAATTGGATGTTGTACAAGCAGTAGAACAGTGAAAGCTTTCGACTGACATGTATTGTCTGTATTGCCTTAACGGATGCCATCCCATTGTCCAAAGTTGACATCGTAAGGGCGATTGCGTGTGGTTTATTTGTTGGTATTGAAGGCCGCTGGAGCAACACATATTTTAAACAACCATATAGCAAAACTGTCACGACTTCAAATTTGCCCTGGTAAAACTTTTTGGCCGTTAAAAACGAATCTACCCAAAAAAGCTGGAAAATTGGGAAGGTTTTACTGGGTATAAACTTCCACTGTGAGCTGTGATTCTTTTTTGGCTAAACTCCTAATCCAACGATCGCAGCCAACTTAGATCAATGGTAGAGGAATTATGTTCCATCAAAATAAAGCCAGACCACTACACCGTATGGAGCTCCTTGAGCTTGCAAGGGGTTTTTCGAAAAAGGCATCCAACCTTCGTTCATAGTTAGTTAGTTCATAGTGACGACAAAACCTAAGGCAGAAACAATATGTCGTCTACTTCACAAAGGAAGGCAATAAGGCCTAAATGGAAGAGGCATTACAGTACTTGTTACAAAGAAATTGCACAGTGAGTTTCACGGAAGATCTTACATCTGATCGTAAGTGTATATGAGGGAGCAGCTTGGAGCATACATCACAATCAACACAGTTAAATACAAGTAAAGAAACGTGTACCTCAGGTATATGTTTATCAGCGAAATACTCCTCCTTATAACGCTCCAGCTGGACAACATTATGGTCCATGCATCTCATGGCAATAGAGGAATAACTTGAACACTCAAGGCGATCGCGAATGTTCGGATGGTATTTGTCTTCTCTTACATAAGTCAACAATCATGAAGGTTAGCTAAGTTATGTGAAATGATATGCAATGCTGCCGTCGCTTCTAATATTTTGAAAACTAAGAAATTAACTCCGTAGTCTAGTAAGTAGTGTGTTGGCTTATTAGACGTGAGGCCACGAAACAATAAAACAATATTTTTTCGGCTACTTAGGTTAGGTTAGGTTATGTTAGTGTGGTAGCTTTATACCAAAAAGCTCACTTGAGCACGCATAGCGACCCGTTGTGGCGCCACAGGTGAACGCAGTCCCTGTACTGACCAAGTTCCTCCGAGCCAATGAGGGAGAAGTTGGTCAGCGCAAGGGCTGCACATTTAAAGCACGACTACCCCACGCTGGAAAACCAGCCAGAAAGTTTGATAAACGAGGCTATGTCCTTGACGTCAATGGACGATAGCTCCGGCTACTTCCTCTCAGGAGATTTCTGTCAAAAACTCTGAGAGGAAATAGAATTGTAATAAAAAAATAGAATGAACATCATCAGTCGGAGTCGCCGTAGTCTAGTAGGTAGTGTGTTGACTTACAAGGCGTGAGGCCACGGTTCAAACCCCAGATCAGACATCTCCTTCAAAACGAAATATGAAAAAATATTTCTGCGGCGAGTGCCTCTTAGCAGATTTCCTGCAAAAACTCTAAGCGTAAGTAAAATTACCATGAAAAGTGTCTCTATAAATCTGTCGTTCGGAGCTGACTTTAAACTCTATGTTCCGCCACTCATGTATAAAATTAAAACACATTATGGGAGATGTGAGAAACTAGATCGTAATCCTTACAAAAGGGTTGTAATGACAATTTTTGTATGCAAGCCATTAACGTAGATGCCAGCCTAATAAATAGTGTGGCAGTTATCTCCAGGATAGGTAAATATTGCAGTAAATAAAAACCAAATCTGAAATAGTTGAATACGTCAAACGCCGTACAAACAAATGCCCTTTAAGCATTTATCAATCTATGGTAGACGGCAGCATCTAATAGTTTTGAAAATCCTTACTTCCTTGGAAGGTCTAACAATTTAATGCCGACTCCGAGAAACAAATTTAATAATTTTTACTTTGTGGACAATCTATCAAAACATTACTTCCTCCCATTGTATACCACTGTGCGACAGCAAAAATATGTTTTTCGCTAGCATTCCATACAAAAATGAAGTAATTTTAAAGCATTTGCTTAATGAATTATTTAATTGAACAATTTATATGATTGTGCATAAATTATTAAAAAAAAACACAGAAAAAAAAATAATCCACGATAGCTTTAAAGGCTCCATTGCAAATTAGAAAATACCCACATTTAATGGCGGTGGTTGCATGAATAAGGGAGGGAGTTTCATGCACCCTCATCAAAAGCAGTTACACTTCCGTCAAAACACATTTAATGTGTGGGTAAATATGTGAGCCCTTATGATGAGGACATGGAAGTTTTTGCTTTCAAACTTTTTGAATGCATGCAACACAATGCAATTCGTGCATAGTAGAGAGCAGAGAGGGAGAGCAGAGAGTGAGTGTATGTTGATGTATTTACAGGCAAAAACTATTTGACATAAATGTTGCATGTGTTGTGATAGAATTTAAGTTTGGCATACTACACTTACACAATCACACACATACGCATACTCGCTTTTAATGTTTGAACTTACATACATATCTATTTACACATGTACACTAGATATGCGTGTGTGTGTAAATTTAATATGTATACAGCCTAACGCTATGTGTATAAGCACTTGTCACCCATATTGTGTTTTAGAAATAAAATTTGTTTTAATTTGTTACGGGAAAGACACACACACACACACACACTCAAAAGCCTAAACACACAAATACACATACACACTCTTGCTATTTTTGCCGTAAATAATCGAGAACCCAGAGACAAAAAAAAGACTGCAAAAGTGACAAAGAGTCTGAGTGTATGGTTGGCTGCTGTATAACCATACCTCCAACCATAGATTTAAAAAGGCTTCTAGTTTTTCTTTTTTCTTCTTCTATTTTTATATAAATTGTTTTTGTTCCTGTTGCATTTGCTGTTAGTGTGTCTGTTATATCCCGTGTAAAGACTTTTATTGTGCGCAGTGTTCAACAACAACAAAAAAAAAAAGAAAAGAAAAAAAAACAGAAAATATTTTACATGACCGTCACTGTGAAAATCCTATTAGGGGCTGTAAACATGTAAAGTGTGAAGCAATTAAAAATTTATTCAATGCCATCACAAGCAATTAAGCACTTTTATACTGTCTGTGTGAAAATTACACACACACTCGACAAAAACTTATGCAGTCACACAAGTACACATACATTATGGGTAGCCTTTACACACATACATACACACTATCAATTACAATGTAATGTATACATTTGGGTGCAGAGGAAAAAAACTTACGCACATACTTATAGGCAGTTAAAGGAAAATATTTTCGTTGCATTATTAAACAACAGTCTGTTATAAAAGTAAGTGTTCATTCAAGTTCAGGAAAAGTATGGTAAACTATGAGTTTGCATAGGACTTTTACAAGCTATTTTATTAATTGGATTTTTTAGGATTGCCATCTGTCATAGTTTTTGAACTGTGCCCTTTATGGAAATATCTTGGGTTGTTGTATTGAATGTAGGGTTATAAGGTTTTTACGAATTTTGTAAGCATGAGACAGCCAATGGGTAGTCAACCTGTCTTCAAGGATTTTAGTAGTTGCACATATACGTCCAGCACTCTACTGTTATGTCACAGCGCTCTTAAAGGCCTGACTATTAGGGATCAAATTATTTTAATGCAGATGCCAAGCTGAAAAGTAATGAGATGACGAACATTTATAATAAAAGTGGTCTAAGGGAAACCACTTCATCTTTCTAGCTCCAACAATAGTCTCTTGAAAGGCGGCTAAGGAGATATGATACCAATAGCCGCGCTAATTTTAAAAATTATTTTTATTGCGAAGCCAGAAGTACAGGTCTTGCTCTATAACTATGTAGAAAAAGCTTGAGGATACTTTCGGAAGTATACCCGACGATGGTATCTGTGGACTTTGCTAAAAATAAGAAGCCGATGGACCTTCCGATTCAACTGATTGGCGCTGGAATATAGAATACACAGGCTACTACTAGCCATTGAAGCGGCTTTTCCTTAGTTTTCTAACTTTAAATTGACAAGGGGATGCAGAATAAATTATTAATGATTGCAATGTACTTGAGACTACTTGAGCCGCCTTTGTAAGTGGATGCTTCGCTAAACTTTCCTATGATCTTCTGGGCACGAGAAGTGATCAGATGGCTTCCTGGATGGATTTTTAGTAGGAGGATTGGGGGGAAAAATTTCATAAAAAAAATTGTTTGACTTCGTTTGTGCTTGAACATAGAGAGCTTGGGTTTGTGGACAAACACCATGAGTATGCTTGCAGGGTAACCTACCTACTGAAATTACAGTCAAGGTTCTTAAGCACGTCTGCCGTGAAATTCTTGAGCATATGGATTTTAACAAGAAGTGAAGATATACATAGTTTTGTTATAATTTAAACAGACAAGAGGCTTTTTGTTCTTCTCCAAAGAATACTTCCAGGAAGCCTTGTAATTACCTGACAGAGAGGATAATATCAAGAATCAGGCAGCTGGGCAATGAGCAATGTTCACTAATATGTTCTATACAACGACTTAATCTATTTTTACAAAGAGCACTTTTGTTAAACATCGTTAGTTGGCAACCCTGCCATTCCAGAATTATTAAAAACTTCAATAATTATACAAAAACAAAGCAAAAGAAACATCAATTAAAAATCAAAAGTTCTGTCTAATTTTTATTTACCAGTATGGTGACCAACTGCACAAAAATTCTGTTCAAATATTTAAAAACTTTTAACGTCCACTGTATGCCCAGTATCTTCTTTGTATTATTAACTAAAATTCTTTTCTTACTGGCGCTACAACAACATCATTTACACGCCACCATGCAATGCAACATGTTTTCATTTTCATTACATTTTCCTTAAATAA
Organism: Sarcophaga caerulescens; assembly: GCA_927399465.1. Taxonomy (NCBI): domain Eukaryota; kingdom Metazoa; phylum Arthropoda; class Insecta; order Diptera; family Sarcophagidae; genus Sarcophaga; species Sarcophaga caerulescens. The sequence goes on along the minus strand of OV656867.1, from coordinate 87,453,627 downwards.
CCGTAAAGGCAGCTTATAAGGACCCTCTTGGCAATATTTCTTATCGACATTCTTTTGTATTTCTACGACCTCCCCCTCGCCCAGTGCCTATTACACTTTTTCTGATCGTTTTCTTTTTCCTTTCTAGTGTGTGTATGTGTGTGTGGGTGTGTTGCAATATACATATAGAGAAAAATCCAAGATTCATTCATTGATTCATGTTGAATCATTAAAATGCCGCAAAAACATTAATGTGTGGCATTGTATTTGTGTTGTAGTTTTGTGGCCATGTTTTACAAGCCGCCTCTACTACATAGAAAAAGAGGAAGAGAGAGGCAGAGAGAGAAAGTGTTCGAATTCGATTTCTGGACAACAACTTCTACAACAATTACTAGCATTTAAAATCGCATTGCTTGTACGGCCTACAAAACATGGTTAAAACATCAAAAACAGTCGAGTCGAATTGAGGCGAGTCGTTGTAGAATTGCATCGAGTAGAGTTACATTTACAGACAACGATAATAACAACGGCAACAACAAAAACTACAATAATTGGTTTGTAATGTTTAATAACACACAGTGATAATAATTTCTCTATGAGTACCATGTCGACATACTTCTGCAACGATTGCAACAACAACAACAACAACAAACATTCATATTTGTAATGGCAAAATATTTTAGAAAAAAAAAATGAAAAAATTGTAAAAGTTGGGGGACAGTTTAATGAACAATTGTTGTTAGAGGAGGATTTATTGTTGTTGTTGTTGGTTCTAATAATGTCTACTAAACAGGATGCTTAATGGTATAATAAATTATAAACCGATCGGAAATGTTGTTCAACACATTTTGGTTGCAAATAATGTTTGTTTTTTCTTTTGGTGGGGAATACATTTCATTTCGTTTATTGTGTAGCATTTAAGGCTTCAATGTTTTGTCATGAATTTCGTTGGCGATTAAATTCAAGGTGTTTTGATACTGGCCAGTAGAGTTTAATATTTTCTAAGGTTAGGTTTGTACGGTACACAGAATATTTTAAAGAAGATGCTAGACTGGACAAATAATCAAAATAATCTTAGGTTAGGCTAATGTAAGTGCCCTCAACGAGAGGAAAAATGAAGGCATAGTGTCTGATAACCTTCTATAAATTCTTAACTAAAGGATTTATAACAACTGCAGCGTAGTAAAGTCGTCATTTATTGATCCAGCTTAGCCGACATAATGTCTGACTGATATGAGTGCCAAGTCATTTGGGAATTTCAGAGAATAATATTTCTCCACAAGATGAAAGCCACTTGTTGTATATGGGGAAACAAGCCTTCGCCTTTGGTTAAGCTGCAGAATTTGTTAGATGTTTGGAGATTGAAGATGGAACTTAGGTTTGTCGATATCACCACTTGCAGAACATTCCGAATTCTCTGGCCTTTCTTATCAATGAAAATGATGCAGATTCTCTGGGGAAAAACGCAAGGGATACGCATCAGAGATCAGCAATGAACCGTTTTTCCGCTACTCATAAGCACTCATGCAATTTTGAGTATGAGTGAATCAACTGAATTGAAATTCACCTACTCTGATTCATTTGTACTCGCTACAGCATTGATTTATAAGTATAGGTTACAATGAGTATGAGTACAACGTTGACATCAAACTCACAACATTCGAAATGTGTTTGATTCATACGCCTACTCATTCTGATTCATAAATTTAGAAAAATATTTATAATACTTATAAGTGTTTCGAGTGGCTCGAATCATTCATCAAAATTTACAGCCTTTGTTATTGTTGCATATACAAACAAAGAAGAAAGGAAAGACAAAGACAACAAGCAAAGCATACACACAATCTTCTTGTGAGTATAGTAGTGTTCGTACGCGAATCATATTTATTTTGTGCTTCGTGTAAATGTTAAGTAGAGAGAGTCGAAGTCAATAACATCATCCGTATTGTTAAGTATGAATACGACGAGTACTTCCAACTTTGAGTATGAGTAGTATGAGTATCATATTAAAATAAGTATGAATGAGTATAAGTATCAGAAATAATAAGTATGACTCGAATCTACTCATCGTTTTGAATACTCGTTGCTGATCTCTGATACGCATGTTATGGTTATTGTATATGTTGTCAGCATGAGGGAGAGCAGCAATAGGTAGAAATTCTCATTTGTGATTGTTCCACCATCCTTAGGCTTAGACTCAGGACTCTGGTGCATGGTTTGTTTCAATATTACCTCATAAACAAATCTGGTCAATATTGTTAAGGATACATACATACATAAATAGTTGGTCATCACAACCATTCGGTCAGGATTACGACCAAGTTTTTCACACCGAAGAAATATTTTTTCATATTTCGTTTAGTTAGAGATATCTGATCTGAGGTTTGAACCTAAGCCTCACGTCTAATAAGCTAACACACTATCTACTACACTACAGCGACTTTCAAAGATACTACTTGGATTCTTCTGGAGGAGAATTTTGAACACGTGATATCGCTACTTGCAGCGGTGTCCTGCTCTGTCTAGGGTAAGCAACCACAAATCTTTTTGCTCTCGCCAGAAATTCTGTAAGATTCGTTAGGGTTAGAATTACTGAATTAGATTCGGGTTTTGTCGCATAAACTGTATACATTACGACTTTTGTAGAAGTAGTTTTGGATGCAGGAGAAAAGAAAAGGCGAATGGGAGAATTTCTCTTAGAAACGGTTGTTCCGTGGGAAAGTGCAGGTAGTTTCAAGGGTCCTTAATAACGAATCTGATATTATTTATTAAGAGTACTGGTTGATTTTCAAAGGAACCTCTTGAAATTAACTTGATTATATAGGTGGTATTATCTGGGCTATTGAGGATTCGAGAAAAGAATAAAACTCCGGAAACCGAAAGAAGACTATTCATTCAAAATAGGTCCAGGAAGTGGGACAATGCTGGATTAAAGGCAATCGAATTGTGGAACATTAAACGTTTGAATGTCACATATTTTGTAGTCTCCAAAATCTAGTAAATCGTCGTGGTGTGAGAAGCTAGGTTATAATCCTGACTGAAGGGTTGTAATGACCAATTATGGATGTATGTATGTATGTGTGTTAGATATTTAAGGAGGAATGTTCATGGTTAAGACTCAGCTTTTCAGCGGAAAATACTGTAAAGACCATGATGGAATCTGATAAAGTATGCAAATGTATAAAAAGGTTACACGGTAAATGTAAGTAAGCAAAGAATTACGAAAAGAAGAGAGAAGTCAGGGAGAGAGAAAAGTGAGCTGAACAAAGTGGCGTGACCACTACAAAAGAACTTAGGAAACCAATTTATTGTTACGGAAATGAAGAATCTAGATACGGGTGTTTTGCTTTTACATCACTTAACATTAAAATTATAAACAAAGATACAACAACAAGCACCAGCATAGAAATATGGTAAACAAGTAAATAAAAATACAACAACAAACACCAGCATTAGAAAGTGGCAAACAAGTAAAGAAAAATACAACAACAAACACTACAAGAATAAATGTAAACAAAGTACACAAACAACAATAATGAAACAACGATGTTTACATTTATAGAGATTCCGAGAAGGCGAACTCACAAACATTCGCCTTCAAGAACATTCATTAGACTGTTTACTCTGCCATATAAAAGGCAAGGCAAAGCATACGAGTGAGTTTGTGAAGTTCAGTCAGTCTTGTGTGAAGACGCGGTGCGTTTGAAGAGAGTAATCGTGGTTTGAAGATCACCGTTACAAAGATCTGTCGTATAAATGCTCAGTGATTGTTATTGTTTATGCAAAGGGTGTAGAAAGAGGAATAACAAAGAAGAGCAATTGTTGTTGTTTACATCAAGTTGTGAACAGTGGCACACAGAATTGTGTGAATAATAAAGAATTTTAATTAAAACTAAACACAAACTTATTTTTATTTTATTTTCAATATACGAGTTCATAATTTAAACGTTTTTAAAAGGTGAAAACGTAACAGTATTATTTCCAAGTATATGAGCGATATAGACTAAGCCTATGTTAGCTAACATATTTTTATTGGTTACATATTTTGCACTGACCAGGTTTTTACTTAATGAACTGCAATAAAATTCTTCCAAATCCAATAAAAAGTTTCTTGGGTGTTAAAATTTTTTTGATTCATTAATTAAGAATAAAAAATAGCACACGGGAAACAATTTCTGATTCAGCATTTTGTATTTTGCTTTTCCTTTATTTTTTTTTTATTATTTTTTCACTTTTTCAAAGTGATTGACGTTCTTATTTATGGTCCATTGCAATTTTAAGATGGGTTCACCGCTAATGAACACTTAAGCTGCCAGATGTTTGTATGGAACTCATACATACACTCATGCAAATGCTCTTATACGTACACACACACTCACACACAATGTATTGTATATGAAAAGGAAAAACCATCAGTTGTTATTGACTTTTTCCATTTTCCAGTTTGTTTTTTTTTCTTCGTTTTTTTCCCTTTTTGTCACGATTTAAAATTTATCACTTTTTTTAACAGATTTTTTTGCATTTTTTTCTCCCATTTCGGTTTAAGGAAAATTTTTATAACCATTAACAGTGTATGCGTATGTATAAGTGTACTTATGTATGTGTACATTTGTTACAACGACAACAACATTTATTACAATTACAATAATAACAACAGCAGCAGCAACAACAGCAAAAAAAAAATTGTTAACATTAATTATACAAGTGTTTTACATTAATTTTCAAGTGGTTACCGGAGTATTTATTATGAGATTAAAATAAATGACAGGTGCAAGAGACTGGATTTTGGGTGTGTATGTGTATCTGTGTGTTGTCACTCTGTACATTTACTACTGCTATATGTCATACTGTCTACATATAACAACAACAGTAACATGAAAAAGGATGCCAGTTTGTAAAGGTGGTGTGGTTCGTCCAGATGAAAGTTCATCGTCATTGTTGTCGTCTGTTGTACATACAAATTTCAACAACTTAATAATCAATTTTTGTTGTTTTTTTTTTGTGTGGAATTATTTCTTTTTTTCTCGTAATAAAAAACAAAATTCAGTAGTTTTTGTATAGAGTTACCAGTTGTTCAAAAAATATTGTAAATTAAGAGAAGAGTTACGGGCCGAATTATTTATAGAGTAGATAGGACACCCAAAGGATTTCTGTGTATTATTTAGGCTATGCTAATGTTGCAATATCTGTGAGGATATTTGGCCAAGTATATGTTATCCACTTCCGTGACTGAACACAGTTATATACGGAGAGTAGTAGTGTGTGGGTTTAGTAGACGTGAGGCCAGGGTTCAAATCCCAGGTCAGACATCTCAACAAAATGAAATATGAAGAAAATATTTCCTTGGCGACTTCCTCTCAGTAGATTTCCGGCAAAAACAATGAGAGTAAAATAAAAATTGCCATGTAAAGTCTCTAAAAAAATCTGTCGTTCGGAGTCGACTTTGAACTGTAGGTCGCGCCATTCATGTTTAAAATTAACACACACCACTTATGTTGGTGAGAGAAGCTAGGTCGTAGTCCTGACTCAAGGGTTGTAAGGACCCTTGTATGTATGTATGTATGGATCTTGCTCTTTTTATGAATGAGTTCAAGCTTTAGCTTACTGTGATACTATCCACAAACCCATACATTTTTATTGCGTTAGGGGTCAGATCATGTATCAGATTAGTCGTCCTTTTTAATGGAAATTAGTTTGATCTGAAAAACATTATGGATAGACTGATATACGCTGTATATGACGATTTTTAAAGCATTTTCCTGCTGAACCGCAACAAAGTTATTTTAAGATTTAGAATATACTTTGAAAATTTTATCAATCATATTGTGGGTATGGAGGAATCCAAGCAACTAAACTAAAACAAAATACTGCCCATGTTTAAGCTGTTTATATAGCAGCCCATCACATTCTTTAAGCCTAAGTACAGATTTCCTATTCTTAATACTCAAAGGTGATAAAGATTGTGATATTGAGCTTGAATTCGCTTCAGGCAACTAATGCCAAAAATCTTAGAACGAGTCCTATAGTATGTGGTTATGATTTTTGGTCTTCAAGAAGACTAATAGCTATTAATGTGTTCTAAAATACTCCAGAATATAAGGTTCGAAGGTTCGATAACAGGTTTTCTGATCAATGGAAATGAATTGCAGATGGTACTTGTTTTATCCCAGGGGTCTGAAGTGTTTTAGGATTGAATCAGTGACTCACATCGGTAGATTCTAAATCCTCTGATTAGCTTTAAAGAGGTTATCTGTATCTAAGGCAAATGGCCAAGTGTCTGTCAATCTGAGTTTCAGTATAAAGTTACAGTAGGATAAGTAGATAATGTGTTGACTTATTAGACAAAATACTGTGGTTCAACCCCTAGCTTAGACATCTTGAACAAAACGCAATGTGAAAAACAATATTTCTTTCGACGGCATATTCTCAGCAGACTTCTGGCAAAAACTCTGAGATATAATTAACTCACGGATAAAATTAATGCTTACAACGTGAATGGTGTGAGAAGCTAGATTGTAATCCTGATTAAAGGATTGTAATGACGAATTAAGTAAGTAAGCATTAATTTTAATGTACGTATAAGTTTTCAGTTTTTTATAATGTATTCCCTAAGTATGGGAAATGGATTTCAAATGGACCTTGTGTGGATCCCAGTGGCCTGTAGTGGTTTACGAATGGGACAGTGACTTACATAAGTAGGTAGATAAGGAAGTCTCTGAACCTCTGTATCTAAGGTAGACGACCAAGTGTTTTTCAAGCTGAAATTAAGAATGAGCCAATAACAGGGTCTTAGAGGTTCAGTCACAGCTATATTTTCCGCAGCTTGAGGTGCACTGATGTCATGCTAATTCATATCATGCCATATCGTGTAGCAACTCGTTACGGCTCGTAAAGTTACATTACTTTTCACTTGCTGATGGAATAGCGATTGAAAAGCCGCAGGAGATATTCTGCTCCATAAATTTTTATGAGATGAGCTTAACAGAAGCTTAGGACGAGGGCTGCCCGATGGCAACAGCCTGTAAGGAGATAAGCTGTAAAAATTGCAGAAGAAAAACATTCGTAGAATAGTGTACCAGGGCACTCCTATCTGTAATAAAATCCCAAAGTGATAGGGAATGCAGTTTCTATATGGTGGAAGATGCTTATTTTGTGCAACGTTATTACGCTGACGAAGGTTAGATTGAACTGTTCCCCTATGTATCGAATGTATTCGCTAGAAATTGGATTTTTCCTAATGAAGATTTTCTGGACTCCATTTGGAGAGCGGAAAAGTTGCAGTTTGAAAATGGCATTCAGCATATAGCTCTCTATTTCGGGGAACAATTTATGGTAAGATGGTATTCTTAGACAATTTTGGTTAATTTATCACCATTTGCGATAGGAACCCTACCTATTATTTCATTGGAGTTCCCATATACTTCATCATTCGTGAATAAAGTGGGACTAAACAGATCTTATTCATTCAACCTATTTTTAATGAAATCTATTCCGCGCAAACTATATTAAAAATCATTTTGGCAATACCTCATGCATATGTGTTGGCATATTGTATGGCCATTACCTTTTTGGTCATTAATGTGTAGACTTTTAATTAATTTTTAATATTTTATCCTTTACTTATATTGTAAAAGTATCAAAATAATAATGCCTTAATAAGCGTTCTGTGTCCTGTGTCCTGTGTTGTGTGTTCTGTGTAATACAAAAGACTTTGTTTAAACAATGAATTGAATTTAAATAAAACAACAACACTTTATGAAAATAAAATATTTTAAATCTCCTACGGGACTATACATATATGTATGCCATGTAAAGGAAAATATTTGCCCAACTACCAGGCATAGCCGGCAACATACAACATTGTTTTGTTCTGTTGTACATACGTATCGTTAATGGTAGCAAAGAGAAAAAAATAATTTTTTTTATCAATTCTTTGAAATCTTTTGCACAGATTGTGCAAAAAAATTGAACCCAAGAATATATGGTAACCAGCCATAAATATTTATTTTCAGTTTTTTTTTGCTGGCCCGGCTGTCACCTCTCATATAGCATAACAGCCATGTTTCCCATATGTGGCCATATGTCTATAAATATTTAACCATGAAGAGAAGAAAAAAAAACAAAAACAAGTATTGAATAACAACAACAACACTTACGCTGTAGCACCGCCAATGTACATGCTGCCTTCGAATGGTCCAAACTCTTCTTCGGGCAGAAGATCAACCATTTGATAATCGGTGTTTATCATAAAACGTACATGATACTCATTGTAGTCAATCCATATTTTATGCCATTCGCCACCATTTAACTTGCGATGCGAGTTAATTACCAATTCTCGAGCGGTACCGGTGCTCAGTGTGAAATTGAATGTCAATTGATAGTCACCGGTTAAGGCCACCATAAATGAGGGATAGTATGGCCGTATGGGTGGCTGGAACAGTAGAATGGCTTTTTCGCCCGTCGTGCGAAATGAGAAGGCAATATCACCCTTACGCCAGCCCGGCACTTCAATGTAAGATTGTGACGTGGTAAAGGTGACCACATAACGTTGGGTATCTGTGTGTATAAGAGAGTGTGTGTGTGTGCGTTAAAGAGTATAATAATTAATATTTAAAAGGTTTGTCAAAAAGGTTTATTTTGTTTTTGTATGCAACTTACTTGTCTCTACACATTCGAGAGGACCCAATGTAATTCTACCCTGTGCCTCATCATCCAAATCTTTTTGTTGCAGAAAATACATGTGGGTGATGCCTAAACTGTGTGGCTCAGAGTAATAGCCTTCGTCGGAGTACCATTTGTTTTCTTTTACATCACAATTGCATGATTGATTAGGATCCACACAGGTTTTGTTCACAGAGCACGGACAGGCACCTCTAAAAAATGAAATGAAAATGAAAAATTGCAAAATTAGAAAACAAAAGCAAAAAAATTTTTTTTTTTTGAAAATTACAAAATAATACACAGAAAAATTTTAGAAATTAAAAAAAAAATTTAAAAAAATGCGATAAATCGATACACTGAGAAAAAGATTTAATGTTGCTTGATTTTTTTTGTTTTATTCTGACGCTTGGAAAAGTGAACAATTTTAAGCTTAAATTTGAATAAAAACGATAGAGTTTGTTTCGTTCAGTGACAGCCAAGGAGGATGATAAGCTAATGATACAAACATAATCGATCATTACAACATTTCAGTCAGGGTTACGACCTAGCTTCTCACACCTCTTATGTTGTGTGTGTTAATTTTATAAATGAGTGGCAGGACCTACAGCTTAAAGTCGACTAGTTGTGTCAGAGTTTTTGAAGTCACCGAAGAAATATTCTTATCATATATCGCTGCGTTCGAGATGTCTGGACTGGGGTTTGAACCGTGGCCTCACGTCTAATAAGCCAACACGCTACTTACTAGGCTACAGCGACTCCGGCTGATAATGATCATTCTATTTTGTGATACACTTTTTTGTAAAATTATTGTCCTAAGGTATGCTCCATACATATATACATAATTGGTCATTACAACCCTTTAGTCAAGATTACGACCTAGCTTCTCAGACCAATTACGTTGTGTGCGTTAATTTTATACAGGAGTGGCGCCAACTATAGTTTAAAGTCGACTCCAAACGACAGATTTTTGAGAAACTTTTTTGGCAATTTTATTTACTCTCAGAGTTTTTGCCAGAAATCTGCTGAGAGGAAGTCGCCGAAGAAATATTTTTTCATATTTCGTTTTGATATCTGACCGGGAGTTTGAGCCGTGGCCTTATGTGTAATAAGCCAACACACTACCTACTAGACTATGGCGACATCCACTTCTTAAATCAATTTCAGAATCAATTCATGGCTTATCTTCGGAATATTAAATCATTCATTTAATTTTCCTTGACTCTGCTGCATAAATCATTCGGAATTTCATCGATAACATGGGTGACGTTGGCTTTAAGGACCGTTGTAGTGTGTGCTTTATGGGCATACAACTGCTAAGTCGCAGAAAATCCTGCAAGAATAAGTCTGATGGGGTTAAATCGCACGTTATCGGAGGACAGTTCATTTCATCTTCACGTGAGTTTCCCATACCAATATCCAATAGTGCTTGACGTTGACAGTGCTGGCCTGGCCAACGTAGGTCTCAAAAAAACATGGACTGATGACGCCGTCGGACCAATAATCGCACCAAACAGTGACGTTTTCGGGATGCATTGAAGGCTCACGGATCTCATGTGAAGTGGTAACGTTTCTCCGCGCTTCTGAACTTTTCCCATTCAGTCTTGTTCTTTCTCATGAGATGAGCGGAAATGCAGGATATTCCCTGTTGCTGTTATCCTATTTAGTAGGTTAGGGGGTTCTAAATGGTTTTTCTGGAGAAGAATTAAAGTTTTTCGTTTTGTTTTCATGAGGTGTTCGAAAATTGCAAGATAATCGAGGCGGATTAAAGATTTTTCAAATTTTTTTTTTAATTTTTCATTCGTCGTATATTCTAATGAAGAATGAAGGCTAGTAGGAAGTTTGTTGGCTTATTAGACATGACGCCATGGTTCAAATCATCTGCAACAAAACGAAATTTGCAGATTTCTTCGGCGACTTTCTCTCAGAAGATTTCTGGCAAAAACCTTGAGAGGAAATAAAAAGTTTCTCAAAAATCTGGTTTCGGAATCGCCTTTAAACTGTAAGTACCGTAACTCATGTATAAAATTAGCACACACAACATATGTAGTATGAGAAGCTAGGTCGCAAGCCTGACTAAAGGGTTGTAATGACCATTTACGTATGTATGTCCTATCAATCGTGGACAAAATTAAGACACAAGATATGAATGGTGTAGGAAGTAGTGGGCGGTACTCCTGACTGACGGGAATATCGATAAAAATCGGAAATGCATATAATTAAATATTTCGTTATTATGAACGAACAAGAAAAATAATCTCAGTGTAGCAACAAAATTTAAAAACAATTGCAAACAGTTTTGCCCCTAAAAAACTCCATAAACAATTCACAATTTAGGAATCGATAGAAGCAAAATGTTCGTCATTAGTTTGGCTGCAACATGATGTATCGATTTAAATGCAAGGCAGGTTTTATGGTGGCCAGCATTGCCACAAACACAATCACAATCATTATCAACAACGGTAGTTATACCATAACACTACTCTGACTGTATCTGTTATACATAGAAATTGTCGAATTCAAATCCATGCCGATATCCATACATACAAGCATACATACATAGATCTGTAGATTTGTAGTTTTTTAATGCAAGTAGTGGTGGTAATAAAAATGCCGTTAAGGTTTATTTTGAGTGCAATTTAATGTGCTTCTAAATAACAAACTGGACCGAAGGATTTATGAGTTTGTAACGATTCTATTCTGTTTTTTTTTTATTTGTTTTCGTTTATTTTTGTACGAATTTTTTTTTTACTGTTTTTGTTGTTTCATTATAATCCTTTTCAAGTTTGACGAGATTGATAGAAAACGTTTCTCAATAGTGGTTTTGATATACAAAAAAAAAAAAAAAAAAACGAAAAAGGAATTCAGACACCCACACCAGCAGCAGCAGTAATGAATGAATGAAAAATCTATGAAAACGAAAACAATGACAACAAAAATTTGTATCAGAAAAAAAAAAAATATCCACAGAAAAATGTAGAGATTTTAGAAAGCGGTCATCGTGCAAAAAAAAGAGAAAAAATCTGAAACAAATCAGGATCACAAACAGGAACATGAAATATATAGTGAATGTGTATAGCAAGACAGACAGGCTAGGCTGCGTGATATAAATGTATAACGAATCGTTATTTTTTTGGTCCTTTTTTTCTGTATTGCATACCACCACCAATAACAGGAAATTGGAAAAAATGAAGAATGTTTTCGATTCCAAACAAATACGATTGACCAGAACTTGATGCAGCTTGAAAGAAAGAAAAAAAAAATTGCGAAACAAATTTTTTTCTAAAAAATAAATAAATGAGTGTGTGTGTATGAATGAATTGGAGAAATGGAAAAGGAAATATTTCGTATTGGATCATATTTATTCACACATGAATGCAATGTTACGTTAAACGCATATTTGATGATGCATCATCACTTTTGCTACATTTGCTTGTTCATTTTTTTTTGTTCTTTTTTGTTATCCCAAAACACGCCATCAAGATTGTGTTTGGTAGGAGATTAGTTCATATATTAAAACATTTTTAAAGATTGATGAAGAAGACTATTGTCTTCTATTAATCTAATCGACTTATCTATTAATCTATTGAAGATATTTAGCACTAATAACAATGTACGACAGTGAAAATACACCCGAGTAACTACATAGTCTAAGTTATTCATTAGATTGAGTAGAACTCAAAAATACATTTTTTATTTTTCTCAAACCCTTCAAACTTGTTTTATTTGACAAAAACGGTTTTTTTTAATCTTTTCACAAAATTTATTGATTACCCAAATATGTTTGATCCTATTTTAAAAATCCGAAGTTGTTTTAGAAAGGGGAAAGATTAGCCTTTAAAACGGTGTACATAAACATTTTGTTCAAACTTATATGTTATGAGTTTTGATGGGGTAAACTTATTTTATTTTTTTCTTATTTTTTCAAGTTTGGCCATTCTTAATTGCAAAATTTAATCAAAAAATGTGAAATAAGTGGAGACATTCTTAAAGCGCATTCTCTTGTCAAGAGTTTGACATTTCGTTTGATGAAATTGGGTAAAAATTACCGTAGTTATTATTTAGTCAAATTTTCAAAATTTTTGATGGAGGTTGATAGGTACAGACATAGTTGCTCGGGTGTATTTAATTTTTTGTATTCTGTAGCATAGTGTAATCGTAGTTTACATGATTGTAAATAGGAACATTCCCTTTTTTGAATAAATTTTCGAAAATAATATTTGAAGAGTTCTTTACCACAATTGAAGCTTTTACTTCCAGCTTTTTTATGTTATGCTGGTACAATAATGTGATCATATTACAAATGCTCGTCCAATTAGTAAACAAGAAAACTGAGGTAGTGATCAGTTGCTTAAATACACTTTTTTCAAAAACTTTTCTTGGTATATATCGAATGCGGTCTCTACAAATTTGGACTCTGAAGTTGATATAAAAGTTAAGAAAAAGAATTAAAGTGGCTAGAATAGCCTATACCGAATACAAATCGAGCATGAATAAGATTGACGAGTAATATTTATGAAATCATATATCTGGTCAGTAGTCGGCAGCGTTGATGCCTAAAAATAATGCCATGTTCTAATTTGAAACGTTCCAAATGTGCTGCTATCCTAGATTACATGAAATACCATATCTAGGACTTGATGAGGAGTATCACGATTCTACTGAAACCATTAATACTCAAAATTCAATTGAATAACTTATTCAAATATATATAATTTATGGCAGCGGTTGTTCCCATAGTTTTCTTCAGACCAATTATACCAGTTACTTCCTTCATTTTCTCTTCTCTAGAATTGCAAAGTTCTTCTGTAAAAAAAAAAAATTCTGAAGTAGAAATACGGATTTGGTCGAAACATGCTGTTTTTGGGTCATTGTCACTTTTAAACTGTGTCCGTAATAGTCAAATGTGCAATGTGTTAGCTTATTAGACTAGAATTACGATTACTAAACTTTGCTCCGAGATCTCGAACTTTTGGTAAAAGTTCTGAGAGAAACTAATTTCCATCGTCTGGTCAAATAGTTGCTGATCTCTAACATGGGTATGTCGAATAAGTTGACTCAGTTATGTTAGTTTAGGTTACGAGTTCGATCCTCCTTGAAGGACGATCCTCCTTGAAGGACAAAGTCTCACTTAAAATAAATTTGTGTGGAATCCTTATATTGAAATAATACAACCCTTTAGTTAGTATTACAACCTAGCCTATCACACCACCCATGTAGTGTGTGTTAATTTTATGCACAGGTAGCGGGACCTACAGATTTTTGAGAGACTTTTCATGTCAATTTTATTTTACTCTGAGAGTTTTTTCCCGAAGATTGCTGAGAGGAAGCCAGCGAAGAAATATTTTTTCATTTTTCGTTTTTTTCGAGATGTCTGAGCTGGAGTTTGAATCTCGGATTCGTGTCTAATGAACTAACACACTATCTACTAGACTACGGCTAATTCACGACTTATTTACGTCTCCGATTTTAATATCAACAGAATACGAGGATAGTTATTATAACCTGCTGGCAAATCGGTGCGGATTTGTCCATGTTAAGTATAACGTCCTTAATGTTCTTATTGTAATAAATAAAATATGAATAAAAAAAATATATCGTCATGATTGCAATGAAACTCTAATGAATTTCTGATCACTTTGTATTGCAAAAAATTTTTCTGCTTCTACCACCACTTCCAAGTATTTTAAAAGAATTTACCCAACTTTCATTATGCATTTGACCACATACTTGGGGCATGTTGTCAAGGGCTGCCTAACCTGACAAATATTTTAAGTTGCGAAACTTTTACGAAATGCAAAAAAAAAACTGGTAATAAAGTGAAGGGAGTAATGGCGTGGGAAAGAGGTGGCAATGATTGAAAAACTCTTAAATTTGTTTCTTCTCCCTTACTCGATTGTATTTTTGTTGGTTCAATACTTGTAGTTTGAAAATTGTTGTTGTTTTTATGGTCCATTTCGGAAGATTAATGATACAACACAGTTTTCTAAAGTCTATTTTGTAAATTTTAAGAAGTTTCTATAACAACAAATAAAAACAACAACAAAAATAAACCAAACAAACGACCATTGCTTTTTTGTTTTTATTTTCTGTAGAATATAAGTTTTTATGTTCTTTTATGTTCATATTTTTCGTTGTTCTTGTTGTCGTTTTTTTGGTTTTCGGTTGGCATTTTGTTATGTTCGGTTTTTGTTTAGTTGCGTTCGATTTTTGTGAATATTGTTGTATGAGTGAGTATTTATAAAATACATCATGTGCTGCTCTTTCTTTTTTCTTCCAGTTTTTTTACAGCTTATGGGTGGGAGCATTGTTTGGAGTATGAAAGTAGGACCTAAGATGCTTTGTATACGAATCTTTTTGTTTATGCTCTATTGGTGTGTAACGTACTTTAAAAATTTCAAAATGAAATTAATTTTTCTTTTTTTAACACAAACTTTTTCAAGCATTGTATATACGTGCAGTGGTTATATGTTTGCATTTGTATTGGTTTGATACACACACATACACACACGTACGATTGACCTTATGTAAGTCTATGCATGCATTAAACATTATTAACATTAAAATTCATTCATAAACAAAATTAAAATAAAAAGTTTTTAAAATTTTGATTTAAAAATTTATGTTTATGATGCCCTTTTTGGTTGGGTTTTTTCTTTGGCATTTATTTTTGAAATTACTTTCTAAAGCTTCTCTGTGTTTAATTAGTTGAATAATCTAATTGTGAAATGATAGGTTATCAATTAATTGAATTCAATAAGGTTTTCAATTCCACAATTACTGTCTAATAGATTGTTAACAAAGAAAAATTGTTTAAAATAAAATTTTTCA
Organism: Sarcophaga caerulescens; assembly: GCA_927399465.1. Classification (NCBI taxonomy): domain Eukaryota; kingdom Metazoa; phylum Arthropoda; class Insecta; order Diptera; family Sarcophagidae; genus Sarcophaga; species Sarcophaga caerulescens. The sequence continues at coordinate 87,438,159 of OV656867.1, read as the reverse complement.
TCATTTTTTAATTCATAAGCAAATTCATAATATTCATGTACACATACATTCATATATACATACACACGTACATACATATGTATATCTTCATGTACGTATACATGTTCTTATGGCCACTAGATGATGTGTCCAATCTTGGCAATTCATATTCGATAGTGTCCAGAAGGTGCAAGCAGAAGTTTCATGTTCGAGTTCTAATGACTTGAAAATCAGTGAATTATTAGGAAGTTTTTTTCTATAAAAAAGGATAAAATTCTATAATAGAATCCCGAATAATTTGTGGATGCTGACTGATTTGCTTGTTTCTGTTTTAGAAATTTTAGTAACTCATGGTCAAATGAATCCATGTCTGATTGAACTTGTTGCTACATGGATGGCTTTAAACATAGAGGTAGAACTTGACTGGGTCTCTATATAAAACCACCAGAAATCAAGTATTTTTTTGTGACCGAAACTATGCCTCTAGCTGCCAGATTGTCATTCAAGCGAAGGTACGTGTAATTAGGGAATGTACGAGTTAGGCCGATGATAATTTCGTATACTTGACATATAGGGATTTGAATATCATAGTCAAATTACTAGTGGGAGTAATGTAAAGTAAGGGAGTAAAATGTAAGAAGGTGATTAACAATTACTCAAGATAAGGTTCACATTAGAAAAAAAGGAAAACCAATAATATACTACAAGACAGTTTATAATCCTAAATAAAATATGCGAATTGCTTACAAAACCTTCATAGTTGGGTAACACAAGTTTTATAACAAATAAACTGGCTGACCGTTTTGCCTTCCTATAAATGGTGCTGAAACGAAACTGAATTATTTTAAAAGCGAAAGATAATGGTTGGGCACAAATTAAATAAAATCATCATATACAAATGCCAGTAAATCTTTACAAACTACGACCTGAATTGGCGGCCAACAAGCATGTGTGGAATATTTGGTGGGATGATATGCTATGCGTTATGATACCATTAAGCCTTTTGAAAAGTATCAGCTTCAGCTAGAAAAGTTCTAGGGATAATTTCTGCGTATGAAAAAATATTCTATCTCATGTTTCCAATTGCTAGAGAATATCTTCAGTGGTCCCCTCTTCTGTTATATGATCACAGAGCCTGCAGAAGTTGTTGTATAAAATATAAATCTTTTTACATATGCTTCCACTGCTCTGTGTGGTGTTATAACCACTATGAGGTTATTAGGATGAATTAACACGGCTTATGATTGTCTTTATATTCACATGTGCTCCGGGATTGCCTACGATTTCTGCCAGAGACTTTCGTCTATTATTCGTTGTTGAAATTTGTGGATTATTTAAACAAAAAAATTATGGTGAAGGTAATTACTGGCTGTCAAAAATAAATAATACAGCCACACCATAAATTATACCATCTTATATCCTCCCATAATAACTTACTTCATGACATTCCAATACTTCATTAATTTTGATACATATTTTCAATATTATTGAATCCTTCAAATAGTTTCTGTAAAATGATCAGAATTAAAAAGAAATTGCTGAAGGATGTACTAATTTCTCAGGACATTGCCGAATAAATTACTACTTTAAATATGCATACTTTGCTATTGCCTTCTATACTGTAAAGTTTTGGTTCAAAAATTAACTAAACAGTTGTTTGTATGACGTATGAATGTTATACTTTTCCGTAATAAATATTCATCATACGTCGTGGTATTTTTACGCTTTGCTGGCATATTGGAGTTATATTGGTAGCGTATGAGTAATATGTGATAATAAATATTAAATAAGCTAATGGGTATGGCAATAACAATTTGATTTGATTTTATTTTATTTTATTCTATTCCATGGTAAATTATTTATTTTTATTTTGTTTCGAATTAAAATTAATTCACTTCTACCACTTACCGCTTGACATTGCCCAAAAAGTCCACCGTATAATTTTTCGCCGACGAGGTAAACCATGTTGCCGAATGCAATTCCAACTGAGCCTTATAACAGTCATACTTGATGTACTGCGTGCAATACAATGAATGCGATATTAATTCCTGTAACATTTCCGGTGAGAATTCACGATAGCGTATGGTAAAACTGAAATCGGAATCATGCGACGAACGCACATCCACCTGGCTGGGTAGATTATGCTCCACAATTGTTTTGGTGGCATTTTCCAAACTTTGAAAATCACATTTTACATGTGCCGGCGGAAATACACCATTGCCATCGATATCGATAAGATACACATCCGATTTAGTATAGCCAAGCAATGCCAACTCTTCGCATGTCTTGCGGTATTTGGTGAAATGACAATTCTTGCCAATGTAACCGGTGGGTTTGCAATCGCAAGTAACGCGGTCATCTTTCACAAAACATTTGCCATCATGTTCACAAGTATTTGGACGTTTGCACGGATCGATGTATTGGCAATTGTCGAGTGCAACTTCGCCAACCACACGTTCGGTTTTGACAACATGACGCGGTTCAATCAGATGGCCATTGATTTCAATGTCTCGTATACAGCCAACGAGGCCAGATGCGGCTGACTTTAGGCTGCTGCCGATAATCAATTTGTCGCCGATATTGAATGTTAAGCCGTACATTTGGCTGCGATGATGTTGATAATCGACAGAGAATTTAATTTCACCCTCTTTGTAGTCCAATTCAACGGAATGCCATGAGGTGGCACGATTTATTTTCACCACCGTCGATAGTGTCACATTGTTGAGGATGTCGGGTACCAGGTCGAAACTTAATTTATCGGCTGATAAGCGTATCTGGTATTGGTGTTGGTGTAATTGTCGCACACACACACACCCATACAAACACACGTAGGCAGAGATGGTGTGTATTTATTGTTCATAGCATTGGTTTGTTTGTGTATTTTCAATTTCCATTTTAGATTTGAATTTCCGTTTTTATTGTTATTGCCATAGTGTGTGTGTGTATGTAGGTTGTGTGTTTACACCGTTTAATGAACACACCATATGTGTTCGTATTGACCAGAAATGTTTGTGTTTAGTGTTGTATTTTGTTTTTGTACAAAAATTCATTGGAAATCCCCCGCATGTTTTCGAATCGTTTGTTGTTTAGTTTCATTGAAAATCATCGTTAGTGAAATTTGTTTTGTGTTGTATTGTTGTTGTTGTTGTTATTGTGATATTTCGTTTGTTATACGTTGACGTTGTTGTTGACAGCATGTTTTTCGTTTTTCGTTGTTGTAATTGTTGTTGAAACAGTTGTTGGCATTTTTATGAAAAAAAATAAAAGAAAAAAGAGCAGAAAAATTATTGCATTAGTTGTGTTGTTGTTGTTGTTGTACAATATATTGGTTTAACAATAACAATGTATTTGTTTTCATTTGTTTATTTTTATATTTATTTTTATTACAACTCGTTGTTGCTGTTGTTGTAATAACAATTTTAATTATTTTCTATAATAATTTATTGTAACATACACACACACACACATTGCATTGCATTATATTGAATATTATAAGCGTGTGTATAAGAATTTTCTAAATGAATTGATAAAACAAATGGCCCTACTATGAAATTGGTTGATGGAATTAAAGGAATTTCTGAAATTGGCTAAAATGTAGAGTATAATTAAATTATTTTATTTATTTTACTAGAAATTAATAAAAGTCAATCATATTCATAATCAGAATGGATTGTAATGCAATATTCGTAATAAAAAAAAAATAAATAAATAATTCCAGTAAAGGATGATTATTTTCAGTGAGCTGAAGTTTAATTGAAAATGAAATTTTCATTTTAATTTGAAATTTGTAGTTGCCGTAGTCTAGTAGGTAGTGTATTGGCTTATTAGGCGTGAGACCACGGTACAAACCACAGGTCAGATATTGCCAAGAAAACGAAATATGAAAAAGGAACATTGCTCGGAGAGTAAAAAAAAAATTACCATGAAAAGTTTCTCAAAAAATCTGTCGTTCGTAACCGACTTTAAAGTGTAGGTCCCGCCACTCATATATAAAATTAACATCCACAATATAAGTGGTGTGTGAAGCTATATCCTAGTCCTGACTAATGACCAGTTACGTACGATTTAAACAAAGATCACCAGCCCCAACACTTTTGCATTGGAATGCATGAAATTAATGTTAATCCCTAATCAAGTATAACCTACGGACGAATGAAATAAATGTGAGAAAGAACTGTAGAAATAAGCTTCTCAAAGCAAGAACAGAAGTGATACAAAGCTTTCAAACAATCGTAGCAGCGGCCTGTATAAAGATGCAAGAGATTTGAGAAACTACTCTTATTAGATTTGAACGATATGTTAACCACAACGAAATTGATGCGATGTCAAATGAGAATCATGTACCAATCTAAAATACTAGCAATTGCATCGTCTGCTGCCCAACAAACTATGTGCTTGCAAATACCTTATAGCCAGCAATAATATGTACATACATATAATGTTACAAAAGAAATGAAATTTTACAAAAAATTAAAGGGTTACGAAAGGTCACAGGACCAGTTCTTGAAAATATACCGCCAGGACTATTAACACCACAACACGAGTTCACTGATGGTACATCTGATAATATAACATCTCTGGGTAATTGAGACTCTATCCAGTATTTTAAATTAAAAAAAACGGCAATTTACAGAAACTGTTAACGCACAGTAAAAGGAATAGTTTACATACATTCATATATAATTGGCAATTACAACTCTTCAGTCAAGATTACAACATAGATTCTCACCACGTTGTGTGTGTTAATTTTATCCATGAGTGGGGGGGCCTACAGTTTAAAACCAAAGCCGAACGACAGATTTTTGAGAATCTTTTCATAGCAATTTTATTTTACTTTCAGAGTTTTTGCCAGAAGATTGCTGATGTCTGACCTGCGATTTGAACCAAAGTCTTGCGCTACAAAGCTAGCACAATACCTACTAGACTACGGCGACTTCAAGCTGGTAAGTTATATATTTTACAGTAAAGCTAATTGTTTACGTCTCTATTTTTACTACTACTGACAAGCAATGCTTGTTCTATTTATAGGTCATACATTTTTTGTCTGACAACTTCTAGAGCCTCACTGTTGATTTGTTATTGTAATTATTATTTCTTCTCTCTTTACTTAGTCTTTCCCTTGAGTCTTGGTATTATTTTTTGATGTTGCCATTCTTGTAATTTTTTTGTTGTTTTGTTATTGAAAGACTCTTTTTTTTCTTTTTAAGTTTCCTAATGCTGAAAGTTTATTCTGTTTTCGTAGCGCTTATATCGCATATTGTATACGATATAACAGGATGAACTCTGATATGCAAAGGTGTGTAGAGATATTTCCATAAATTTGATAACTTGGGTAAAACTTGCATGAGGAATAATACAGAATGCTTAACAAAGAGACAAAAATAGCATTCTTACAAGAGTAGGAAAGGGCTGAGCGTGGTTCGTTGAGATGGTATGGAAGAATACCAGACCATCATTCACTTATGTGTTGTTTACCAGCGTTTGTGAACACTTAAAGATTCCTTGAACAACTAAGATGATCTTAGGCGGCCATAAATATTGAAAAGCACTACGGTTTTATTCGCGTTTCATCAGGACACGTATATGATGTTGTATATCCTACACAAACTAAGAAAATCATCAACTGATATAAAAAACTGACCTAGATTAACTACTAATGAACTCATCAGGAAATATTACAAAATCGTAGGGGAATTGTAACTGCAAAGACGTGTAGGACCAGCCATGTATACAAGGAGAAAGTGGCTTGAGAAGGACATTAATCTAACTTAACGTAGATAGATTGTAATTAACAAATGGCTGGTGATAGAATTGCTTGGCAAAATATTGCAATGAGGCTCTGCTTTCTATAGCAACTGCAGGAATAATTGCACATTTGATAGTTTTTCTCTGTAATGCTTATAAATTAATAATATAAACTCCCTTAATATTACTCTTGCCCTTAGTTTTTAATTAAAACCGATTTGCTCATGGTTATCTGATTTTAATAATCTTAAAATAATCTTCTTAAAAATGATCCTTAAAATCCTTTCCGCATTAATTCATTTCAAAGTACAAATTCCTTGACTAATAAATACGTTAAAACGTAATAAATTCTAAAAAGCCATTTAATTTTTAACTTATTATGTGGATGGACCAATTGCAATTCAAAATGGTTAAACATATTTTAAGCATACAAATGGATATTTCATCTCTATGTAAGTATGTATATATGTATGTTTGTATTGTATGCATCAAGTGTATGTAAATTTTAATACAACTCAATATTGTATTTGACTAGGCAACTAACTGCCACTAAGAGTAGTTTTGTTGTATGAAACATGAAACAAATGTTATAAATTTATGGCTAAATTAACATGTTACACAAAAATGGCAATAAATATTAACAAAAAATTTGAAAAAAAGAGGAAGAAACACCAACCAATTTTATAACACATGGCAATAAAGCCATGTAGGCATTCTGCCAGTGTAGGCAGAAGTATCACAAGGCTATGTGGACTTATTAAGGAAGTACGTTTTTGAAGATTGTTTAAGAGAGAATTTCAATTGAATTTGGAGAATTTCAGTACATGGAAAAATAGTCTTTAAATGTTTTATGAATGGCTCGATAATGGCTCGGTTGAAATAGGTTAGGTTAGGTTCGAGAGTTTTTTTTAAAAGGCGAGGTCTCACTTGGGCAAGGGTTTAGGCCCATTGTAATGTCACAATTAATATCCAACTCTCCCTATAGGAAAGTAAATTGAATCCAGAATAAATTCAACGATTTCTAATGTACTTAATTTGTAAAGCTTAATAAAGGATATCAGGATAGTAAAGATCAAAAACCTCTGCCTCATTATGGCAAGACACTTAAAGTGAATGATAGCCTCTTCCTCTTGCTCCTTCAGACCCACAACTCCTACAGAAGTCCTTCGACGAAATGCCAAGTATTTCGCCAAGCATTTCCAAGAGGAAAGGGACCCGTGAGTATCACTATTCTCAGATGGATAGCCATGTTATTTAAAGATAGAAGTGTATCAGTCCTCCTTATATCTATACAATTAATATTACACGTACCTCCTTGCTGCCAATTAGATTGAGTCTCCCTGGTAAAACGAACGAATAATACCAAGTTTAACATAGGCAATCGGAATACCCATGTCTTGTTACATGTCCGAGATTGCGAGCTTCATACTGGTCCTAATTAGTTTATCATTAAAGCATTTGCCGACGATATCCACTTTGTCTTTGAACCCATATAAAAGTGTCCTTTAAATGATTCGAAAGTTTCCTGAGAAATCATCGACATTCTTAAGTGAAGACGAATGAAGCAAAGACTTTCGTTAGGAACTTAATCGCATCCTGGCTGACTGAGTAAATCAAGAGATTTTCAAGGAAAATTCCGCCACGTTATAAGCATTCCGCCGCTTTCAAAATAGCCACGAACTTCGCTTAGAAAACACTGCAGTCGTTAAGCGATTAGGCAGAACTCTTAATAAATATACGACAGCCGACTGTACTATTACTCATCTTAGAGCCATCGGCATAGATCTCAAGGGTCTCTAGTTACACGGAGGTTCCCATAAAATCCCGCCACATAACAACTGTTCCTCCGTTTTCAAATGGTTATGAACACCATCTGAAAAACACTGAACCAAACTGACGATTTGGTATTCATACATGTCATTAAAAGTTTCTTAAAATTCATTTGGAATCATAATGACCAGGGAAGTGGTCCATAAAATTAGCTGTAGTGTTCGCAACATAGCATTAAACAGGTATAAAATTATACTGGAATTATTTGATCAATTTCTGATGCTCTTTTGAAGCTGGGCTTTAAGGCATTTTTAAATCCAAAATCTGGCCCTATCTCTTTTCAAAGTTCGTAGTGGTGGTTGGTGGCTAACTGATACTGATTTATGGTCATAGAAAGTAGCTATTTTGGGGAGTAACATCCTGATCTTTAAAGTATTTCAAAGTTCTCTAGTTTGAGAAGACTTATGTTATTTGCAGTATACGCTTAACACATTATGAATTGCTTGTTTAAGGTGTTCTTTAAAATCGAAAGCTTTCCATACGTATTTCAAGTCGCCGTAGCCTACAAGGTAGTGTGTTGGCTTATAAGACGTGAGGCCACGGTTTAAACCTCAGGTCAGAAATCTCCAACAAAACGAAGTATGAAAGAAATATTTTTTCGGCCACTTTTTCTGAGCAGATTTCTGACAGAAACTCTGACAGTAAATAAAATTTCTATGAAAAGGCTTCTCAAAAATCTGTCGTTCGGAGTCGACTTTAAACTGTAGGTCCCACCACTCATGTAGAAAAATTAACACACACACAGTGGAGTGAGAAGCTAGGTCATAATCCTGACTGAATGGCTGTTGTGACCAATTACGAATGTACATATGTATTGCAGCAGAGGATATCCTTTAATGAGGTGACAGAAACCTGCGCCTTTTATGATAAGACCAGGATACTGACGTAAGAGGTTGAAGACAGTCAGCTTCCTACTCAGACCCACAACTTCTGCAGAAGTCATTTGCTGCAATATTAAGGCTTTCGGCTTGCCTGACAGTGGCCCTTAAAAATCACTTTTGTGCAATGAATTTCTAGGCGATTTAAGTATAGAAGTGAGTCGATCATCTTCCTAGCCATAAGTGTCCAATAGAATTTTGCAATATTGGATTGAATAATTTCAGATTTTACTGAGGCAAGCAGTGTACCTATACCCTGTATTATGTCAGAGATTGTATGCTCAGTAACGGCCCTGGTTAGCTCTTTAGCAATGCAATTTTGAACAATATCTTTGTGTTGCGGAACCCATATAAGAGTTACCTTGGAAATTTTCCATACAAATCCTTGGCATTCATGGTCAAGGACAGATGTTTAAACTTCGTTCGTTAGAGATTCAATCGCAGCCAAGTTTTACGATTAACTTGTTTGCAATCGTTCAACGTACTTAACTAATTTCATTACTTTCATATGTTTCATAAGTTTCATATCTTTCCAAATATGCCTTCCAATATGCTTTTAATCCTTGAACATGGACAGCATAATCCTTCTATAGAGTGTACCACCTATACTAGTACGTATGTATTTTGAAAGTAGCATAAAGCAATTAAATAAATGGATGTTAAAACTGACATGATACATAATATCAAGTCATTCATTCATTCATTCATCCATTCATATATTTATTTGTTCATTTTGTGTGTGTGTCTTTTACAAAAAAAGGAAAAATAGACAAAAACATTAGGACAGACATACAGACATATTGTATGAAGAGCAATAAATCCAATCAAAAATTAAATTGTTACATTCATTTTGAAAACAAATAAATAAATAAATAAATATTGTACGAATATTTATAAAATATTCCCTCTTCTCTCTTACTGGTTTCTGCTCATCACATAATAATTATGTTTCATGTTGGAATTAAAGAAGACATTTAAAATACTTGTACTACACAGAACAATCAGAGAAAATAATGAATGTCTTGTAAACAAATTGTATTCAAAATTTTTTAATTTTAATTTTAATTAAATGCAACAACAACTCATAAAAATAATTCAAGAATTTTGTTGCCAGGAATTTAAATTTTCTTTAACAATTGAATGGAGATTTTTCATTTGCAATTGCATTCATCATAATAATTGCGTGTAAGTGTGTTTGTCTGTGTGTTTATGTAAACTTATAAATTTAAAATTAAATATTCCAGGACAGTGATTTCTAAATTAATTGCTATGAAGCTATGAAGACAACAATTTAGATTTTAGACACTTTAAGTTCATGCAATAGAGCAGGAAATTTAATAAATCACTGGCAACATAGTTACGTTGGTTAACAGTGCTTCTGTAACAGCCTACACTGTAATTGGAGCCGTAATGCAGCCAAAACTTTTTTGAAAAGAGGAATAAAATGTAGCGTAATAGATCTAGTCAGGTCTGTGCATCATTGCAATGTACTTTCTGATGAAATAATCGCCTCTGTTAGAGAAAGTTAAGCGGATAATCTGAATTTTTCGATTCCAAAGCGTTATTAACAATTGGGCGTGTCTAATGGCAAGTTTTGCCGCATAAACCTCAAAGGTCCCATTGAAAGCCGCTGGCTCTTTAGCCCTTAATAAGCCCATAATAAACATACCACAACCCACTTTGTCACTCATCTTAGAACCACCGGTATAGACTTCAAGGGTCTCTAGTCACCCTGAGGCCGCCATTAAGCTATCGGTATAGGCCTCAATGGTCTTATTGGGAACCTTCGGGTCTTTAACCAAAAAGTTCATAGTGACACGAATATTCCCAATAAGAACAATGTCACAGAGGTTCCAATACAGACATCTGTGTAGGCCTCAATGGAAGCCTCATTGGAAGCCTCCACGTCACTGAGAACTTTTTTGTTAAAGACCCGGAGGTTCCCAATAAGACCATTGAGGCCTATACATATGTCTTTATAGGAACCTCCATGTCACTAGAAATTTCTGGATTAAAGACCCGGAGTATGGTGTGATATGCCAGATCACTGCAGTGTTTTCCAGGAAGATACCATAGCTAATTTGAAAGCGGCACAGTGCTTGTTGGGTGACAGAATTTTCCTTGAAAATCTCTTGATTTACTCGAACAACCCAACTGCGATTAAGTTTCTAACGAACTTAGTTTTAACATCCGTCTTTGTCAATGAATGCCAAGGATTTGTAAAAAAAATTTTGGATCATTCATTGTGTAACACTTATAAAGGCTCCGGCGCATATGGATATTGTTCGTAATGTATTGATGAAGAGCTAGCCAGGGCCGGTACTGAGCATGTAATCTCTGACATATAATAGGGCATAGGTACTCCGCTTGCCTCAGTTAAATTGGAAATTTTGCACTCATTTTACATGGAAGCTTAATCTCGCTGGCAGGAAGAGGGTATGTGCAGTGTTGCTACACTACGTTGGACACGTATGGATAAGAAGATGACCGACTTATTTCTTACTTTAAATTGCAAGGCCATCCATCGCAAAATACCGATTCTTATGGGCCACTGAAACGCATGTCGAAAGGCCTTACATTCGACGTCACTCAGGAATAAAATTAAAACAAACAACATAAGTAGTGCGAGAAGCTAGGTCGTAATCCTGACTGAAGGGTTGTAATGACTAATTATGTGTGTATGTTGGTTTCCTCTAGGGAATGTTTAATCCCCGTACTGAATATTGATGGTGGTATCAATAATAAATTATCGAGTATCCATGTTTTTTTACAATATTGCACCACCCTCGACAAATTATGGCGTATGTTTAACCCTGATAGTATTAATGAAAAAAAATCTGTTAAAGCTGTTAAAAAAGGTATAGTGTAGGGTATCTTACAGTCGAACTTATATGTTTTATACTCTTTTTTTTATAAAAAAAAATGCAAAAAATTTCGAAATACAATATAATGCCATAAATCCTTATGCAGTGCACATCCTACTTCTATTCTGTTTTTTTTCTTTTTTCTGTTTTTGGCTGACAGGATGTGAAAAATATGTGTGATTTTGTTATTTTGATATGATTTCCTTGTCAACGACATAAAATAAATGCATAATTTTCAATGATTGATGATGCAAGAATGTTAAAGAGAGAAAAAAAAAAAAAACGAAACCAAAAAATATCCGGCATGACACATTTTACAAATAAAACTGGAATTAAATGTTACAAATCGAACGAATATTGTTGAGCAGCATTAGAAATCTTTAACGTTTTCTTTATCGATATTGGAAAATCATATAAAACATTCATAAGAAATTACATACACACTCACATACATATGTATATATATACACTTAAACACAAACACAGACACATATGCAGAATGGAATTTTATAATGAACATTTATTTTGAGAAGAGAAAGTAAAAAAGTACAAATGTTTTCAATACATAGAACTGCAGTTACATATATGTATGTATACGCTTGAGTGTGTACATATGTTTGCATGTGTGTTAGTACTTCAAAGTAAATTTGTTGTATTCTTACCTCCCAAAAGCCATTTCCTGCCTGTGTTGTCACATCACTGTATGCCAATATGGCTGATGTTCGACTGCTGCGGAAATCGAATTTAATATTAAATTCCTCGGCGTGATTTATGGGCCACCAAATGTGTGATGTGGCAAACGGATACGTTATGGGTATGACATTCACTTCGTTTTCTTGAAATTCTGCCTCTAAAACACCTACAACAATAGCAATAACATTAGCATTAACAACGTTTATAAGTAATACAAAAGAATACATAGAGAAATTACTCAAAAAAATACAATAAAATCGATTGCATATGAAGGGATTGTAATAAAATATTTAAGGGATTAGATATTAAAATTAATGTGACATTAAGTCTTATCAAATACACTCACAAAATAATGTTTTATTATTATCATTACGGGTATAGGTATTGAAACGCAAATATGAGTCGCATAATGCAATGCCCAATTGTATGCTGAATTCTTTATCCAAATTATTGCGATAAAGATGAACAGAAATTGCATGGAAGTCTGGACTAACTGTTCTTTAATCAATCTAGTTTCTAGTTCAGCTTCGAAGTCCTTAACTGGAATTAAATTTTTGCACTACATTACCCCGTTAATACTGTCGCCATGTCGCCAGCCACTGCCGTTTCTTACGCTCCATTGAACAAATTTACCTTAGAAGTACTGGAATGAAAACTAAATCTAATCGTTTTACAATGGATACAACAGCTATTAAAGGTTAATTCATATTAAAGGTGAAGAACACTAAAGCTGCTTACGAAGTTTCGTCATTGCTTGACTCACTATACGTATTTGAAAACAACTCAGGTGGTGTAGAGACAGATGCAGATACATAACTAAGGCAATAAGAATCTGGCCTACATAGGAAGCCAGTTCAGACACGAGCTTCTTCAGAGTTTATCGTAATCTGACTAATCGAGTGGTTGACAGTTTTCCGTTTGAGATCCTACGCCTTTAAACAATTCTTCGCAACGAGGCTGAGTAATAGGAATGAATTAAACAATTTGGAAAATACAAAACCCCTTTAAGAGAAGGACCAATCTGTAGAAAAAGCCCATGTCTTACGTTGGCACGGTAACTAGAACCTGACGGTAGTTAAAAATTCCCTTCTCGACTCTCTATTGGAAAAAAATAGGAAACTCTATGGCTTTTGGAAAATTAAAATAAATTATCCAAGCGGAAATTTGTGTCATCTATAGGATATAGTAGCACCATCTGACAGCCAAACCGCTTCCGAAGTCATGGTGTATCTTTAACCAAATTTGCCTAATAACATTAGCTGTTTCAATACCAGACCTTAATATTCACCTTATTAGCCGCCTTGCTGGCTGATTTGCCTTTACAAAACTGTAACAAACAACAAATTTTGTATTTGCTGGTATATAAGTCCAATATTTACGCCATCAGGCGTAATTCAATTACATTTATAGAGCGTGAGATACGTATGGTAGGTAGATTTGCTAAAGGAAGCCGTTAGCCCAAAAAGGACTGCCAATTTTAGACCAACTATGGTCCATTGTGATACCATAGTGATTCTTTTCCACAAGTTCTAAAATCATTTGGACCTCCTGATGAAGTTGCTCAGTCACCATTCGTCCATCCTTGTCAAATTAGTAAGATCTCTATGGTAGAAGGCCAGGTGAATTATTTTCTTTTCCAGAGGAGATTATTATTATTATTATTATCACTGCAACTGTTATGGTTGTCAGTTTCGTTTAGATGATGCTGTAATTGCCCTATAGCCTTACTGAGTGGGCAATTCCTATCCACTTTGCGAATATTTCTGCGGTGTTGTTCATGGAGTCTGGTCTTGCTTGAGCAAGCATAATATAAAATAAAATCTTAAGGCGTTGTTTAAATATCCTTATGTCCTCATCATCGTCGTTATCTTTTTAAATTTTAAACTTCGTTTGGCATTAATTAAGCAGACGTAAAAAGAATTTCAACATTTCACAGGCTCGAAACGAAATTGCACAGACACAAAGAGGCACATAGGCTAACGCGTTTTATAACAGGACAAAAAAAAAAACCCCCATAAAAATACACAAACCAGCAACATGCAGCAGCATACAACACTATACATGACACATAATTAAAATGCAACAAACGACAGTCACACTGACTGGCAAAATGAATGAAAAAGAAACGACAGTAGCAGCAGTAGTCAAAAAAGTACTAAAATTTGATATACACTCACGTACACTATACGTACATACTTACATTATAAAGTACATAAAAGGGGGGGGGGGGGAAAACACAGAGAACGGGAGTAACATCCAACCAACCAACCAACCACCGAACGAACGTACTTACCATGATAGTGAACTTTTGGATTACCACGCTGTAACTCATATAGAATGGAAATATCATTGTAGTAGACATATTTGAGTGAACCAACGAAATTATTATGTGATGCCAGTCCTTTCTTTTTATGCAAATCTGGACCACCGCCAAAATAGATTTCCGGATCAAATAGCAAATATCCACTTGATGTCGTTGGTATTTCAAGTATTTTCATTTGTGTATCGAGTATGATGCGTACCGTTCGCTGTTCATGATAAATGGTTAAATTGTGCCAATAACTGCGTGTCAGCTCATCGGTGAGCACCGTCGACATGACACTGTCACCGAAATCCATTTCAACATAAATCGATTGATTTTTAATGGAGGCAGCAATATATTGATGCTTCAACGATTCACCGCTCGCATAGAACAATGCCGAATCATCGAATTGTGTGCGAAACATAAGGCTGATGCGTGTCGTCGATGAGTGTACGCGATCCTTCCAATCGTAAATGCGATAAGAAACGTAACTGGCGCCACGTAAGGTCATAATGGTGGCAGCTGTAATGAGAATGGATTTAAAAAAAAAGGTTTAATTAGTTTCAAGTTTTTTTTTTTAACAAATAATTTTCTTCTACAATTAGTAGTTGAATTATTAAAAACAAAAGTTTTTGAAAAAAGTTTAGCTTACGACTACATATGGCTTAATAACTGAAATTCACTTTCTGACCACTTTTATTAGCCAAGCTAGCAGCCACTATTATGACTTCTATAAAAATATATGACCGTAGGAAAATGCCATAAAAAAGTCAAATTTTCAAGCTGGGATAAGAAACGTTCCAAAGAACTTTTTTCCCTTTTTCGTTCATTCTTTACATGATAAATGAAAATCAAAATAAGAATAAGGTGACCAACTATTAGCAAAAAAATATAAATTTGTACACCTAAATCTGTTTATTTATTTATGGGTGAGATGGCAATAATGTAGTCCAGTATGTAAATCCTGTAAACACAAGACCCACAGTTCCGCAATTTAATCGTGGTTGTTTCGAGTTTAAAAACTTAAGAAGCTTCAATTCCAAACAAAACAGCCAGGAAAATCTATGACCCTTGACCTCAAAATAATTCATCGAAAAAGCATTCTGGCCCTTTACCCCAAAATAATCTATTCAGGAAGCTCTTTTACTTTCGACCCCATCTATGATGGCTGTAGTAGACTTTTGAGAAATAGTAGGCCCTACTGAGCACAGTTTCTACACCACTATTCCCAGTACAACAACCCAATGCATTTTCTATACAACGAAACATGGCAACTCTTATAGCCTAGGGTCTGATACAGTGGGCTTATCACTTGCTAACCAGAATAAACTTATATTCGAGCAAGAAATTTAAAGAATTTTTAGACTAATTCGTTAGATTTTCTTTCTCAATTTCTTCTTAAAGCTCTCAGTAGCCTGCTATCAATGGCGGTCAAACCCAAACTAACTGACTCAGCTTGTTTATGATTTGACATAAGTTAACTGACAGCTGGCTGTTGACAGGATCGGTGTTGCTCTTTTAGTTAATATGTCCTGAACTTATTGATTCAATCACATATATTGAGTTTGGTATGAAGGGAAGGGTATATTTCCCAAGAAATTGAAAGACTATAGAGAGGCTTATTATCTTGCTGATGAATACAGTTGCTAAAGTCCTAACTATTTTAAATTTTTAATGGAAGTTAATCTAGAAACATTTATTTTAGAATCCTCTTCTTAGGCTTGGGATGATCGTGCCACACAGCTTATTCCACATTGAATATCCTGTGATATGTACTGGTCGCCGAGTTTGTGTGGCCTTGTTAGAATTTTTCTTGTGTGGTTTTCTTAAGCCGCAGATAAGTGTATAAAGTACAGTGGTCCGCAAAGCCAACATAACCTATTCCAGTCTGATTGAGTCTGATTTACACGCCAGAGTCTTGGAATATTGGTCATTTCCGATGCGCTCCATCTACAGAAGTTGTGGCGGATATTTGAACGATGGTAGGTTAGATTAGGTTAACGGGTAGCTTGCCTTTCACAGTTAAGTTCATTCGGTGAACTCACACAGTATGGGTTAAGCCCCCTTGTCATGATCTGTTAGTGGTGGGTTTGAACCAATCCCAACTTCTGAGCAAACCGGCCAATCCCCTTAGTAACACGTTTGATACTATGCTCAGATCTTCAAATCTGTTTCCCAAAAACAAATGACGTCTGTTATGAAGTGCAGAGCAATCACCTAAATGAACTATGGTTTATATTACACATATAATGGCATCAATAGGTTTTTCAAACGAATAAAAATTTGAATAGGAAGCGCTTAAAAAGGAGCCTATGGAACTAACCATGTAACTACGTATTTCTTGTGCCTGATCAAATTTCGTTCCAAGCAAGGCCTGTGGAATGCTTCCTTGTGCGAAATAAACACTTTGTTAGCTGCCGATGACGATTTACTAGCAACAGGTTCAACCTCAATGTTCGCAAAGCTGTGTATACAGACCTGGCTTTTTTTTTAAATATCTTATCACCGGTACTTTTATCAAAAATGTAACTTTAGGAAAAAGTACTTTTTTAGTCAACATTTGCTGAAAAATTTACTTTCTACCACAATTTAAAATTTTCTCTTACTAAAAGGGTACTAAAAATGTACTAAAACTCTGTACTAATTGTCTGTCGGTACTTTTATGAACACTTTTTTTTTGTTATAAAGTACTTTTTTAGCCAGAATTTGTTGAAAAACTTCCCTTTCTACTACGATTTCATACTTATTCTTACTAAAAGACTAAAAAAACTACCAAAAAGGTACTAAAACTCTGTACCTATTGTCTGATTTTATACTTTCTTACGTCAAGTGCTCTATTATTATAATAGTTGGTACCATTTAATTCGTTCTCATAATAATTATTCACATTCATGTTTCATTTTATTTCTGGTTATTCGAACAAAAAATTATTTGCCAAATTTGGACACACACCATCCGTATATGAAATGTTATGTTCTTTGAATTTTTTGTAAATTTTTCTCCGGTTATTGCTATTTCTGTTGTTGTTTAGAATGTTTTCTATTGTTGTTGTTATTATTGTTGTTCTTTTAAACCATTTTTAAAAGTACATCAGAACTATTTGCACCACAAAAAAAAAAAATCGGGGGGAAAGAAAGAAGAAAAAAAATAGTGGAATAAAAATCGTAACAAACATGTTCTTTAGCTCTGTTTCTTATCTGACATATTGCACACGTGGGTTATGGGTCTTGCCATTTTCATTCTAAATACTCGTACAACTTCATCATGCTCGTCGTTGTCGTGTTAGTAGCAGATTATTTTTTTTTTTTGGCATTTTTTGTAGTTTTTTCTGCATTTCTATTTTATATATGAACTCGTACGTTTATGCATTTTGGTTGGTTTTCATACACAATAAATAAAAAATAAAAATTAAATTCCGTTTTTGGAAGCATTACAAATGGTCATATCAAATGCATATGAAGAAGTGAAGCTCTATAACCCAGTGAAAACAAAAAATGATTGTTAAAACGTATTTTAAATTGTTTAATTGCTTTACTCGGGTAAATAGAGATTTGATAAAATAGAAATTGTTTATAATACAACAGAATTGTCTACGTTACCTTTCGTTGTATTTATACTTCATTTATTTTCCACTTGTCAACTTCTAGAACTTACTAGTTGACTTGTTATTGTAATTCTTTTCTTTTCATATGATCTGGTTTCTTTTACATATGCATAAAAACTAATTCATTTCATTTGATTCATATCTAATGTATGAACCAAATCTTCAAAGTCAATATTATTTGAACATCAAACATAATGTCGACGCCTCCGTTCTATAATATTGTCGAAAAAGTGTGTTTTGAGTTATGAGCTCTCAAAGTTTTCACGATACATACGACTATATGTGTATTCTAAGTAGATTTTTCCCTATAACTTCGGAACGGATCGGCGCATCTTAACCAAATTTTGACAGTATTTAAAAATGCAAGAACATTAAAAACGTTCTAAGTACACTTAGAACGTTATAGAATGGAGGCGTCGATGTGGTCAATATTCTGTTATGCAACGACATGCGTTTTAGTGAAGTAAAGAGAGTTTTTCCTGCATGATCCTTCCAATTCCCGCGCATTTTATTTATTGTCGCCAACGAACATTCTTGTTCTCTTTAATTTTCCTCTGACGGCTGTCCAGTATTGTTCAATTAGTGGAAGCTTTTCTATTACGCCGACTTGATTTCTTCACTTCTGTTTTCTGCCACTTCGATGGCAATGGAATCGACCCAAAACTTTATTGAAACGTACAATTATTTGACAAAAGGAAACAAAGCTTTTTACGCTTTCCATATCTTTGGTTATTGTAAGCCATAATCCTCACTGAAGTCGCCGTAGTCTAGTAGGTAGTGTGTTGGCTTATTAGACGTAAAGCCAGGGTTCGAGCCAAAGGCCAGACATCAAACAAAATACAAAAAGTATTTCTTCGGCGATTTCCTCTCAGCAGATTTCTGGCAAAAACTCTGAGAGTAAATAAAATTGCCATGAAAAGTTTCTCAAAAAATCTGTCGTTCGGAGTCGACTTTAAACTGTAGGTCCCGCCACTTATGTATAAAATTAACACACACAACGTAAGTGGTGTGAGAAGAGAAACTAGGTCAATAATCCTGACTGAAGGGTTGTAATGACCAATTATGTATGTATGTATAATCTTCACTTAATCGATTTTGCGAGTAGTAATGCCAACAGAAGTCATCGAAGCCTAGAAGGTAATGTGTTAAGTTATTAGACAAGAACCAATGGTTCAGACTCTAGCTCAAACATTTCGAAGAGAACGAAATATGAAAGAAATATTTATTTCGGTAAATTGTAGGTCCCTCCGATTAAGGATAAATTTAACACACACACAACATGGGTGATGTGAGAAGCTAGATATTGCTTATATTGTCAGGCACTTTATATGGATATCACAAGATAATTATCCCTAATTTCTACAACATTGGAAATTGGAATTGGAATTAGAAAGTCTTTGTAGGAATAAAATTTTCATTGTGGAAGTTTAAAGTTGAAATTTCTATAAACGACCTTCAGTTCTACCCAAGAATTCTGTTCATCCATACAAATTAAAGACTTTATATTGATGAAATGCCACTTAATCTCGAAGAGGAAAACAAAAGGCAGATGTAATGTAGTGATTTCAACAGTTTAGATTGGTGCGAGAACCTAGAATTAATTTTTTAGAGTCTAATTGCTGCGAATAGCCCAGTAAATTGAAACCCTGGAGTTATATGACATAAATGGTGAAACTAAAAGGATTGGGTAATCAACATTGTTGAAATTCATTTTGTGTTCTAACAGTTCAGAATTGGGTCAAGTTCTTCAGTTGTATGAATGTAGTGATTTCAACAGTTTAGATTGGTGCGAGAACCTAGAATTAATTTTTTAGAGTCTAATTGCTGCGAATAGCCCAGTAAATTGAAACCCTGGAGTTATATGACATAAATGGTGAAACTAAAAGGATTGGGTAATCAACATTGTTGAAATTCATTTTGTGTTCTAACAGTTCAGAATTGGGTCAAGTTCTTCAGTTGTATGACCAGTTCCATAATTTCTTGGGAACTAATTATTTAATACAGCATAGACACTAAAGACCAATAACACTTGGCATATTCACACTTTCACTTTACTTGGGCGCCTAACTCAAAAATATTTGCTGGGTTTTCTTCAGCGATTTGATTTAAAATTTTGCGTGCTTGCGTTAGATGATGGATTAAATTCTAACGCGCATAAAAAAATGTTTTAACTTTAATAAGTACTGTAATGTTGGTTTAATGTTGCTTAAGAAAAAAAAAATATTTTAAACTATATTGTTACGAAAAGTATAAAAAAATGTATTAAATTTTATTTTCAGTCCTGATTAGTTATGTTTTCTATTTCAACCTCAAAAGACCAAATTGGAATTTGTACGTCGAATTCATTGATAAGTTAGCGTTTTTGCTCAATATTATCTTGGGTTTACTGCAACGTATTATAGCAGGGACTTATATCACAAGAACAGGACATTGTGTCACTTATCCTTACTTATAATCGATTTTATTTTTTGGTTAAAAATACACATCAATCATATCTTAGCTGCACATGTATTCACAGCACTTTGCTTCATGAGACATTATTTGAGAATAGTGATCACGATTCTTTTACTACACAAAAATCAACTTCCCAATATATAACACTTTATATGATATACATATCGCGCTATTTATTACTGGCAATTTTACCTTTTGATCGATATGTACTTTAATTATTTTAGATCTGGTAACTTCGAGAACATTACTGTTTCTATGTAGTTTTGTTATTGTAATTTTATGTACTTTTATTTCTATAATGGTATTTTCGTTGTTATTGTCTGTGTATTTTGTTTCTTTCTAGAACAAATATATCTGTTGTACTTGGTTTATGTTATTGAATGTTTGTTTGCAAAATATTGTTACGAAAATTAGGTATTTAGATACTGGTGTTTTGCTTTTACATTGCTTAACATTAAAATTATAAAAAAAGCTACAAAATCAAAACAATGCAGTAAACATACCTGTTTACAAATTATCGTGCAGCTTGATATAACAACAAACAGCAGCATACAAAAAATTGTAAACAAGCAAACAAAAATCCACAAACAACACTACCAGAATAAATGTAAACAAAATACACAAACAACAATAAGAAAATGTAAACAACGATGTTTACATTTGTAGAGATTTCAAGAAAGCGAACTTACGAACATTCGCCTTCAAGAGCATTCATCAGACTATTTACCCTGCCATATAAAAGGCAATGCAAAGCAGGCAACGGAGTTAGTAAAATTTCAGCCAGTCTTGTGTGAAGAAGCGGTGTGTTCGAAGAGAGTAATCGTGATTTGAAGATCTCCGTTACAACGATCTGTCGAACAATTGACTAGTAATTGTTATTGTTTATGCCAAAGAGTGCAAAGAGGAATAACAAACAAAGCATTTGTTGTTGTTTACATAAAGTTGTGAACAGTGGCACATAGAATTGTGCGAATAATAAAGAATTTTAATTAAAACTAAGCAGAAATTTATTTTTATTTTATTTGCAATCTACGAGCTCATATTTTAAACGTTTTTAAAAGGTAAAAACGTAACAATAATGTTTCCAGTTCGCTGTCTAATCGTCTATAGCTTGGTGGCATTCAGCTGAATATAGAAGAGAATGTTTGTTTGTTTTTTGATTATTCCAGGGTGGTAATCTTGCGTCTTAGAGGACTTTACTACTATTACGTTCAAAATCATTTTGCCATTTGCTTGTTCCAAACTGTGATACAAGCTTCATTGTGCACATTAAGTTTTAACGATAGGGCCAGCGATTGCCATTTTTGTTAAACGGACATCTAGAGTGGACTCACATGACGATTAGTGGTGGATTCGCTTGCTTTATATCTTTTAGTGGAGAGATGAATGTTGTCTTGTATTGTGGAACTTTGCAGTACCTCTGACGATACCTTTTTCCGCTTCTTTGTCTGACATTTGTGTTTTATTCCGGATTTAGAATTTGTTGGAAAGCTCCTGCTTATTGAATTTATTTTGCGAATCGAGCGACCATTAAACAATTAAATGTCTTCCTTTTGTTTTTCTTTCTCTTTTTTTTGTGTTCTTCTTTAATTTGTTAATAAAACATAAACAATTTAATTTGATTGACATTTAAATACACGTTAAAACATTTTAAATCAAATGCAATTGAAACTGACAGAGCGGCAAAAAAATAAAGCGACAGAGAGAGAGAGAGAGAAAACGCAAGAGTTGACTTTATTGTCGCTGTCATCGTTGTTGATGCAACCAAAACATACCGCATGGCGAGCAGCCACAATACACGTGTGTAGATGCAAAACAAAATTTCAGATTTTTAATGTCACATTCACATGAAGAGTCGACGTCGTCGTCGTCGACGTCGACGTTGTCATACCAAAAGGCCAGTGTGTTGCTTCATTTTATTTTCCATTTTTTCTTGTTTTTCGTTTCTCTTCTTTTTGTGATTTTTACTGACCAGATGCCTATTAAATGTCAGAGCGCATATGAAAACACTTGTACATGAAAATGATTTTGTATAAAATTGGTGACAAATTTGCGTAAGGATACAGGCGCACACTAAAGCATACGCACTCATATGTGTGTATATGTATGTAGCTAAAATAGGATGTAAAAAGTATAATAAAATGAAGCAATAAAAACAAAAATTGTAAAAATCTCTCTCTACTGCCTGTCTGTCTGCTTGTTTTGTCCGTCGGTTCACTGTCTATCTGATATGCGACATAAGTCAACATGTCAGTTATCCGGCAATATACATTGTCCCGTCAGTCAACAATAATAGTAATGGCAACAGCAGCAACAGTAGCAATAATAACAAGAATTTTTACTATCATACACTTTTGCTAGTGTTGCAGTGTTAAAAAAAAGAAAGAAATACATACAGTGCCACAGAAAATTGTCAATGAGATCAGGTATGGAAACCTATGCATTCTTTATATGGAACTCAACCTCCGGGAAAGTACATACAGTGTCGTGTTATAACTGTTATGTTGTTTCGAACATGGACTCTGGCCTAGTTTAATGCAAATTTTGTCTCGCATATGTCGACATCGAGCCATGTCTGTTTGATCAGTCTCTCTCTACAAGTGGGCTTATTATCCTAAATGCATGGCATCTGTTTGACGTCATTTGTTGACCCATCTTCTGCTGGCATTCTTGGATAATTTTAGATGATGTGTACACACCCTCTAGGGATCTGAAAACCTTTTTACTTTCGGTACTTAAGCTTATATTTCCATTTGATATACTTTTATATCGGGTTCACGCAGCTACAGTCTTTATAGCCATTATTTCAGTCTGAATAGTAGGACAGCAGCCACTTAGGGAAACGGACAACCTAAGGTCCAAAGACTGCACATCCAACTTTGTTGCGTAATCTGCTTCCTATACTTGGATGATATTCTCTGGGAGATGAAAACCATGATCATAAAAATATTTATCCGCTATTCGTTGTAAAACAAGGATCTAAAGTGGGCTCAGGTATTGTGTACTCAACAGGAGTATTCAGATCAACTATGCTCAACGTTTAGCGAGACCACAGCTTCCATATTCCCATGCTTTTGTGGTGTTTAATCTCATTACCGCATTCGCAGCCACTTATTTCGAAAACATGTTTAGTGGTAGGCAGACAACAATGACTTGGATAATGTATTATGAAGATCACGTATTATTATGATCGTCGCCATCTTCATAATACGCTCCAACCTAGTTTGAGCCTTTATGAGTTTGCCCTTTAAAGCCAATCACCAAACCGCTGCCCCATAGAATAGAGTTGAATTGATTACAAAGTTGTACAGTCTGTAGACGTTTAGAGCTCAAACTGAGTTTGATAATACCATTCTTTTAAAGCCAATCACCAAACCGCTGCCCCATAGAACATAGCTGAATTGATTACAAAGCCATACAGTCTACCTACCTTAGGCTTTAGGTCTTAGGCCTGAATTGTGTATTTATGTTCCAGATTAGTTTGCCGTTCAATATGATTTCAAGGCATTTGGTCTTGTTAAAGAGAGTGAGAGCTATTTCATGGACACTAGCTGTAGTGAATTTACCAACTTTGTATCTCCCTGTGTACTAGACAGAGTTAGTGTCTCGGTTGGGTTTATTACCAGGCGATATTCGTTGCGTAATTCTGTTTGTGCTCTCGGCGCATATTCTAGAATGAATGAAATCCTTCTTTGAGAGTTCTGTATCAAAGCATAATTATGGAGACACCCTTACTTTAATTTATATTAGGGGGGATAACAATTTCATACTGAGCAAGACAGTGTGAATGATAAAATAGAGTTCATGTATTAGAAAAGTGTTAGAAAACATCAAATAGATCTGCTAAATGAATAGTCAATTAAGCTTTCAAATAAAGGTTTCCAATTTAAATTGCTTTAAACTTTAATATTTCTCTCTAATATGTACCTCCCTATTATTTACAAGGGACCTGTACGAATGAATGCTCGTGTGTACACTGACAAACTGTTATTGAAATGAATTCGAATGAATCTGAGAGATCGTAACCCTGACAAAAAGTGTCAGACAATGATGTTGATGGCATAGTTGCTGTTTGCAGTTATTGCTGATGCCTACAATAATTGTGTTGGTATTTTTCAGTTGTTGCAATTGTTGTTGTTTGCTTGTGCCTACTATTCGCTATGGTTACAATAATTTTTTTCCTGTTGCATTTCAGTCTTTTTGTTTTTGTGTTTGTTGCACTCATGATTGCCGTTAAAGTCAATGGGTTGTTTCAGTTTTCCAATTCCATTTCTTTAATTTTCGGCATTTTAATTGTAATATTGCCCGCCACCTTTAGGGGCGATGTCATTTAATAGGACATGGACTTAATAAAGTTATATGACTAAGGTATACATAGCAAGTATATAAGTATACCACACCTACATGGAATCCGATTGGCACTTAAATATTTAACAATTATTTTTAAATGCTTACTGGGAAATCTAACGAATATATTTTGGTCCACATATATACCTAGTTTAGGTTTCAAGTTGATTAAATAGATGAGTGATCCGTACTCGTAGAATATCACTTTACCTTCAGTCCTAAGCAATCTTTATATTTGAGACTTCAGTCAAGGATATCAGAAATGTAAATGCAAACACCAATGTTGCTGTCGACTGTTAAACAGAGTACGCAGACGCCACTACACTCTGTTCCACTTCGACTAAGACATTATTTGGTCCCTTTTGGTCATCTATAGGAACAGAGGATTGAGCTGGAGGCAATAAGACAGTTAATTCTTGTCCCAATCTGGACTATAGATATGCAGAAATTTCAGGAAGACATACATATGTAGACACATAAAAAGGAGATTTTAGTAATGAAGTAAAAAGTATCAGAACTTTCCAACACAACAGGTGGTGTATGCTATAATATTCTGCGCTTGGCTTTATGTATGTTTGATAACTCGCCAAGATATTTTTCAGCAGCTGGCTGAGAACTTTTGATGAACCCGCTTTATCTCTGGAACCTTTGTTTTTACTTTGTGCCTGCAAAACTTACTCACAGTGTAAACAATTTTTCTTTACGATCTTTTCTGATAGCCTGGATACCATAAGATCTCTGTCGAACGTTGTGAATAACTCCATGATTGTCAGGGAATGTCGCCGCTGTCTCGACCTTTTTTCTGGGCGCTTCAGTGTCATACTTATCTGGGTCCCCGGGCACAGTTATATTCCGGGAAAGTGCAGAGCCGACAAGCTCGCCAGGGCACTATCCTCTTCAATCGACTTGGGGATGCCACTTAATTCGGTCAAGCTGGCCATCGCGCGGAAATTCTTTCGAGACGCCAACCTATCCTGGGTCAATGAGGAGTCCTGCTCAACCGCTTGGCTCACTTGGCCCTAGATATCTAGAAGGCGCACCAACCAGTTACTTGCACTTGGTCGTAAAGTTATCTCGATCACAGTGCCAATGCTTACAGGTCACTGTGTTATGGGAAGACTTACGCGGAAAGAAAGCAGCTCCATCTAACGACTTCTGCCGTGGGTGCAGATCCGCTGAGGAAGAGGAGACTGTTATCCACTTTCTTTGTCAATGCTCATCTCTTGCGAGATGTAGTTACAGGATATTTGACTCCCTAATCCTTGACAGCTTGATGGAGCTATCATACATTGATGTCAAGATAATAGCTTCGTTTATCAAGCTTTTGGGCTGGGTTTCCAGCGTGGGGTAGTCGTGCTTAAAATGTGCATCTGGAGGAACTTGTTCAGTGCAGAGACTGCGTTCACCTGTGCCGTCACAACGTGCCGCTATGCGTGTTCAAGTGAGCTTTTGTTATCAAAGCTACCACTCCAACCTATACGTATGAATTATAAAGCCACACGGGTTGATTGATGAAAAAGAAAACGCGGTTACTTTTTATATGATCTAATATTTGTCATATTGAAACATTTTATATCCCCTGTGCCATTTCAATTCAATATTTATATGAATGCCTGTACATATATAGAGTTAAATAAATATTATATATATATATATATATATAGATGCATATATGTATATGTATGTATTTATAATAAATATATAAATCCATATACATATGCAATTTCTATATATGAATTTATCGATTATTTAGTATGACAGATTAATTAAGTCAAGTTGCTCGAGGGCAAAATATTTGTGCAAAATTACCAAATATTGTCATACACATAAACACACATACACAATAATATACAGCAAATGTTAAATTTTTGAAATAAATGTTAAATAAATGCAGGCTTAAATAATCGTTTATATGTGTGTGTATATGATGCACCATATGTGATTGCATATCTTGTATGAGCATGTGTCAGCTATGCATTCATATGCCTATATGTAGTAGTAGTGGTAGTGGTAGTCATACAAATGAATGTATTTATCGATAATTCTCACTTTTGCTCTATATTTTCTTTTTTTATTGTCATTGTGATATCACAAAAAATTTTTAATTCTCGTTTTTTTTTAACACTCACACATACGAGTACATACCATTTTACTTGAAGCCATTTGAACTATTTAAACTATTTCATGTGGTATTTACTGTACAAGACTGCTTGGCACATACATAAACCGATAAACTGCATTTTTGGCATTTAAAAGATAAATTGGATTTGGAATTTACGAATATTCCGTACTTTTGAATTGTATTATGATTGGAAGATTAAAAATAATATTGGAAAATCTACTTCTGTTTTCAATTGATTTGTAGTGAATTGGCCTATTATTAGAATATTTAAAGTGAAAGTCTAAGGATTCATTATTATTGCAATGTTAATGAGAAATTCATTTCATATCACAGGCAACATTGTTTTCAATCATTAATCATTTATCAATCAATCATTAATCAATCATCAATCGATCATCAATAAATTATCAATCAATCATTAATTAATCATCAATCAATCATCAATCAATCATCAATTAATCCTCAAACAATCATCAATTAATCCTCTATCAATCATCAATTAATCCTCAAACAATCACCAATCAATCCTTAACCAATCAACCATCAATCAATCAATCATAGTATACTAGCTTCTGTCTTTGATCTTGTGGTAATTTTCAATCAATGCCGTGTTGAGATAATTCGAAAGTAAGGTATGGAAGACAGTAGCCTATGTTTACGGACAGTAGTCCTAGCCAGGGGGAAATTTTTGTCCACAATTAGTAAGATCAGGCAGACGGCACTGAGGGATCTGTCCTTATAGGCTTGTAGCGAGGGCTTGGGGATTGGTCCGCACAAGACGGAGATGGTTTACAACGCCGGTGCTTGATGGAGTTACGTTAAGGCTTTCAAATAAAGGCGAAATACTTACGCACTCTTCCTGAATCTAAGTTTTCGTGGAGACTGAATATTCAGGAAAGGATAAAAAGGGTTTCAATGTATACTACATATGCAGGAATTCCATGGGTAGGGATTGAGGACCCAAACACCAACTGGTAAACTGGTCTGGATTGTTAGACCTGCTCTTAACTATTGATCTACGATATGGTGGAATTCATTAAATACTAGGGACAATAGCAACATTCTTTCTATAACAAGTGGGCATAACAGTGGCACGCCTCTGGGAGCTTTAGCTAACATTCTTCATTTGCTCTCTATTGGGGAGTATATGAGCGATTCGACAGCCAGAGGTCTCTTACGACTGAGTGAGCTAGGTCTAGTGAGTGAGTTCCTGTAGGGTACTTGGCATTGCTGAAGTACCATAACTCTAGGGGTTAGGTTATTTCGACTGTCGAAATGACGGACTACATGGATGCAAAAGTTCACTTCTGCGATACACAGAAGGTGATTACACTTGATACAGAAGTCTAGACAGATTTGGATAAACTATTAATAAAGATTTTGGATAAAGGCTGAACTGTGTGCAGGGGAACAATGTCAGGGATTCATATAGAATGTAATGTTTTTCTGGTGGAGGTTCTAAGGACCGTTAAGGCCACCGAACTGGTCAGTAAACAGCTGCTGATGAGCTCTAGAGTTACAATTTATGAGGATAACACTTGACGGGACATATTTTTAGGTCACATCTGGTCTGAGAGTGTAAAAGGCTGCTAAGCGGCCTTTTGTCAGATTATCATACTGAACAATGCTGGGCACCAAACAAAATGGGTACCTGGACATTGCGGACCTTTTGGTAACGGAGTAAATGAACTGCTAATGTCAAGAAAATCGGTGAAATCACTAAAGAGCTATTTTATAGTCTTATTAAGGAGAGGTTCGATTCACTCGTAAACCGTGCATTGGATTGTACAACGGATGGTACAGTTGAGCGGTCTTTATGCATGAGAAGCAATTCTATAGGGAAGGAACTTATTCTAGGTATGGAAAGGCAGAAGATGAGAGCTATTATAGGAGTACTTAAGGGGCATTTTCGCTTTAGTCACAGGATTAGTAGGTGGAATAGAGATATCTCAGAGCAAAAAGTAAAACATTTTTTCGGTTACTCTCCTTGTTTACAGATGCATAGGCAGCGATGGCTACGTGGTCGATTTGTTAGGTACTGAATTTAAATTTGAACTGATTTAAAAGACTACAGACATGAGGTTCTAATAAGGTATATAAACGGGTTTGATTGGCTGCAGTAATGTCTATAGAGATCGAAGTTTTATTTAAGGGTGCCTTTAATGGCTGATTATCGTTTCCTTTTTTCTTCTTTTCATTTTTTCTTTCCTTTCTGCCCAGTTTCAGCAGCAATGCAATTTTTGATGTAATTCCTATGTCCTTGAACCCAAATAAGAAATCCTGGGCATTCATGAACATGACAGATTTAGCACGGGCAGTTATCTTAGTAAGTAACACACTTTTAAGGGCCGTGATGCATTGTATTCAAATTGTTTAAATTGGTATAAAATTAAAATTTTTTTATTCATATTACGGCTCTATAGTGTACAGCCATCGTAGTTCAATTGCATTATCAATTACAAAGGAGTTCTTTAAGACAACTGTCAATACAATTGATGTACGCTGGCGTACATAATTAAACCACAATATATTTTTGTTATAATTTTTTCATAATTTAGAGAATCCAAAAATTTTTTTTGAAAACTATTACATCAGACCACACTGGACCACCTCAATTTCCTTTTTGGTTTTACCATTTTTCGTGCCATAATCCGGTAGTAAATCCAATATTTTTAAGCCATTACATACCCAACCAAATGGTATTCTATCCTCATGTAGTACTAAGATCTTCTTAAAACTAATGGTGAAATTTAAAATGCCTTCGGGAAAACCATCCAAATAGCATTTGCCGAAGGACAAAATGCCACGATCAAAACCAGAATGTGTTGGCAACATTTCATACATAAAATCCGGGCATCTTAAAACATCATTATTCACCAGCAACTCGCCCTCCATCCACAGTTGCGAGAATATGCGGATAACTTTCAAGTTATTTCGATTGTTATGACTGCAAAGGCGTACAAACTCCAAAACTAACTCGGGACAAGCCTCTGTAAACAGTTGAATCGTTAAGCGACCTAAAGGACGTATATCCTTTACACTTAAATCAATGTAGATTTTAGGCCTTAAAAGCTTTGCCATTAGCTCGGGTTCTCTATAATCTAAAACCTGCATGTAGTTCCACACTGTGGTACCGGATGGTATGAATAATGCTCTTTTATTTTTAATATGTTCAGCTCTCCGATCTATCACATCTTTTCGATTGTCGACCAATGATTTGATTTTCGAGAGTTTGACACCCAATATACGATTACGTTTCTCAATACTACGTATTTTACGCTGCAATCGTTGTACACGATTCGATGCAATACCCTGGAATTTATTCAGATGATCGACATAGCCGTGGCTACGGTTAATGTCATTGATTTTTGCCAGGAGGCGTACATTGAAATTGCAAATCCTGCGCTGGCTTCTGTAGTCTTCCTTAAGTTTATCCACACGAAAATAGGAGGAGGCCATCATTCGGGGTGGTTTAAAATCAATCAAACTGCGAGCATTTTCAATATTTCTTTTATGCAGTCGATCCAATTTGGAACGCTCATCGGGCAAGAGGGGGGGTATAAAACTTTTACGACGCATTTTCAAAAAGGAAATTTTGTAAAAGCAAATCAAATTTTTGAAATAAAAAATCGAAAAAAACCAAACTTTTCTACAAATTTAAAGTAAATAACAAATAAACAATAAATAATAAATAAAAGTGTACTTGTATTGCTATACAGAGTTGCATTTTAAGGTACTTTATAACGTCCAAAAAATAATCATTTCTTACTTACTGTATACGTCACAGTGTTCACCCTCATAGTGTGAGCCAAAACAATCGCACGATATGTCATAATAGTGATTTATGCATTTCGAGCCCACGAAACACAAATTATGCCGGGAATGACATTTATCAGCGCAGCCCTCATTAACATTTTCATGTTTCGTTGCAATTAGTGGGGTAATGGGCAACAAATCGGAGGCCGCCTTACCCGAATACAGTATTACGTTCCGTATACAGCCAACAAATGATTCGATAATGTATTTAACACCATGCAGCTTCTCCTCCGATGAAAGTCCTGCAAATGAAACAAAACAGGGAATCATAGAGTGTGTGTGAGATAGAGAGAGTGAGAAAAATTATTAAAAATTTCGTTTCTTTCATTCATGCATTGTTTTTGCAAAATTTTTGAGTTTTCTTTTGCATACATTTTATAACAGAAGCCAGTTGGCGTTGTTGGTGATGGTGCTGGGCTAAACGCAGAAAATGAAATGTTGAGTGATTTATTACGGCAAAAACGTTGGCAATAAGCGATAGAAATTGGTTATTTGTGTAAATAGAACTTTAAAGGATTAAAAGGATAAAACGGGGGTGCAATAGAATGCAAGTTTGTCATATGCTTTGTGGAGATACGAATTTAAATTTTTAAATTCTTTAAAAGGAGCTCTTCCTTAAGTCCTTATAGTTACAGGCTATTAATATTAAAGCTCCTACTAGTTACGTGGCATTTAAAAATGTAACGAATTACCAAATAAGCATCTCCTTTCTCTTTACTTTGTTTCAGTTTCAATCATGTTCTTCCAGCTAAGCAAAGGCTTGGTTTGTTTTAGCACGTTTAAAGATAATAGAAGTCGCCGTAGTCTAGTAGGTAGTGTGTTGGCTTATTAGATGTGAGGCCACGGTTCAATCCTCAGGTCAGATATCTCAAACAAAACGAAATATGAACAAATATTTCTAGGGCATAACTGTTGATTTGTTCATTGTTATATACTGTTACGAAAATGAAAAATCTAGATACTGGTGTTTTGCTTTTACATCGCTTAACATTAAAATTATAAACAAAAGTTAAAAAAAAGAACAATGCAGTAAACAAACCTGTTTACAAATTATCGTACTGCTTAATATAACAACAAACACCAGCATAAAAAAATGGTATACAAGTAAACAAAAATACAACAACAAACACCAGTATGTATAAAAAAAATGGTCAACAAGTTAACAAAAAAAAAAAAAAAACAACACTACAAGATTTCGAGAAGGCAAAGACATGAACATTCGCCTTCAAGAACAATCATCAGACTGTTTGCATTACCATATAAAAGGCAAAGCAAAGCAGACGAGTGAGTTAGTGAAGTTCAGTCTGTCTTGTGTGAAGACGCGGTTCGTTTGAAGAGAGTAATCGTGGTTTGAAGATCTCCGCTACAAAGATCTGTCGAATAATTGTCTAGTAATTGTTAATGTTTATGCAAAGGGTATAAATAGAGGAATAACAAAGAAAAGTAATTGATGTTGTTTACATCAAGTTGTGAACAGTGGCACACATAATTGTGCGAACAATAAAGAATTTTAATTAGAACTAAATTCAAATTTATTTTGATTTTTGTTGCAATCTACGAGCTCATATTTTAAAAGTTTTTAAAAGGTAAAAACGTAACAATACTTTCGGAATTTTGTAAGAATAATTAATAAGGAAAATGAAATGGTGGTCATAAAAATATTATTAATTCAAAATCAATCTGTCGCAACCGGCTGCCTTTTTCCCTTCTTCTGAAATTCCTTTTTCGATATTCCAATACAGTACACTGCATGAATAGAAAATATGGATGAAAATAAAAGAATTTTTGTAAGAATTTTTTTTATCATTTTAATCTTCGTAAGATACTAAATAGAAAGAAAATATCGATTCTTCTTATTAACAATTTATTTCCCTTCTGGCAGAGATTTCTTTGCTTGCTTAATTCAAAATTAAGCCATTTAAACTCAACTCTCGAAATTTTCATTTTCTGCTTAAAGCCATAAAATAAAAATGCAAGAAAGAGAGACAGAAAAAGAATTCTATTTTTTACATTGTGTTTTACAATGTAAAATTAGTTTTTACTTACCGCCCACCAGGACTACAGATGGTAAGTTTGTTGAAACACCATAATTGGTATCATGATTCAGACCCTTAAG
Source organism: Sarcophaga caerulescens (assembly GCA_927399465.1). Taxonomy (NCBI): domain Eukaryota; kingdom Metazoa; phylum Arthropoda; class Insecta; order Diptera; family Sarcophagidae; genus Sarcophaga; species Sarcophaga caerulescens. The sequence goes on along the minus strand of OV656867.1, from coordinate 87,405,409 downwards.
ATAGACTTCCTCTTGATGCTCGTCAACTATTGCAATTAATCTTGCACCATGGACATCAATGCGTACCTATGATATACAAAAAAAAAAGAAAAAGGAAATCAAAAAGGGAATCATCAACTAAAAGAACAATTCAAATCAAGAAATAGAAAAAATAAATGAAAAAAAGCTCCTAAAGATAGATGATCAATAATGGAGACAGAAAAAATAAAACAAAACGAGAAAAAAACGAGCAGAAGAAGTAGAGGAGAAGATTTCAAAAATAGAATTCAGTTAAGCAAACAATAATGGAAATTATGAAATGTATACACACACACACATTGAGCCTTTTCCTCATACTCAACAACAGCACACACACACAATAGATTGTATGCCCCCGATTTCATTAGGCCGCAATACGAAACTAAGGTATCCTCTCCTGCACACTACCTACCATAAGCTTACATTCCAATGACCATTTCGTGTGTAGCACGATGGGATGTTGTTCTTCTATTCATTCATCCACACATAAGATGAATGTTGTTTTTCGTAACGATAAGACAATGATGAGTTTGTTTTCCATTCCGTATGCATACAGAACAGCAGAGAACAGAGTATGAAATTCACATTCGGACACGTAACAAAAAAAAAAAACTGGACGAAGAGCAACACAAATATACTCTTTGGGACAGCAAAAAAACAAAACAAAAAAAGAGAAAAAGAAAATATGCACATAGAAGAAAACTAAACAAAAATACGTACAAACAAACAAACAAAAAAAGAAAAAAGAAATGACTTGACAATGACAATTGTAAGTAAAACCAATGAAAATGTTCCATTGCATAGGAATTTAAAAAATAGCAAACGATAGAGAGAGAGAGAGAGAGTTTCACACACAGAAGATGCACATGTCCAGGAAGTAGAAAAGTATGCACAAGAATAGAATTTATGAATTCAAGAACAACATGAACGTGCCACATTACAAGGCAACATTTTACAACAATTGAAAAATTTTTAAGTGTTTCAAAACACGCAGACATTGTCTACTACCCAGTGAACATTTTCGTTTCATTACATTCTCATATGTAAGGTTGGGAGGATAAGCCAGCGACCGACAAGTATTTTATGAGAACTTTTGGGTTTGCTTGACGGAAAATGGATCTGCAGAGATCGAAATAAATAAGCATATCTGAAAATGTCAAAACACGAAGACATTGTCTATTACCCAGTGAACATTTTCGTTTCATTACATTCTCATGTGTAAGCTTGGGATGATAAGCCATTAGATTTTTGGATTTGCTTGACGAAAAATGGATCTATAGACTTCGAAATAAATGAGGGTCAGAAGATGCAAAGTCCGAGAAGCATCAAAACTTCTCAGCTAAGCTCTTTCTCTCTCTCTCTCTCAAGTTCTCCCAGGTCATTATGATGGAAGACAAGTCCTATTTTGCTGAACAATTCTGATTGTTTTAATGATACTCTCTCTCTCTTAAGTTCTACCAAGGCATTATGATGAAGGACAGCACGTAGTTTGAACAATTTTGATCATTTTATTAGAATTGTTTACTTCAGTCCCATTGACTGTAGAGAAAGATTACTATCAAACATTTCTTAGATCAATTCGGGGTTGGTCACCCTCAACGAAGCTTAGCTTACTTTTTCTGTGATCTCTTGCACTCATTATTGACGTACAAGATCAACTTTTCATAGCCGGTAAACATTTGCTTAAGAAATTAAATTTTCGTTCTATTTTAGCAGTGAATCGCAAATGAAAATTTGGTTCATTACGCTTACATACATACATACATCCATAATTGGTAATTACAAAACCTCAGTCAGGATTACAACCTAGCTTCTCACACCACTTATGTTGTGGGTATTAATTTTATACATGAGTAGCAGGACCTACAGTTGAGAGTCGACTCTGAACGACAGATTTTGGAGAAACTTTTCACAATAATATTAATTACTCTCAGAGTTTTTGCCAGCAATGTAGTGAGAGGAAGTCGCCGCTGAAATATTTTTGCAGATTTCGTTTTGTTAGAGATGTCTGACCTGGGGTTTGACAAAAGGTCTCACATCTAATAATCCAACACAATACTTACTAGACTACGGAGGCTGGGTCCATTTTTTTCTATTTATTTTTGAGATACCCATGACATGTGACAATTCAAAGCAATAAACAGGCAGTTGAAGTTGCGAAGAGGAAGCTTTTTAACTTTTGATGGGGTTAAAACCTTTCTGTCAAAGAGGAGTTTGATAGATAATACTCGACGAAAGGAAAGATATAGTGAAACGATGGCTGTTGTCAAGCAGAGTGTCTGAAAAAAACCTAAGAAAGATAACCAACCTTGCTTTGTAGACTAAGGGAATACTTGTTCAACAATACAAAATTCTTCAAGTCCAATATGCGCATTTGGTGATGAGGAAAACGAATTATCAGCACACAATCCTTCATCCTGAGTAGCGTAAATGCATATCAGCAGGAAACATCTTCTTGTGTATTAAGTATGAGACAGAGAGTTATTCTAACCCAATAAGTTTCTGAAATTTGTTAGGACAGCAGGATTAGGGGGAGATAAGTATATTTCGGGGAACCATGTATAGATTTATAGTAAAAATAATTTGTGCTTAGCTCTCTTCAAAGGATTTATAACTCTTTGGTGATAAATGTCTAGTCCTCAAGCAATATCAATGCTGCTTACGTGGTTTTCTTAATTGTGTTCATGATTTGACCAAAGTAATCATAGGCCATCACATCTGTGTGTGATGATTTGTTTGCTACACAAATGTCAATCACATGTCTGAATTCGTTCGAATTCGTTTACTGCACCAGCTTCTACAATCGGGTGCGGCCTATGATTACTTCCATCAAATCATGAACAAAATTAAGAAAAAACCGCCACATATTGATATTGCATGAGAACTAGGCTTTTATCATCAAAGAGTTATAAAACTTTTGACGAGAGCTGAGCAGAAATTATTTATCTTGTACGCATAAGAAGCATGGGAAAAATAACCCACCAGTATAGATGCCAGTTTAATTTGCCTTTTTATAGAAATATGGAAAGCCTACGGTTTGAATTAAATCTTTGTCCATCCATCTGAAAATCCCTATATACATATGTATGTAATTCATGCAGGCACAAATGCTGACTTTAAGCATTAACACCCAAAGAAGCAACGACTAGTAGGAAGAGGAAACTATAAAACATTTCACTTTCTTTATCCGATACATGGGGACTAGAGTCGCCGTAGTCTAGTAGGTAGTGTGTTGGCTTATTAGACTGAAGGCCCGAGTTCGAATCCCAGGTCAGACATCAAAACGAAAATATGAAAATATTTTTTCGGCGACTTCCTCTCAGCAGATTTCTGGCAAAAACTCTGAGAGTAAATAAAATTGCCATGAAAAGCTTCTCAAAAAAAACTGTCGTTCGGAGTCGACTTTAAACTGTAGGTCCCGCCACTCATGTATAAAATTAACGCACACTACATAAGTGGTGTGAGAAGCTAGGTCGTAATCATGACTGAAGGGTTGTAATGACCAATTATGTTATGTATGGGGACTAGAGACTTAATATTTCTGGGTTCCCAGATATCTATCAACAGCATTTATCTTTCCAGACATGATTTTGATAAAATCAATAGAATCCGATCTTTCCTAGTGTTTTAAGGATTGCAAGTAGCATTAACTCAAGTACCTCTGAGGAGTATTGCTCTGAAGGACGTAGACCAAATACCGGTGAGTAAAATTTTTATTTTTAAATCATTGCCTTTTATTGGACGTATGAAGAGTAATACCGTGATATGAAGATTTTTTTAATTTTTCTTTTCAATTTCAATCGACCCAAATTCGAATTGCCATTAATTTCAACCATTGCAAGTGGCCTCAAAGTTAAAGATGAGCTTGAACAAAAAGAAAACGTTTTTTTGAAGGCGTTTTTAAAACTGCCAAATACATAATTGATGAGTCCAGTTCTTATATGTACGATATCGACAATATTTAGAAATTTCATTTTCTTTTTTCAGTGTTTGAAAGTGTTTAAACAAAAGAACTTAAAATGATAAATCACTGATACCAATGCCAAGCAGTGAGTCTCTAACTTTTCACAAAGAAACCATCAATAACAATATTTTTTTCTTTTCATTTACTTCACTTACCGTTACATTATGCCATTCATCACGATTTAAACCTTCACCAACCGTAACACTAGTCGAGTGTTTACCAAAGACATGCACCACTTTCAGTTGACCCTTCTCAACGATTACATACAAGGCATAAGGATTTAAATTAATGCGATCCGGGTTCTTCACATTATGATAGACGAGTAAGCCATGCGGCAAACGGGTACGAAATTGAAATGATATTTCACGACACAATCTGTAATTAAAGAAGAAATAACATTATTTGGATTATGATTTCACAGGCTACTACTCACTCACCTTAATTGAAATGTTTGTATGATATCGCCATCGATCTGTATGAATGTATTATTTTCAGCAAAAACAAAAGTTTTCTCTTTTCCCGTCTCGGCAAACGTTAGTTCGGGTCCTCGTTGTTCGAATGGCACCGGGCTAGTTTCCGAGTCTCCGTAGGCCGGTGAAAAAGTGTAGGGTAATTGTGGCAGTGCTGATTCGGTAGTACTGGGTTCACGTGTAGTTGTCTGCAGAAATGGTGGAAGGGTGTCTGAGAAGTACAAAATACAATAATTTTAATTAAAAACAAGTTTCATTATGGAACTGAACTTTAATATTAAAGTTTAACTAAATGGAAGAAAAACGTAGTGAGTTCCTATAAGAGTGACAGTTTTTGAAGATACCGTAAAACGAGAAAATTTTGGCCTTTGAAATATAGACTGCAAGTCCAGTATATGTCGCCGTAGGCTAGTAGGTAGTGTGTTGGCGTTAGGACACGGTTCAAACCCCAGATCAGACATCTCTAACAAAACGAAAATATTATACATTTCTTCGGAGTTTTCCCCTAAGCAGATTTCTGGCAAAAACTCTGAGAGTGAATCAAATTACCATGAAAAGTTTCTCAAAAATCTGTTGTTCGGAGTCGACTTTAAACTGTCCCGCCACTCATGTATAAAATTAACACACACAACTTAGGTGGTGTGAGAAGCTAGGTCGTAATCCTGACTGAAGGTTTGTAATGATCAATAATGTATGTATGTATAATATTTGAGATCACCTAGTCAAACATTATGAACTTGATTATTAAGAGCGGCCTTTGAAGCTCAGATTACTTCCAGTGCCTACAGAAGTAAAGAATTGTATTGAATCTCGAAGCATTTAGGATAAGTCCGCATAACTTCATATGCTTTCAAATATTTTAAAGGGAAAAACAACTTTTCTGTGCTCCTCCTCCACAGACAATATGTTGTGATTATTAAGCCGACATGCTGACTATTCCAGTACCTACAATATTCTGGCGATGACCTTGTTCTTTCCATAAATTCAGAATCGTCATTAGCACTAATAAAGTTGAGATTATGTATGCCGTAATCTAGTAGGTAGTGTGGCTTTCTAGACGCGAACCCTTGGTGCAAACCCCAGCTATGAGATTTTGAGCTAAACGAAATATGTATGAAAAAGTATTTCTTCGCAGACTCCCTCTCAGCAGGCCTCTGACAAATTTTATGAGAGTAAAGTGTAGGTCCCGCCACTCATGGGGAAATGTAACACACACAACACGAGTGGTGTCAGCGGGTAGGTTGTAAACCGGACTAAAGGGTTGTAATGATTAAAATGTGTAAGTAAGTTATGTATGCTATTCGTAGGCTGAACAAGGACATTAGTAGAACCGGAACTGCTTAAAGCTGATGTAGCGCTTAGAGCAGGAATAATGAAAATTTTGATCACTCGCCCGTCTGAAGAAACTATCCAATTAGGCAGATTTCATAAACTGCAGAATCTGAAGAGATTAACATCTTGAATATAAGATATTCTGGCGGAATATAATTTCCAATAGGGAGTTATGGCAATGAATGAGCGCATCAACCATCCGCGGCACAATTACAAAAAGCATAAGCCATGTTTTAAGACAATCATACGTTGATATAAACAAAATGTGAGAATGATTGCAACCATCAAGGCATCAGAAGGTGAAGAAAACATGTTTAGGATTAGAATTTGAGTTTAGCTGAACGCTCCTTCTAATAAATTTCTTGAGTACTTTTTCAAAAAGTAATTTTCACATCAACCATCAGAAGGTAAGAAAGATCTATACAGGTTTAAAGTTTAAGTTTTACTCAATGATCCTTCTAATATTTTTCATGAGTACTTTTTTAAAAAAGTACTTTTCATATCTTTTAATTATTTGTGTTAAGCGTCGAGAAAAATATAATATTTCTTCATCTGAATGGTAGTGATTAATAAGAAGTACGTATTGTTTGAATTAGAGAGTACTATTTGATTAAGTAGAAGTTGGTACTTTTTGGATCAAATAGTACCCATGCGATTAATATTTTAATTTAAGTATGTAAAGGCAAGAATATGTATTTTAGAAAAGGCTAAAACTTAAAAATATTTATCTGAGTGCCTTTTCATGGCCTATGTTTTTCTAAAAGGTACTTTTTCTTACTGGTGCTTTTTATATTAATAAATAATTTTGTTTAAAAGTCCCTTTTTCGAAGAAAAGTACTTTTTTTCGATATTTTAAGGACAGACTTTAAATGATGTTTTTGAAATTTATTGAGTAAATGAAGAAAATTGGGAAAATGTAACTTTTTTAAGTCTTAGATTGTGCCATAAGTCTTAATGGTACCTTTTTAAACGAAAAGTACTTTTTTCAATCTTTAGCGGGCAGACTTTAAATGCTGGTTTTACAATTTACTAAGTAAAGAAAGCGAATTATGAAGATGAGATTAATTGTGGGAAAAAGTACCTTTTTTAAGTCTTAAAATGGTACCTTAAGTCTTAATGGTGCCTTTTTAAACGAAAAGTACTTTTTTTCAATCTTTTAAGGAAGGACTTTAAATGCTGGTTATACAATTTACTAAGTAAAGAAAGCGAATTATTAAGCTTTGATTAATTTTGAGAAAATGACTTAAATTATTTTCAATAGAAATGAATCTCGTGTGCTTTATTCTTAATCGTGTAATGCTTTTATTTCAGTTTCCGAGCGCCCTGGTAGTGGTTTAGTGGGTGGTGTGCTAGACTATTAGCGTGAGGGTCGTGGGTTCGATTCCCACCAGAGGCTCTGGTCTGTGACACTACACCGAGCACATGGTCGAAGTTACCCAGCTTGTATATAATTAGAATATAATTTGTAATTGTATTGTGAATAATAAATAAATAAATAAAATATTTCAGTTTCCTTTATAAACAATTTATTTATGCTACTTACGTGGTGCCCCAATGCAATGAAACAGACACTCCGCTTCACTGTTGAAACGATTTTGGGAATTACCCTCACAACCGCCCCATATAAATGAGGTGCATTCGTTGGTTGTCGACTCATAACGCCACTTGTAGTTGTACTGTTTACAGGGTCCCGGATCTGCTGGCCCTGTACACTTATCATAGATTTTCTCCTTAGGCAATGCCACAATATTACCATTACTACCGCTGGCAGAGCCACTGGGTACACCACTACCACCAGCAACCACAATACTTGTGCCATTCATAATGGCCAAAAGTTCGCTGTTAGAGCCAGCATTTGTTGCACCCAGATTATTAAGATTGTTAGCTGTTAAATTGTTGTTGTTGTTGAGGATGTTAATATTGTTGTTGTTGTTGGGGTTGAGGTTGGTATTGATGTTGTGACTGTTGCTGGCAGGATTTGTAATGATGATACCATTTAGATTATTATTGTTGTTGTTGTTATTATTGTTGTTGTTATTATTGTTAATGGCTTGAGCATTGGGACTAATTAAATTTAGATTTGCATGCGATGATGACTGCTGTAGTAGACCCGTATTTAATTGGGCATTCGCATTTAAGCTGTTGACATTATTCAGATTAATATTGATGTTCGAATTATCATTGTTGTTGTTGTTGTTGCTGTTGCTATTGAGATTACTATTAATATTATTGTTGTTGTTGTTGTTATTGCTATTCAGGCTCAATGGATTATTATTAACTTGAGGATTTCCTAGAAGTGAATTGGTTGCAGCTGGCACTGCATGTATCGCTGTTGCTTGGAATAATATTATGGCGGTGGAACATAAAAGAATTAAAATCATAGCATGCCGTTGTTGCCATGGCTGACTGTTAGTATGCCTTGACGATTTATTTGTTGTTGTTGATGCTGTTGCTGTTTCTGTTGATTCTCTGTATATATTTTCTGTTGCTGTTGCTGGTTGTGTCGTTGTTAACATATACGACATTTTTAATAATAAAGTGTGTAGTTGGCTGTGTGTGTATGTAGCATTTACATTCAAGGAATAATGATTATCAACTCTGGAAAAAAATAAAATACGAAGAGAAGAAAGAGAAATTATTGTTGTTGTATTCAAAAGTGTAAAAGCATAATAAGTTTAATGGGCCATAATGAGGCATTAATTTTAATTTAAAAAAATTATTGAAATTTCAATATAAAAACACAATTTGAGGAAAGATGGGGACAGTTTCCCAGGCACAGTAAGGTAATGAGATTTTTTAAAATTTAATAATTTTTTTAACTATCAATGGAATATTCATTTAAATAACAGGAATAAAATTTATATTACACTCTTCAGGCATTTTCTTTTTATTTCTTATTATTATGGTATCCTGCATTAAACAATATTTATGTAGGCTTAAGGCTATTGCTAATGGCGGAGCTCAACATTTTGTTCATCTCCAATTAAATCACTTGAAGGGCGAATCCAAAGGGATTTAATTTAAACAATTTCGTTTCACTTGAGCCAATACAGTCAAAATCGGATTGAAAAGTCAATAAGAATTTGTCTCTTGCGCCTAATAATAGCGATTTTACACCGCCCGGGTGTGATTTGCTGCGATCAATACTTATCTACTTAACTTAAGTGCTCATTACAATTCTTTACTCGGGAGGAAAAAAGCATCATGGCTGAGTTGCCGAAAAGTGTCGACTTGAGAGGTTGCAACAATTGGGAAGGAATTACTCTACTAAACAACATATACAAGATATCGATAATCTTTGTACAGGGAAGACTTCATAGCAGTATAGACGAAAATCTACGTGAGGAAGAAGTAGGTTTCCCGTCAAGCAGGAGCTGTGTAGACAAAGCTAACCCGCATGATAACAGAATAACGTGCGACAATATAAAAACACAAATGCTGGAGTAAAACCAGGATGCCCTCTATCAACTCATCTACGATGGTGATCGTGCTGGATGATATCATGAACGAAATCTGTTCAGAAAGAAGAGGAATAACATGGAGTCTTTCACGCCAACTCGAGAATTTCGATTATGCGGATGATCATCAGAACGAAAATATTAAAAAAAATATTTCTTCTGCAGAAGATTTCTGGCAAAAACTCTAAGGGCCATTATTACAATTTGCCGTTAACTAAAGGGAGGATGTAAACAGGCAGATAAATTGTTTTTCATTATTATAAGTGAGCGTTAAGCTAAAGGGAGGATCATCCTACCGTTAACTTTTAAAGTTAAGTTTATGTTTGAATTTGCCATATTATATATTATATTCAATAAGGCAACTCCAAATATAAACAAAATGAGGAAAAAGGAAGTCCGTCGTTGCCACTGCGTTTAAAAAAAAATTGCTTAATTGAGCAGTGTTGTCGACATTGCTCCGGCACTGCCATATTTTAGAAAAAGTTAATTTTATTTTATCTGTAAGTAATAATGAAAATAAGTTAAAGGTAACTTTACAGTAACTAAACCTTTAACTTAAGGGCAAGTTGTAATAATAGCCTTAAGAATAAAATAATAAAATTGCGATGAAAAGTTTCTCAAAAATCTGTCGTTTGGAGTCGCTTTTAAACTGTTGGTCCCATCACTCATGTATAAAATTAACAGACGCAACATATGTGGGGTGAGAAGCTAATTCGTAATCTTGACTGAAGGGTTGTAATGACCAATTATGTATACATTTATGTTCGATTAGAATTAGCAACGTAAACACTGACATCATGCTACAAGGCCAATCAGTTGCATATGTAGACAGCTTTTGCTATCTAGTCAGTATAGTGAAAACAAATGGCGGCGCAAAAACAAACGTAAATAACAGGCTCAATAAAGAGAGACTACTGCAGCCAATATGGAGAAGTTCAGAAATATCCAGACGAACCAAGCTCAGAATATTCAAAACGCATTGTTAAAATCAACCTAGCTAGTACAATGGGTCAATTTCGACCTCCGGGTATTGTACTTGTCTTAACGGACAAGTACACGTCCTCTAACCTAGTATCGAACACCATTACGCAAAAATAGCAGGAATTTCATTAACAAGTGCCTCCGAATCATATGCAAGATATTCTGGCCTAAGAACATTAGCAACATGGATCTCTGGAACCATACCAGTTAGGAGCCCATAATAACACAAATAAAACGTAGGAAATAGAGATGGATCGGCCATATTATCAGAAAGAATACTGATAGTATAAGAGGAATGGCACTTGAGTGGCATACTCAAGACTCAAGAAGCCTTGGCCACCTGGGGACATTCGATACTTCATGATCTAGAACAGGACAATCTTACATGAGAAGACTCAAAAATAACAGCAGTCAACTGGATAAGATGGAAATGATTTTTGGAAGCCATATACTCCAACATGCTATTAAAAATCCTGCATCTTTAAGGAATACAACTTAAAAATCTCCTTTTTATGTTGAATCCTTAAGAAACGATTTTTCTAAAGAAATTTTATACGTGGGATAAGTGTGAATTGTTCTTCCACAGGCAAATTCAAAATTTTCTACAACCTAAAGAGTTTTGAATAGAGGTTCTTAATATCATTTGTACAGCATGCTGTGGTTAAAGTTTCCAATTATTGTGTTGCTGAAACCCGTTTCACTTTCGTAATATAAAAGCTAGGTTTTCCATGCCATTTATCAACTGAAAAAAACGGAGGAAAATCCATACAAATTTTATTACTCTGGGCGAGTAATGAAAGAGCTCAGGTAATGTACCAGAATATTTTGTACTTTTCACAGGAAAATTTCAAATCATTTTTTTTTTTAGTTTTCATTTCATACTTTATTTTGTTTTTTTTTTGTATTTGTTTTATCGCTTATTTTTTAAAGTATTTGCCCTACATTAACATATAAATTACTTTTGCACTTATTCCCTATTACTTGCCACTGCTGCTGCTGTTGCTACTGCTGCACTTGCAACACTTTATTATCAAGTCATCTATTATAACAAAATTATCTCCATTCTTTGTGTTGTTTCTTTCTCTTTCTCTCTCTCCTTTTTTTCTATCACTGCTTTGGGATGTTATAGTCCTTCTTTTTTTAAGATTTTCCAATTTTTTTCCCCCACTTGCCATGTCTTTTTTGTTATTTTTGTTTTGAAGTCTTATACAAATACTTTTCTAACACTTATGCTAAGAATAACAAATTTCAGTTCAGTTTGCTGAGTCCTTTTGTATTCCTATTATTTTTTATCTGCTCTTCTCTTCCTTTTTAATACTGTTTTGTTGGATGTAAGTTTCCTTTTCTTGTTTTTTTTTTCTTTATAACATATTCGCTGGTATGACTTTGGCTTATGCAACATCCTTTGTACCCATACACCAGTAGTAGTAGCAGCAGCAGTAGCATATCACCCAACATCATCAGTCAATGTCAAGTCATTTAATGTTAAAAGTTAGACGAAAAAGAAGAGAAACAAAAATTACGAATGAAAGTTAGAAAAAAAAAAGCAGATAAAAGGAAAACGTATGTGTAAGACAGTGAGGGAGAAAAGTGGAACTACAGCCTGGAAAGACATACATACGTAATTGGTCATTACAATCCTTCAATCAGGAGTCTCACACCACTTATGTTATGTGCGTCAATTTCATACATGAGTGGCGGTAACTACAGTTTAACGACTCGACTCCGCACAACAAATTTTTGAGAAACTTTTCATGGCAATTTTTTATTTGCTCTCAGAGTTTTTGCTAGAAATCTGCTGAGAGCAAGACGCCGAAGAAATGTTTTTTCAAATTTTGTCTTGATGTCTGACCTGGGATTTTAATCGTGGCCTTACGTCGAATAAGCCAACATACAACCTACTAGACTACGGCAACTGTAAATACTACAAAACATTAGTGCTTGGTGCTTGTAACCTTTTGGTCATCGATTGGTGTAACCAACTGGAGTAGGCGCGGAAGAAACAGACGCGCCTGGAAGGATGTGTTACGGCAGGCCGAATACATTAATCGGGTTGTTAATGCCCAATTAAGTAAAAAGCTTTTGGTCAGTATAACGGTCAAGCTTCACACACCAGTCATGTTGGCTGCATTAATTTTATCCTTGACTCTGAAAGACAGCGTTTGTTGTTAGTTGGTAGTGTGTTGGTTTATTAGACATGAAGTCGCGGTTCAACCTTTGTCCTAGACACCTCATACGAATCGAAGTATGAAAAAAAATAATTCTTCGGCGACTCCGCAGATTTATGGCAAAAACTCTGAGAGTAAATTAAATTGACGTGAAAAGTTTCTGAAAAAATCTGTTATTCGGTGTGGACTTTAAACTGTGGGTCCCTCCACTTCTGGATAAAATTAACACATACAACATAAGGGGTGTGCGAAGCTAAGTTGTGATCCTGTCTGAAGAGTTGTAATGACCAACTATATATGCTGTTGATACAGTTTTCTGGAGTATATATATAACACATAACACAGGTAAGCATAGGGTGGGTCATCTATCGGTTTAAATTTGAACCATTATTTATTTAAAGATTCAGTATATTATCTCCACTGAACGCAATGAATCGATTTACGCTTGAGGAACGATTTTGCCAAAAAAAAAAGTCTTTTCGGAAGAAGCTGATTTTCATCGTGTTGGGTACATTAATACGCAAAATTGCCGTATTTGGGGCTCAGAAATCAAACACGTGATCTTACAGAAGCCTGTGCACCCATTCCGAGTGATTGTTTGGTGCGGCTTGTGGAGCGGAGGCATCATTGATGCATATTTCTTTGAAATTGAGGACGGCGCAACCAGTCAATGGAGACACATATCGCAGTATAACAACCGATTTATTTGTACCCGCTCTTCATGGTATTAGTGTGAACGATGTTTGGTTTCAACAGGATGGTGAAACTTGTCACAGATCTCATGCCACAACTGATTTATTGTGTCAAACGTTTGATGGTCGTTTAATTAGCCGAAATGGTGTTGTCAATTGGCCGACAAGAAGCTGCGATTTGTTACCGTTGTACTATTTTCTATGGGAAGCCGTTAAAGAAAAGTGTTATGTCGACAAACCAAGTCGTAAATTAAATTAAACTTCGATTCTTCGCTCCACAAAACTTTGGCCCACTGCTCTTTTTGACCAATGCAGATACTGTCCAGGAAAGTCAATCCGTTTTTTCTTATTAACTTTACTTATAAGTGACTTCTTCGTTGGTCTTCTAGCTAATAAATTTTCCTCTCTTAATCGGTTTCTGGCTGTGTGGACGCCAATAGAAACCCCTAATTGCATGTTCGCATAATTATTAACATCTACTGCCGTTTTCCGATGGTCAACTTTTACCATTTTTTTACGAAGTCGACCACTTTCTCTTTCTTTCCACGTTATTTGTTTGACGATATCGCGATGAAGTCCGACACTGATTCTTTCACTGATTTGCCTTCTTCCAAAGCTCTTATAATGGCAAATTTGCTATCTGCTGACAGCTGTTTCTATTTTAAAAATCACAATTTGCAAAGTTTTCATTAAACTTTTATTTTAATTACTCTAGCTGATCTCCTTTTACCTTTAACACATTGCGTTGCATTTTTTTTTCTCGCTAAATTTTTTCACTTTTTTCATAAATCTAAAAAAATAAGTAGAAAGAGAAGCCCAAGAACGCTTAATGATGCCTTTTATTAAAATTTAGAAATCAACGAATAAAAAAAACAAAAGTGGAGTGGAATTGGATAACGTTATAAGTTACGAGCCTCGATTGAATATCATACGAGAATGGCGTTGCATTTTTTGTGCTCGCTACTGATCAAAAGTATTCCTACAGTCTGCTTACATACTTAACGTTGGAATTACTTTGCACTATATAAACCTGACTTTAAAATTTGCAATGTCTCTGTTGTAATTTTATTTTGACTGTAGACCAACTGTTTTGTACCACTATACATAAGATAGATTTCAAAGGGTATAGCCTTAAGGGCAATAGGTTGTACAAGAATTTGTTTTATTCATTCTCCTACAACTGATTACAAATAAAATTAATTTAAATAATTTTGAAATTATTGCAACCTGTTGCAAGTCCTTTAGAAATACTTGAATTAGTTTATCAGCTCCTAAATTTTCTATCGCTTTTAAAAAATCACCCTTTTGATTATACCACAATTTATAAGTTATTGTTCTATTGTCCTTCTGGTCATACTCTATGAACTTAAAATATGAAAACATCTTCTCTTTTTTTTCGTATTTTCTTTTTTTAATAACAGTAACTAAATTTACTATTATTTGCACTTCCGCCGGATACAAACACCCTAGAATATAAGATAATACTGCCATGCTACTAATATACTTCGAAACCAAAAGACGAAAAAAATAAATTTGAAATAATCATTGAAAGTAAAAAAAAATTCTAAACTTGCATTTTCCTTAAGAAAATTATTTTTTGCCGTTCTTTTTTTCTATGCGGAAATGCTAAATAGTTGGGAAGCCATGGACGCATACGGTGTTAAAATGCAATTTAAATGGCAAAAGTGTCACATCGAAAATCATTGTATTTTTTCCGGCTTGTCATGCCGCAAAAACAAAAATTATTGATGATGAGTTAGATTGTTGGTGGAGGATTTTTCGGTTTCCGACTATAAAAATTCATTTCTTTTTAACAAACTTTTTTATTTGTTGGTTTGAGTTAAAAATTTAAAAATCCTTATAATGATTGAATATCAATGTGGTCAGCATATGTCCCAAAGATGGGACATATTGTGAAAAAAGTTTAAAAATTTAAGGACAGATGGTCGTTGGAAAGACGTTCAGGGGAATTATAAATATTGAGACAAAGCAGATATATAGTCTCTTTGATGAGTTTAGTCTCTTTTGGTCTGATGTATTTCCAATTACTAAAGCAAGGAAGCTTGTCTCTTAATGTATTGCAATGGCAGAAAAAGAAAAGTTGTTCTCAAAGAATTAACTCCATGTGGCGGGGTATAGCTGTTGAGCTGTATAACCATTTGGTATTCTCGGAATTTGTTTCATAAAATGCAGGTATTTTATATCGGGTGGACCATCTATCGGTTTAAATTTGAACCATCGGTTATTTCGAATTTGGCAATACTTATGTCATTTTATTCTATTACAAAGTTCATCATATCTCCACGTATACGTAATGAATCGATTTATGCTGGAGCAATATTGGAATTTATTGGGCCAAAGAGAAACGGTACGATGATGTCGACTTTGCCAAAAAAGAAAATTATCTTGTCGGACGAAGCTCATTTTCATATTGGTGGGAACGTTAATAAGCAAAATTGCTGTATTTGGGACTCAGAAAACCCTCACGTGGTCTTACAGAAGCCAATGTAGCCACTGCGAGTTATTGTTTGGTATGGCTTGTGGAGCGGAGGCATCTTTGGCTCTTAATTCTTTGAAAATGCGGACGGCGCAACCATTACGGTCAATGGAGACATCTATTGCACTATGATGGCCGATTTTTTTATACCCGCTCTCCTTGGTGTTGATGTGAACGACATTTGGGTTCAACAGGATAGTGCAACTTGCCACACAACTCATGCCACAATCGATTTATTGCGTAAAACGTTTAATGGCCGTTTAATTAGCCGAAATTGTGGTGTCAATTGGCCGCCAAGAAGCTGCAGTTTGACACCGTTGGACTATTATCTGTGGGGCGCCGTTAAAGAAAAGTGTTATGCCGACAAACCAGAAACAATTGAGCATTTGAAGGTCAACAACAAAAATTTCAAACCGTTTTTATTTTGCATTTTTAAATTTGAACTTTTAAATTCCCCACCCTTTATTTAAAATTGAATTACAACAATAATACAGTCATACTCGATAAGCTTCAATTTTTCATTTAATTTTGTTTAGCTTCCTTCAAAGGCATCAATCAACAAAAAAGAATCCAATGTCAATACCTTTTCTTAAGCATTACGATTAAATGTAAACTGAAACTGTTTTAAAATTTACTTCTTAAGTCTCCAGATTAAATTGTATTTTTTCTCTCTAAAAAGTTTCTACATCTCCAATGCATCCTGGATCCTTAAACAATAATTTACTGTGGAGTTGCATTTTCAACATCAACCGAAACAAGAGAGAAAAAAATCAATCAAAATGCAATGCCAATGCCTTAACGGTGTATGAATATGTAAGTGTATCTGTGTTGGTATATTGGATGACAGTAATAAAAGCGTCAACGAAATAATTTAATATTTCGTCTTTCGATCTTTTTTCTACTTGTTCTTCTTCTTCGCTTTTTACTTCAGTTAAAATTATTATTTTTATTGCAGGATGCTAAATTACGCATCACAAATCTTTGTTTTCTTGTTGTTGTAGACGTTATACGAGTTGCTCAGCATTGCTACAAATGAAGTTCATCCCTAACAATGTTAAAAAGCTTAAACGTAACGAATACATCTACGTACGTACACATGTATATGGGTTTGTATGCCTGCAAGTATGCAATCGTTTATTTTGATAGCAATTGTATGCTAGTATATGTATGCGTGTGTGTGTATAAGTTTAAAGGAATAAACGGTATTTTTTTGTTATTGTTGTTAATTTATTGTTAAATTCACTTTGATGTATTAGACTGCAACGTGTTGTTTTTACACTTGAAACTATATTTTCTTTTTCTTCTCTTTTTCTTACATACACACACATGCCTCAATATATACACAATCCTACATGTATGCACGCTAATACAGACATGACTTTTGATTGCTTATTTGCTGAAATATGCATGTACGAGTACGAGTACGAGTGTGAATGTATGTGTATGTGTGTATGTATGTTTAAAAGTTTGTATTTGTGCCAACTTAAAAACTCACTAACACTACTAAAACACATATTCACACGGACATTAATAGTGAAGCAGACATAAATCCAGTTGACTGGTTGACTAGGTTTCACTTTTGGATGTGTGTGTTAATGTGTGTATAAGTTTATGTTTGGCTTGTCAACACAGCACATGTCGCCTAATTCGAGGTAGACTACTGCAGACAAAAATCTATTCCATGGCACAGTCGTAATACTCTACAAGATGCTCATCCTCCTTGTGCTTCTTTATGGCGCCGAGGTATGGACTGTATTAGGCGCTGATGCAACAGCCTTGAGAGTATTCGAGAGAAAAGTCCTACGTAAGATCTTCGGTCCAGTGCGAGTTGGCGATGATTTCCGCATCCGATCCAACAGTGAAATGTATGATCTCCTCAACGATATGGACATTGTGCAGCGTATTAACATCCAGCGGCTGCGCTGGCTCGCCCATGTCGTTCAATTGTAGGAGGATCTGCGGAAATCGGAGAAGAGGACGACCTTGTTTGCGTTGGAAGAACCAAATTGAGGAAGCCCTGTCATCGATTGGTGTTACCAATTGGTGTAGGCGCGCAAGAAGTAGAGGAGTCTGGAAGGATGTGTTAAGGCAGGCCGAAATCCGTTAATCGAGTTGTTAATGGCCAACTAAGTAAGTAAGGCACAGTCGTATAATGCGAAAGAAAGCTTTTGTAAGACATGTTAATAGGGGGTTAAGTTTTCTGAAAGGCTGAAAAGGATCTGAAGTTTTCAGGTACAAATTAATTCAGTGCGCACTAGATTAGGCAGTCTTTCGAGGGACGTTCTTCCAAGGAGCTTTAGCTTGGTCCTGGATATCGCCAGATGGTGGCAGAGAAAGTTAACTGAAATCTTTATAAAAGTCATTATACGGAAAAGATATTTTTCTACACTAAATTGCACAATTTTTCAAGAAGGCTTCACCCAAGGAATTTTATTTTAGTCCTGGATACCTCCAGCTAATGGCAGAGGAAGTATACTGCAGTTGTTATATGAAGAAGTTACCTTTTTTGTAGGTTCCTCTGATAAAGAGTTACCTGTAATCCCTTTAAAACCTTTTTGGTTGAAGAAAACTTCATAATACTGCCGATAAGGCTCAGAATATTTTTAACTGTTACTAACCAGTTAACAGCTGCTGTTTACCAAGCAGGTATGCATGTGTTTAACTTGACTAATACAACTACAATCAACAGCGTTATTTATCAGAAACGAAAAAGACAAATTTTAAGAAAAATTTCAACGCATAAATTTATTGCAAATTGTACGGCATATATAGTACATACACAGACACACTGCATACACTCACATTATTGCACACGTCTACTTGTGCAGTGACTGCATTTCATTCTAAATTGTATTCGTTTTATTTTTTTTCTCGATTTTTAAATTTTTCCCCTTCTTTCTTCTGTTTTCTTAAGTTACTGAACGTTGTTATACTTCTCCGTTTCACATACAAATTTAAGGAAACCAACTTACACACACACAAAGTAAATAGATGTGTATACATACATACATACATATGTATACAGCATAGTTTTTCGCTATTTTTCGTCGTTTTCGTTCTTGTCAGCCTCATCATTGCTGATCTTCTTCTTTCTGTTGTTGTTGTTTTCATTACGATGTACATACATACATACGTAGTATTTTCGCTGATGGCATTCAATTTCAAGCAATCAAGTCATTTCAATTCATTACACTCGGGTAGAGGCTATACAATCCCAGTTCTTGGTTGTTTAAAATGGAAATTTTTTTTCTTTTTTTTCAACGCAGCCGGAGAATATGTAAACGGTGCCTTTGAAAATCTATCACGCATAGTGGCCGGGATAGGAGACATGAGACCAACTGTTTTAGATAAGGGTAGAAGTAGGAAAACTTTTTTCTATGTCGCTGTTACGGAGCTTAGTATGGTATGTCAATCAGGGATTGTAAAAAGAACAAGTTTTATTGAATACTGCGGTAGATTTTCGTCACAATCGAATCAAGTAAATACTTTTTTTTAAAGCATAATAATCAAGTTTTTTAGGTTATAAACAATCAATTCGTATCGACATACATATATTAGCCTTGTAAATGCATGAGTAAAGAAATTAGTTTTCCGCTAATTTGGAAAATGAAAGTCTGATGATAACATTTTTTTTTCATAAATTTGTGCAAAAATAAACTTTATCCTGCCATTTTATTTGAAAAAATTCTAAATTATTGACGGAATTTAAACAAAATAATGCAGACGTACATGGAATATCAGAAGAAATTCTACCAGTTAATATTGAAGTCATATCCGGACATTTAAAGTCTCATAGCAAATGGGTTTGAGGGAACAGAAAGCCTGTCTCCAATTCAGAGAAAAGGTATTATGGTGCCGATGGAAATATTGCAATATTTGAAGAGAATTAACGATGTTGAACATCGTACACAGTAAGCGTCAAAAGATATATGTTAATAAATTACCGTTATTTTTATTTCAAAATTGTTTCGTTGCCAGTTCGCAATATTGCTAAATTTTTTCGGGCACTCTCCTTAAGTGGTAAAAGTTGAGTTCGGTAATTATTATTATTTTATCCTCAGTGTACAGTTTCTTTTGACGCTCACTGTGTATGCTACAGGCAGTCTTATGAAAGGGAAAACTTTACATTAAAGCAGAAAAGAGTCTACAAGTTGGACTTTGCTTACTACAGAAGCTTTACAATGGCTTTACACTCCTGTGTTAAGCGATATCACCAAACGAAGTGTCATATGGAAAGCATGGAGCAGAAAAGGCGTAACATAATTCAAACCATCAGGACTATTCCAGTTCTTGTTGGGGAATATCAGTTAACTATTTAATACCAACGATAGAGTAAAAAAATTATGGCCTCATTTACCTCAACTTTTCATCACCGTTCTGTATGGTAACATGAGTAATGAGAGGTAGTCTAGTAAAAAGAGAGTTGGCTTATTAGACGAGAGTCTGTGGTTCAACCACTGGCTCGGACATCTCGAGCAAAACGAAATATAAAAAAATATTTTTTTCGGTGATTTCCTCTCACCAGTCTTCTGGCAAAAACTCTGAGAATAAAATGAAAGGATTCTCTAATTTGTTGTTCGGAGACGATATTAAATAGTAGGTCCCACTACTTTTTTGATAAAATTAACATGCGATACGTGAATGATGTGAGAAGCTAGATTGTAATCCTGACTAAAGGGTTGTAATGATCAATTACGTAAGTTGGAATTGAGAAAATTAAAGAATATCATGCGAATACGGTTTAGCTTCTGTAATTTAGGCAGTATGGTGACAACGACCATGAAAAAAGCAGGCTCAACAGTGCGCAAGTAACACTTGGATGATTGCAATTAGTATGGAGAAGTTCACATAGTTATATCCGTGCTTAGAATATTGAATGCATCTGTCAAGTCTACTCTGTTAGACTGAAAAGAAACCTGACTAGTATCGGATCATCAACAAATTGGATGTGCTTTGTGAAAGCCATTTGCTTGCAAGGGGGGCAATGAAGAAAATTTACAATGAAAGACTAATATTCGTCTCAATTCACATGCATAGACAGAAAAATCAATTTGAAATAAATGTTCGTAGAGAAGAATTTTTTGAATTTTTAGGCAAAATTTTACACTTTTATAAGGTTCTCCTGCCAACCAAGAGCTGTAATTATATGATGAAATAGATAATATCGGTGTTAGAACGGGATCTTATAGTACTTAAGTAAGTTATACTCATTGAGCCGGCTGCTAGTTAAACTTAACCTAACCTACAGTCATAGAAGAATTGCAGTATTGACGCTACAAACCTTCTCTATACCAGTCAATGTCAACGGAATTTGGGTGCCTTGCAATCAAATTTGATTAAGCCTGCCGATAGTCAATGTCTTCTAACAAGAAGAACATTAAGACAGTTTAAAGAACATGGGGAACGATCCATCCGAGTCAAATTAATGATTCCGAAGAAGGCGACATATTATTGTAGGAAGAATGACAATTGAGTGGTATCCTCAAGGCGTCAAAAGTGAAGAAAGTCCTTCGAAAATCTAGAGAAAGATCAACTTGCAATGCTATACCAAAAGGGATACCCATTTGAGTAAAAAAGTTGGTGCAACTAAGAACTTGTAGACTTCCAAAGATCGTAATCATTTCAATATATTAAATGGGATGCTCTCGTGCTTAATAAGATACATCCTTGCAGATAAGCCCATATAAAGGCCTATTTCATAAATCGTGTTGGTCACATTAATCTCATTAAAGTGAAGTGTTTGTAGAGATATCATGTTCTATATACGCAAGTTCGACTACGAGTATGAGCATGAGTACGACAACAAGTATGCGTATGAGAGTCATTTCATTCATTTGTTCAGTCGTTTGTTTGTTTGTTTGCTTTTTTTTTGTTTGTTTGTACCCAAATATAAGAGTATTTGTATATAATTTACATCATTGTTTTACATTATACACACACACATACACACACAAGATGTATGTAGTTTTTGTAATTGTATATGCATTTTATTTATGTACTCGCACTATACAAATGTAAATATTGTACGTGTGAGTATGTTTAAAGTCAAAAGAAGAACAAGTATTTGTATAACACTGTGCACAGTAGTATGTATGTTATGCACTCGCATTCATGACATTTTATAAACACATACGTACACACATATGTACATACATACGTATTCGTTGAAATGTTTCATTAAATGAGTTAAAAGTGTTTGATTGTTAAATTGGTGTCTGTGTGACATTTTTGTTTCAGTTTAAAATTCCTTTTTTTGTTGTTATTGCTTTCTGTCTATCAGTTTGTAAACTAAAAATTTTGTTTTTGAGTATGTGTGTGTGAGAATTATTTGCAATTACAAATAATACCCATCATCTAGAGCATCATGAACATCATTACCATTAACCGTCATTGTCACCCTTGTTATCATTTTATCACTACTTATTATTGTAATTCGTTTTATTTCATTCGTATTGTTATTGTGACTTGGGTTACATTTTTTTTCGTTGTTGTTTTGTTTGTTTGTAAATATTTTTATTGATTTTTTTATTTTATTTTCCTTTTTCATTTTCATTTTGCTTTTTAAATAAAATTTTTATTTTATTGTCGCTTAATATTCAATTCAAATTGAATTTAATTTCGTTTTGTTATGATTAATTTTTAGATTTTATGGGGATTTTTAAATTAGTTTTTTAAGATCAGAATTTTAAGGGAAACATTCATTTAATTTATCATTGGAAGAATTAAATTTTTATATCTTTAAAGGCAGAGATTTTCTAAAGGCAATAATTTTTCTCGTTTAGTTGATAGTCTTATAGGCTATCCTTTTGCGAAACAGGCGATTTATTAAAATGACTGGAAATTGAAAAAAAAATATTCAATAATCTTCTGCTACATATACGTATACACTAGAGCTCCGACTTGCGTCGATCCGATATGCGTCGTTTCGATTTGCGTCGCTTTTTAAAAATTGACAAAACTCAGCTTGGGTTGTTGCCATTTCAACTTGCGTCGATTAAATTTAGCCGAATTTGAAGGAATGGAAGAGGATGACATTAATGAACTTTTACTGTCTCACGATGAGGTTCTTGATAATAAAAATTTATTATCCATTAATATTCACCATGCTTTAGAAGATGATGTTATGATAATTGATAATACATTAGAGGAAAAAAAATAACAATCTCCAATATTTCGAAAGCTATGCAATTAATTTCCCATGCATTGGATATATTTTCTGAAAACGATCCTGACGAAAATCGTAGCGAGGGCGTAGCAGCATCTGCTGACCAAGCCATTAGTTGTTACAAGGAAACATATCAGCAAAAAAATCTCTAAAAATTCAACAAACCTTTTTGTTAACAAACCTGTAAGACCACGTAATCAAATAGAGTGTTGTTGATTTGAATTTATTATCTGAAGAAAGCACCACATAAACTAAACAAAGCACAATTTCTTCTTTAAAATTTATTTTTTTATAAATGAATTTTATTGATTTTTGTTAAGTTTTTTTGTTAATTTATATTTTTACTATTTCTTTATAATAATTAGAGAAAAATTTACTGAACTTATGAAAACTTATGAAAATAATGAAAAATGTTTTCATAATTCTGTTTTATCCGAAATATTAAGTTTTTTTTGCTTCATTTTGATGAATTTCAATGCGTTTGTATAGAAAAATTTGATTCGATTTGCGTCGTTTCGATTTGGATCGCAATTCTCCGGTCCCCATTAACGACGCAAGTCGGGGCTCTAGTGTATACACATACATAATTGGTCATTTCAACTCTTCAGGATATGACCTAGCTTCCCACACCACTCATATTGTGTGTGTTAATTGTATACATGAGTGGCGGAACATACAGCTTAAAATCAACTCCGAACAACAGATTTTTGAACCGTGGCCTTATGTAAGTCCAATGAGCCAACACACTACCTACTAAACTATGGCAACTTGATATTCTTCTGATATCCTAAGTTTATTTTACCAGAGTTGCTTCCAAATCCGTTATTCTGATCTGAACAGGCTTTATATTTAATTTACTTGAGTACGAATTTATTACATTTCCCTAGTTTTACACAAAAGTTTACTTGTCAATTCTGGTCCTCGTCTTGATTATATAGCTACGCATTCGAGATTTATGCGCCTCTCCTTGGAAAATTAAGCAAGAGTTGTACTTGACTTTCAGAAGCCATCACAAATGTTGCATCGCTAGCGTCAAAAATGCTGCACTACGATAGCATTGTAGGTCACAGTTACCTAGGGTGTGGAAGAAACATATCGGAAGAAAAAGGAGGGAAACATCTGATCTAATGCAGAAAGAGTCAAATGAAAGACATGAATGAAATAATATCAAGATGCTCAGTATTCAAATGAAGTCCGGAAATTTGACTAAAAGGTAAGGCATCAGATGAAGGCACGGGTACAGTACTTCCTCCTGCAAGAATGAAAAATAATATCTTTATAGGCAATAAAATCAAAGACAAAACTATCTCAGAACTTTTACAAATGACGGCCAATCGAGGTAAAACATTAATATCTCATTTGCTGATATCCATAGACTGCCAATAAAACTATTTAAGACCGAAGGCGATGAGTTTGTTAGAATCAACAACATCGTTTTGATGATAAGGTGAGAAATCAATTGTTATTTCTGCCAGAATCAGCAGTTAAAAAGCAAGGCTCTTTCTTTACTGTATCAAACCCTCAAAAGAGGGTCAAACCTATACTACTCGTCTTGTTTATATAACTTAGATGCAAGATGATGTAGCATTTGTTGGTTTCTTTTCGGTACAAACTTTATAAAGTATGTGGTTCCACCTGCATTTGTGGCCAGTACAGCTATCGTTCACAATCTATGCATTAGAGAATGGCAACCACGTTAGAAAACACATCATCTAAAGGAACATACCTTGATTCAAAGTGTGAATTAGAAAACCGCATGTTGAACTCTATACTATACTTCTATACTATTCTCCAAACTGCTCAGATGAACTCGATAACGGCAGAACATATAAATTTCGAGAGCACAGATTCACAGAACATCGGCCATTGAATAACACTTTTGGCTGTAGGCCAACAGTTGGAAATCTAATTGTTAAGATTTGTCAATCGAGTGTCAAATGGAATGCCAACCAACTGTTTGCCAGAAGAGTTTTGTGCAGACTCGGCATAACCGAGAGAGATGGACGTTTCAAGAAGACGATAAACGTACACAGACATCTGAATTGTAATGAACATAACATTTAAGCAGAGCTCTGAACGGCCTCCTGGCTTAATACTTAATCGGTGGGTCTGGAATGTTTACAACGCCACAGTAATTAAGGTTTTCAAATGCTTTACACCACGCAAAAAAAAAACAAGTTATCCAATGAATCATAAGCATAGACGCGTAAAGATGTTTCAATAATATTCCTGGGGAGGGATTCCAAAAATTTTATATAAACAGAAAACCAACACGTTTTCGAATTTACAAACGCACGTGAACTAATAAAATAATATGACTTTAACCTTCCTATACCCGCGCGTTGGTCTGTGAGACCGATTTTTTTATTATTGCGATTTTGTTTTGTAAAAAAATAGTGCCAGTAAGTTTATATCACTGGTAGCTTCATTATTCGCAATAAGTTTCGTTTTTGCACCAAAAAATTTTTTTTTAAATAGTACCAGGGATATATATATTTTCCATTGTCGGTCTCACGGACCAACGCGCGGTTATTGGTGTTTCACTTTTTGGCGCGGGTATAGGAAGGTTATTAATAAAGTGTTCATAAGGTAAAGATTAAAATGCCACCATTTAAACAAGCTACAGTGTTGACTGATGCGAATAATAACACCAGAGATATTACATTTTAGAGCCCCTTAACGACAATTTAGAACGAATTTCTTCGAACACCTAAAGTATAATACTTAAATATATAAATAAATAATAAAATATTTAAAATTTTTTAAACATTTATGTCTACACTAGTAAATGGTGTAACATACCTATCATACAACCTGTTGACACAATATTTCTTTGATATGCGTTTTGACCCAGTAATATAATATTTTTCTTTCCTGAATTTCGTTTCTTTCGTTAAACATCCGCCTTTCTCTCCAATCTGTTAATGTTTATTTCTCTATTTGCTTTAATTTTCCAAAAAATTTTTTAACTAAAATCATTTTCCTTAATAACTTTCATCGATTTTTCCGGCCTGTTTTACCACCACCAACAACAACAACAACAACCGTTAATAGTAACATTTGCGTGTTTGTTGCCGTTTTACGCACCGATAACGAATGAAAACTACTCTTGAAAGAAAGGAAACTTTTTTTTGCTACAATTTGTTTTTGGTTTTCTTTTAAAATGTAGTTCAAGGATAATTTTACGATAAACAACAACACATTTTACTTGATAATATTGTATTGTAATTATATATTGTTAAAGGAGGTCAGTTTAAAATATGAAAAACCTACAACAAGTTTATAATTGCGGAAAACTATATGGAAAATATTAAATTTTATTTCTTGAATAATAAGACTTTACGTCTTTTAAAAATATTTTATTGTAGAAAATAATTTTAATGGCACTTAGGAGCGTCTGACATGGTTATTACTACTATTATTGGGATCTTATTCTTACAAATTTGGTTGATTTATCGAAACCATATTTACAAAAACCACTAACACAGCTCAATTTGCACTTTAAGCTTATTAAACGTTTATTATGGATTCTTATTCAGATATGTACTTTAAACTTACAACAAAAGGTTTGCCGTTTTTTGAATACAAATTTAAGAAATTTTTCTTAAAATATTTTTAAAGTTATTGTAACTTTTTCTTCGACATCCGTAATATATATCGAGGCATTCTTTGAATCAGAAATATACCCTCCAAGTGCTCTTTGAGTCTCTCATTATATAACCTCTTGATTGTAACCCTTATTCTTGAACTGACCTGAAGATGAATTCTAGACTTCTTTATATCAAGAAGTCAGACAGATTTGGTCACAGATAAGGTGGTTTCTTTCTGGTAAGAGAATGTATATAGAACGAAGTTTTTGTAGCGTGTAGGTGGTGTGTTAGACGTGAGGCCTTGGTTTAAGCACCAGCTTAGAAATCGCGAACAAAACAAAGTATGAAAAAATACTTCTCCAATTACTTCCTCTCAGCAGTTTTCTAGCAAAAATTCTGAGATTAAATGATTATGAAAAGTTTCTCAAAAATCTGTCTTTTGGTGTCGACTTTAAGCCGTAGGTCTCAGCACTCATGGATAAAATTAACACACACAACATGGGTGGTGTGAAAAGCTAAACCGTAATCCTGACTAAAGGATTGTAATGACCAGTTTAGTAAGTAAGTAAGTGAATCAATAAGCCCGTTGTCGTCTTTGACCTGAATATTCCTTGCCTGACGTTCCGTCAATTCAAATCTTCGAGGAAATAATTAAAAATAAATTGTTGAGTAAAAAATAAAGTGAAAAGCTTTCAAACCGACTTCTTTAGAAAATATAATGAAACATTGTTTGTATATGTATATCGATCTTTTGACTAGGCATTCAAGTGTTTGACATTTTGGTGCGTACACTGTACAAGTGGGTTGGATGCCTACAGAGAGTCGTCAGGTAAAATTAATTTCGGTTAGAAAGTCTTATGTAGCCATAGTATTTCGAAATAATATATAATACTGGTCAAGAGATCCTTTCGCCAAGCTCGATCTGAGTTAATGACCCAAACATTTTTTTATTTTTCAATGAAATTACAGGCAGACTCAACTAAATTAATCTTATTGGATAATACATGCAAGACATACATACATGATTGGTCATTACATCCCTTTAGTCAGGATTACGACCTAGTTTCACATACCATTTATGTTGTGTGTGTTAATTTTATATTTACATTAATGGCGGTGAGACCTACAGTTTAAAGTCCGAATCCGAACGATAGATTTTTAAGAAATTTTTTTTGGCAATTTTTTACTTTCTCTCAGAGTTTTCACCAGAAATCTGCTGAAAGTCACCGAAGAAATATTTTTTCATATTTCGGTTTGTTGGAGATGTCTGATCTGAATTTTGAAACGGGACCTAATGTCCAATAAGCCAACACACTACCTAATACATTTTGGCGACTTCATTTGATAATAGAATATAAATTTTGATTATTTTTTTAGAATATGACCTTGAAACTATAATGCTTAATTTGTCGTACTTGCTTGCTATTCATTTGATTTATCACCCAACCCACGCATTGAAATGTTTAAGTTAAATTATAAATATTTAATGATTCTCTTTTATATGAGTCTCTAGAAGTGATTAAAATTTAAACAAATATTGTTTGAATTTCTTCAATTATTTGAAATTCTAAATATTTGGATCGTAAACAGTAATCGGTCATAAAACACTAGCAACAGATGTTTGTCTCAATTTCATTATGATCAATCACACACACTCTCTGCAGTCGCAGTGAGTCACAAATATATGTACGATACACTCATCATTATCATCATGATTATCTTCATTGAAATTCATCAATTTAAATTCAATTAAAATTATAAATTCTTTTATTATCTCTTTGGTACATATTTTTCTTTTCTTTTTTGGTTCACTTTTGCACAACAACAACAACAACAAACATACTTTTTGCATTTTCAATAACAAGAAATTCCTTTGAAACTGTTTTCATTGGAAACTCATTTAAATTATAATCGTATGATAGACGCTCTCGTTTTAATGGATTTAAAAATATTCTCGTTTAAAAATGTTTCTTTTCTCCGTTTTTTGTTTATTTTTCCTTTTCGATTTTTTTGTTTTCACTGTTTACTGATGTTTAGTCTCGTAAAAATGGAAATTTTCTTTCTTTTGTTTTCCTTTAATTTTCCATACCGTTTGACCTCCGCCGTTAGACTGAATAATGGAACGAAACCGTGACTGGGACAACTGGTTGTTTGGTTTTGAAAAAAAAAAACAATTCAAAACAATTACCACTACATCTACACAAGAATTTCTATATGCCTTGGCCTTAAAATTAACCGTTTCATTGAGTGTATTTGTTATTTCCTATACATACACACACACACACATACACACAGTTAATGTAATTCACACATGAGTAATAATGTCGTGCTAAGCACCCACTAATACTTAAACAATATTCCACATTTAATGTGAAAATTTCTATTATTTCAAAATACTCCGTTGCTCTCTCTCTCTCTCTCTTCTTAGTGTGCCTCTGCTTTATAGTTTCACACATTTGATTATGACGTTAGATTTGTAATTGTAGGTGTATGAGTGTCTATGTGTGTCTATGTCTTTCAACTATTTTTGTTTTGTGGTATTCAGTCAGTCAAGAATTTGTCATAATAAAAAAGAGTGTAAAACACAGGGGAGAGTCAACTCTACACACCGTTAAGTTCACATATACTCGCATACATAACTGCTCTACTATATTAAGGTGCTGTTTTAGGATTTTGCTAAAGTGCACTCAAAAAGAAATGTTAGTTGACAACTAAAAAAATCGACAGGGTTTTTAAGTAAAAAAATCTGCAAACTTATAAAGTTCAATGCAATAAAAGCAACAAAGGTATTAGAAAAATTAAGAACTAGAGACACAAATAAACACTTCAGTCTGTAAAAACAGCTCAAACAGAACTTGTGAGGCTGTCCAAGGTTGGGTTTGAAATTAAATCCAATGGATTTCTATTCTTAAAAATGTGTAGCCTGTTGTTATGGAATTGGGGACAGTAGCAAAGGAAGTGTTCTGGAGTAGTGGGGTTGTTAATATTACAGTTACAGGTGGGGATATTGTGTAGGTTAAGAAGAGTTCCAATAATATTTATAACTATATTTAATTATTTCAATTATATTTAAGTATTATATTCAATTGGTAAACAACAAATGCTGTAATCCATAAAACATTAATCAAATTAATGAAACGTAAAAAAAACCAAGTCACAAATCAGCGCTATACAGAACTGTAGAAGGTGCAAATGAATTAAAGTTTTCAAGTCTACCTCAGCTGATCAAGGGGAGTCCATATCGATTTAATCCGATAGGAGAAGTGCCGCTTTTCCCAGCAAACGCAACCAAAATTCAAATCAAAGTTTTTACTAGGCTCCGTATGGGACATACAAGAATGACTCATGAACACCTGATGTCCAGAAATCCTCAACAACAGTGCTCTGCCTGTCTATGCCCATTAACCGTAGAACATCTCCTAGATGACTGCTTAGCTCTGACCGCCAACAGACAAAATCTTTTCGGGAATAGTAAACCCTCCGATTTACTGACTGACTTAAAAAATGTTTATAAAATTTATGTCTACCTAAAACAGAATAATATTTTAAGTAACATATAAAGAAAAGAATTAATTCCTGTAAATATGTAAATATATTAATTACTCAGCCACTGTAAATATTTACTGGTATAAGTACATTTAAAAAGGTAAAGAATAATAGTAAATCTCAAATCATTAATGTTAAAAAAAAATAATATAACAAATCGGGCCGATAGCCTTGGTTGCTAGTGCCTTTCTAATATAAGCTAGATATTTATAACTAGTGTTATAAGATAAAATAAATAAATATTCAATTGGTATCAAATATTCAAATTTAAGCGAGCTGAAAGCCCTTGTAGTTATTACTCCTCTATTTGTAAATTGGTTGTTTATTTTTAATTATAGTCAATTTTGTTAATAAATAAATAAATAAATAACTTGTGAGGCTAAAGAGCTTATAAATAATGAACAGAAATCTGCAGAAATCTGTTTAAGAAAATTAAAGAAACGAATACAGTAACCCCAAGTAACCCTGAACTAGTTCTACAAAGGGCGTCAAAGAGTTTCAGAAAACCCTTCATGGTGTTTCGAATTGATGAACTCTCAGCACTGCCAAGTTAAGTCCGTTTTTTCACCATTCTCCATTAGTTATATTCAGTAGATGTGAAGTCGCCGTAGTCTATTAGGTAGTGTGTTGGCTTATTAGGCGTAAGGCCACGATTCAAACCACAGATCAGACATCTCGAACAAAACGAAATATAAACGTTTGAAGCTAGGTCGTAATCCTGATCGAAGGGTTGTAATGAGCAATTATGTACGGTTGTATGTATGTATATATGTATGTAAAGCAATGGGTATGTGTAACATTGAAATGGTCAAAATCCTTGTTTATTTAGGAGCTTAAAAATCTTCAAAAAAAATATCCTCTTCAAAAAAAAGTTAAGAAAGAGCATCCAAGAAAGATGAAAAAATTAATCCATTTGGATGCAAAGCAGACCTGTTTTTTGTTAAATCTATCCAGAATTCATCTTAAGAATCTCATAAAAGTTATAATGGAACACTCACTGATCTGTGGAAATCCACATTAAAATTTTGAAGCTACGTTACAACGGTTACAGCAGAAACTGTAATGACAAGGAAGATTGAGAGATTACGGATCATTTTCTTGAGCTTGGAAACATGAGACAAAATATTTATGGGCACCCAGAATATATAGTCAGAACTTGGCTTTCATAAAACTATCAGGAACGTTGCATAATTACAGCCAGGAATTGTAGTTATGTGGTGAAACAGGTATAGGAATCATATATCCATACATATGTATATACATAATTGGTCATAATTGGTCCCTAAGCAGGATTACGACCTAGCTTCTCCCACCACATGAGTGGCGTCTAAAGCCGACTCCGAACTACAGATACTTGAGAAACTTTTTTATGGCAATTTTTTTACTCTCAGAAATCTGCCGAGAGGAAGTCGCCGTTTTTGTTTGAATCGTGGCATTCATCCTGTTGCGTATTAGGCCCAATATGTATACCAAAAATTGTTTTCCACATATTCATCTGGTGCTTTCAGGTTTAATCAGATCCATGCAGATCTATAAGCCGTATTCGAACATGATCTGAATTTTCACTGCAAGTCCAGTATGCAAACTTAGATAGTTTGATTAGAAGCAGTGGACTATAGTGATTGCATGGAAAGTGTAGCTACTGAAACATTGGTTGTTGTTGTTGTTGTTAAATAATTCGAAAGTGAAACAATTGGTAATATAGGGGATGGTTCGACTACTATGAAGAAATAGTGTCAATTCTAGAGTCTCGTACTGATAACCATCTAAAGATGCTAGTGTTATCCTCATAGAACTAGAACCGATATAAAAAGCAAGGCCAGTAAGGAGATGATGAGTGGCAAGACACAAACTGTAGAAATCATTCACATATACACATAATTGGTCATTACAAACCTTCAGTCAGAATTACGACCTAGCTTCTTACACTACTTATGTTGTGTGTGTTAATTTTATACATTAGTTGCGGGAGTCGATCCGAACGACAGACTTTTGAGAAACTTTCCACGGCAATTTTATTTGCTCTCAGAGTTTTTGCCAGAAATCTGCTGAGAGGAAGTCGCAGAAGAAATATTTTTTCATATTTTCGTTTTAATGTCTGACCCGGGGTTTGATAAACCAACACACTAACTGCTACAGACTATGGCGACTTCAGATATCATTCACACAGGCAGCAATAAAATTGTTACAAAATATCTACACCAACTTCTTTGGTTTAGTTTCATTATCAAGTTTTGTTTTTCGATAAGCAGGTGGTTTACAAGCCCTACGATGGTGGGCTTGGCATCTGCTGATCCCTAGAAACAACCTATACAGTGATAATTTTTCGAGTTATTGTACTTGGTGGCTCTGTTTAACCTAAAAATGATATTTGTTACTGGAGTATGAGATCAAAAAGCTTCATGGCTGGAACGTTATATAGACATTACGATGTCTATTGTCTGCACTCGGAAAATGTATTGATTGGGTGTGACTTTTGATAATCTGTTAAATTTTAAAGTGTCATAACTTTTCTTATAATTTTTTTCTTTTTCTAATTACACTAACATTTTCTCTGTGAGTGTAAATTAGTTTAAGTATTTTGTTAAAAAAAAAAAAAAACAGAATGCTTAGCATGTGTTTTAGCTTTAACTAGAAAATTGCCAGCATTTTGTATTCCATTTTCTTGTTTATTTTTGATTTTTTATTCTTCTGCTTCTGCTTTTTTATTACATTGCTTTACTTTGTTTATTTATTATTGTTTTCGTTTTTTTTTTAGTTTTTATAAATTATTGTTCTTGTTACTCTAGTTATTGCTGTTGTTCCCTGGACTATGGGTCACTGCTACTACAATTATTCACCCACTCGTTCACTCACTCACTCACTTGCTTGCTTGCTTAGTGAAAATAAGAAACAAATTACCGCCGAGTAACTAAACAAGCGTCAATTGGAAAATTACACAAATGCCGGTCGGTCACCAGCTACCGACATCAAGATGTTAATGATTGTGACGGCGGCGGTGACGGTGACGGTGATGGTGGCAGTGATGGTGGCGTTGATATGAAGTTAAACTGATTATAATACTTTACGGTCAACGAATAATATTTCAAACAAATTAAGGAAAAAAGCGATGATTTTTTTGTTGTAATTTTGTTTTTTTGTTGTTGTTTGTAAATAGTTTATTTATTTAAATTGTTATTGTGTGTGATATTTTTTTATTTTTTTTTTATTAAGTTATGGAAGAATGTTGTCTCATTTACAATTGCTTTCATGAATTATTGCAATCGTCAAGCAAAAAAGAAAAAAAAAAGAGGAGAAGGATTTTAAAGTAATTTTTTATTGTGTAAGCATAGCTCTGGATTGTAATAATACGAGCATTTTGTCGAACTTCAAGTCCTTTTCATTATATTATAGTCTACTGGAAGACGAAAATATGGGATAACACTATGGATTAGTATTACAAGCTTGTCTTATATGGGTGAAAATGCTTGGATGGCCTTCTTTTCTGACTTAGTTTCCAGATTTTTGTCTATTTTGTTTACAAAGCCTCGGGTCGCAGTTGACAAAAACTTGATAATCTAACGAAATTAAACCGTTTTTTCTGATATTGTCTATTGAAACTATTTCCATTTGAGGCTGATGCTATTATAGAAGTCAACTGAGAGGTGGTGTAATATTACCTCACCAATATTTTATTTTTGTTTTAATCAGTCCTTGAAAGTCTTTATCAGTTATACAGCATAGCTAGAATAGCAATTGTAATCTGCTTAAACTTGCTGAAATAGTGCATAAACCGTCAGAATTCTTTACGTAAATCTAGTTACTTCTCTCGTATCCTTCTAGGTCACCACATTAGCTTTTATTGCTCTTAAACGATGATATTTTTCCTATCACATATGCTGAGGCACACTTATATAGTCTTACACCAGACATAGTGCCAACAATCCAGATTCATAAAAGTTCATACTTGCTTGATTTGCAGGGTTCATTAACACCAAATAAAAAGATCGAAGAATTGAAGACAAATATAAAGAAAAATAAGCGATTCCTAGCAACACACGGTGTTGATGCCATCAGGATCATGAGCATATTCTAGACATCTACTAACATCGATGATGATATCGATTTTCAAGTAAAGCAAGATTAAAATAAAAGAGCCACAAAAGGCCAGTATAAGCAACAGAAGTCAAATCTCTGCGATACGAAGAGTATATTTTAGAAACACAAGTCAAAGCTATATCATAGCGGTAATGCATCTGTTCCCAATATTTCTACGATATTTTTTTCCATGATCTTTTTATCCTGAAATTAGTAATATTAGAGTCATGTGAGCTGTATACATACATAATTGGTCATTACAACCCTTAAGTTAAGATTACGACCTAGCTTCTCACACCACTTATGTTGGGTGTTTGAATTTTATACATGCGTGGCGGGACCTACAGTTTAAAGTCGGCTTCGAAGGGCAGATTTTTGAGAAACTTTTCATGGCAATTTTTTATATACTCTCAGAGTTTTTGCTAGAAGACTGCTGAGGAGAAGTTGCCGAAGAAATATTTTTTTATATTTCGTTTTGTTCGATATTTCTGAGCTGGGATTTGAACCACGCACTCACGTCTAATATAACAACACACTATCTACTACACTAAGACGATTTTGTAAGCTGTATTCTGTACCATAAAGTCCTCCTAAGAAGTGTACGGAGGATTAAATAAAGCTGCTAAGCTAAGCGTATAGCTATCTAGACTGTGTTAAAAATCGAGACTTTATGGCATCATAACCATAGCATCACTTGCTTTAGGGGAAGTAACCGTAGCAAAATGAAGAAACCTATTCGTGAATGGAAGTCGCCGTAGTCTAGTAGGTAGTGCCACAGTTCAAACCCTAGATCGGACATCTTCAACAAAACGCAATATGAAAAAATATTTCTGCGGCGACTTCCTCACAGCAGATTTTTTGCAAAAACTCTGAGAGCAAATAAAATTGTCATGAGAAGTTTCTCAAAAAATCTGTCGTTCGGATTCGACTTTAAACTGCAGGCCTCGTCACTTATGTATAAAATAAACACACACAACATAAGTGATGTGAGAAGCTAATTCGTAATCTTGACTGAAGAGTTTGTAATGATCAATTATGTACATATGTATACTATACCATAAAGTCCTGCTAAAAAGTGTACAGAGGATTAAACAAAGCTGCTAAGCTAAGCGTGTGCTATATAGGCTGTGTAGATAACTGAACAAACATAATCGCGAATGGAAGTCACCGTAGTCTAGTAGGTTGGCTTGTTAAACGTGAGGCCTGGTTCAAACCCCAGGTCAGACATCTCCAACAAAACGAAATATGAACAAATATTTCTCAGACAACTGCCTCTTAGCAGATTTCTGGCGAAACCTATGAAAGATAATAAAATTGCAATGAAAATTTTCTCAAAAATTTGTCGTTCGAAGTCGAGTTTGAACTGCAGGTACAGCCACTCATGCATAAAATTAACACACATAAATAGTATATGTGGTGCGAGAAGCTAGGTCGTAATCCTGACTAAAGAGTTGTAATGTATGTATGTATGTGAATGGAATCCGCATGATTATTATGATCGTTCTTCAGAAAAGTGCTTAGAAAATTCGACTTGTTGCTTAAGACGTCTCCCTACATGTTAAATTATTCCATCGTGCCTTACCTAATTTATTAAAAAAAAATTTTCTCGAGGGTTGACTATGCATAATACGTACAAAAATAAATTTATGTCTCCTTTTTTCTTTATTGCAAATTGAACTGTCGATTTACATGACAAATGACCCACTTCAAGTGCCATTTGATATCATATGAATTTGCTAAAGAAATATTTTTTGCAAACATTTTTGTTGTTTTTTTCTTCTGTTCTGTACACTCTGCAATAAAGTTGTTGACCCCTTTTTATTAATATTAATGACTCAAGTGCCAGTATTTTTTTAATAATAAATCGTATACGTATAATAAATTACAACAACACAAATATTTTAAGCATTAAATTCCAATTAAAAAAATGAGAAATTCTTCTTTAATTATTTAAACTACCCATGAAACGATTACAAATTCTGTTTGCTTTACTTTACTTTGCTTTTATTTCGTTCCATTGTTGTCTGGGTCAAGTTCATGTTCGTTTTGAAACAATACCTACAACAACAATTTGCTTTGAAATGCTTTGTTAGAAAAACTTAATAATTTAGGACATGCCATCATAGTTATTGTACGTTTTAAATATAAAACAATTAAAATACTAACAAAACCGATAACGATAACAGACAATCGAAAATGTTTTTCATTAAATTTATAACACCATGTCGAGAATTGCTTGTGTTACTTGAGTTCTAGGGATTATAATTTAATCAGAAACATAACTAAGTGAAGTGGCATATTTCTTTGGTTATTATTTATGATTTAATCAATCAAATTAAATTTATAACAGGTATGTAAGTATATCTACTACTACTAATGTTTAGTACCCCATGTTATAAATTAATAAACTTCGTTTAAATATTTAAATGGCTGTCGATTACATATATCGATAATTAAAGACTTGCACATTAGACAGTTGGACACATGCTAAATTAACAGTGGGTTACAATTGCATTGTCAGTCCACAATTTATGCAAGACAATCTGAATGATTAGCATGCGGTGATAAAAGCAATTAACATGTACAAATCGATATGTCAGTGAGAAATTTGAAAGGAAACAAAAGCTTGCACTGCACTTTACTTTATAAAAACCAAACTTATTGGTGGAAGTATTTGAAACTTTATTAAAATTATAGAAAATATTTGTTTTATAGGCAATACCACGCATACCGGTATGAAATGAGCGCCAAAATACAAGTGGCTACATGGGAAATATTTATTGTAAATATGCCTTTTAGAGTTGGCAATGACATCTGTCAAACATGCATCAAATCAAGCAAACAACCTAATATTCTTTTATCGTATTAATGATGGCGAATTTTATACCAGAAAATAATCGAAATGTTGTCAAAGCATATGATGATCATGCCTTATGAGCACTACCAAGTGTAACGAAATGAATTGAGCGTCCTTCATAGGAAACATTTATTGCGTTGACGATGACCTCAGTCAAGCAGGCATCAAATCACACAAACGACATCATATATTTTGATCGTGTTAAAGATGGCTAATTTTGTACCAGAAAATAATCGAAATCTTGTTGAGGCTTATGGTGACCGTGTTTTATTAGCACTACCAAGTGTATCAAAATGAATTGAGCGTCCTTCATAGGAAACATTTATTGCGTTGACGATGAGCTCAGTCAAGCAGGCATCAAATCACACAAACGACATCATTTATTTTGATCGTGTTAAACATGGCGAATTTTATACCAGAAAATAATCGAAATCTTGTCAAAGCATATGATGATCATGTCTTATGAGCACTACCAAGTGTATCGAAGTGATTTGAGCGTCAAAATCCAAATGAAGCATTTATTGTGTTGGCGATGACATCTATCAAACATGCATGAAATCAAACAAATAGCATCACATATTTTCATCATGCTAAAGATGGCGAATCTTGTATCAGAAAATAATCGAAAGCCTATCGAGCCAGATAGTGATGAAGCTTTATCAAGAGTAACATGCAGAAGATGGTTGCAACGGTTCAGAGGTAACGAATTTGATGTGAGAAATGAAGAACGTGGTAGACCATAAAACAAAGTTGAAGACGCCGTATTACAAACAATATTGAATGAAGGTGAGTCTTCAACAAAGGGCAAAATGTTAAATGTTGCACAATCTCTGACCATTAAAAAGCCATGGGAAAGATCCCAAGGTCTAGAAAATGAATGCCATAATAATTTTATGATAGACAGATGGAAAATCGCTAAACAACTTGAGAAATTTTACTTCAAAGACACGACAAAATATCAATGTGGATAGGATTGTTATTGGCGATGAAAAATGGGTTTCTTTTCAGAATCATAAACGGAAGAAAACATGGATTAATATGGCATAACGACATTGGTTGTCGTAATAGTCTAGTAGACAGTGTGTTGGCTTATTAGACGTGAGGCCACGCTTCAAATCCCAGGTTAGACATCTCCAATAAAACAAAATATGAAAAAAATATTTCTTCGGCGATTTCCGCTCAACAGATTTCTGGCAAAAACTCTGAAAGTAAATAAAATTGTAATGAAAAGTTTCACAAAAATCTGTCGTTCGGAGTCGTCTTTTAAACTGTACGTGGTGTGAGAAACTACATACGTCATAATCCTGACTGAAGGGTTGTAATGACCAATTATGTGTGTAAGTAACCATTAACTACGGCTAGATCGAATTGTCAGAAAGACAATTTGCGTGTCTGGTGGTACCAGAAAGGTGTGGTATACCACAGACTCATAAAACCTGCTGAAACCGTTAATACAGATCGCTACCGGCACCAAATAATCAATTTGAGCCATGCTTCAATAGAAAAACGACCAGAATAGGCCACAATACACGGGAAGCTAGTTTTTCAACATGTTACAAATAGCTGAACATAAAGCAAAACTGGTTCAGTATACAATCTAATCATTAGGTTGGGGCTGTTACCCCACTTGCCGTATTCACTGGACTTGTCTCCTTATGACTACTATTTGTTTTCATCGATGGAAGACGCATTTCGATTTATAGTTCGTTTGGACTAATTTATCACATAACATAACATAATTGGTTATTACAACCCTTCAGTCAGAATTACGACCTAGCTTCTCACAGCACTTATGTTGAATGTGTTAATTTTTTACACGAGTGGCGGGAAATACGGTTTGAAATCAACTCCGAACGACAGATTTTTGAGAAACTTTTCAAGGCAATTTTATTTACTCTCAGAGTTTTTGCCAGAATTCTGCTGAGCGGAAGTCGCCGAACAAATACTTTTTCATACTTTTGTTTTAATGTCTTCCGTCGAATAAGCCAATACACTACCTACTAGACTAGGACGACTTCATCTAATTCGTTTGCTTCAAAAGACGAACAGTTTTATGGGCATGGAATTCAACAATTGCAAGAAAGATGGAAAAAATGTGTGGCCAATATTTTGAATTATAAATGTTTTCTACTTTCTCATTATAAATTAAAAAAAAGATTCATTTCATAACGGTATACCTGGTAAATTTTATTACGAAAGAAAGATACTTTTTTAATCAATAGTTTGAGGAAAATTTTGCTGGGTTATCATAATTCACTAATGCCCACAACATTTGTGTAAATGTTAGTTTGAAAGATTTGTTTATTGTTTTATTATCAATAATAGTTTAAGTTTATGACAAATTAAGCTGATAACAAAATATACTCCCTGCTAACATACCTACCTGCCTACATACATACATGCACACCAGTGTGGCATTTGTTTAAACATTGAGTGGCAATCAATTAAAACAAAGTGTTAATTTGTTAATTTTGTAATTAAAAATATAATTTTCTCATGATAAAATCCATTTAGAAAATCTATAAAATTTAATATCTAATGAATGAATGAAAAATACTGCAGTAAATAAAAACAACTTCGTATATTGATTAGCAAATTAAACAGAGATTGATTAAATGTAACACTCACACTCAGGTAAAGTTGTTTGTTAATAAACACGAACACCAGGAGATCTAATTTCAATTCAGTTACGTTTTAAAAGAATACTTTGAATATGAAAACATTGTTTTCTTTTCTCTGTTCATTTAAATATTAATTGTTTTACATTGTTTTTGTTTTTGTTGTTATTGTTGGGATCATGTGATTAATAATTTACTACCAAAGACAATTAGTAGCACATACAGGTGATTTTTTTGCAAACGAAAGTATTTAAAAAAAAAACAAGATCGTGCAAATATTTAAAAAAAAAAATTTTATATACATATACAGTGAGCGTCAGAAGAAACTATACACTAAGTATAAAATTCTAACAATCACCACACTCAACTTTTACCACTTAAGCAGAGTGCTCGCAAAAATTTTCACAATATTTTGAAATTTTTTGTAATTATTTTGTTTGTTTCAATTTTAAAAACTGGCAAGGATACAATTTTAAAATAATAATAACGGTAATTTATTAATGTATATTTTTTTAATGTGCAGTTTCTTTTGACACTCACTGTATACATACATATAGAATATAAGAAATTATTAAAACTTTTAGAATTTAATTTTATAAAAAAAAAAAAACGAAAAACAACAATCCGCTAAAAATAGATTATACGAGCTAGTATCAGTTTATTTTGCAAAAAGGTCAGGTTGAAAAACCATTCAATTTAATTACACTGTAACAGAACGACATTACAAACAGAAAAACTGAAACTGTCCAGTTTTGATTTGATAATAATTTCTAATCGATTATTTGATGTCTGTCACATACAACACATACAATTCAAATGATTTGATCATTTGCAATTAAGTGATCATCACTTAGAGGAAGTATATAACAGAGTTTTTGTTAAAAAGCAGTGAGAATAATAAGGAAATTATGCTCTCAACTTGACACAAAACAATAATCCATCATATTCATACATACTTAACTACATACATAATTGGTCATTACAACCCTACAGTCACAATTATGATTTAACTTCTCACACCACCTATGTTGTGTGTGTTAATTTTATATATACATGAGTGACGGGACCTACAGTTTAAAGCAGGGACCGTAACTGTTATAACTTTTATCGTAAAAGTCAGAAAATAAGAATTATGTTTTGATCTTTATTTTTTCGAGCAGAAATAAAAGTTATTTTTGTTTTAATTCGTGATGACTTCATAATATTTATTAAAAAATTCTTGAAAACAATTAAAGTAAATTATGTTAAACAATTATTAGAATTAAGTTTTGCAATAAATATTAATAAATATTATGAATTTATCATGAATTAAAACAAAAATAACTTTTAATTCTGCTCGAAAAAATAAAAGTCAAAAAATAACTTTTATTTCTGCTCGAAAAAATAAAAGTCAGAAAATAACTTTTATTTCTGCTCGAAAAAATTAAAGTCAAAAAATAACTTTTTTGTTGGAGTAACGAAGATGATAAACTACAATCATCTAGTAGGCATGTTTATACATTATTACAAAATGTCAAACATTAATTATTTTTTCATTTCATTCTTCTTTTAAACTTCAATAAAGCAACTTGAATTACAATTAAATAAAAGCGTGTTCGTGTTTTAATAGGTTATGGGCCCAGACTGGCAGTTGTAATCTATTGTTGAGTGAAGAACTCATTCGTTTTTATAAAAGATTCTTGTTTTGAAGATTAAAATCGAAGTTTCGTCTTTTTGTCAATATGGCCGGTGTGGTACGCATAGAGCCGCTGAACGCGGATAACTATGATACATGGAAAATGCAGATGCGTGCTATATTGATAAAAAATGATTTATGGTCGTATGTGGATGGCAGCATTCTGTGTCCTACAAAGCCGGAGGAATTCGTCGGATGGGAAAGACAAGATCAAAAGGCAGCTGCTGACATCACCCTTGCAATGAGTCCATCGGAATTAGGTTTAGTAGCAGAATGTAAAACTTCAAGAGAAGTGTGGTTAAGATTGGAGTCGACATACCAATCAAAAGGTCCTGCTCGTAAAGCAAATTTGTTAAAACGTGTCGCATTATCTAGAATGCGCGACGATGAAAAAGTACGTGAGCATTTAAATGAATTTTTCGATGCAGTGGCAAAATTAAAAGAAATCGGTGTTTCTATCGGTGATGAACTTTTGGCAATTTTACTCTTGTACAGCCTCCCAGATTCGTTTGAGACATTCCGGTGTGCATTAGAAACACGTGATGAACTTCCAAAGCCCGAAGTACTTCGTATAAAGATACTAGAAGAATTTGAATCGAGAAAATCCAAAGAGGGTAAAACATGTCAAATGCATTATATGCGAAAAAAGAGCAACAAAAATCAAAAGAAATAAAATCAAAACAGAACGGTGGGTGTTTTAAATGTGGTAAAATTGGACATTACGCAAGAAATTGTAGAGTCAAAAATAAGAACATACAAAGTGCTCGTAACACTGAAGAAAGTAAGAGAAAAATAAACGTTTGTTTTACAACAGAATCGGTTTATCTGTGTCCGGATAATAATACTAAATGGTGTTTAGATAGTGGTTGCACCTCTCATATGACAGCAAATGTGAAAAATTTTAAACAGTTAACAAAAACAAATCAAGAGCTTAGTTTGGCAAACAACAACTTCACGACAATAAGTGGCGTAGGAAACGTTGATATCGAAGTAGATGAAAATACTAATCTACAATTGAAAGATGTATTATATGTGTCTGATTTACGTACAAATTTATTATCGGTATCGAAAATTACGGATAATGGTTTCGAGGTCGTTTTTCGCAAAAATGAAGCGGTAATAAAAGATCAAAATGGAAAAGTATGCCTTCGTGCGGAAAGAATTGGCAATTTATATTTTATAAAAACTAATGAAAGTGTCGCGAATGTTATAGAATCTAAGAACGAACTTGATACATGGCATTACAAAATGGGCCATTTGAACGAAAGAGATCTTAAAGGTATGGCAAAAAATTGTGACGTTTATGGACTAAATTTTAATCAACTCAAACTGTCAACATGTGAAGTATGTATAAGTCAAAAACAAACACGAGCAAGTTTTCCGAAGAACAATAATAATAACAGAGCTAAAGAATTGCTTGAAATAGTTCATAGTGACGTATGCGGTCCCATGAGATGTTCATCTAAAGCCGGGGCAAAATACTTCGTTTTGTTTATCGATGACATGTCTCGGTGGTGTGAGGTATATTTTTTAAAACAAAAATCGGACGTGTTTTCAGCTTTCCAAAAATACAAAGCTGCGGCAGAAACGTTTACGGGTCGAAAAATTAAAGCCCTCCAGTCAGACAACGGTCGCGAATACTGTAATCGTGAATTTGATTCGTACCTTGAAGAACATGGAATAAAACGTAGATTGACAACCCCTCACACGCCCCAACAGAATGGTACTGCAGAACGTAAAAATAGAACACTCGTGGAAATGGCAAGATGCATGATGAAACATGCAGGGTCACCGCCTTCGTTTTGGGCAGAAGCCATTAATACCGCATGTTATATCCGAAACAGATGCGTTACAAAAGCAAATGGTAAAATCCCATATAAAGTGTGGACTAATAAAAAACCAACGGTAATGCATATGAAAGTTTTCGGTTGTAAAGGTTATGTGTTAAATAAAAAACCTGGTAAGAGCAAATTTGAATCTCGCTCAGAACTTTGCGTTTTCGTGGGATACTCATCGGAATCAAAAGCGTATCGGATGTGGTCTCCAAAAAGAAGAGATGTCATAATTAGTCGAGATGTTAAATTTATTGATGAAAGCGGATTTAATAGTTCATTTGAAGATTTTTATGGTTCCGATGACAATAACGTTGTTGAGGTTGAATATAAATCGAGTTCTGAAGAAACTGTGGCAACAAAAATACCCATAAATTACAGCCCAGCCAAAGATGATGGAAAAAGTGAAAAACGTGGTAGGGGTCGTCCTAAAATTCATCGGAATGGTGCTCGAGGACGTCCTAAGAAATTATTTCAAATAATAAAATCTGGTGGAAACGGATCTGAGGGCAATGATAGCGAATCATCTGTTCAGTCGGAGGAAGAAAATTTTGAAGAGTGTGAACTAGCATACCTTACAATGGCGAATGACCCAGAAACTTATACTGAAGCCATACATAGTGACGATGCATCCGATTGGCTGAATGCAATAGAAGATGAGTATTTAGCACAAATGCGTAACAACACGTGGGAAATCGTCGAAAGGCCATACTCAAGAAAAATAATTAATAGCCGTTTGGTGTTTCGTACTAAAGATGACGGTAGAAAAAAGGTCCGTCTTGTAGCAAAAGGTTATGCACAACGTCCAGGTGAAGATTTCCACGAAACATATTCTCCAGTTGCCCGATCATCGTCCATAAGAATTCTAGCTGCATTGGCAGCAGAATTACAACTAGAGATTCATCAAATGGACGTAGTAACGGCATACCTGAACGGCGAGCTCGATGAAAGTGTGTACATGGAAGTTCCGGATCAATTGAAGTCCATACTAGATAAAATTTCATCTAGTAAACCTGTGGGTAAAAAATTAAATCAAAATATCGAAAAGATAGCTTTTAGATGGCAGGAGGCGATATGTAATTTAAAAAGTCCTGTATGTCTTCTAAAGAAAGCATTATACGGCCTGCGCCAGTCTGGTTTAATGTGGTACCAAAAATTAACATCCGAACTACAAAAATTGGGACTGAAGCCAACTATAAAAGATCCTTGTTTGTTCTCAAAAACAGAAGGCGATAAAATTATAATGATTTTGATTTACGTAGATGATCTTTTGTTAGCTTCAAATGAACCAAAATGGATTGACTCCATCAAAGTGTCATTATCACAGTCCTTTGATATGAAAGATATCGGTCCGGTTAAACGTTGTTTGGGAATTGATTTCCATCAAAACCTAGAAAAAGGTCAAGTATTCATATCACAACATAAATATGCTGAAGTTATTTTGGAACGTTTTGGAATGGCAGACTGCAAGCCTGCATCCACTCCCTTAGAGACGAATTGCAAACTTGTTCGTCCCATAAATAAAGATGAAGTTATAATGTCCAAATATCCCTATCAACGGTTGATAGGAGCACTAATGTATTTATCCGTAACAACACGTCCC
Organism: Sarcophaga caerulescens; assembly: GCA_927399465.1. NCBI lineage: Eukaryota > Metazoa > Arthropoda > Insecta > Diptera > Sarcophagidae > Sarcophaga > Sarcophaga caerulescens. Next base: position 87,360,866 of record OV656867.1, on the reverse strand, counting down.
GATATCACATATGCTGTAAATTATATGAGTCAATTCAATTCCAATTATACTGAAGAACATTGGAAATCAGCAAAGCGAATTTTACGATATATTCGAGGTACAGCTCATTATGGTTTATTGTATAATAAGACGAATGTAGACTTATACGGTGTAGTAGATGCAGATTGGGGAGAAAACGTCGATGATCGAAGATTATATTCCGGCTTCGCGTTCATGCTGGCAGGTGCTTCGGTTAGTTGGGAGGCACGCAGACAGAGAACTGTTTCTTTATCGAGCACAGAAGCAGAGTATATAGCGATAGCTGAATTCACAAAAGAAGCTCTTTACATCAGAAGCATATTAAATGATATTGGTATAACCTGTGAGCGAATTATTTTATTCAACGATAGCCAAAGCGCACAAAAGTTAATACAAGGTTTTAGTTATAATTCGCGAACGAAACACATTGACATTCGCCATCATTTCGTACGCGATTGCATTAAAAATAGAAATATAACTCTTGAATATTTATCAACAGAAAAGATGCCAGCCGATATGCTAACAAAAGCACTCAGTAAATTCAAACATCAAAATTGTTCAACCTCATTGGGGCTAACATTGCAGTAGCAGCGCAGCTTGTAGTTTCTCTACTTCGAGGGGAGGTGTTGGAGTAACGAAGATGATAAACTACAATCATCTAGTAGGCATGTTTATACATTATTACAAAATGTCAAACATTAATTATTTTTTCATTTCATTCTTCTTTTAAACTTCAATAAAGCAACTTGAATTACAATTAAATAAAAGCGTGTTCGTGTTTTAATATTTTTTTTCTGCTCGAAAAAATTAAAAGTCAAAAATAACTTTTATTTCTGCTCGAAAAAATAAAATTCAAAAATAACTGTTATTTTTGCTCGAAAAAATAAAAATCAAAAAAAACTATTATTTTTTTTCTAAAAAATAAAAATCAGGTTTTTAAAAAGCATCGCATTTTATAAAAATTTTGTCCAAGACGATCAAAGTGGTATACTTGGTTTTGTTCTCCGACATTTCCTTGCGGTTGCTTTTTTTAATCAAAAATTCAAAAATTACTGTTATTTTCGGTCCCTGGTTTAAAGTCGACTCCAAATAACAGATTTTTGAGAAATTTTTTATTGCAATTTCTTATATACGCTCAGTGTTTTTGTTAGAATTCTACTGAGAGAAAGGCGCCATATTTCGTTTTGTAGGAGATGTTTGACCTAGGGTTTGAACCGTGGCCTCACGTCTAATAAGCCTACATACTACCTACTAGACTACAGCGATTAGAGTAACTATTTACCCTGTTTAATATTTTATTTTACTTGATTACAAGTACCCCTATAAAGGCCACTTGTTATGAAGACGTTTTATTAGTACCATAAACTCCATTCTAAGTGGCATTAATTGACAACGATTTTCTTTGAGTACTTTGAATAGAGCAGTTGTTATTCATTATCAAATAAAAATTAATATATGGTACTTCAAATACCTATTTTTAATATTTTTTATAAATAATACCAGCTTTTTTTACGTGACTCATACAGGTTTTTTAATATTCTTTTAACAATTACTGTTGAAGATCATTAAATGAAGGACTTGATTTGTATCACGTTTTAATTAATTGTGACATGACTTCTCATGGTGGAAAAATATATAAAAAAAATTTAAGCTGACGGATGTACCATCAACTGCAAAGCCGCGATCAATTACTTTAAAGTATTTTTGTTAGATTTTTTTCTAAAAGCCAAGTTGTAAGACCAAAACAATGAACATCAGTTGCTCAGCAAAATATGCCCGGAATTTTTGGAAAATTAGCAGTTGTGTGTTGGCATATTAGCCAAGGTTCAAAACCCAGGTCAGACATCTCCAACAAAACGAAAAGTGAAAAAAATATTTCTTCGGCGACTTTCTCTCAGCATATTTCACACAAAAACTCCTATTTTCATGAAAAGTTACTCAAAAAATGTAGGACCCGCCATGTATAATAGACATGAGGTTCTGGTTAAAACCCCAGCTTAGAAATCTCATTTAAAATGAAATATGAAGAAATATTTCTTCGGCGACTGACTCTCAGTAGATTTCTGGCAAAAACTCTGAGTGTAAATAAAATTGCCATGAAAAGACTTTAAATTCTAAATTTAATTCCGCCACTCATGTATAAAATTAACACACACAACATAAGTGAAGTGAGAAGCTAGGTCATAATCCTGACTGAAGGGTTGTAATGATCAATTATGTAGGTAAAATCAATAACCCCAACTGATTTGAAGGTTAGTAGGATACAGACTGATTTGGAAAGGAAGGAATTGAAATTTTTGCCAAGGAGTGTTTAACTGTAAGGCTTAGAGAACTGGAAAACCGTTGGCTCAAGTGTTCTAAGAGCGATTATTTAGTCACATTATTTTAAAACACATTCGAGGCATACAAAAAACGTAAAAGGGTTTCAGAGGTTGTAATCTAAAGAAATTATTATCACAAAATTTAATACGATTTTCAAAGCTCTTAATCCTCAGCTGAAAACTTAAAAAAAAGGGCAAAAAATAAATACGTAAACTTTTAAAAAATTAAAAACAAAAGTAAATAAAATATTGAAAAACAAATAAAATATTCCAAAAACAAAAAACAAAATACCACTGAAGTTAAATAATTTCTATACAGTATAAAAGTGAATACCAACCAATAAATAGGTTTTGTTTACAGGGCACAATTAAGTTTTTTTCTTTTTGCGATTAAAAACTGAAATAAAATAAACATGTGACGTTCATTTAATATGGTTAAGTGGGCTAGGCTAGAGAGTGGAAGAATGTTCTTGCGGTACAAGAAAACGTTTATAAAATTAAATTTTTTTTGTATTTGATTTATCAACTAACATTTAATTAATGATAAAGCGAAAAGCAGAACCTAAACAGACAGAGTGAAAGATGAAGCACAATTGTTTCACGCCCTGCTATCGTTATTAGATAACTGAAGCAACCCGTGCTACAATCTTAACACAATTTTTACACGTAACTCTGGTGGGTATCTTTATGGTGAAACAAATGGTTGTATTTTCTGGTTTTAACTGCACAAGCTTAACTTTTGTTTAATTTTTGTTTTTTTTTTCTTTTTAAAGATGGAAGTTTGCATCCATAACTTTATCTATATCTGTGTCTGTTTTTATTGCTGTTAGTAATTAGGAAACAGTGGCAGAAATTTTGTTTAATTATGCCGCCAGTTGTTTAGAGCTTACAAAATACAATTTTTGTAAAATCCTCATAAAGCACAAATAAATAGAAGATGAGTAATTATTGAGATTAAGAGTAGGAGTATGATAGTGTCTGTTACTATGAAAATGGAAGAAAAACTGAAGGTTGTAAAGCGGTTTTACTCTTTTAATTTTCGCGAAAGCACAGTGGTTGGTCATAGTCTGTTTACTTCTCCAATATATGCAGTCATGGTTCAACAAAGCTAGCATACCTAGTGTTATTTGTTTCTAGAAGTCATACAGATTGCCATTGTAGTAGAAAGATGATGGTGAACAGCGAACATTCTTTTATTCTCGATATGTAAAGGGCTTCCTTATAATTTTACTACCCAATCCCTACGAACTGCTGCACTTCAGGATATCGATCAGTAAGTATTATTCCTTGCCTTACATTAAATAAACACTCTGATGACATTTTCGCAATGGAGGCGACAGACATTATTACAGAATCTTCTTTGCAGTTGAAGTGATTTCTGATCCTGTAGAAATGTTCTGGCAAAAGTAAGAATATTGTGGCTATCCTTAGGTACTCAAATATTTTCCTATTTTAGTTACCAAAAACAATTTTGATTGATTTAAAACCGTCTGGCTTGGGTAAGTGTCTTTGCCTATAATAATCATATGATTCCTCCTTTATTACACAGAACAGTTTTTACCACATCAGTTGCACTAAAAGCCTCTTCCTGGAAAATTAATCTGCCTGTTCATTCCCCTGAAAACCGATTAAATCCAGAGCACAGCAGGGATAGTTCAGCAATTTGGAGCCTTATGCGTGTATTTCACTATAGAAACTACACATGAGTGTGTATCTTTGGATTGTCCTGGTCCAAAAGAAGTTTTGTTCTTGTGCAAACCAGGACCCTTTTCTTTCTTTTAGAAGTAGTTATTGATCACTATACTGCATATCAAAATGGCTGTTTTTAACACCGATTTATTCCAACAAATCCACTGTTTTTATTGCTGCTTGGTTTCTGACTATGGATTCAGGTGTCACCCATGGTTACAAAAACGGCTTAAAAGTCATTCAAATTGCAGTGGTAGCACTGTTAGTACTTTTCACTTTTCTTTCTCACGCAATTTATTTTTCTAGTTCTGAATATGAAATATGTGGTAGATAGTGAGCAAACGCTGTCCTCATCTTGAGAATAATTTGCAGGTATGCAAGAGATTATTCAAAAAGGATACCACTGCGCCATGTAAGATGAAGAATTGAACAATTTTATTCGCCGATCTGCCGTGAGATATCCGGCTAACAGACCGTAATATGGTAAGAAAGATTTACAGACTTCCTATAAAACGGCCAAAAGGAAGGGGACAAATATCTTGGATGAAAAATATATAAGAATGGAGAGATTGGAGGATTAAATTAGGTGTTAAGGATGCTGCCATATTCTAGTAGGTAATATGTTGGCTCATTAGACGTGAGACCCTGGATCAACACCCAGGTCTGACATCTGCAACAAAATGAAATATGAAATATTATTTCTTTGACTACTTCCTTTCTGGCAAAAACTCTCTTTATTGACTATAAAACAGCCATGAAAAGTTTCTCAAAAAATTTGTCGTTTGGATTCGACTTTAAATTGTAGATGCCGGCACTCATGTATAAAATTATCACACACATCAAATGTGGTGTGATAAGCTGGGTCGTTTTCCTGACTGAAGGATTGTAATGACCAATGTATGTATGTATGTTATAATCAAACGATAATTACTCCAATATTATCTAGGGATACGGATTAAAAAATCTGTTCTGGAATGTAAGAAAGCGATTAAAACTTTACTCCAAGCATTATATACAGTGAATGTCAAAAGAAACTGTACACTAAGGATAAAATTCTAACCTAACTTTTACCACTTAAGGAGAGTGCCCGAAAAAATTTGACAATATTTCGAAATTGTTTGTAAATTTTTTTGTTTCAATTTTAAAATTTGGCAATGAAGCAATTTTAAAATAAAAATAACGATAATTAATTATTGTATAGTTTTTTTTTGATGCTCACTGCATGTACTCGTACCTAGTTATCAAGGAGTGATCGGTATTAACGATCGGTAATAATCCAACAAATATAGACATAAACATGGACAATCCAAGGCCGTTTAGTGGCGATTCTGATGGGAGTAAAACCATTAGTATGTTAAGAATGAATTCAGGCGACTTGAGTATCTATAAAATGGCCAAGGAAAGGGAGAGAAATATCCTAGATGAAAAATATTTAAAAATAGAGAATTTGAGTTATGAAATAAGTTTTGTGTATGCCACCATGTATACAAATATTTTTGATTAAAATCTTGTAATTTTCTTTTTGTAAATTAATTGTAATTGTATGGGTGATAAAATTCGAATAGAGGCCATGATTGAAATTTTTTTTTTATAAAAAATTAAACTACAAATATACTTACATTAATATTTGATAAGGCTTCTTAATAAAATATTCCTTGTCTCCTCTTCGCAGATATTTATTAATCCATGGATATTATTGTTTTCCTGCGATTATTATTTTTTTTTAATATTTTTTAAATTTAATTTCCTTTTTTTTCTTTTATTTTATTATAAATTTTAATTGTTATAATTTAATCGAATTAAATTTAACTGCAAAAAAATATTTGCGGATAAATTTCACATTTTTATTGGTACACACTGGCTGTTCAAAAGCGTGTGCAATAGATTGCACTCCATTGTATACGAATTAAGGATGGAAATATTGAAAGAGCTTTGTGTGAAAAGTGCAACCAGAGCCAATAGATGTTTTGTAAATATGTATGTATGTATTGTAAATAGGATTTGATGTCAACAATTTTTTAATAAGACTTAAACTTAGTGACTGTCGCCACTAAATTTGTTTCATTAATGAATTAAAATCTATTTGAGACATGATTTATATTTCTTTACTTTATGCTACTCGGTGGGATGATTGCATTAGTTTTCAGGAACTTAAAAGAATGTAATCATTATACAGGCAAACAAATTTTTTGTTAAAAAAAGAATTATTTTTGTAAAATCTCGTCTACTCTGCTATATGTTTTACATACATACTTAGATAATTGGTCATTACAATCCTTCAGTCAGGATTACGACCTAGTTTCTCACACCACCCATGTTGTTTGTGTTAATTATTATACATGAGTGACGGGCCCTACAGTTTAAATTCGACTCTGAACGACAGATTTTTAAAAAATTTTTCATGGCAATTTTTTATTTATCCTCAGAGTTTTTGCCAGAAATCTCCTGAGAGGAAGTCGCCGAAGAAATACTTTTTTTGTATTTCGTTTTGATGTCTGACCTGGGGTTTGAACACAGGCTTTACGTCTAATAAGACAACACACTACCTACTAGACTACGGACTACGGTGACTCCTACATGTTTTGGCTTGTCAAAAATTAATGTAAGTTGAGTATAAAACCCTGAAAATCTCTTGAATTACTCGCGCAATCAGGCTGCGGTTAAGGCCCTAACAAACACGGTTTTAAAGTCCCGCCTAGGATTTCTCGGAGAAATTTCTGTTCATTCAAAGGTAACTTCTATATGAGTTCCGGAATATAGCGATATTGTTGGAAATTATATTGTTAATGCATTGCCGGGGTCGGTATAGGACTCATAATCTCGGCCATGTTACAGGGCATAGGTATTTCGATTGCTGCAGTTAACTTGGATATCGACCACACTAATAGCCGCCGTAGTCTATAAGGTAGTGGGACTTGTAAGAAGTGAGACCACGGAGCAAGCCCCAGGTCAGACATCTATAACAAAACGACCTCCAGATTTCTGGCAAAAACTCTGAGAGTAAATAAAATTGCCATGAAGAATTTTTCAAAAAAATCTGTCAATTGGAGTCAATTTTAAACTATAAGCCCGGTCACTTGTGGATAAAATTAACACACACAACATAAGTGGCGTGTGAAGCTAGGCCGTAATGCCATGTATGTATCCGCTACATTATAGCTGCACCTCGTTGCCAATGATAGGGTACGTGACCTATTGCTAGACTATATTGAATACGTTTGGAAGAGAAGAGGACTGATCAACTTCTGTCTTTAAATCGCATGGCCATCCGTCTCATAAAAGCGATCCTTACAAGCCATTATGTTTTTGATAGGCATGTTGAAAGACTCGGCATTGCGGCTAATGACTTCTGAAGGAGTTGTGGGTCTGAGAAGGAGGGAGAGATTACCTTTCACCTCATGTATTAGTGTCCTGTTGTTATCATAAAGAGACGAAGGTTGCTGACCTCTCATTTATTAAAATTTTTGACCAAGGTCTGGAACATAAAGATTGCTTAAATGGCAGAATTCATTTGGAACTCAGAATGGATGTCAAACTCCCGGGTAAAATTGATTGTGGCAACACAAAAAGCCTAATTGCTGGTCCTAAGTGGTACCTCTTCCTTCAAGTGGGTACGCCAGCTTTCCTAACCTAACCTGAGGCTGAAACCATCATCACAAAATCTTGGTAGAAACTTCAATAAAATCAGAAGACTCAAGGATGTACCCATACATCTACAATGATGGAGCTTCTGCTTAACAGAGGCTGTTCATATGACGAAGGGCAAGCAGTCTAGGTGAAGAAAAAAATTTTCTTGAAAATTAATTCACTTTTTGCCACTTCTGTGGTATACAACCACTGCACTTCTCGACCGATTTTTAAAAAAATCGTATATGTTTTGTTCGCCTCTTCTGGCGAGTCTGGGTCATTCAAATGTATTCAACTGAATTGTATTGTATTTTTAATTCTACAATTTCGCGTACATGTGTGTGTTTTTAAAGATTTTATTTCAGTTTTTTTTTCTTCTTCCATAAATTCATGGAGGCAAATATCACTTTGAAGATTTAATTAACACTTCCGCAATATTAAATATTTACTTGAGATTATATTTTTTCTTTTTCGTTTTTTTTTCGATTATTATTCTCTTATTACACTTGAGATTTATTTTCTTAGTCATTCGGTTTTTTTTTTTGATTTCTTCTACAGACATAAACAGTTTTGGTTTCTTCTTTATTTTAATAATTTTGTGTTTATTTTTTTTATTTATTTCTGAAATAATTTTTCGGTTTTCTGCTGTTTCTTATTTTTCTGGTGTTTAGAGGAGAATAAGTGGCAAAAAAATTTAGTTTAAATGTGATTGTCACCGTTTTTTTTTTTTTTTTTTTGGTTTTTTATACTCGGGTGTATCGTTTTTCTGCACTTATTTGTACAATTCTATTTAATTTTTAGTTTTACTCGTTGCACTTTATTGTATTTGTCATGATTGAATTTAAAGCAGAAATCTTTTGTTAATCGACAGTAAGAAAATCATTTAAATTCGTATTGTATGTGGGCATTCAGTTGTTATCATTTCAGTTTTAATTTCTTTTTGATTTGCGAAAAAAAAATTCTGGAAAATTTTGGAGAATATTCTAATCTCCTCAAGTTTCCATCCAATCCATTCCTTCTACATTCAATCCTTGCTTCCAAAAGCTGCGCAACGCTTTGATGTCCTTTATACATACGCTGTACTTGCAGTAGGGGCCCGTAAAATCAACTATTGTCTGATAGGCTTTCTTTTATTTGGAATTAAACATTAGTATGGTCTGCCTCATTTTGCCCTACAGTATCCTAATAATTTTAACCTCTGTGTCACTATTACATAGCATTCTAGGTGACATTTTAGCTGACTCCTGTAATTCAGTTTTCGGTGCTCCGAAAGGCCTTGCATTCTCCAAGATACTTTATGTGATCCTCAACCTATACTTGTTGGATCATTTGCCTCTTCATTTTCGACAACTCTTTGGTGACTAGATCACCAAATAATACACACCGTACCTTAGCTAACGTAATCAATAGTCGCTTCTCTACAGTCCTCGGCCTAGTGACTATGTACGTAAATACTCTAGTAAATAGTAAAAATACCTAATCGTAAACCCCACCTCTGAAAAACAATATTGTGGGTAGGTAGGCGAAATTATAGCGCCTACATATAATAACTGGTTAAATTATTTAACCAGTTCAATTAAATAGATACCCAATCCATACATAATTGGCCATTACAACCCTTCAGCCATGATTACGGTCTAGCTTCTTACACCACTCGTGTTGTGTGCGTTAATTTTATACATGAGTGACGGGACCTACAGTTTAAAATCGATTCCGAATGTCAGAGTTTTGAGAAGCTCTTCATGACAATTTTATTTACTCTCAGAGTTTTGGCAGAAATCTGCTGAGAGAAGTCGCCGAAGAAATATTTTCATATTTTCGTTTTGATGTCTGACCTGGGATTCGAACTCGAGCCTTCAGTCTACTAAGCCAACACACTACCTACTAGACTACGGCGACTACAAACGGAATTGAGCGTTTGGTTAATTGGCCTTAGAAAATTTGGAGATTCACTTTTCTTTCGAAAAATTATGGTGACGATGGTGATTTTTATTTCATTGGTATATCAAGAAACGCAATTATCGAATTCAGTATGTAGAATAGCCTAAAATACAGTTCAAAAGCTGTTGTTTGTAGTTCAGCCGCAATTTAGAGCGTACTTCTTCAAGAACTATCAAAATTGCTAAGCCCTGTCCATGGATTAAATTTTTGAACGGGACTTCGTTGTGATTTCGACAGCCATTTGAACGACTTAAAGTCAAGTCGCATGCAGATTATTTGCGACGATGGTCATGCGATTTCAAGCTTCTAGGCTTTTATTCGTGGGGATACGTGAAGTCACTTTTGTACGGGGATAGTCCTGCTATTGGTGAAATACCAGCTAAAAAACTATGAAAAGTGTGCCAAATTCGAGGTCATGGATGAACCATTTATCGTGAAGCTGCGGGCAGCATTTACATGAAATAATTTTTAAAAGTAAAAGTAAGAAATTCAAACGTTCAGAATGACCGTTTTTTATACAGACCATATACTATACATACAGTGGACAGCAAAAGTCTTAGTACGGCAATATATTTTAGCAATTTCATGAATTTTAACCAACAGTTTGTATAAAAAATTAAGGTTTTTATATTTATTTTATTAATTTATTTCTGTTTTATTATAAAACAAACAATTTTTTTTATGTTTTTCATAAAACAAGCGAAAAATAAGGAAAAGTTTCAGATGACTCCGTACGTACCCCCAAGGAAAACTCTGATTAAAATTTAAAATTCAAAGGCCTAATATATGAAAATGTTATCCCTTGTATTTAGTAGAACATCCCTTAAGGTCAAGCACTCAATTTAAGGCATTTGGAATTGAATGTACAAGTTTTGTGTAGTGTTTTCTGGTGGCACCATGAGCAAGTTTTTCGGTTGACTTTTGTTTGAGGTTTAGTGATTACGTAACCGTTCTTTCAAATGATCTCTAAATACTCTCTTGAAGTCATATCGGGACTTTGTGCAAGAGTATGTATTAAGCCTGTGGGGACTTTTTTTTGTCAAAATATATTGGAGTACTAAGACTTTTGCTGGCTTCTGTACTTCGATCGAGATTCTGTCTTTTAATCGATTGCTAGCGACTATACGCAACTTGTTGGATAAGTTTTGGCGATAACTCGCCTGTATTATGTGTTTAACACGCAATATTACAATTCACTTATCCACGTAAGAATAGATTTTTGTTTTCAATATGCTTATGATATATAGCCAATACAAGTACAAATCTTTTGTCGCACACAGTACATACATATTTACTGCTATGGCTTTAGGTTGCATGAAAGGATGAAGGTTTAGAACGTAGATAATTTTTTAAAATTAAAATTACGTGGTTTTTTAATGAAATTATATGAAATTTTTTGTTTTTTTTTTTTTTTTGGTTTTAACAAAACATTTTTAAATAATTTTTTTTTAAATTAAAATATTTTTTAATTTAAAATTTTATTATTTATTGGTAGTTTGCAAAGGCACAGTTTGAATTTTATTGTAAATAATTTTTTTTTTCAAACATTTCTTTTGTTGTGTAAAAATTGTATAATTTATTAAACTATTGACAATTGAAAATTATTATAATCTTTTATTTTTTTATTGTTATTATTATTAATGTTGTTTTAAAGAAAATTTATAAAAAAAAATTATTGAACTGCTTTTTTTTTGCTTCATCGAAAGCCGAAAAATAGAATTTATTTAAAAATTACAACAAATATTAATTTATATATTTGTTTTCATTTATATTTTTAATACTTAGCATAAAAGTTAATAAATTTATTTGGAATTTTATTTGTTAACACCTGACGTTTTTTCTGTAATTTTTTTTGATGAAATTATTACTCAACAGAAAACACTTTTTTATTTTTATATTAAAACACAATTTAAATGAATTTTTTTTTGTTGATGAATTTTTTTTTTTAATATTCTTATAAATTAAACACTTGACTGCAAGTTAGGAAATTTTTTGAAAAAAATTTTGTTTTTTTTTATAATTTTTCCACACACGCGGGTATTTCATAAACTATGGCAGTAGATAACATTTTATTGCATTTTATTTTTATTTTTAATTTCAATATTTAATTTTTATTTCATTTAACTGCCATTAAGTATAGTAATACCGCTTAACACACGTACTGCAATAAACGAGACGATGTTTAATTCTAAATTAAGAAAAATCAACTTGAATTTCAAATTTTCATTTTCGAAATCAAAAAAAAAAAAAACACAACTCAACTGAACCGTACTGAACTGAACTTCTATGTGAGGCTTGCAGCATGAAAGAAAAAAATATGGCAGAATTGAGAGTAAAGATAGCGATCGTTTTTATTACATTTAATGCGTTTAAATTACACAAGTTAAACGACACTTGATTATGAAAAATTATTTTAAATTTTTTTATTTCATCTTTTACTGCCTCTTCTCATCATTTCTTTTTTTGTATCATATTTTTTCAAATTATAAACGCTGAAATTATATTAAACGACTACTGTCTCACTGTCTCGTCTCGTTGACAGCTTGTCTCTTTTTGTTAACGACAAGATAAAAAAAAATTAAAAACAAATATAGAGATTCTATTTGTCTCTCTTAAAATTTATCACCCTATTTCACTTGTTACTGCTTTTCACTTGCCTTCTTTGGCTTCTATACTAGAGTAGGAATATCAACCGTACGATCGAACTGCAAAAATACAACTGATAAGCGTTTTCAAGTTTAAATTCTACTAAACCAACCATTCAGCCATTCAACAACAGCCGTATCTATTCACCGAACAACCAACAAGTCAGACAATCGAAACGATCCAACCACCATCATCTAATCAGTAGATGAAAGTGATATTCTGGCGCTAGCATATGTATTTGTTTTTTCATTGTTTAATTTTTAGTTAAAGCAAATAAAATAATATTTATAGCATGCGTTAAGAAATAGAAAATATGACATATATTTGTTAATAAATTAATAACAAGGTTTAACATTCTCTATTCAACACAAAATTTTTATTTATTTTTAATTTTTTTTTATAATTTTAAATGCAAATATGTAGTTTTGTCAAATAGAAAATATTTTATAGCATGCAATAAACTCTATATAATAAATATTTGTGGACAATTTTGGAGAAAGATTACACTTCTACTAGGTTACTCTATCTATTTTATTTCGTTTTAAATTTTTTTTATAATTTTTCTTCTGTTTTATACCACAGGCAATATTTTCTATACCATGCTATAGAAAATGTAAAATAGAAATGCTCATGATATACTTAGTTTATTCAGAAATTTGTGGAACACTGACCTAGTAATTTACAGCTTCTTTACGTTAGGTTATTTGGCTGACCCTCTTTGAAGGGTAAAGACCAACTTATGCCTGAGATTTTGTCCACTGCAATACCAATTTTAATGTCAAACGTTTTCTATAGGTAATCAGCACGACTAAAAATGGGGGATTCATTCGTGTCCCCTGCACAGAACCACTAGATTTCCTATGATTTTAGAAAATGCTTTGCAGTGCGACAAGACAGTAAAGAAAGTGAATAGGATAGCGCAGAGACTATATACTCTTCTAAAAATAGAAACATTCTATGGTATGCAGATAGGTCAAGTACAATCACTAAAACTAGGGGTGAAGTTTTTTAGAGTGAAATATTCCAAGCCTTCGGGGACAGTTGTGAGCGTTTTCTTTGCGAAGCTAACGTCATCGAAATATGTGCTGAATTCAAATAGGATAGAAGGCATATAGGACAAGGCATAGTAATACTATCTGTCAGCCAGGCTGCCGTGCGGATGCTCGACTCTTACGAGATTAACTCAAAAATAGTATGGAGTGTCTGAAGAAGCGTGAATCAGCTTGGTCTGAAGTAATGTGGGAATTTGACGCAAAATGTTGGCAGATGAGCTTGCAAGGATGTGAGCTTTAAAGCAATTGATGTTGAGTGAGAAGGATGGTTGGAAGGGTACACACAAAGAAGGGGAATACAGAGGGAGACAGAAACTGTTCACAAACCGAATGGGTTTGAGGAAATCTAAACTTTGTATGGGGAATTGTAATAGAAGGTGATTTGAGTCATGTATCAAACTTTTCAGTCGCCGTAGGTAGTGTGTTGGCTTATTATTAGACGAGAGGTCGTGGTTAAATCCCTGGTTCAGATATCTGGCACATAACCAAATATATTTATTCCGGGGACCTATTCTCAGCAGTCTTCTGGCAAAAGCTCTGAGAGCAATAAATAATACTACCAAGAAAAGTTTCTCAAAAATTTCTTGTTAGGAGTCGACTTTAAACTGTAGGTCCCGCCACTTATGGATAACACACACAATATGGGTGGTGCAAAAACACTAGGGTGTAATCCTGACTGAAAAGTTGTAAAACCCAATTAAAGGAAAGATACAGGGAGGCAGAGACTCATTACAAACTAAATAGGTTTGTGGAAATCTTAACTTTGAATAGCTAATTGTAATAGAAGGTGATTTAACTCATGCGTCATAAGCGAACATGCTGACGATGAAAACTAATTATAAGAACACTTACTTGTAACTTGTGCCTTCTTGTTGAGACTGTACAGGATTCTGAAGCTTATCTGGGCTTATAGATTCTTTAGAGGAAACATTTTTGGATTATCTTCTATACAGTCAAAGAAAAAAGTCACCATACACTACTGTATGTAGGCGTTTTTCCCGCTGGTTTCTTTCCAAATTGAAAAAGATGTTATACACATACATAATTGGTTATTACAACCCTTCAGTCAGGATTACGACCTAGCTTCTCACACCACTTATGTTGTGTTAGTTAATTTTATACATGAGTGGCGGGACCTACAGTTTAAAGCCGACTCCGAACGATAGATGTTTGAGAAACTTTTCTTGGCAATTTTATTTGCCCTCAGAGTTTTTGCCAGAAATCTGCTGATAGGAAGTCGCCGAAGAAATATTTTTTGATATTTTCGTTTTGATGTCTGACCTGGGGTTTGAACGCACTATCTACCTACTAGACTACGGCAACTTCAGGTGCGTTATAACGTTATAGAAATTATTGGGAACAAAATATAAAAATTTGCGTGAAAAAAGTCTACATACAGTGGTGTAGACTTTTTTTTTTGGTGTATGTAAACTTTTTTCTTTGGCTGTAGATTGAGAGCAGTTGATGTTATGCTCAGCGAAGTTTTGGATGGATTATTTGAAGTGGATATGAAGCTCGTAAGATTTTAAAATTCGAAACAACCATTTGGAAGACTTTTTTGACTTCAGCTATAATCTACTGGCTATGCCACAACTCTACTTTCCTAGTCATGAATCATAGCTTTTGCATATCACTTCTGACCTGTGCTGTTGCTGTGATATGCGATATTAAAAATGTAACAATTATATGATAAGATATTTTTTGCTGTTTTAATAAATTAAATAAAAGAATTGTACAAAAAAAAGAAAACAAATATAAATTAAGTTTTTTTTTTCTTTCTTTAACAACAAATCAATTATTTTATTGCCCGAATAATTTATATGATAAAAAATTATTTCATGTTTTATTTTTTGTTTGTTCGCTTTTGTGATTATTAACAATTTTGTAATAAAATTTATAACTGTAATGAACTATTTTAATAACAACATTACATATATTTAAAATTAAAAATTGAAAAAAAACAAATAAAAATAAAAATGAAATTAAAATAAAATTGTTGAATTAAATAAAAAGAATATAAATTTAAATTAACATTATTATTCCTATATATACAGTGAGCATCAAAAGAAACTGTATGGATAAAATTCTAACAATCACCAAACTCAACTTTTACCATTTAAGGAGAGTGCACGAAAAAATTTAGCAATATTTTGAAATTATTTTGTAATTTTTTTTTTGTTGTTACAATTTTAAAAACTGGCAATGAAACAATTTTGAAATAAATAAAAATAACGGTAATTTATTAATGTATAATTTTGTTAATGTACAATTTCTTTTGACGCTCACTGTATACATACATATAGAATATAAGAAAAAACTTTTAGATTTTAATTTTATAATAAAAAAAAACGAAAAATAACAACCAGCTAAAAATAGATTATACGAGTATCAGTTTATTTTGCAAAAAGGTCAGGTTGAAGAAACATTCAATTTAATTCTACTGCAACAGAACGACATTACAAACAGAAAAATTGAAACTGTTCAGTTTTGATTTGATAATAGTTTCGAATCGATTATCTGATGTCTGTCACTTTTGACGCTCAGTGTAGGGAGGAATAATAACAATAATAGTAACTACAGCAACAACAACACTTGTTGTTACAATTAATCATGCCACTTGAAAAAAATCGTACTATTTTCGAAGCAACCATGCCAGTGAGGGTGTTGTGTTGCGTTGTATGCCAGTGATTGCCGGCATAAATTTATGTTTTTTATTTCAAGTTTTTTATTTAAAAATTTTTTTTTATTTAATTTAATTTATTTATAATGATTCTTTTTTTTTGTGTTGTCTCTCTTTCAATTCAAATTAATTATAATTAGCAAAAAACAAAAAACAATAGCAGCTTCAAACATTATCATGATACAATCATCATCATTTGAAGTTCATTTACATTTGAGTAGACAAATTAATTCAACTAATTAGTAATAAATAATGTCATAATTAAATTTAAAATTGAAATATTTCTGTTTCTATTGTGGCAAATTGTGTGTGTGTTGCAAAATATCAGCAGCATCAGTTTAACTGACTCTATCAGTGCATCATTATCACTGGAACAGTAGCTGTTTCAGTTGCCGTAACTTTGTTAACATTTGTGGCAGTTATTGGTGATGATGGTGGTGCTGGTGATGGTCATGTTATTATTTGTAATGCCTCAGGTGCGGTACAATTTAGTGGCATTTTGACCATAAAATTTATCAACAATTTTTGTCTTTTTTTTCATTTGGGCATCCATTATTATGAGTCAACAAGTCGTCAATGAGTTTTAGATGTGTTCTATTACATAGCATCGTGTACTTACCATACATACAATACTTTGTTTTATTATTTAAACAAACAATTGAAAACTAAAATATTTGATAACAATTGCCACCATAATAAAGCCACACAATGAACACTAGAATTTCAATGTTTTTTTTTTTTTAATTTAATTTAAAAATGTGAGAATTTATAGTGTTGAAGGCATTCTTTATTTACAATAATGAACTCAAAGGAAGGTGTACACTGGGTTCCTATAATGATCACATAACGCTGGAATTTCGCTGCCCACTTTATGAAGGTGTGGATTGTAACAAAGCCGTTCCAAAAATCGATTGGTCTTCGTTCTACAAGTATGACACAATAACAGAGAAAATGTTTAGAGATCCCATCTTCTTCCAAGTTTCTTAAAGATTTTGTAGAAGTCGTTGTGAGGCATTTTCACCGTTTGAGCAAGATACTTGCCCACTGTTAGAGGCACGCCAGCCTAGGGTAACTTCTAGTGACTTCCAAGGGGATTTTGAATAAAACACAAAAGCTACATAAATCCAAATTTATTTCGCAATTGTATTTCTATTAAAATTCCTAAATAAATAACAACAATTAGAAATTAAATAATTATAAAAGGAAATACTACATACTTTTTGGTTTGAAAACCACTAGGAAAATTCAATTCTTTCTAAGTTTTAACTTTAATTAAATTTTATCTGGATACTGCCAACTTTATGTTCTGGAATTTTCTTGAAGAATAAAATGGCAGTTCAAATTGGCTCCTAAAATATGCTACTTTAGAACAACTTTTTTCTACTTTCGTTAAATATAAAAAATGACAATAAAATTCTATGATTTAAATTAAGTGTTGCCAGACCGATCATCTGAAGTTAGGGTTTTTGGTAGTGGCGTTAACACCCACTTCTTAAGTTATATTCCAGATAATTTATCGCATACCCTATGTGTCGTATTCTCATAAAAGGATGGATTTGTCTGGTTTCTATACAAGTGAAGACACTTGTTTCTTTTACTTTTCCTTTGCGATTGAGTGAAGCCTTTATGAGATCATTACATGCATAATAGTCCTTTATTCAAGATTACGACCTACTTTTTCACACCACTTATGTTATGCTTGTTAATTTTTATACATGAGTGGCTTTAGCTACAGTTAAAGGGCAATTTTACTTACTCTCAGAGTTTTTGATAGATATCTGCTGAAGAAATATTTGTTCATATTTCGTTTAACAGCCAACACACTACCTATTAGACTACGGCGAGGTCATTAGTTTGTTTTTATTCGCATTTGTTTCTTATGCAAGTATATCAGCTATGTTGTCGGAAATCTCTGACAACTTATCCTTAGATCTTGCAGAGATACCCGGCATTCATGAGTAATCTTGAATGTGGTAACACAATCGAATATTCTCAATAAATTTCGTCGTTTCATTCAACGATATTGTATGTCGTTTTCTCTCTATTGATTCTTATCCAAAGCAAGTGCTTTGATCTGGTTGCAGGATAGATTAACTCTCTTAGAGTCGCACTATGAATTATTCTCACCTATGTTATTCCTTGGATTCCTTGATTTTTCGCTTAGAACATAGACAGGGTCGTAATTTACGCCGACTTGCGCTAATACCCGCAACAAATACCCGTATCGCCGGAGCATTCTCTTCAGTCCGAACGACATGGTTGGGCTAGTGCAGCCGCAGGATGTTAAAACACTGCACAACGTCTATATCTCTGAAGAGTTCATACCAAGGCACATCTAACAGGTAACCGCAAGTGTACAACAAGTACAACAATGCAAAAACAACAGGCATTTTGTTTTTGTTAAAGCGTACGCGTAATGTCAAAAAAATTAACCCTCAAACCTCTATAAGAAATTAATAAAAGCAATTAAAAAAACTAAATACATTTTATATATTGAAATTTCTTTTGATTTTTATGTCATGCTTAATTACGCAATAGTGGGGCACCTATAAATTAAAAAAAAATTATTCCATGCAGTCAATAACATTTCCACTTTATCTAAAGAACATGTTTTTATATGGCCATCGATAAAAATGGCAGATGCTAACGTTATTTGTTATTGGTCATAGTTTTGGTACTTAGTTGGAGAGACCGAAATCTTTTTTTGGGTAATTCATCAGCCTCGTCTAAATAAATATAAATATAGTAAATCTAGGTTGTAGTTTAAAAGATATATGGATTTAGTGTTAAAAGCTTAAATATTATTAATCATCTTGCAAAAATTTTAATAAAATTGGCTTTGAAATAGTAATCCTGAAGAATTTCTAGAGTGCGTATCGTTAAGGATACATCCGGTACATATGAGGGTTTATAAATGCGAAAATGATTATCGAAACAAAACAAACAAAAAAACAACAAAATTTTGACATTTAAAAACGCGTCAGCTGTTGACATAGGTTTACCTGTTAGATGTGCCTTGGTTCATACAGCTCATTATTGGATCAGAAGCGAAAATCATAGCCAACTCGCACTAGATCGAAAGTTTTACCGAGGACTTTTTTCTAGAACACTGTCAAGGCTGCGATAACGTTGCTTCATAGCGTCCATGCTTTTGCGCCGTAGAGAAGAACGAACGATAAGCTAAATCCGCTCCACTTTCATCACATTTTTTTTTTTTTTAAATTCTTTCACTATCCAGAAATATTTGCATAGTTGTCGGTGAATGTCAACGTTATGCGGGAGAATTAAGCTGCATCAATGATAAGTCATCGATGTAGTTTACATCACTTGGCTGGCTCCTTAAAGACAACAGAATGGTAACTACTGGTAATTACCATTTACTTCAGAATTACTGAGAGATAACTTTAGCTTTTGCTTCGTTTACACGTCATCTAATCTCTGTCTGGCAACTTCTGGAAAAAAAACTGTTGATTTGTTATTGTTTTTAAAATCTTTCGCGGTCTGTTTACTTCTTTTTTTTGTGTATAAGAACGTGTATAGGAACGTGTTTTTGTTTTATTGACAGAAAAACTGATAAAAAGGTTTCCATGAAATTGGATTTACAATAACTTCAGATTACATTTAAGACTAAATTTCAATAATTAACACACTTTTTAAAATTTAATTTAATTATTCTATCATAAATTTTAATTTTTTAAATTTTTCTCCAGTCATTTACTACACAAAATTACTCTACAACGTTGAACCTCCTTCACCGCCCAGTACATATCTCTGATAGAGTCTACTGTACTGCTCCAGAAAAACAAAAACTAATATCGTATGCGGTGTGACACGTGCAAAATATGGCGTAAAACCCTTCCACAAAGCTAACACTCCTTCACTTCTTAGAATTTTTAGTAGAACATCAAATGTACCAGAGTACTCGGGCTTTGCACCGGGTGGTGTTTTCATATTTTGAATTCGTGTTTTCGCAATGTCCAATGGCATCGAGGCGGTTGAAGTGAGAAGGCCCGATACAGTACTTGCCACTACATGCACACCAAAGCCTTGTTCCATTTTAAGAGGGCCCTGGAGTAAATAATTCTTAATTTGACTATACGAAGCTAATTGACACATATTCACAACCATAGCGCGTCCAACAGTGGGCAAACAACCCTTCCATAAGCCGGCCAAACCTTCTTCACGAAGAATGCGCAATAGAGCATCGCCCACATTCTTATAGTTTCTTCGTTCGGCTTCAGGCAATTTACCATCGGTTACCATACGTATTAAAGCTACTTCAGCGGGATTACCAACAAAGGCTCCTACAGCACCAGCTATTATGCCCATCGCCATGCTGCCAGCCACTGGAGGAGGCTTTTGCATACGGGTCTTATAGATTTCAACGAGATTTTGATAGACACCCATTCTGGCGGTAGTATAAGTGGCTTGACGTAACAAGCCAGCACCCAAACCTTTCCAACATTTCGTAATGCCCTCGTTCTTAATGACTTTCGCGAGAACATCAATGGAATTTTTGTATTCTTTTGATTTACCGCCAACGCCCGCCATTTGCATGCGAGTCTTTACCAAATCCATGGGCTGTACAAAACAAGTGGCTGTCATACCCGAAGAACCGCCGATAACGTATTGCATGTGCTTGGGAATTTTCTTGGGCTCTGCCATGTTGAGGAAATTTTGTGTCGAAATTAATTTTGAAAAGAATGTTTCAAAGCAAATAAAGTAAGAAATTTTTTTTTTTTTTATTTTGAAGTTTTTTGTTTTTAAAATTGTTTTGTACGTTTTAATTCTATATGAATGGGTTTGTATGTATAGTATGTACGTATAGTACGCAGTGTTGCAATGAAAATGTTCAGGGTTTCGAACTAAAATTTCCAGTAACCGTTTTGTATTTAGACGAGGATAGTAAAAGTGAAAGACGAGTAGAATTATAAAATGATAACACTGGTCTCTCTACTACAATTGAACTCAAGCCACAATGAAAGGAGTCAACACAGTTCTTTGCTTGTATTTAAGAGATATAAGCTCCTCTTTCTAGACCTATGAGAGACAAGATCTTGTTTACCCACAACACAATCGAAAAACATGAATTTCGAACGATATTTGATGAAAGATGTGCTAAGGATCTCAGAATCTACTTTGCAAGTGCCGTGTACCAATATATGGTACATGGACTAATCAAACAAGGCGCGCGTTTTATACAATATAGTAGATATCCATAGGAGTAGAGTTTTGTAACGCATTGCGAAGAAGATCTCGGACAAGATGTTCTGAAGGAGGAAACGCCAATGGAATCTTAAGGGAGATTTTACTTACAAGTCTTACTTACTTACTTAATTGGTCATTACAATCCTGTAGTAAGGATTACAACCTAGCTTCTCATATCACTTACGTTGTGGGTTTTATTTTTATGTATGAGTTACGGAACCTACAGTTTAAAAGCCAACTGCAAACGGGAGATTTTTGAGAAACTCTTCATGGTATGTTTTTTTACTCTCAGAGTTCATTACAACCCCTTGGTCTGGAATACAACTTAGTGTCTCACACCACCCAGGTTGTGTGTTTTAATTTTATCCATGAGTGGCGAAACCTACAGTTTAAAAGCCGACTCCAAACGACTGATTTTTGAGAAACTCTTCATGGCATTTTAAATTAACTCTCAAAGATTTTGTCGGAATATGGTTTCGTTTTGTTCGATATGTTGGAGCTGATGTTTGAACCACTGGCTCGCGTCTAATAAGCTAACACGCCAACTAGTCTAAGGCGACTTTATGATACAAACAACAAATTCCATCAGAGTATTGTAATTTCGAGACTAATCTAACAGAAGTACAACCATTTCGAAGATTTCATGACCGGCTGTTATCAAAAGACTTTAATTCGACCAGCAAACTCAGGATGACTTAGATGTCATTTGTCTACGACTATAATTAATTGCTGGGTCACGTCATCAGTTGACTGAACTGTCGATTGTTCGAATCTCCTTGATATAGCATCCTATTTACAAGCGATATTCTCTGAATAGCGCTCATTAGGAAATTCGTAAAATCACCGTCTCCGATTAGTGCTGATTAGATTATTGCTAGCTTCGACTTGTACATGTAACATGATGGTTCCGATTTCCTTTTTTGTTTTTTGCGTAAACATTTGGTGGAAAAATGAGCGAAAAATCGTATTCACGTCCTCACTTTAAACTTTCCAGCTTAGTTAAGAGTATTATGCTCTCCTGTGGCAGCGTTATATGACTCCAGTATAATTAACTCAATATTAAGCTTATGTCTTAGCCTACCTAATGTTTAAACATCTGCAATTGAAAGCGTTTTTATTGCCATATTATTACACAATAATTTTCGATACAACTTTCGATTGTTTCAGTTTCAAATACACTTGCAAGTGTACGAAAATAATTTGTAACACTTTAATTTGTACTTTCAATCGCATTTGGTGTATGTATACGTAAATGTGTACTTATGTATGTAAGTAAACAAGAAATAAGGAATATAAGAGGAAGTTAATACAGGCCCTTTATAGGGCCTTTTAATTTCCTCAAAACTTGTAATGATTTTGTTAATCTCCCCAAAAGCCGAGTCCTGAATGTGAGTCATGTGAAAATTGTAGAACATACGGAATAGGTAGGTAGGTTGGAGTGGTAGCTTTGATACCAAAAGCTCACTTGATCACGCATAGCGGTCCGTTGTGATGCCACAGGTAAACGTACGGGATAAGAAGTAAAGTCTTGGAACAGTGGATCTGTAACTTCGTCACTTTCTGAATGAATTACAGGTTTTTGAATCAAAACTTATTCCGTTTTTCACCATCAAATTTGATATGTAATTGGGAAAAGATTGTGACATCGGCTTCAGATCTCTTTCAACTCGCAATATGCAGTTGGTGGTGTATATGCACCACAGTATGTAGACTTTATTTCCGCTAATTTTTATATTTTTCCCCAATAATTTCTACGTTATATTTTTTTCAAATTCGTTTTTTGTTTTATTTGGAAAAAGCCAGACTTTTTTCTTTGACTGTAGTTCATATAATCTTGAATTTACTAACTTAATTTACTTTATTGATTATTACAACTCTTCAGTACGGATTGAAACCTAGCTTCTCACACCATCTATGCTGTGAGCCATGAGTGGTGGGACCTACAGTTTTAAGTTGACTCCCTTAGACAGATTTTTATGAAAAGCTTTTCATAGCAATTTTTTATTTATTTTCAGAGCTTTTGCCATAAGACTGCTGAGAGGAAGGCGCCTGAGAAATATATTTCCATATTTCGTTTCGTTCGAGATGTTTGAGCTGAGCTTTGTACCAGCACCTGGCGTCTTATATACTAATACTGTGTGTGTTAATTTTATACATGAGTTGCGGGACCTACAGTTTAAAGTCGATTCCGACCGATAGATTTTGTTTCAGAAACTTTCCATGACAACTTAATTTACTCTCAGAGTTTTTGCCAGAAATCTGCTGAGAGGAAGTCGCTGAAGAAATGTTTTTTCATATTTTCATTTTGATGTCTGGCCTGGGATTTGTACCGAGGCCTCTCTTCTAATAAGCTAACACACTACCTACTTTACTACGGCGACGTCAAAGAACACAACACAAACATAATGACGCCATTTTTTTGGACTTTTAACAGAATTTCCATTTTTATTAGGCCCCTTGCAACTACTAGAGCCCTTAACAGCTTTTCCCCTGCTCCCATTATTTTCCCTTTTACAACTACATACATCTGTATGTACATATGTGTACCGTGTGTGTGTGTGTGTATCTGATTAGTATACATTTATGGTTGTTGTTAAGTTGAGTTTGTAAAGCGTAAAATCTTTAGCGTTCAATTAACGCAACCGTATAATTTTCAACATTTAAGCTTTAATGAGTTAATTTGAAATGCATGGCGAAATGAATGGCCTTGTCTTATATTATTTACAATACAACAACAACAACAACAGCTACAATAAGAGCAATAACAATATTGTTTTAAATATTTCATATGATAATGCAATAGATTTTCCAATTGTAGTAGTTGTAGTTTGTCTTGTAATCACAATCAGTAATAAATAATATTGTATAGAGAGAGTACGTACATACATACATACATACATACATACGTATATTAAATGAACTCCACCCGCCCCATATGATTTAAAATAAAGCCTTTTAAGTGCCGTAATCCTTTTTAATTTATTGTTTCGCCAATTAAATATTTAATACTTTAATGACATACATTTGCGTAATATTTACATTATAGAGGAGGAACAACAGGAGCACCATCACACGGTAATACCTTCAAGTCTTATGTACCCGTAAGGTATACAATGAATGTAAATTATCGACAAAAGGTGAAATCATTTAAAAATAAATCGAAAATATGCTCGGGAATATAAATCATTTGTGTTTCCTTTAAACATTTCATTTAATTTCATATGAAAATAGTACAAAGAAAACTAATGAAGGAAAACTAAACACTTCCACCGATAACACAAGTCTTCTACTTTTTTATATCTGAAGTTATTTATCGAAACTCTCACTAAAGAAATGTTGACTTAACCTACAGTTTCGCCAAACAGAATCGCTTTTGAAAAAGTTGTGACGCAAAATTGTAGCCGAGATTTAACATCAAAGCTGAATAAATAATGTGTGTTTGGGTTTTATATCGGGTGGGCCATCTATCGATTTTAAATTTAAACCATCAGTTATGTCGAATCTGGCAATACTTATGGCATTCTATACTGACACAAAATTCAGCATATTATCTCCATATATACGTAATGAATCGATTTACGCTTGAGCAACATTGGAATTTATTTGGCCAACGAGAACACGCAAGATGATGTAGATTTTGCCAAAAAAAATCAAATTTTTGGTTGCCCTATTTGGGGTTCAGAAAATTCATATGTGGTCTTATAGAAGCAAATGCATCCATTACCAGTGACTGTTTGATGCGACAGTCGCCGTACTATAGTAGGTGGTGTATTGGCTTATTAGACGTGAGGCTACGGTTCAAACCACTGGTCAAACATCAAAACCAAATTTAAAAAAATATTTCTCCGGCGACTTCCTCCCAGCAGATTTCTGGCAAAACCTCTGACAGTAAATAAAATTGCCATCGGAATCGACTTTAAACTGTCGGTCCCCTTAGTCATGTATAAAAATTAACACACACAACGTAAGTGATGTGAGAAGCTAGGTCGTGATCACGACTAAAGAGTTGCAATGGCCAATTATGTATGTTTGGTGCAGCCTGTGAAGCGGCGGCATCATTGGCTGATATTTCTTCGAAAATAAGAGTGGCTTAACGACATTACAGTCAATGCAGACACACCCGCTCTTCAGGGTATTGATGACGATGTTTGGTTTTAACAGGATTGTGCAATTTGTCACACATCTCATGCCACAATCGATTTACTGCATCAAACATTTGATGGCCATTTAATTAGTCGAAATGGTGATGTCAATAGGTTAGGTTAGGTCGGAGTGGTAGCTCTGATTTCACAAAGCACACTTGAGCACGCATAGCGGCCCGTTGTGATGCCACGGGTGAACGCAGTCCCTGTACTGACCAAGTTCCACCACAATGAGGGAAAAAGGAAGAAGTTGGTCAGCGCAAGGGCTGCACGGTGATGTCAATTGTCCGTCAAGAAGCTGTGATTTGACATTGTTGGACTATTTTCTGTGAGGTGCCGTTAAAGAAAAGTGTTATGCCAACAGATCAGAGACAATTAAGCATTTGAAGGCCAACATTCGAGATGCCATTACCGAGATACGACTCCATACATTCGAAAAAATACAAGAAAGTTGGTTTGAACGAATGAGGTACTGTGAGGCTAGCCACGGCAGCCATATGAATGAAATAATATCCATTTCTAACCGAAACAATTGTACTTCTCAGAAGAGGAAAAATTTGGCAAAATTTCTAAACATTTTTGTTTTATTGCATACATACAACATAATTGGTCATTACAACCCTTCAGTAAGCATTACGCCCTAGCATCTCACATAGGCTTGCCAGATTCCGATTCGCAAAAAGCTGGACATTGAGTTTTAAAAAGCTGGACAAAACAAAAAAAAGCTGGACATAAAAAAATACTGAGCAAATGTATAACAAATGTACAATCAGTGTTGGCTAACATGATTTGACAAAGTTAACATGAAAATTATTGCCCAAGTTGTTGCAGTGTACCAAAAAAATTTCTATTTAGCTGGACAAATTAAATTTTAGCTGTACAAGCATCAAAAAAGCTGGACAACCCAGCCAAGTCCAGCCAGGCTGTCAACCCTAATCTCACAGCACATATGATGTGTGCGTTAATTTTACCCATAAGTCGACTCCGAACTACAGATTTTTTTGATAAACTTTTCATGGCAATTTATTTACTTACTCTCAGAGTTTTTTTTTTACAGAAATCTGTTTAGAGAAAGTCGCTGAAGAAATATTTTTCATATCCGATTTGATCGAGATGTCTGACCTAGGGTATGAACCATGGCCTTACGTTTAATAAGCCAACACATTACCTACTAGACTACGGCGAATTTTTTTATTGTTTTATTGCGTTTTGAAATTTAACTTTTAAATTTCCAACTCTATAAATGCAAAAAAAAAAAAGACTGGAACATAAAGAAAGTTATGTAAACTAACCTTAAGTACATATAAGTTACAGCAAATAAAGAGGAAATAATTTTGTATAAGAAGTTAAGAACCTGCAGGATACGATTATACAGTACGCGACAAAATAAACTGTACATTAAAAGAAAATATACATTAATAAATCGCCGTTATTTTTATTTTAAAATTGTATTATTGCCAGTTTTTAAAATTGAAACAAAAAAATTCGAAATATTGTAAATTTTTTTCGGGCGCTCTCCTTAAGTGGTAAAAGTTGAGTTTGGTGATTGTTAGAATTTTATCCATAGTGTACAGTTTCTTTTGACACTCACTGTATAACAGAACAAGGTATTCACTGACAATTGATCAGGTCTACCCCAACTACATGTTGACCTTAAAAACCAGGGTTGTATTGCAAAAACTGTGAATTGGGCTTGAAACGTTTTATGCTAAAGCGTAACAAGGTGATGCCGATTACATATACTATTGTTAGCGCTACATTACTTCGAAGATACAAATTTAAATGTTCAATATATTGTAAAAGGGAGGGATGGAATGCATGCAAACAAGGTAAAGTTTCTGACTGTGGCCAACAT
This sequence comes from Sarcophaga caerulescens, assembly GCA_927399465.1. Lineage (NCBI taxonomy): Eukaryota > Metazoa > Arthropoda > Insecta > Diptera > Sarcophagidae > Sarcophaga > Sarcophaga caerulescens. The sequence continues at coordinate 87,333,687 of OV656867.1, read as the reverse complement.
GGCGACCACCAGGACGATCCTTGTTTTTTTTTTGCTGTATTCAAGTTGACACGCAGCCTCCTCGTGGCCCCTCCTGAATGGCATTCTAGCACCCGCTAGATGTTAACTAATGCGTGCAGCGACGTCCAATCCCCTGGACGTTAAATTCGGGTTGTGCGTAGGGCTTGGAACCCACCACGTAAAAATCCCATCCAATGAAAACCCCATGTTTAGAAATCTTTAGATTTAAGTTTCACTTAGAAATAAAATTATTTTTTTTGTTGTTTTTTGTGTAAAGTCAAAAATTTAGTGTTTACATTAATTTAGTTTGCATTTTTATTTTTTTTTTTTTGTTCATTTTGAAATTTAACGCCCGTTTATTAACTTTTTTGCATTTATGAAAATAATGTATTACTTGCACTTTAATAATTGTCTTTTTTTTTTATTGCTTTAATTTTGTTTGTTTTAATTTTATGGTCATGGCCAAACGGCTAATGAACTTTAAATTTGCTTAATAAGTAGTTCAAATAACTATAATTTAGTTACATAAGAAATATATTGGAAGTAAGTAGTCATCAATAATTTTGTATTTAAATGAAGAAAATTATAATAAAGTTCCCCTTTTTTCTTTTGCATTTTAAAAACTAAAGAGCCAGAATTTTTATTTTGCGGGAACAACTCAGTTTAAGTGCTGTTTGTTGTTCAGTAAAAAACACATTGTCAATCCAGTTTATGTGCTGTGATTGGATCCTTTAAAAATATATATCGAAACATTTAATCCAGTTCAAGTGCTGGTATTAAATATAGAGCTAATTGACAAACGAGTCAATTAACATTTTGGTGACCCCGACGTGATCTAACACAGGATCACGAACATTGCAACCTTATTCAAAGAGTCAAACTAGTTTAAAGAAGTAATCTAATTCAAAAGTCATAACCATGGCATCATTTGAAGAATTGGTGGAAATACAAAGAGGTGGCGGAGATAGGATTGAAACCATCGTTCGCAACTTTAAAAAGGACCCATCATCAAGAAAGTCTACAGTCAGCTATTTCCAGGAACGTCTAAAAAAATTAGATGACGAGTGGACAGCTTTTGAGACTAATAACAACGAAATTCGTATACTGAAGAATCTCCCTTTAGACCATGATTATTTCGTCAAAGGATATTATGAAGCTATCAGAGACATTGTTGAACAATACAAGAGCGTATTTGAGAAGGCCATGTTGAAAATTGTTCAAACCTCCGACCAGACAAAAGGGGATCAATCTCATACATCAGGTGCAAAAGCAGCACCAACAGAAGCTATTGATATTACAAAATTAGTCCGCAGGCAAGGGGCGATGATAGCGTCTCTTGAGCGTTTGTTACACGAGAACCTTACAGCGGACGATGTTCCAACGGCAACAACATTGTGGCGACAGATTGAGGACATTCATTTGGAAATTTGCGAGAGGTGTGAAGAGCCGACAGACCAAGGTTACAATTTGGACCGATTTATTAGTCTTGAGACTAATCTAAGGTCCATAGTGAAAAGATTCCACGGAAAACCACTAGCACAACATCCACCTGAAGGTGTTAAATATCCAACAGACACTATTCCACTGCCAAAGGTTACAATGCCCAAATTTGATGGTAACTACCTAAAGTGGCAGGAATTTCATGATCTGTTTGTATCACTGGTCATCAATCAGCCAATGACGAAGGTCCAAAAAATTTGGTATCTGAAGACACACTTGATTGGAGAGGCAGCCAACTTGATTAAACATTTTGCTGCAACCGAGGAAAACTTTGATGCCGCGTGGGCAATCGTAGTCGACCGTTACAACAACAAGCGGTTATTAGTAAGCAGATTAATTCAGGAATTGGTTGATACCCCTAACAATAAAACCGGTGATAATTTTAAAAGCCTGCACGATAAAACTCAAGAGTGTCTGTTAGCACTACAGAATCTTAAAATAGATACATCATCGTGGGACCCTATTTTACTTCATCTACTACTCAAGGGAATTGATCAATCCACACGGTTACGCTTCGAACAATCTCTGGCTCAACCAAAAGAAGTTCCAACGATTAAAGAATTTCTTGAATTTTTAGAAAGAAACTTTCAATCGCTGGAGGCAATAGGAACCAAGGAGAAACGGTTAGGCACTAAGGTGTATACATCCATGGTAGCGGAGGACCAAGCCTGTGCAATGTGCAAAAATGGAAGACATCCGTTGTTTGCCTGTAAAAAGTTTTTGCAGTCATCACCGCTAGCACGGCTAGAATTCGTTCGAAGGCAAAGGTTATGCTTTAATTGCTTAAAACCTGGTCATAACTTAAAAAATTGCATTTCTAGAAGCTGTATGAAATGTAACAAGAAACACAATACGCTTCTTCATCTAGAACAGCCAAGCCAAAATAAAAAAAACTTATCAATGATGAACACGGTATCTAATCACACAACAGAAGGAAGCCATTTACCAACAACACTAGATAGTCAAAAGGCCGCATCTTTAACCGCAGCAAAACATTCCACCTTAAGCAGCTACATCCTTCTCAGCACAGCAATGGTTATCGTAAAGGCAAATGGAAAAGAAGTATCGTGCAGAGCACTTCTGGATTCGGGTTCACAACTCAATTTCGTAAGCGAGAGATTAGTCAAACGCTTGGGCATTTCACCTAAGCCAGCTACAATTTGCATTAGTGGAATTGGATCGAGCAACGCCAAGGTTCGTCATAGAATTAATGTCACTTTGCAGTCTCAAATTAACAATTTTACAACACGACTCGAAGCAGCTGTTCTTCCTCACATAGTGACGTCGCAGCCATCACAAGGAATTAACATTGAAAATTGGCCAATTCCAAAAAATATCAAATTAGCAGACCCACATTTCAACCGTCCTGACAAAATAGATGTCCTATTAGGTGCTGAATTTTATCATCAACTATTAGCAATCGGGCAAATAAAATTAGCCAATGATTTGCCAACATTACAAAATACAGTATTGGGATGGGTTATCGCAGGCAAGATAGGTAAAACACACTTATCATTAGCAACTTGTGGGATGTGCACTGAAAATGACTTCAACCTTGAAGAAGCCATTTCCCAATTGTGGGAATTGGAAAAAATCACAACAGATAGCAAAGCACTATCAGTGTCAGAAAAATTATGTGAAAATCATTTTGCAAGTAATTACACAATCGATCAAAATGGAAGATTTGTTGTTCGATTTCCATTTTGCAATAACCCCGAAGAGTTAGGCGAATCACATGGAATAGCGTATAATCGATTCCTTGCACTAGAGCGCCGATTAGCAAGCACACCCGAAATTAAAATGCAATACATAAGTTTCATGCAAGAATACGAGACATTGGGTCATATGACCAGGATAGACATCAATTCATTACGTAAACCAAATTATTTTATACCTCATCATTGCATTCTAAAGCCTGAAAGTTTGACAACAAAATTAAGAGTAGTATTTGATGCATCCGCTAAGAGTTCTTCTGGTTTGTCATTGAATGACGTAATGTACACGGGACCAACTGTTCAAAGTGAACTCTTTTCTATAATACTACGTTTTCGATTGCCACGTTTTGTTTTTACCACGGATATTGAAAAAATGTATCGGCAAATACTCATGCATCCTGAAGATAGAAGACTGCAAATCATTATCTGGAGGGAAAATCCCATTGAAGCAATAAGGTATTACCAATTAAACACAGTAACTTATGGAACTCGAGCTGCACCGTACTTAGCAACAAAATGTTTGGAAAAAGTTGCAAAAGAAAATATGGCGAGGTATCCTCTGGGAGCACACTTTCTGCTCAATAATTTCTATGTCGATGATGGACTTGGTGGAGCAGATAGTTTGAAGACAGCGCTCGCAATTCAACAAGAACTAAGACACATATTGATACAGCATGGTTTTATTCTACAAAAGTGGTGTGCAAATCATCCTCAACTAATTCAAAATGTTTCAACAAAGGAAGAGGTCAATATTGATTTCAGCGAAAGTAGCCAAACAGTAAAGACCTTAGGTTTAACATGGATCCCAAAAATTGATAAATTTTGTGTGAAGGTATGCTTGGGCGATACCAAACGTGTAACTAAGCGAACAGTAAGCTCCGATTTGGCTAGGTTATTCGACCCACTGGGAATAGTAGCACCAGTCATTGTTACTGCAAAAATATTTATACAGGAGCTGTGGAAATTAAAACTCACATGGGATGAAGCTCTTCCAGCAGAACTCCATACAAAATGGAAAACATTCCGAGATGAATTAAAACACATAGATAACATGAAATTTTCAAGGCATGTCTTAAATGGACATATCATAACAAGAATACAAATTCATACATTTGTGGACGCCTCTGAGAAAGCATATGGTGCCGCAGTTTACATAAGATCAGTTCAGAAAAATGGTCAAATTATAGTACGCCTACTATGTTCAAAATCAAGAGTAGCCCCCTTAAAAAAACAAAGCCTCCCTCGTCTTGAACTCTGCGCGGCAGTTTTAGGTGCCCAGCTAACAGCCAAAGTAAAAGGGGACTTGAAATTTGAGGATGTATCTACTTTCTTATGGACGGATTCACAAATTGTTTTGGCTTGGATCAACTCGCAGTCATCATCATATCAAACATTTGTGGCCAATCGAATAGCAGCAATACAGGAGTTGTCTTTAGCTGAACAATGGCGTCATGTGAGCTCGAAGGACAATCCAGCAGACATCATATCCCGAGGGCTTTCACCAAAAAGTTTACCATCATGCAACTTGTGGTTCTATGGACCCACTTTCTTACATGGCCAAGAAACTGTTTGGCCACAAAAGCACTCAAAGACTTTAGAGATATTTGACAATAATCTGGAGCGAAAGAAAGTAGCAGCCATTGCAACATCCGAAGATCCAATAATAAATATAGTCTACAATATAAATCACAAGGGATCATTTCGAAAGTTGCAACGAATTGTGGCCTACATATTACGATTTATCAATAGCACAAGGAAGTTAAAAACATTTTCGGATATTACCTTAACAGTAAAGGAACTAGAACAAGCACTCGTAATCATTGTACGGGCAATGCAGTCTGAGTTTATAGATGACCTAAAGCAATTAAACAAGAAAAATGAAGTAAGTAAAGGAAGTCCGCTCAGTAATCTCTCACCATTTTTGGATTCAAATGGTATCATCAGAGTAGGAGGTCGATTAAACTCATCGTTACTTTCATATGACGCTAAACATCCAATGCTACTTCCTTACAATGATCCAATTGCAAAGTTGCTTATGCAAATGGTGCATGAACAAAATAAGCACTGTGGATCTCAAGCACTTTTGTCACATACAAGACAAAGATATTGGCCAGTCAAGGGAAAATCTGCAGCTCGATCAGTTGTACAACATTGTGTACGATGCACTAAGGCCAAACCCAAGCTACTTAATCAGATCATGGGCAATTTACCAGCTGCACGTGTTACACCAGCTCGGCCATTCATTAATGCTGGAGTGGACTTTTGCGGACCATTTTGGGTTCACTACAAGGTGAGAGGAAAGAAGCCTCAAAAGGCCTACATTGCAGTCTTCTGCTGCTTTGCCACAAAGGCAGTACATTTGGAATTGGTCAGTGATTTGACTACTGAATCCTTCTTAGGATCATTAAAAAGATTTATAAGTAGACGCGGTCATTGTCAAAATCTGTATTGTGACAATGCTACCAACTTTGCAGGGGCAAAAAATCAACTAACAGAATTATCGGAAACTATCCATTCAGACTCAGCCCTAGACATAATCCATAAAGAATGCACATCCAGAGGGATAACATTCCATTTCATACCACCGAGAGCGCCACATTTCGGTGGTCTATGGGAAGCTGCAGTAAAATCAGCTAAGCATCTTCTCATCAGAAGTGTGTCAACAGCGTCATTAACGTATGAAGAACTTGAAACCGTTGTTATTGAAATTGAAGGGATTCTCAATTCACGGCCAATAAGCCCAATGTCAGAAAACCCAAATGATTTAGCCGCATTAACCCCAGGACATTTTCTTATTGGAGAACCACTTACAGCTCAAGTTGACATATATTCTACACCGAATAAAACAAACTTGCTGACTAGATGGAAACTAGTAACGCATATAAAAAATGAGTTTTGGAAGCGATGGTCACGGGAATATCTAAATGAACTACAATATCGTCACAAATGGAAAACTGAAGCAATCAATATTAAACCCGGAGATATGGTCGTCGTTAAAGAAGATAACACAGCTCCTTTACAGTGGCCTTTGGGAAGAATTGAAAAAATATATCATGGTGATGACGGTTTTGTTAGAGTAGTTGACGTTAAAACAGCAAAGGGCATTTATAGAAGGCCAATTACTCGACTGGCACCTTTACCGATAAGTACTGAACACTCCGACGAAACATTTGAGCAATGTCAACCAACTAATTCCAACACCAATCGGAATAATGATGGATCTGAAATTCCTATGAAAAGAATGCGCACTTCTATCAACATTCTTACGGTAGTTATGTGTATCATGCTTTTACCAGTTGTTCTTGCAACAAGCGTTCGCAATAAACAATTTCGAGCACAACTGGGTATTTACTACGAAGGAATCGGCACAGCATTTATCGCACCTACAGAATGGCAACTTTTAATTTATTATGATTTAGAAGGATTTTGGTCGGAATTAGAATTATTTTCAAATGGAACCAAGGCGCTTGATCATCTATGTCAAGAAATGCAGCAAAAGGCAACATGCGCAAATCTAGTAAATTACTTTAAACATACTGAGTCTCGGTTAATAATGGACAGCACATTACTATCTGGGAAAAGACAAAAAAGAGCAGCAATGGATATTGTGGGGAATATTGCCCATTCACTATTTGGAGTACTAGATTCAGAATATGCTGACAATATGGCGCATACAATAACACAAGTTAAACAAAATGAAGCCCACCTGCTCAAACTCTTGAAGAATCAAACGTCAATTATTGATTCCACAATCAACATTATTAAGTTGGATCAAAAAACAGCTAAGAAAAAGTTTGAACAAATTGATTTCCAAATATCACAGATTTATAACCGCATACGTAACAGTAGTGAAGAAGAAAGAACCTCTCATATTTTCTTGTCGTTGTGTGTTCAATTAACTATAATGGCAGCAAACTTAGACCAAACTCAATCTTTACTTCTAGATATTTTAACAAACACTCATCATGGCATAATAAGTCCATTATTACTCACCCCAATCCAACTACAACATGAAGTAGATAACATATTATTTCACCTGCCTGAGTCACTTCAATTACCTGTAAACCGAGAAGACGCATTACAACTATACAAACTCATGAAAGTAACAGGAGGACTTACAAATACCACAGCAACCTTCAGTGTAACTTTACCATTAATTGAAAAAGGCCAGTACGATTTATTTAATCTCATTCCAATTCCAAGGTGGATTAACAACACGTTTGTATCAATGGAAGTATGCTCTTCTTTACTGGCAATCAATACAGTGCAAAAAAGATATTTCCTTATAGATAATTACGGACTCGGCTCGTGCACAGCCATGAAAGAAGAATTGTATATATGCTTAAATAGCCAAATTCAATACGAACTGAAAGCTGGGGCATGTGCCTGCGAAATAAATTTGTTTCTCAACAAAACGCATTCAGACTGTAATGTGCAAAGATTGACGACAAAGTCTGCTTGGATCTCCCTGCGGCATTCAAACCAATGGATATACGCACTGCCATCTCCTTCTCCTGCAACAGCAGTTTGTAAAAAAGACATCACCCAATTAATCTTAGATGGATCCGGCTTACTAAGTTTAGGACCAGAATGCGTGTTGCAACACAACTCTACAATCATACAAGCGCATCAGAAAATATCAACCTCGATAAAAACGTCTTACTCTAAACTTTGGAATACTACTGAAGAAATTCACAGAAGAACCGTGGAACCCTTGCTAACTGAAATACACAAAGACGAGTATGTTTCACAAATACAAAACTTGACTGCATTACAAAACTCACTAAATGAGCAAGGGATACTTCAGCTTCCAAATCAGATTGATGCACAGAACTACCACCATATAACCGTCGGCTACTCAACATTAATTATTACTGTCGGCATAGTGGTGTATCTTGTCACTAAACGAAAATTCAAATTCACACCAACTCCAGCACCTCGCAATTTACAAACATCTTCAGATTTCACAGTACATGTATAAAAAAAAAAAAAAACCCTGTCACTCAACTAAAAGAAGAATTAAAATCGCCAGCCCAGCATATTCAGCATACCATGGACCATCATAATATTTGAGCTGCACTCAACGGGGGGAGCATGTTTAGAAATCTTTAGATTTAAGTTTCACTTAGAAATAAAATTATTTTTTTTGTTGTTTTTTGTGTAAAGTCAAAAATTTAGTGTTTACATTAATTTAGTTTGCATTTTTATTTTTTTTTTTTTGTTCATTTTGAAATTTAACGCCCGTTTATTAACTTTTTTGCATTTATGAAAATAATGTATTACTTGCACTTTAATAATTGTCTTTTTTTTTTATTGCTTTAATTTTGTTTGTTTTAATTTTATGGTCATGGCCAAACGGCTAATGAACTTTAAATTTGCTTAATAAGTAGTTCAAATAACTATAATTTAGTTACATAAGAAATATATTGGAAGTAAGTAGTCATCAATAATTTTGTATTTAAATGAAGAAAATTATAATAAAGTTCCCCTTTTTTCTTTTGCATTTTAAAAACTAAAGAGCCAGAATTTTTATTTTGCGGGAACAACTCAGTTTAAGTGCTGTTTGTTGTTCAGTAAAAAACACATTGTCAATCCAGTTTATGTGCTGTGATTGGATCCTTTAAAAATATATATCGAAACATTTAATCCAGTTCAAGTGCTGGTATTAAATATAGAGCTAATTGACAAACGAGTCAATTAACACCCCAACAATAGCCTCTATAAAGATCCCCTCTAAAGTTGACGACCACGGCAAACGTTTCAAGGACAACGATTTAAGAATAGGCACATGGAACGTCCGCACCCTTTACAGGGTAGGCGCTTCCGCCCAACTGGCGGATGACCTCATGAAATGTAGGACGGACATCACTGCCATACAGGAAATGCGATGGATAGGACAAGGATGCAAAAGGTTAGCATCTTGCGATGTGTATTACAGCTGCCATGTTGATAAGCACGAATTCGGGTGCGGATTTGTGGTTAATAAGAGACTTCGTCACCTCGTCTCTGGGTTCACACCAGTGAACGAAAGAATAGCCACAATCCGCATCAGGGCAAAATTGTACAACATCAGCCTAATTTGTGCTCACGCCCCGACGGAAGAAAAGGACGATGTGGTTAAAGATGCCTTCTACGCTAAGCTCGAGGACGTATATGATAAGTGCCCGGCCCACGACGCCAAAATCGTCCTCGGGGATTTTAATGCGAAGGTCGGGCGGGAAGGTATCTTTGGCCCCACTGTCGGACAGTTCAGCCTCCACGCGAACACTACCTCCAATGGTATGAGGCTGATCGATTTCGCCGCGGCGCGTAACATGGTAATATGTAGCACCAGGTTTCAACATCTCGACATTTACAAGGCCACTTGGATGTCCCCCGATCGATCAACATCCAACCAGATCGATCATATTGTGATTGACGGAAGGCATGTATCCAGTGTACTAGATGTGCGCACATTTAGAGGTCCAAACATCGACTCGGACCACTACCTTGTCGCAGCCAAGTTTCGATTGCTCATTTGCGCTTCGAGGACTGCGCGCTCTAGTGCATTGCGAAAGCTGGACGTTAAGAAGCTGCGATCACAAAGGACAGCTGAGGCGTTCTCCGCTCAACTCTCTGATAAGCTCCGTCGTTCCCCATCTAATCTCAACGACATTGGCGGATTGTGGGCTAACATCTCCCACTCCTTGCGCAATACTGCGGAAACAGTCCTTGGTTTCGAGCGCCCACCCCAACGAAATCAATGGTACGATGAGGAGTGTCGCGAGGCAGCTGCAGCGAAAAACGCCGCATACAGAAAAACGTTGCAGTCGGCCGCTACGCGAGCCATTGTCGAAAATTACAGAGAGAGGAGAAGGGATGAGAGACGCCTTTTCAGACGCAAGAAGAGGGAGCAGGAAAGGCGTGAGCGTGAGGAAGTCGAGATTTACAGATGTAGGAATGACGCTCGAAAATTCTATCAAAAGGTTAAGCGTCTGACCGAGGGGTATAAGCCCGGAGCGTCTTCCTGCAAGGATGAGAATGGAAACCTGGTTACAGATCCGCAGGGGGTACTGAGGTTGTGGAGGAAACACTTCTCTACTCTGCTGCAAGGCGATGACGACATCAATACCGCCTCTAGAGATGATGTTCCGAACTTGATCGATGATGACGGCGTGGAGATCCCGCCACCTAGCCATGATGAGGTTAAAGTCGCAATTATGCGTCTTAAAAACAATAAAGCGGCAGGTCCTGATGGCCTCCACGCTGAATTGTTTAAGACCGGATGTAATGAGTTGGTAGGGCGCATGCACCAGCTCATCTACAAAATATGGCTAGAGGAACGTATGCCCAACGATTGGAACCTCAGTGTCCTCTGTCCTGTCCTGAAAAAGGGAGACCCTACGATATGCGCCAACTATAGGGGTATAAGCCTTCTCCCTATCGCATATAAGGTTCTTACAGGCGTATTGTGTGAACGACTGAAGCCACTCGTCAAAATACTGATTGGACCTTATCAGTGCGGCTTCAGACCTGGCAAGTCCACCATCGACCAGATCTTCACACTACGCCAAATCCTGGAAAAGACCCACGAAAATCAAGTCGACACACCATCTTTTTGTCGACTATAAGGCTGCTTTCGATAGCCCCATAAGGGATCGTGTTTTTGCCCAATGTCTGAGCTCGGTATACCTGCGAAGCTGATAAGGCTATGCAGTACGACGTTGAGCAATTCCTGCAGCTCCGTCAAGGTAGGAATGGACCTCTCCGAACCTTTTGATACCGTGCGAGGTTTCAGACAAGGCGATCCCTTATCATGCGACCTCTTCAACTTCGTCATGGAGAGTGTTCTGCGGAAGGCGGGAGTGCATCGCAATGGCACTATTTTTCAAAAAAGTGTCCAGTTGCTTGCGTACGCTGACGACATCGACATCATAGGGCGTACCAAGCGAGATGTCACTGCTGCCTTTAGTGCTATTGAACGCGAGTCTAAGAAGATGGGTCTGGCAGTAAATGAGGGCAAAACAAAGTATATGTTATCGACATGTAGAGACGTGCGGCGTATTGATTCTCAAATTACGGCCGATAACTATACTTTTGATACAGTCAAGGAATTCATTTATCTTGGCTCCGCCGTTACCACCGAAAATGATGTCAGTCTGGAGATCAACCGCAGGATTACTCTTGCCAACAGGTGCTACTATGGTCTCAATAGGCAATTGAGTAGCAGAGACCTCTCTCGTAAGACGAAACTAATACTCTACAAGACGCTCATCCTACCCGTGCTTCTTTATGGCGCAGAAGCATGGACCCTATTAAGAACTGATGCAGCTGCCTTGAGAGTGTTCGAGAGAAAAGTCCTACGTAAGATCTTCGGTCCAGTGCGAGTTGGCGATGATTTCCGCATCCGATTCAACAGTGAGCTGTATGAGCTCCTCAACGACATAGACGTTGTACAGCGTATTAACATCCAGCGGCTGCGCTGGCTCGGCCATGTCGTTCGAATGGAGGAGGATGCTCCGGCGAGACGGGTATTTGATGCGGGGATCTGCGGAAGACGGCGAAGAGGACGACCTTGTATCCGTTGGAAGGACCAAATCGAGGAAGCCCTGTCATCGATTGGTGTGACCAACTGGCGTAGGCGCGCATGAAGCAGAGGCGCCTGGAAGGATGTGTTGCGGCAGGCCGAAATCCGTTAATCGGGTTGTTATGGCCAATTAAGTAAGTAAGTAAGTAATATTGTAGAAAATGTTAAAAAAATTTAAATTTTTATATTTTTCTTTTTTTTTTTTGAAATATTTTATTACAAGAAATTTTTAAATTTGTTTGTCCAAAGCTTTAAAGATTACTAAAATATACAAAATAATTCCTATAACACAATATTTCTTAATTTTGTCTTACAAAATACATATGAAGTCGCATAAAAATAAATTTTAACAACTTTTCTTAAAGTTGTTTCGTCCAAAGTTTTACAAAATTATAAAAAAATACCTAAAATTATTCTAAAATTAGTTTTATCTTACAAAATAGATAGAAGTTATCCTATTGATCCTTCGCCTTATTAGTTTTGGTCATCTTTTCCCTTTTACGTTGAAGGCGTAATGCCGCCTCTAATTTCTTTTTGAACTGCAGCTCTCGGGTAACAGCACGCAGATCCTCCGCTGAGCATTGTTTTAAATTCTTTACACTTTTTGTTACTAACTCATCCGTTAGTGTTACTTTTGTCTTATACAGACTCGTCATGTCCTTTTTGGGCCGTGCCAGTTCCTGGCGATATTGATAAATTGTATAAGAAATTGAAGATTTTTTATTTCCTTCCATTATGATGTGTAAGAAGAAGCTGGCGTGATGGTAGGTTATTTCTATGTGGTGACTGATGTATGAATAATGATAAGTTGTGCCTCTCCGCTGGTTTATATACCATGGGAATAGAGTGTTAAAGCAATGATTTTTTAGTACCTGAGTTACAAAACAGGTACTAAATGCTATTTTGTGGTCCTGTTGGTTATTAGCTGTTGGAGACCGTAAGGGTTGAAATTTAGTTGAGTTTCTAAACTAAAATTCAATTTGTTAGACGGTCTGCATGGATTTCTCTACCTGGGTTGTTATTTTGTCCTTATTTTGTGTACATTTGCATTTTGAATTATAGAACATGGCAGCTAGTTCGAAGCAGGGTCCCTTAATGTTGATTTTTATTGGCCGTTATTATTAGAACCGTTAACCTATGTTATTTTAATCCTTTTTTATTTGTAATTATTGCAACAAACATATGGTTTCGTTGTACAATCATATTTTTTAGTGATTTTGTTATTCGTCAAATTTATGACTCATTTCTTTCCAAGTAATATTAAGAAGTTTTCTGATGTCAAGTTTTTTGTTTACTAAATGAAAAACAACTTCAATTTAACTAGAATTTAATGAATTTTCATAGCGTTTATTTATAAATTCTAATGAAGTAAAGTTTCTTGCAAATGATCGCTTTGACTTCAAAAAATAAAAACTTTATTGCACCAGTGAACCTAAATTACAGTTTTTAGCTTTAGAGACGTGTAAAACAGATCGAATGGAAAATTGAATATAGAAAGTGTTAGGAAAGTACGCGTCATTATTCAGCATAAACATTACAATTCTTTTTATATCTTATTCTTTGGGTATTTGGAAATACGCTAATGCTACTAAATATATCCTTAACTTCCTTAATTTTTAGACTTTTAATCCAGAAAAGGCAACACTGCACCTATTAGAATTTCGTGGGCTCATTAAGAATTTCTTTTGAGAGCTTTACACAATCAATTGAAATCATGGAAGGTGCCGAATTTTCTGTGCGATCGGTTGAAGTTTCTATGCGAGATTTAAGGAGATGCATAAATGCTGCAGACGTACTTACGTACATACATAATTGGCCATTCCAACCCTTCAGTCAGGATTACGGCCTAGCTTCTCACACCACTCATGTTGTGTGTCTTAATTTTATACAACAGTGGCGGGACTTACAGTTTAAAGTCGTCTTCGAACGACAGATTCTTGAGAAGCTTTTCATGGCAATTTTTTAGTTTTTGCCAGAAATATGCTGAGAGGAAGTTGCCAAAGAAATATTTTTTCATATTTCATTTTGATGTCTAACATGAAGTTTGAACCGTGGCCTTACGTCTAATAAGCCAACACACTACCTATTTAGATTTTTGGATTTAACTTGGCTTGGAACTTGATTACGTGAATACAATTCAGCCAGAATCACGACCTAGTTTCTCACATTACATATGTTGTGTGTGTTAATTAAATCTGTGAGCGACGGGACCTACAGTTTTAAGTCGACCGCAAACGACAGATTTTCGACAAAGTTTTTCATGGCAATTTTTTATTTACACTCAGATTTTTGCCAGAAATCTGCTGAGATAAAGTCCTCGAGTCATATTTCGAGATTTCTGAGCTGGAATTTAAAGCATGGCCTCGCGTCTAATAAGCCCACACACTATCAACTAGACTACGTGGGATAAACAACAATTCCACCAAAGTATTGTACTTCCGAGACCAATTTAATACCGGTGCAACCATTTCGAAGATCTCATGATCTACTAGGCCATTCAGGATGATTAATGTTGGAATTTCTGTGACACTTCATTAATTGGCTGCACTGTTAACTGTTCGAATTTCCCCGATCTAGGATCTTATTTTCATTCGATATTCTTTGAATAGCGAGTATAAGGGATGTGATGAGATGGCATGCCCATAGGAAATTCATAATCATAATCAAAATCTTGGCTTACATGTGCAGCTCGTAGAAGAATTGAGATAACCATCGTTCGCTTTATATTTTTATAGACTGGGTTCATTTAAAACTGGTTGAAGATAAGAATTTTTATCAAAGAATAGTGTTGAGGTATAAAGTTTATTTCTGGATAAATTACTACATTAATAAGCAAAATTGCTGTACATATGTATATGAAGCGAAGTCCATCCTTAAGCTCTTCACAAGTTACCATTACATCTAACAACATGACTGTTTGGGATTGCTTTACGCGCTGTCATAATCTCTAAATATTTTTCGAAATTAGTAAGGAGCTGTCGTAGCCTGTATTCTTGTTTCCATAAATTAACCAGTTAAAGATCAACGTCATTTGGTTCCAACAAGACGGCACAAGTTGCCATATAACGCGTTCAACAATCGATTGGAATTGCAAAAACCAATTTCGCGACAATTTTCTTTCCAAAAGTGATGTTGTTTACTGGCCTCTTCACTTGTGCAATTTAAAGCTGTTTGATAACTTCTTATAGGACAATAATAAGTCATTGATTCAGGATAAAAAACAGCAACTCATGAGGCATTGGGATTAGAGATGAGCGATATTTTCAAACCTGTGATTTAATCACAGTGATTGATAATTCACTGGTAACTACAGTGATTGAAATTGCCAAATAACAGGTACTAATAATGTCGTTCTTTCAAAATTGTTACATACTCAAATTTATTTCATTTTGTTTTGATTATTTACTTTTGTCTTTTATACATGAACTTTCTGTGAAACTTAATTGTCAAACTTCATTTAAAAAAAAAAAATTACATTAAAAATAATAACATTGATAACACAACTTTGATTTTGTTTAATAGTCTTACTGTGATCACAATCACTGTTTTAATTAAAGAACAGTGATTAACAAATCACGTTCACTGAGAACAACGTTCTTCAAAAATCACTGGATCGCTCATCTCTAATTGGGATACAATATTAAAGATACCATTATGGCATCTGTTGGATTGTTGACTGATGCGCTGTTACAGTTAGGAAATGGGAAAATCGAACAACTTGGACTTATTTGACTGCCCTTGTGAATAAATAAAGGGTGATTTTTTAGCTATTACCTTTTTGGCAACACTGGTTTAAACAGCTCACGCACGTTTAGTGTTTTGTTTCACTGTCAAACATCTTCAGTTTGGTCTATAATTTAATCATGAAACCGTACTATCGATTCAAATAAAGATTTCATGTCTTTTTCTTAATTTTATGTGTTTTTTTTTTAATTTTCCTATAGCTTTTAAAAAATCACCCCTTATATCAATCTGTTAAACACAGTTTTAGAAACTATTAATGTGAATGATTTCACAACAACGTAAGAGCCTTACTTCAGGGTTAATTTATAAAGAAAAAACGGAAGAAGGTCTTTTGCCACAACTGTGCCTCAATCAGCAGTTGACTTGTTTGTTTAGCAAAACGCAAGATCACACAAATGTGTATACATATGTATAAATGAATAAAATTAAAGAACACAGCATAAGTGGTGTGAGACACTAGGTCGTAATAATGGCAAAAGGATATGAAATGACCAATTATGTATGTATGTAATGGCTTATGTTTTCCAGCAAACACTTGAACAAAGTATTGAATACAAACAGTGCAACTATTAATAATTGGCGACCTAAACCATGTTGATAAGTTTAACTTAAGAATAGAAAAAGTGCAATGAAAACCGAATTTCTCAAGTGGCAAACCATATTTGGAGATTGTATACAAAGTACAATCACGAATTTATTTACTTTTCAACCCCAAGTATCAATAAAAAATAATTTTTTTTTTTTTAATATTTTTATTAATATTTCAAATCACACCTTTTGCTATTGCTTCCTTGTCGCTTTAGTTCTGTCCAGCTGCTCCTATTTACGTGTGGCGCATAATTTCAACACCAACTTCTTCTTGTAGATAAGCCCTTGGGTAATAGCTCGCAGATCCTCTTTTGGCAATTTTTTAATATTTTCTACACTTTTGTTAACTAACTCATCCGTTAGTGTTACCTTGGTTTTATACAGACTCTTCAAGTTCTTTTTGGGCCGTGCCAGTTCTTGGCGATATTGATAAATCGTATAATAAAGGGAGGAGGATTTATTTTTGTCTTCCATGCCGATGTAAGTAGCTGCTGTGCTGATTCAGAAATAATGCTTAATAGTGGCTCTGGGCTAGTTTATATACGATGGTAGTAAGAGACCCAGTTTATAAAACAGGTAGTAAAGGATACTTTAAGATCCTACTTGTTATTGGCTATTTGAGACGCTAAGGGTTGAAATTTACTTGTGAATTATCAAAGTGTGGTTTGATTGGTTAAATGTTTGCAGGCAGCTATTCTCAGCGTCAAGCTGAACTGAATAGAAATTTTCTCGGAATTTCTTCAGCCATATTTATTTGTCTGCATGTATTCTATTTGAAGTTAATTTTTGGTGGTTATTGTGTTGCCTTGTTTTGCGGGCAATTGCATTCTAAATTATGGAACAGTGTACCTGCTTTGAAGCAGGGTCCTTTACTGTTTTTTATTGGTATATCGTAGCCGTTTATCTATATTGTTTTAATCCTTTTTTAATTATTGTAATAAACAAATAGTTTTCTTGTATAATCTTATTTTTTTAGTGATTTTGTTATTCTTGATAACTTATGACTCACTTGTTTTTTTTTTCAGATAACCTTGAGTTTCAGTTGCCAAAGTACGTTATAGTTTAGCGTTTTTTATATATATTTTTTAGTTATCGTAACAAACAAATGGATTAACTTTACAACATTGTTTTTTAGTGATTTTGTTTTCAAAATTTATGATATTTTTTGTATAAAATAACTTGAGTTAGTTCCCTTAAGCAAACAACTCAATTGTTTCTTGATGTCAAATTGTGTTTGCCACTTAACTTTTACTATAGTGGAGTGGGATTCCTTACAGATTTTTCAATCAGAAGTGGTTATGATCCATTCTACTTCAAAGGAAACCATGTTGTAAAAGTAAGTGGTTTGAAACCAGATCGACTGGAAAATACTGGTATGAGAAAATGATAGGAATTATGTGTCTCTTAAATATGTTCTGCAACTTAAATGAAAAGAAAACATTGCTTCTATCAATAATACACCTATTCGTTGGCTTCTGTCATATAAAGGGTCCGCAAAATAACTTTTTTTTTTTTTGAAAATGCTTTAAAAAAACTGCTGAATATTTTCTCAAATTTCTTTTTTTATTTGAAAGTACAATCCTTCCGGTTAATAATGGAAAATAATTTCATTCAAATGGCTGCCTCGGCTGGCCATGCAGTAGCCTACACTATTGGTCCAATTTTTAAGCACATTATCGATTGTGTGCAGCTGTATTTCACCAATGGCTTGACGAATATTGTCCTTTAAAGCGTCAATTGCCTCTGGCTTGTCGGCGTAACACTTATCTTTGACGGCACCCCACAAATAATAGTCCAACGGTGTCAAATCGTAGCTCCAAGGTGGCCAAACGACATCAGCTCTGCGGCTGATAATGCGATCTTCAAAAACAGGGCGCAAAACATCGAGTGTAGCTTCGGCTGTGTGGCACGTAGCGCCGTCCTGTTGAAACCAAATGTTGCCAATATCATCCTCTTCAATTTTTGTAAACAAAAATTCGTTCAACATGGCCCGATAACGATCGCCAATGACTGTAACGGCCACTCCTTGCTCATTTTCGAAGAAAAATGGCCCAATTATGCCTCTGGACCAAAATCCGTTTTGGGTGCGTCGGCTTTTCAATGCATGCGTGCGGGTTTTCTGTGCCCCAAATGCGACAATTTTGCTTGTTTACATACCCGCCAAGAACAAAATGAGTTCATTTGAAAAGATGATTTTTTTGCCAAAATCGGCATCTTCTGTAAGTCGATCGCAGGCCCACTTAGCGAAGCGAAAACGCATTGGATGGATCCATATTCGTTCAGCGGAAGGATAAAACTAATTAACTGTCAAATCAGACAGGAGCTAAGTGTTACCATTCACGAAATAAGCACCAGTTGAAAAAAAAGTTAGATGGCGGACCCGATATATGTATATTCCCTTCTGTCATTATAACCCTTTAGTCAGTATTACGACCTAGCTTCTTCCACCATTTGTGTTGTATGTTAATTTTATTTATCGATTCAGAGCGACAGATTTTTGAAAGACTTTTCATGGCAATTTTTATTTTTACTCTCTGACTTTTTGCCAGAAATATGCTGAATAGAAGTCGCCGAAGAAATATTATCAAAATATTTTCGTCATGAATTCTAAACCGGGGTTTGAACCAAGGCCCCACGCTTAATAAGCTAATACATTACCTATAAGACTACAGCTGTCGGATTAACCATTATTTCTTGCGGGAAAAAAAACCACCTCATGCTAACAGTATGAGAACTCAAAATTTTGTTGCACCCGTACAGGAATGGAACAAGACGAACAGAATAGGAAAAAATGCATTAAAATGCGGCTGATTTTTGTCATGATCTAGTAGGTAGTGTGTTGACCCATTAGACGTGAGGCCAGGGTTCAAACCCCCAATTCAGACATCTCGAACAAAACGAAATATGAAAATATATTTCTTCGGCGATTTCCTCCCAACAGATTTCTGGCAGAAACTCTGAGAGTGTACAATGGGTCAATTCGACCTCCGGGTACTGTACTTGTCACAGTTGACAAGTACACGTACTCTAACCTAACTCTGAGAGTAAATAAAATTCCCATGAAAAATGTCTTCAAAACGTGTTGTTTAGCGTCGACTTTATACTGTAGGTCCCACCCACATAAGTGGCTTGAGAAGCTAGAAGGAATACGACCTAGTGTCTCACACCACTTATGTTGTGTGTCTTAATTTTATTCGTGAGTGGACGGACTTAAAGTTTAAAGTTGATTCCGAACGACTGATTCTTTGAGAAGCTTTTCATGGCAAATTTTATTTTTGCTCTCAAAGTTTTTGCCACAAATCTGCTGAGAGGAAGTCGCAGATATTGATTTATTGATACTTGGGTTGAAAAGTAAATAAATCCGTGATTGTACTTTGAAGAGATATTGAGATTTGGATTATCAATTAACAAATATAGCAGTTCACTACACTTTTTCTATTCGTAAGTCAACTTTATTGAATGTTTGGAAAAAATTATTAAACTTATAGCACGGTTTTGGTCCCCACTGTTTGTATTCAATACTTTGACCAAGTGTTTGCTGGAAAACCCAAGCCATTACATACATACATAATTGGTCATTATAACCCTTAAGTTAGGATTACGACCTAGCTTCTCACACCAATTATGTTGTGTGCATTAATTTTATACATGAGTGGCGGGACGTACAGTTTAAATTCTACTCTGTAAGACAGTTTATTTAGACATTTTTCATTGCAATTTTTTTTGGTGTTTGGTTTTTCTCTATTAATTAATCACATTTTTTCTTTGTAAAAAAGATTGCTTAATCATTGACATATAATTTAAATATTATAAAACTTACCACATTACAGACATTTCTGGAGAGTGTGCTGGCTTTACAGTCAGTACCTGTCTCAACAGTAAAAGGTAAATGTGAGGTTAAGTAATCAAATACATTCCGTGTGTAAAAGAGGTATTAAGGCCATCTTGCCAAAGACTTTTCTTAATTATTTATTTAAATTTAAATAGATACTTTTGTATTAAATTATATTATTCTAAGCAACACAGTAACAACACAAACATCTGCATCTATACGCTACTTAACACCGACGGTACATTCTTGCTTAATAATTATTTCTTTTTTTATTACAACATTTTCAATACCAAAACACAAACGCGAAACCCTTATTATTAACTTTCATTGTTTAAAAGACGCATTTTTGTTTAAATAATAACACAATTAAATTAATAACCGTATTTGTTTTAGGAATTAATTTCATTTCGCACGTCACGCACTCGCAAAACTTCTAATATTTTCAAGAAACTAAAAAGCAAAACATAAACGCAAAGAAAAGAGAAAAACATGAAATAGAAAACAAAACCCAGACAATATTTAGAGGATGTTATGCTGTTTTGGTTGGGAACAAGACATACAATAGTAATTGAAATCTTATGTTAATAACATAATGCATAAAAGAGAATTCAATCAATATGGCTCTCAAATAGAATAAAAAATAACAACATCCGCCTGTAAACATGATTTGCAGGAAATGTTTGTTGTAATAGTAATGACTTTTTTGGGCTTTTCTTTGTTAACAGTATAGCAGACGTCGGCACAAAGAGCACATGATAAAAATGTGAGTGTATTTGTGAGAGGCATGTGTATAACCCAGAGGAAAATTATTAGTAATATTTTCAAGTGTAACCTAATAATATGTTTATGCAGTGGAAAATGAAAAATATACAGTGCCAAATCTCTAAAGACTGCATATTTCACTTGACAAATATTCTTCCAAAAAAGGAGACCATTTCTTATTGTTATTAGTGAATCTCATTAAAAAATATTGAATCCTACTGTAATTTTTCTTTCGGTGTATAATTGATATACAAAAAAATTTCAAAAAGAAGCGACGAGAACCTACTTCACTGAAAGCTGACAAGCAACTGAATGCATTTTTAAGCTCTTTTTAACGAACTTTGTTGATGTTCGTGCCCTATATGTGTAAAAAGCCGAAATAGATCTTCCCCTGAGGGACATTGGTGCCCTCTGTTAACAGACTTAGTGTAACAGACTTAGTGTAAGTCTGTTAACTGAACAGAAAAAACAAAAACAATTTTGCATTGTATGGCATATTTGGTCAGTTCTGTTAACATTGAAAAGCCCAGTAAAGTTATTACAAATCTATTACAACAAATATTTCTTGCAAATCTTGTTTACAGGCGGATGTTGTTATTCTTTATTTTATTTGAGAGCCATATTGATTGAATTCTCTTTTACGCATTATGTTATTAACATAAGATCTCAATTACTATTGTTTGTCTTGTCTCCTACCAGTGTTGCAAAACTGAAATTTTGAAATGGTACTCGACTATAACTGTAAGAGCACTTTTTTGCAAATATTTTTTTAATATATCGTTCTGATGGAGATGTCTGACATTGGGTTTGGACCGTGGGCTCACGTCTAGTAAGCCCGCACACTAGCTACTAGACTATTTATTTATTTATATTTAATACACATACGGCATGGAACAGTAAAACTAACGACATATTCGTGTTCCGCATTTACAAAATAAAAATAGGTGATTCGGAACGTAACAAAACGTAAAAGCCCCGTTTAGTAAAACATCGTCGGAACGTAATAGAACATACGTTCATTTTCAGCATATGAAGAGCAATGTAAACGCTTACTGAAATTACATTACTGTTCGGCAAGCGTTCTCATTGCTTTTCGTATTCTAAAAACGAACGTACGTTTCGGGCACGATTGGCTAACCGGGGCTAAAGACTAGTTCTATCTTTAGCATTACGTTGAACATGTTGCAAATGCATTAATAGTAGTGTTTTTCATTTTCCGGACTTATTCATTTCCCGGGAAACCGGGATTAATTTTGAAATTATTGAATTTCGGGATCCCGGCAATTCCCGCCTAGAACATAAAATCATATATTTACTTTGTTAAGTACGTATTTTTTATTTTAAATTCATATTAATGAGACGAAAAACATAAAACAAAATAACAATAGAAATATATAAAAGGTACAGTTCTTTAAAAAAATAAATAATTCAATATATTTTAAAAACTAGTTAAAAATATATACGTAAAACATAAAAAAACTATATATATATCTATAAACATATTTATTTAATACATACTTTTAAAATGAGTTTTTAAAACCGACAATGCGTTTATTGATTCATCTGAAAGTCGGTTTCTAATTTTGCTAACATATTGACCCGCGAGAGAGAAAACTCTCTCGCTTTCAACAGATGTTGGCTTAATAGTTAACAAGGCCTCTAAAAGATTTTTTATGTTTTATTTATTATGCTTACCAGATTATTTTGCTTAGATACCAGATTCTCCAAAAAAAATTAAGTCTCTTTTTTATCGAACCGTTAGGTACATTAGTGTTTGATGTAGATATTTCACATCACATATTTATTGCATCGTTTAAAATGTCCTCAAAATTTTTATCTTCTAAAATATCATTATCGTTGCTTTCTATTTCTTCTAATTTTATATTTTTTTCAGTAAAAAGACGGTTATAAATTTGTTCTGCATATAAAATAATTGAGGGTTTTGAAGCATTGGGAAAAAATTTATTATTTTTCCATTGTCTTTGCAAAAGTAAAATTGTCTTTGCAAAAGCAAAATTGTCTTTGCAAAAGCAAAATTGTCTTTGCAAAATCAATTGTCTTTGCAAAAGCAATTGTCTTTGCAAAAGCAAAATTGTCTTTGCAAAAGCAAAATTGTCTTTGCAAAAGCAAAATTGTCTTTGCAAAAGCAATTGTCTTTGCAAAAGCAAAATTGTCTTTGCAAAAGCAAAATTGTCTTTGCAAAAGCAAAATTGTCTTTGCAAAAGCAATTGTCTTTGCAAAAGCAATTGTCTTTTCAAAAGCAAAATTGTCTTTGCAAAAGCAATTGTCTTTGCAAAAGCAATTGTCTTTGCAAAAGCAAAATTGTCTTTGCAAAAGCAAAATTGTCTTTGCAAAAGCAATTGTCTTTGCAAAAGCAATTGTCTTTGCTAAAGCAAAATCGTCTTTGCAAAAGCAATTGTGTTTGCAAAAGCAAAATTGTCTTTGCAAATGCAATTGCCTTTGCAAAAGCAAAATTGTCTTTGCAAAAGCAATTGTCTTTGCAAAAGCAATTGTCTTTGCAAAAGCAATTGTCTTTGCAAAAGCAATTGTCTTTGCAAATGCAATTGTCTTTGCAAAAGCAAAATTGTCTTTGCAAAAGCAAAATTGTCTTTGCAAAAGCAATTGTCTTTGCAAAAGCAAAATTGTCTTTGCAAAAGCAAAATTGTCTTTGCAAAAGCAATTGTCTTTGCAAAAGCAAAATTGTCTTTGCAAAAGCAAAATTGTCTTTGCAAAAGCAAAATTGTCTTTGCAAAAGCAATTGTCTTTGCAAAAGCAAAATTGTCTTTGCAAAAGCAAAATTGTCTTTGCAAAAGCAATTGTCTTTGCAAAAGCAAAATTGTCTTTGCAAAAGCAATTGTCATTGCAAAAGCAATTGTCTTTGCAAAAACAAAATTGTCTTTGCAATAGCAAAATTGTCTTTGCAAAAGCAAAATTGTCTTTGCAAAAGCAATTGTCTTTGCAAAAGCAAAATCGTCTTTGCAAAAGCAATTGTCTTTGTAAAAGCAATTCTTTTTGCAAAAGCAAAATTGTCTTTGCAAATGCAATTGTCTTTGCAAAAGCAAAATTGTCTTTGCAAAAGCAATTGTCTTTGCAAAAGCAATTGTCTTTGCAAAAGCAATTGTCTTTGCAAATGCAATTGTCTTTGCAAAAGCAAAATTGTCTTTGCAAAAGCAAAATTGTCTTTGCAAAAGCAATTGTCTTTGCAAAAGCAAAATTGTCTTTGCAAAAGCAAAATTGTCTTTGCAAAAGCAATTGTCTTTGCAAAAGCAAAATTGTCTTTGCAAAAGCAAAATTGTCTTTGCAAAAGCAAAATTGTCTTTGCAAAAGCAAAATTGTCTTTGCAAAAGCAATTGTCTTTGCAAAAGCAATTGTCTTTGCAAAAGCAATTGCCTTTGCAAAAGCAATTGTCTTTGCAAAAGCAAAATTGTATTTGCAAAAGCAATTGTCTTTGCAAAAGCAAAATTGTCTTTGCAATTGACTTTGCAAAGCAAAATTGTCTTTGCAAAAGCAATTGTCTTTGCAAAAGCAAAATTGTCTTTGCAAAAGCAAAATTGTCTTTGCAAAAGCAAAATTGTCTTTGCAAAAGCAATGGTCTTTGCAAAAGCAAAATTGTCTTTGCAAAAGCAGAATTGTCTTTGCAAAAGCAAAATTGTCTTTGCAAAAGCAATTGTCTTTGCAAAAGCAATTGTCTTTGCAAAAGCAAAATTGTCTTTGCAAAAGCAATTGTCTTTGCAAAAGCAAAATTGTCTTTGTAAAAGCAAAATTGTCTTTGCAAAAGCAAAATTGTCTTTGCAAAAGCAAAATTGTCTTTGCAAAAGCAAAATTGTCTTTGCAAAAGCAATTGTCTTTGCAAAAGCAATTGTCTTTGCAAAAGCAAAATTGTCTTTGCAAAAGCAAAATTGTCTTTGCAAAAGCAAAATTGTCTTTGCAAAAGCAATTGTCTTTGCAAAAGCAATTGTCTTTGCAAAAGCAAAATTGTCTTTGCAAAAGCAAAATTGTCTTTGCAAAAGCAAAATTGTCTTTGCGAAATCAATTGTCTTTGCAAAAGCAATTGTCTTTGCAAAAGCAATTGTCTTTGCAAAAGCAAAATTGTCTTTGCAAAATCAATTGTCTTTGCAAAAGCAAAATTGTCTTTGCAAAATCAATTGTCTTTGCAAAAGCAATTGTCTTTGCAAAAGCAAAATTGTCTTTGCAAAAGCAAAATTGTCTTTGCAAAATCAATTGTCTTTGCAAAAGCAATTGTCTTTGCAAAAGCAAAATTGTCTTTGCAAAAGCAAAATTGTCATTGCAAAAGCAAAATTGTCTTTGCAAAAGCAATTGTCTTTGCAAAAGCAAAATTGTCTTTGCAAAAGCAATTGTCTTTGCAAAAGCAATTGTCTTTACAAAAGCAATTGTCTTTGCAAAAGCAATTGTCTTTGCAAAAGCAATTGTCTTTGCAAAAGCAATTGTTTTTGCAAAAGCAATTGTCTTTGCAGAAGCAATTGTCTTTGCAAAAGCAATTGTCTTTGCAAAAGCAAAATTGTCTTTGCAAATGCAATTGTCTTTGCAAAAGCAAAATTGTGTTTGCAAAAGCAATTGTCTTTGCAAAAGCAATTGTCTTTGCAAAAGCAATTGTCTTTGCAAAACCAATTGTCTTTGCAAATGCAATTGTCTTTGCAAAAGCAAAATTGTCTTTGCAAAAGCAATTGTCTTTGCAAAAGCAAAATTGTCTTTGCAAATGCAATTGTCTTTGCAAAAGCAAAATTGTGTTTGCAAAAGCAATTGTCTTTGCAAAAGCAATTGTCTTTGTAAAAGCAATTGTCTTTGCAAAAGCAATTGTCTTTGCAGAAGCAATTGTCTTTGCAAAAGCAATTGTCTTTGCAAAAGCAATTGTCTTTGCAAAAGCAATTGTCTTTGCAAAAGCAATTGTCTTTGCAAAAGCAATTGTCTTTACAAAAGCAATTGTCTTTGCAAAAGCAATTGTCTTTGCAAATGCAATTGTCTTTGCAAAAGCAATTGTCTTTGCAAAAGCAATTGTCTTTGCAAAAGCAATTGTCTTTGCAAAAGCAAAATTGTCTTTGCAAAAGCAATTGTCTTTGCAAAAGCAAAATTGTCTTTGCAAATGCAATTGTCTTTGCAAAAGCAAAATTGTGTTTGCAAAAGCAATTGTCTTTGCAAAAGCAATTGTCTTTGCAAAAGCAATTGTCTTTGCAAAACCAATTGTCTTTGCAAATGCAATTGTCTTTGCAAAAGCAAAATTGTCTTTGCAAAAGCAATTGTCTTTGCAAAAGCAAAATTGTGTTTGCAAAAGCAATTGTCTTTGCAAAAGCAATTGTCTTTGCAAAAGCAATTGTCTTTGCAAAAGCAAAATTGTCTTTGCAAAAGCAATTGTCTTTGCAAAAGCAATTGTCTTTGCAAAAGCAATTGTCTTTGCAAAAGCAATTGTCTTTGCAAAAGCAAAATTGTCTTTGCAAAAGCAATTGTCTTTGCAAAAGCAAAATTGTCTTTGCAAATGCAATTGTCTTTGCAAAAGCAAAATTGTGTTTGCAAAAGCAATTGTCTTTGCAAAAGCAATTGTCATTGCAAAAGCAATTGTCTTTGCAAAACCAATTGTCTTTGCAAATGCAATTGTTTTTGCAAAAGCAAAATTGTCTTTGCAAAAGCAATTGTCTTTGCAAAAGCAAAATTGTCTTTGCAAATGCAATTGTCTTTGCAAAAGCAAAATTGTGTTTGCAAAAGCAATTGTCTTTGCAAAAGCAATTGTCTTTGCAAAAGCAATTGTCTTTGCAGAAGCAATTGTCTTTGCAAAAGCAATTGTGTTTGCAAAAGCAATTGTCTTTGCAAATGCAATTGTCTTTGCAAAAGCAAAATTGTCTTTGCAAAAGCAATTGTCTTTGCAAAAGCAATTGTCTTTGCAAAAGCAATTGCCTTTGCAAAAGCAATTGTCTTTGCAAAAGCAAAATTGTATTTGCAAAAGCAATTGTCTTTGCAAAAGCAAAATTGTCTTTGCAATTGACTTTGCAAAGCAAAATTGTCTTTGCAAAAGCAATTGTCTTTGCAAAAGCAAAATTGTCTTTGCAAAAGCAAAATTGTCTTTGCAAAAGCAAAATTGTCTTTGCAAAAGCAATTGTCTTTGCAAAAGCAAAATTGTCTTTGCAAAAGCAGAATTGTCTTTGCAAAAGCAAAATTGTCTTTGCAAAAGCAATTGTCTTTGCAAAAGCAATTGTCTTTGCAAAAGCAAAATTGTCTTTGCAAAAGCAATTGTCTTTGCAAAAGCAAAATTGTCTTTGTAAAAGCAAAATTGTCTTTGCAAAAGCAAAATTGTCTTTGCAAAAGCAAAATTGTCTTTGCAAAAGCAAAATTGTCTTTGCAAAAGCAATTGTCTTTGCAAAAGCAATTGTCTTTGCAAAAGCAAAATTGTCTTTGCAAAAGCAAAATTGTCTTTGCAAAAGCAATTGTCTTTGCAAAAGCAATTGTCTTTGCAAAAGCAATTGTCTTTGCAAAAGCAAAATTGTCTTTGCAAAAGCAAAATTGTCTTTGCAAAAGCAAAATTGTCTTTGCAAAAGCAATTGTCTTTGCAAAAGCAAAATTGTCTTTGCAAAATCAATTGTCTTTGCAAAAGCAAAATTGTCTTTGCAAAATCAATTGTCTTTGCAAAAGCAATTGTCTTTGCAAAAGCAATTGTCTTTGCAAAAGCAAAATTGTCTTTGCAAAAGCAAAATTGTCTTTGCAAAATCAATTGTCTTTGCAAAAGCAATTGTCTTTGCGAAAGCAAAATTGTCTTTGCAAAAGCAAAATTGTCTTTGCAAAAGCAAAATTGTCTTTGCAAAAGCAATTGTCTTTGCAAAAGCAAAATTGTCTTTGCAAAAGCAATTGTCTTTGCAAAAGCAATTGTCTTTACAAAAGCAATTGTCTTTGCAAAAGCAATTGTCTTTGCAAAAGCAATTGTCTTTGCAAAAGCAATTGTTTTTGCAAAAGCAATTGTCTTTGCAGAAGCAATTGTCTTTGCAAAAGCAATTGTCTTTGCAAAAGCAAAATTGTCTTTGCAAATGCAATTGTCTTTGCAAAAGCAAAATTGTGTTTGCAAAAGCAATTGTCTTTGCAAAAGCAATTGTCTTTGCAAAACCAATTGTCTTTGCAAATGCAATTGTCTTTGCAAAAGCAAAATTGTCTTTGCAAAAGCAATTGTCTTTGCAAAAGCAAAATTGTCTTTGCAAATGCAATTGTCTTTGCAAAAGCAAAATTGTGTTTGCAAAAGCAATTGTCTTTGCAAAAGCAATTGTCTTTGCAAAAGCAATTGTCTTTGCAAAAGCAATTGTCTTTGCAGAAGCAATTGTCTTTGCAAAAGCAATTGTCTTTGCAAAAGCAATTGTCTTTGCAAAAGCAATTGTCTTTGCAAAAGCAATTGTCTTTGCATAAGCAATTGTCTTTACAAAAGCAATTGTCTTTGCAAAAGCAATTGTCTTTGCAAATGCAATTGTCTTTGCAAAAGCAATTGTCTTTGCAAAAGCAATTGTCTTTGCAAAAGCAATTGTCTTTGCAAAAGCAAAATTGTCTTTGCAAAAGCAATTGTCTTTGCAAAAGCAAAATTGTCTTTGCAAATGCAATTGTCTTTGCAAAAGCAAAATTGTGTTTGCAAAATCAATTGTCTTTGCAAAAGCAATTGTCTTTGCAAAAGCAATTGTCTTTGCAAAACCAATTGTCTTTGCAAATGCAATTGTCTTTGCAAAAGCAAAATTGTCTTTGCAAAAGTAATTGTCTTTGCAAAAGCAAAATTGTGTTTGCAAAAGCAATTGTCTTTGCAAAAGCAATTGTCTTTGCAAAAGCAATTGTCTTTGCAAAAGCAAAATTGTCTTTGCAAAAGCAATTGTCTTTGCAAAAGCAATTGTCTTTGCAAAAGCAATTGTCTTTGCAAAAGCAATTGTCTTTGCAAAAGCAAAATTGTCTTTGCAAAAGCAATTGTCTTTGCAAAAGCAAAATTGTCTTTGCAAATGCAATTGTCTTTGCAAAAGCAAAATTGTGTTTGCAAAAGCAATTGTCTTTGCAAAAGCAATTGTCATTGCAAAAGCAATTGTCTTTGCAAAACCAATTGTCTTGGCAAATGCAATTGTTTTTGCAAAAGCAAAATTGTCTTTGCAAAAGCAATTGTCTTTGCAAAAGCAAAATTGTCTTTGCAAATGCAATTGTCTTTGCAAAAGCAAAATTGTGTTTGCAAAAGCAATTGTCTTTGCAAAAGCAATTGTCTTTGCAAAAGCAATTGTCTTTGCAAAAGCAATTGTCTTTGCAGAAGCAATTGTCTTTGCAAAAGCAATTGTCTTTGCAAAAGCAATTGTCTTTGCAAAAGCAATTGTCTTTGCAAAAGCAATTGTCTTTGCAAAAGCAATTGTCTTTACAAAAGCAATTGTCTTTGCAAAAGCAATTGTCTTTGCAAATGCAATTGTCTTTGCAAAAGCAATTGTCTTTGCAAAAGCAATTGTCTTTGCAAAAGCAATTGTCTTTGCAAAAGCAAAATTGTCTTTGCAAAAGCAATTGTCTTTGCAAAAGCAAAATTGTCTTTGCAAATGCAATTGTCTTTGCAAAAGCAAAATTGTGTTTGCAAAAGCAATTGTCTTTGCAAAAGCAATTGTCTTTGCAAAAGCAATTGTCTTTGCAAAAGCAATTGTCTTTGCAGAAGCAATTGTCTTTGCAAAAGCAATTGTGTTTGCAAAAGCAATTGTCTTTGCAAATGCAATTGTCTTTGCAAAAGCAAAATTGTCTTTGCAAAAGCAATTGTCTTTGCAAAAGCAAAATTGTCTTTGCAAAGACAATTGCTTTTCCAAAGGCAATTGCTTTTGCAAAGACAATTTTGCTTTTGCAAAGACAATTTTGCTTTTGCAAAGACAATTTTGCTTTTGCAAAGACAATTGCTTTTGCAAAGACAATTTTGCTTTTGCAAAGACAATTGCATTTGCAAAGACAATTGCTTTTGCAAAGACAATTGCTTTTGCAAAGACAATTGCTTTTGCAAAGACAATTGCTTTTGCAAAGACAATTGCTTTTGCAAACACAATTTTGATTTTGCAAAGACAATTGCATTTGCAAAGACAATTTTGCTTTTGCAAAGACAATTTTGCTTTTGCAAAGACAATTGCTTTTGCAAAGACAATTTTGCTTTTGCAAAGACAATTGCATTTGCAAAGACAATTGCTTTTGCAAAGACAATTGCTTTTGCAAAGACAATTGCTTTTGCAAAGACAATTGCTTTTGCAAACACAATTTTGCTTTTGCAAAGACAATTGCATTTGCAAAGACAATTTCGCTTTTGCAAAGACAATTGCTTTTGCAAAGACAATTTTGCTTTTGCAAAGACAATTGCTTTTGCAAAGACAATTTTGCTTTTGCAAAGACAATTGCTTTTGCAAAGACAATTGCTTTTGCAAAGACAATTTTGCTTTTGCAAAGACAATTTAGCTTTTGCAAAGACAATTTTGCTTTTGCAAAGACAATTGCTTTTGCAAAGACAATTTTGCTTTTGCAAAGACAATTTTGCTTTTGCAAAGACAATTTTTCTTTTGCAAAGACAATTGCATTTGCAAAGACAATTGTTTTTGCAAAGACAATTGCATTTGCAAAGACAATTGCTTTTGCAAAGACAATTGCTTTTGCAAAGACAATTTTGCTTTTGCAAAGACAATTTTGCTTTTGCAAAGACAATTGCTTTTGCAAAGACAATTTTGCTTTTGCAAAGACAATTGCATTTGCAAAGACAATTTTGCTTTTGCAAAGACAATTTTGCTTTTGCAAGGACAATTGCTTTTGCAAAGACAATTGCTTTTGCAAAGACAATTTTGCTTTTGCAAAGACAATTGCTTTTGCAAAGACAATTTTGCATTTGCAAAGACAATTGCTTTTGCAAAGACAATTTTTCTTTTGCAAAGACAATTGCATTTGCAAAGACAATTGTTTTTGCAAAGACAATTGCATTTGCAAAGACAATTGCTTTTGCAAAGACAATTGCTTTTGCAAAGACAATTTTGCTTTTGCAAAAACAATTGCTTTTGCAAAAACAATTTTGCTTTTGCAAAGACAATTTTGCTTTTGCAAAGACAATTTTGCTTTTGCAAAGACAATTGCTTTTGCAAAGACAATTTTGCTTTTGCAAAGACAATTGCATTTGCAAAGACAATTGCTTTTGCAAAGACAATTTTGCTTTTGCAAAGACAATTGCATTTGCAAAGACAATTGCTTTTGCAAAGACAATTGCTTTTGCAAAGACAATTGCTTTTGTAAAGACAATTGCTTTTGCAAAGACAATTGCTTTTGCAAAGACAATTTTGCTTTTCCAAAGACAATTGCTTTTGCAAAGACAATTGCTTTTGCAAAGACAATTGCTTTTGCAAAGACAATTGCTTTTGCAAAGACAATTGCTTTTGCAAAGACAATTGCTTTTGCAAAGACAATTTTGCTTTTGCAAAGACAAATGCTTTTGCAAAAACAATTTTGCTTTTGCAAAGACAATTTTGCTTTTGCAAAGACAATTTTGCTTTTGCAAAGACAATTTTGCTTTTGCAAAGACAATTTTGCTTTTGCAAAGCCAATTGCTTTTGCAAAGACAATTGCTTTTGCAAAGACAATTTTGCTTTTGCAAAGACAATTGCTTTTGCAAAGACAATTGATTTTGCAAAGACAATTTTGCTTTTGCAAAGACAATTGCTTTTGCAAAGACAATTTTGCTTTTGCAAAGACAATTTTGCTTTTGCAAAGACAATTGCTTTTGCAATGACAATTTTGCTTTTGCAAAGACAATTTTGCTTTTGCAAAGACAATTGCTTTTGCAAAGACAATTGATTTTGCAAAGACAATTTTGCTTTTGCAAAGACAATTGATTTTGCAAAGGCAACTTTGCTTTTGCAAAGACAATTTTGCTTTTGCAAAGACAATTTTGCTTTTGCAAAGACAATTTTGCTTTTACAAAGACAATTTTGCTTTTGCAAAGACAATTGCTTTTGCAAAGACAATTGCTTTTGCAAAGACAATTTTGCTTTTGCAAAGACAATTCTGCTATTGCAAAGACAATTGCTTTTGCAAAGACAATTTTGCTTTTGCAAAGACAATTTTGCTTTTGCAAAGACAATTGCTTTTGCAAAGACAATTGCTTTTGCAAAGACAATTGCTTTTGCAAAGACGATTTTGCTTTTGCAAAGACAATTGCTTTTGCAAAGACAATTTTGCTTTTGCAAAGACAATTTTGCTTTTGCAAAGACAATTTTGTTTTTGCAAAGACAATTGCTTTTGCAATGACAATTGCTTTTGCAAAGACAATTTTGCTTTTGCAAAGACAATTGCTTTTGCAAAGACAATTGATTTTGCAAAGACAATTTTGCTTTTGCAAAGACAATTGCTTTTGCAAAGACAATTTTGCTTTTGCAAAGACAATTTTGCTTTTGCAAAGACAATTTTGCTTTTGCAAAGACAATTTTGCTTTTGCAAAGACAATTTTGCTTTTGCAAAGACAATTGCTTTTGCAAAGACAATTTTGCTTTTGCAAAGACAATTTTGCTTTTGCAAAGACAATTGCTTTTGCAAAGACAATTTTGCTTTTGCAAAGACAATTTTGCTTTTGAAAAGACAATTGCATTTGCAAAGACAATTGCTTTTGCAAAGACAATTGCTTTTGCAAAGACAATTGCTTTTGCAAAGACAATTGCTTTTGCAAAGACAATTTTGCTTTTGCAAAGACAATTGCATTTGCAAAGACAATTTTGCTTTTGCAAACACAATTGCTTTTGCAAAGACGATTTTGCTTTAGCAAAGACAATTGCTTTTGCAAAGACAATTGCTTTTGCAAAGACAATTTTGCTTTTGCAAAGACAATTTTGCTTTTGCAAAGACAATTGCTTTTGCAAAGACAATTGCTTTTGCAAAGACAATTTTGCTTTTGAAAAGACAATTGCTTTTGCAGAGACAATTGCTTTTGCAAAGACAATTTTGCTTTTGCAAAGACAATTTTGCTTTTGCAAAGACAATTTTGCTTTTGCAAAGACAATTGCTTTTGCAAAGACAATTTTGCTTTTGCAAAGACAATTTTGCTTTTGCAAAGACAATTTTGCTTTTGCAAAGACAATTGCTTTTGCAAAGACAATTGATTTTGCAAAGACAATTTTGCTTTTGCAAAGACAATTTTGCTTTTGCAAAGACAATTTTACTTTTGCAAAGACAATGGAAAAATAATAAATTTTTTCCCAATGCTTCAAAACCCTCAATTATTTTATATGCAGAACAAATTTATAACCGTCTTTTTACTGAAAAAAATATAAAATTAGAAGAAATAGAAAGCAACGATAATGATATTTTAGAAGATAAAAATTTTGAGGACATTTTAAACGATGCAATAAATATGTGATGTGAAATATCTACATCAAACACTAATGTACCTAACGGTTCGATAAAAAAGAGACTTAATTTTTTTTGGAGAATCTGGTATCTAAGCAAAATAATCTGGTAAGCATAATAAATAAAACATAAAAAATCTTTTAGAGGCCTTGTTAACTATTAAGCCAACATCTGTTGAAAGCGAGAGAGTTTTCTCTCTCGCGGGTCAATATGTTAGCAAAATTAGAAACCGACTTTCAGATGAATCAATAAACGCATTGTCGGTTTTAAAAACTCATTTTAAAAGTATGTATTAAATAAATATGTTTATAGATATATATATAGTTTTTTTATGTTTTACGTATATATTTTTAACTAGTTTTTAAAATATATTGAATTATTTATTTTTTTAAAGAACTGTACCTTTTATATATTTCTATTGTTATTTTGTTTTATGTTTTTCGTCTCATTAATATGAATTTAAAATAAAAAATACGTACTTAACAAAGTAAATATATGATTTTATGTTCTAGGCGGGAATTGCCGGGATCCCGAAATTCAATAATTTCAAAATTAATCCCGGTTTCCCGGGAAATGAATAAGTCCGGAAAATGAAAAACACTACTATTAATGCATTTGCAACATGTTCAACGTAATGCTAAAAATAGAACTAGTCTTTAGCCCCGGTTAGCCAATCGTGCCCGAAACGTACGTTCGTTTTTAGAATACGAAAAGCAATGAGAACGCTTGCCGAACAGTAATGTAATTTCAGTAAGCGTTTACATTGCTCTTCATATGCTGAAAATGAACGTATGTTCTATTACGTTCCGACGATGTTTTACTAAACGGGGCTTTTACGTTTTGTTACGTTCCGAATCACCTATTTTTATTTTGTAAATGCGGAACACGAATATGTCGTTAGTTTTACTGTTCCATGCCGTATGTGTATTAAATATAAATAAATAAATAGTCTAGTAGCTAGTGTGCGGGCTTACTAGACGTGAGCCCACGGTCCAAACCCAATGTCAGACATCTCCATCAGAACGATATATTAAAAAAATATTTGCAAAAAAGTGCTCTTACAGTTATAGTCGAGTAGCATTTCAAAATTTCAGTTTTGCAACACTGGTAGGAGACAAGACAAACAATAGTAATTGAGATCTTATGTTAATAACATAATGCGCAAAAGAGAATTCAATCAATATGGCTCTCAAATAAAATAAAGAATAACAACATCCGCCTGTAAAAAAGATTTGCAAGAAATATTTGTTGTAATAGATTTGTAATAACTTTACTGGGCTTTTCAATGTTAACAGAACTGACCAAATATGCCATACAATGCAAAATTGTTTTTGTTTTTTCTGTTCAGTTAACAGACTTACACTAAGTCTGTTACACTAAGTCTGTTAACAGAGGGCACCAATGTCCCTCAGGGGAAGATCTATTTCGGCTTTTTACACATATAGGGCACGAACATCAACAAAGTTCGTTAAAAAGAGCGTAAAAATGCATTCAGTTGCTTGTCAGCTTTCAGTGAAGTAGGTTCTCGTCGCTTCTTTTTGAAATTTTTTTGTATATCAATTATACACCCAAAGAAAAATTACAGTAGGATTCAATATTTTTTAATGAGATTCACTAATAACAATAAGAAATGGTCTCCTTTTTTGGAAGAATATTTGTCAAGTGAAATATGCAGTCTTTAGAGATTTGGCACTGTACATTTTTCATTTTCCACTGCATAAACATATTATTAGGTTACACTTGAAAATATTACTAACAATTTTCCTCTGGGTTATATACATGCCTCTCACAAATACACTCACATTTTTATCATGTGCTCTTTGTGCCGACGTCTGCTATACTGTTAACAAAGAAAAGCCCAAAAAAGTCATTACTATTACAACAAACATTTCCTGCAAATCATGTTTACAGGCGGATGTTGTTATTTTTTATTCTATTTGAGAGCCATATTGATTGAATTCTCTTTTATGCATTATGTTATTAACATAAGATTTCAATTACTATTGTATGTCTTGTTCCCAACCAAAACAGCATAACATCCTCTAAATATTGTCTGGGTTTTGTTTTCTATTTCATGTTTTTCTCTTTTCTTTGCGTTTATGTTTTGCTTTTTAGTTTCTTGAAAATATTAGAAGTTTTGCGAGTGCGTGACGTGCGAAATGAAATTAATTCCTAAAACAAATACGGTTATTAATTTAATTGTGTTATTATTTAAACAAAAATGCGTCTTTTAAACAATGAAAGTTAATAATAAGGGTTTCGCGTTTGTGTTTTGGTATTGAAAATGTTTTAATAAAAAAAGAAATAATTATTAAGCAAGAATGTACCGTCGGTGTTAAGTACCGTATACGTGCAGATATTTGTGTTGTTACTGTGTTGCTTAGAATAATATAAAAAATAATAAATTAATAAAAAAAGTAGCCCTTTAAAGTGAAATAAATAATTAAAGAAATTCTTTAGCAAGATAGCTTTAATAACTCTTTCACACACGGAATGCATTTTATGACATAACCTCACATTTACCTGTTACTGTTTTGACAGGTACTGACTGTAAAGACAGAGAACTTTACGGAAATGTCTGTAAGTGGTAAGTTTTATAATTTTTTAGTTACATGTCAATGAATAATTTTGTTTATAAAGAAAAAAAATTAATTCAATAGAAAAACACCAAACAATGATAAACTATTTTTTTATATAAAAAAAGAATATAAAAAGTAACACTACGCAACAAAATAAACAAAAAAATAAATATACCCAGCTAATCGTATTGCATAGGTTGTGAGTTTTGTTGAGTAGAACTCAAATTTAATTTTTTTTAAATTTCTTGAACTCTGCAAACTTGTTTTATTTGACAAAAACGGTATTTGTAATCTTTTCACACAAAATTTTTGTTTTCCCAAATATTTTTTAACCTATTTTCAAAATCCAAAGTTTTTTGAAAAGGGTAGAGATGAGCCTTTATATATATTACAATAAGGTAATCATTTAAAATTTAAATCCCTGAGTCATGTAAGATACGTATAGCCTCGACAATATTTCTCGCGTCTTCTCTATTGACCAACATCATATCCCCATCACCCCATCGCTTCTTAACTTTGTTTCAATTTCATTGACTAAGTTTTGTTAGCTAAGCAGGTTAATGGTCTGGCGTAGAAGCGTCTATTGATGAGAAACATATTACTGACTGCGCCAAGCCATTATATAGGATTGTTGTACTTCTGTAGGAAGTCTGTATCTTATACATACATACTTCCTTAACTTCTTCCAGCCCACTGCTCTGAGACGAATTATGTCAGGTATAGTGCCATCCCCGTAATATTGGCTACTGGACAATGTAGCAAAAATTGCTCTAGCTTTTTGATGTCTTATCCGCATGCCTAGCTTTTATCGTTTTATATCATCAGCGTGTGTCCCTTGAGTAAGCTCATTAGCGTGCTAATGTAGCTTTGATTTATTTTTAAAATACTCTTCATTAGGATTGTCTCAAAGCATTTTTGTAATTCTTCCTTCTGTATCATTACACCACACTAGACGATGTAATGTATTCGCCCACTTCCCTAGCAAGCGTGCTCTGAAAGGCATTGGGTTATCAAAGCTATTGATGAGAAACTTATTGTTGACTGAGTTCTATTCTTTGTTGGAAGCAAGTGTTATTTTTATAAACTTAAAACCCATGATGACAATTTCATAGAATTTCCGTGGGTTTGTATTCAAGCACTTTAACAGCTGCACAGGCTGCCAATCAATCTGTTAAACACAGTTATAGAAACCATAAATATGATATTGTTTAGCAAAACCCAAGGAAATTTTTTGGTAAAAAAATTCGTTGGAAAAACAGTGTTGTAAAGTAATTAAATCAATAAAAATCTGAATCACATTGTTTATTACGCAAATCATAAAAAAAGGATTGAAATTTGCCAAGAACTATATGAGGAATTACCACTTTCTTTAAGAGGTACCTGTCTGCACAAGCATGCTCTACCAAGTCGTAAACGCTAACAACACACACCCCAGATAGCATAAAAAGACATAACAATTAGTCAAGCAGTATCAGTTCAGCTTCAAAGTCCTTTGGAAGAACACACAAAAATTTTTTTGCGACTTCAACAATATTTTCTTGAAAATTTTTAAAAATTTAATAATGGCACCTGTTCCATCCAAAAATATTAGAAGCAGCCCTGTAAAGGATCCATTACATAAGGTCCAACCGTCAAAACTTAGTGTACCGTACGTGCTTTTGGTACACCGTCAAACGTTAAGTAAGACAAAGGCAGGAGTTATGCGCAAAGCCTGTACAAAACTGCAGCTGACGGAAAAACTCATCACGAATGCAATGAAAAATGCACTCAAATGTACTCCAGACGATTTGCAGATACTCAGTCGGGAAACCATTTTCAAAAAGAATTTAAGACGACATATTGCACACATGAGATTTTGTCAATTTATGCAGATGAAGAAGAAGAAACAGCAACAGAAAGAACAAGCCAAACAAGAGGAACTGCAACCACATCCGGCGGATAGCAACATTAACGATAACATTACCATGGAAGATATTCAACCGAGTGATGAAGATATATATGCATGGGAGTGACTTTGATATTTTCTACCATTATTGCTTAAGTAAACTTTTTTATGTATGTTCTTAAAAATTTGCTTGTATTCTTATAATTTAAGATTTAAATAAAAACGATTTTAAAATCCAAAGAAAAAATCAATTTTTGTTAAATCATTCTTTGGAAAATTTAAACACTTTTAAATGGGAAAAATTCATTTTTTTGATTACAAAATAATTCATTAATCTTGAAAATTGGAAAGATTAGGGTTAATATAAGGAGTAGCAGGGAGAATATTGGTTTCCATACTCAACGCAATGACAAATTTCAAATACAGAAAAACAGCACTGCTACGAGAATTCACAATAAAAAGCAGACGAATATTCAAGAAGAGGACTTTCCGCGTCTCTGCTATGGTGAGAACCTTTCTATCGGATAGAGACAGATATTTAGAAAAGTATACTTTTCAACTAAGTATAAGAATAAATAAAGTAAAGAATTGAGATTTATAGCGACTGCTACGAGAGTCAAAGGTATCGTAGATGCCATAGGCATGCAATTCCAATTTTGATGTTTTACGTGATTATGAAAAGCTTTCCACGAGATTAACCCAGCGTTTATCCACAATGTGATAACTCCCTAGGAACGTACAATTGCGTTATTCAATCGTGATATGGATGAGGTTCTGATCCGTTTCATAACCAAAGTTGAGCTACCACAACGCACTGGAGACCAAATAAATTTAATTTTTAGTGATTGAGTAGGTACACCAAAAAATGCTACGAGAGTTAATAGTATCGTTACCTTAAGCCAAGCATATATCGTTTGCCATTTGATTGTTCAAATTTTCTTCTGCAAAATAATGTATCACTGACAGTTTCTCCAAAGATATTTGTATAATTTATTTCAATTTTTTTTTTAATTAGTAGGCCGGTGGGTTGAAGAAGAGAAGACCAACTAACGGTTTCATGCCTATTGACATACACCTAAGCCATCATGTAGGCTTATCGTACGTTCACTATTAGAAATGCTAGCTGAATTTCTACAGGAGTTTCGTATATTGTGGAAAACATCCTTCACTTTTACTAGTCCACTCCAATATTGGGATCTGGGTAATGAAACAAAAAGTGCTCCATCTTTTCGATGTTTTCACCGTATGCCCAGCATTTATTGTTTTCTATCACCACGTGTGTCCTTTGAGTAAGCACATTAGCGTGCTTATGTAGCCTTAATTTAGCCCTAAGATTGCCTCAAAGTATTTTTGTAATTCTTCCTACTTGAGTAATTATTCCATAATAGAATATGTGACGTATTCGTCCACTTCCCCGGCATAGTTTTTAATGCACTGAAAGGCATTGGCTTATCCAAGCTTATTGTATGTAATACTTTAGCTCTGTTAGCCAGAGAATATTCGTTTCCGCATTTCCAATCACTACTTGATGACTAGGTACCTATATAACGCGTACCTTTCCATGACTGTAGTAATTTTTAATCGTCTATTTAAACTCCTGGATAGCCTTTGATGTTGTATTTCTGAATGTTGTTGCCCAAATTATCCGTTGACTATCTGTTAAGATATTTAAGTCCCTATACGTCAAGTTTACCAAATGATTACTAGCCCAGATCATACATTATCTGCGTAACTGCGCTTGAAAAGCTGTATTATCGTCTGACAGCTGGAGGCAAAGTTTGGTTTCTGGTTCTGAAAATGTGTAACATGACCATTACGGATACAGCGAGTTCGTTATGCTTGATAGTGATAACACTCTTTGCCCATACGTATTCATGGCATGCCATCTCTGAAGTATTTACTTATTTATCAAACGAATTACTAGCCCTGATCATATATTCCCGGATCGTGAGTATTACCGCTTGGAAAACCGAATTATGGTCCGGTAGGTTAGGTTCGGTTAGGTTAGAGGACGTGTACTTGTCAACTGTGACAAGATCAGTACCCGGAGTTCGAATTGACCCAACGTCCTAGCTTCTCACACCACTCGTGTTGTGTGCTTTAATTTTATACATGAGTGGCGGGACCTATAGTTTAAAGTCGACTCCGAATGACGGATTTTTGAGAAGCTTTTCATGGCAATTTTTACTCTCAGAATTTTTGTCAGAAATCTGCTGAGAGGGTATTTCGGGTATTTCGTCTAATAAGCCAACACACTATCTACTAGACTACAGTCCGGTAGCCGGAACTAAAGACTAGTTTCTGGTTATTTCATATAGAGGTCCAGTCTCGTCCTATCTCCGTGTAACAACTAGTCCCTAACCGTGTAACAAATAGTCCCCAACTGATAGCAACTGTGGCATATATCCGCTTGAACAAGAAAGTCGATCCGGTTTTACAATGAGGTTGGGAGTAAGTGTTTAAATCATACAAAGTCTATCATCTGAAAAAGACCAGACACCTTATGATATTCATAAATTGTGCCATAATAGTGCCTTCCTTGAGGATGCTCTATAAAGATCGAGAGAAGCCAGTATTGGTACTAAAATCATACTAATTTATTTAAACAAATTTGTGTAAATAAATCATGATAAATAAATTATTTATTGTATTAAATTATAAACTTTAAAAACTCAACTTACTCGTAGTACGATAAGTACTTAAATTTCATAGTTATTGTCTAAATTTATCGTGTATCATTATTGAATGAATAATTTAAAAACATAAGGAAAAAAACTCCAATAAATACGATCAAAAATATTCAACAAAATTTGGCTAAAAAAAACCAAAACAACCACAATTAGATTTGGGTATTTGGGTAACACATTTCCACATGCCATACGTACATACATACATATGTACATACATATGTATGTATATACATATGTACATACATATGTATGTATGTACGTACTTCACATGCAAATGCAAAACTGGCTGCAGCAACCATGTGAATATGGCGTTAAAAATTTTGCCAACAAATTGTTGCAGCAAACATTATGAGTTAAAGACGGTGTGGAACGTAAAACGAAACGGCAACAAAAAGAAATATAGAACATATAGTGCAAGCATGTATGTATGTATGTGCATAAGCAGATATTGGAAAAATGGTTTTGACGTGCAAAACTAATTATTGAATTGTCAAGTTTATCGTGTATTTGTGATTTCTGCCGCCGCCGCCGCACAATGGCTGCCAGCCATACTCTAAATGCAGTTGATGCCAAATTAAACAACCCACCCACTTTGAAAGTGGCGCTTTATAAGTACATAAGCAGCTACAGGGTACTGCAAGCGCCTGAGTTATTATGTGGAGATCATAATTAAAAATGAAATGAAAAGCAAAATAATCTGTAGAAAATGAAAGCTTCACAATTCACTCCAACATTATTTTTATCATCGATATTCCATCTCGTTCACTCTCTATTGTCACCACCCTTTACTGCATTACAAATTTCAAAAATTGCAAAAAAAGAAAGAAGATTTCCAAATTGTAGCAACAAACAAGAGTTTTGTAATCATCATCATCATTATTAATACCAATACCATCAACAACATTAGTTTCATCGTCATAACAATCATCCGCAGCATCATCAGCAGCCCTAAAAATCGTGAAGTTTTAATTACGATCTCTCAGTGCAATTTATAAACGAAACTGACAACAGCATTCACACTCAAATCAAACCCCGATATATTGGCACTCAAATTAAAACCCATTGACATACATATGTACACGAAACTTCTAATGATTTTTACACACAAGCATATATACTTACAGTTAGAGTCACATGCATAAGAGATGTTTTAAAATTTTTTATCAAAAATAACATGGCACGATATTCGTTTGTGACATTCGCTTAATGTTTACGCGGATTTTCATTCTTCCCGTTCAAAATTATGTACTCAAGTTAAACTGTCACACCAAAAAAAAAAAGATAAGCTTTGTTTGCAGAATAAACTTGCTTCGTAGTTATTTATAGATACACCACTTTCCCTTTTAATATTAAATTCTTTTAAAAATTGATTTCACTGGAATGTGCTAAGGAAAATAGTTACAGTTCACTTGATGGTAGGCCATCTATCTATGTGGGGCAAGAATGTTGTAGGAAATCAGGACTAACGAACTCGGCGTATCCGTAATGGTTATGTTACACATTTTCAGAACCAGAAACCAAACTTTGTCTCCGACTATCGAATCATAATTCGGTTATTCAAGCGTAGTTGCGCACGATCAGATAATGTATGATCTGGGCTAGTATTCGTTTGATAAGCTTGACGTATAGAAATTTAAATGTCTTAACGGATAGCCCAATAACAACAATTATTGCCCAATTAGGGTAATAACATACAGGAATGCGGGATCAAAAACCGTCCTGGAGTTTAAATAGACGATTAACAATTAATACAATTTCTAGTCATCAAGGAGAGATTGGAAATGAGGTAGCGAATATTCTCTGGCTAACAGACTCAGACTATAACGTACTATAAGCTTGGATGGCCCAATGCCTTTCAGTGCATCAAAAATCATGACGGGGAAATGGGTGAATACGTCACATTGTCTATTGTGGAATACTAATGAAAAGAGAACCGTTGAGTGTTTCAAAAATAAATCTGGGCTACATGCGCATGCTAATGAGCTTACTCAAAGGACACACGTGGTGCTGGAAAACGATAAATGCCGTTAAGACATCGAAAAGATGGAGTATTTTTTGTTGCATTGCCGAGATCCCAGAATCCCAGAATTTTTAGTGTACCTATGGACTCTTTCATCAATGCAGTGTTTACTTAATCAATCACTAAAAATTAGAATTATTTGGTCTCCAGTGAGTTGTAGTGGCTCAACTTTTAATGCGTGGTTATAAGATAGAGCAAAACCTTATCCATATTACGATTGAATAACGCGATATCTCCTAGAGAGTGATCACATTGTGGATAAAGTGTGCGTTGATCTTGTGAAAAACTTTCTTTCTCGTGAAACATTATAATTGGAATTGCATGCCTCTCTTAGCAGTTGCTATAAACCTCAATTACTTGCTTTATTTCTTCTTATACTTCGTTGATATCGTTGATCGCATACTCTTGTGCTTGCTATAGTGAACTCTCGTAGCAGTGCTATTTTTCTGTATTTGAAATTTGTCATTGTGTTTATTTATTTATTTATTTATTTAATTAAGTCAATGGACAAATTCCTTACTGACTAATAACAAAAATAGGTGCAAATAAAATTAAATACAATTACAAACAGTAATATTGAATTTAACCGATCTTAACAGAAATTCACAGCAAATATTACCATTGATCAGGTTAAACATAAAGGATATATTTAACATCGTTCGACGGCTCTTAAGGGTAGGCAGTTTTATTAATGCCAGTCTGCTAGTATATAGAGGCATATCCGAATAATTCCATCCAAGGCCACGCAAACAAAAGAGAAGAAATTGTTTCTGCACAGATTCGATGTGTTCACTGTAAACATCATAGTGAGGA
Source organism: Sarcophaga caerulescens (assembly GCA_927399465.1). Taxonomy (NCBI): domain Eukaryota; kingdom Metazoa; phylum Arthropoda; class Insecta; order Diptera; family Sarcophagidae; genus Sarcophaga; species Sarcophaga caerulescens. The sequence goes on along the minus strand of OV656867.1, from coordinate 87,290,642 downwards.
TCCCATACAATGGATCCATACTCCAAAATTGGTCTGACAAGTGATACATATAGCTGTTTCGTAATATAGGGATCAGAAAATTCTTTTGCCCAACGTTTTATGAAGCCAAGAGTGCTTCTTGCCTTATTTACAGTCAAAGTGATATGATCATTAAAGTTTAATTTTGTGTCTAATAGGATCCCAAGATCAATAAAAGAGTCAACATTCTCCAATTGATGACCTCCAAGCAAGTAATTAACCGTGATAAAATTATTTCTTGAGAATCGCATACATTTACATTTTTTAATATTCAGCTCCATCATGTTGTACTTGCACCACAAAAAGAAATTATTGAGATCATTTTGAAGATACATATGCTCGATGAAATTATTAAAGGAGAGAAAAACTTTTACATCGTCAGCATACATCAAGATATTGGCAAAATTAATTATGTTGGGAAGATCGTTTATAAACAGCGAAAAAAGAAGTGGACCAAGATGGCTGCCCTGAGGAACACCAGATAGCACATAAATATACTTAGATAAGCTATTGTTCACGCATACGGTCTGCTTTCTACCAGTCAAATACGACTCTAGCCATCTTAAACTCCTATGATTTACACCCATTAAATCTAATTAGTTAACAGTAGTTTGTGATTCACTTTATCGAACGCTTTGCTAAAATCCGTAAAAATTACATCAGTTTGCTTCTGTTGAGAAAAGGCCACATTTACCATGGATGTTAACTGAAGCACATTAGTCGTTGTTGAGCAGCCCTTTCGGAAACCATGTTGATGAGGTGATAATAACGATGAAGTATGATGGACCAAAAAATCGGCAATCAGTTTCTCGAACATTTTTGGAATAGCACTCAGTTTTGCAATGCCCCTATAATTTGTAACATCAGACTTACTGCCAGATTTAAAAAGCGGTATAATATACGAGTCCTTCCAAAACACAGGAAAATATCCATAATTAATCGAGGTATTAAACAATGTGACTAATGGTGTGATGAATGATTCTGCACATCGATTTAAAATACAACTTGGAACCCCATCCGGACCAGGACGAAAAGACATCTTTAAACTTTTCAGGTTTACCAAAATATCGCAGTCACTAAAAGTTGGAATAGATATTACTTGAGCCGATTTCAGCGGGAAAGGGTAATTATTTGTATCCTTGTAAGCAGAGTTAGAATAAGTACCGGCGAAGAAATCAGCAAACATATCACATATGACATCAACACTTCCGGATTCTTTATCAGCAAATTTCATAAAGGATGGATAACCAGTAGATTTCCTCTTGGAATTTACAAACGTATAGAAAGATCTAGGATTCTTAATAAAATTATTTTTCATTTTATCCATATATGTTGAGTATGGAAACCAATATACTCCCTGCTACTCCTTATATTAACCCTAATCTTTCCAATTTTCAAGATTAATGAATTATTTTGTAATCAAAAAAATGAATTTTTCCCATTTAAAAGTGTTTACATTTTCCAAAGAATGATTTAACAAAAATTGATTTTTTCTTTTGATTTTAAAATCGTTTTTATTTAAATCTTAGAGTCTAACAATACGAAAACTATCTTAAGAATATACATAAAAAGTTTAAGTTTAAGTACAAAATATCAAAGTCACTCCCATGCATATATATCTTCATCACTCGGTTGTATATCCTCCATGGTAATGTTATCATTAATGTTGCTATCAGCCGGATGTGGTTGCAGTTCCCCTTGTTTGGCTTGTTCTTTCTGTTGCTGTTTCCTCTTCTTCATCTGCAAAAATTGACAAAATCTCATGCGTGCAATATGTCGTCTTAAATTCTTTTTGAAAATGGTTTCCCGACTGAGTATCTGCAAATCGTCTGGAGTACATTTGAGTGCATTTTTCATTGCATTCGTGATGAGTTTTTCCGTCAGCTGCAGTTTTGTACAGGCTTTGCGCATAACTCCTGCCTTTGTCTTATTTAACGTTTGTCGGTGTACGAACAGCACGTATGGTACACTAAGTTTTGGCGGTTGGACCTTATGTAATGGATCCTTTACAGGGCTGCTTCTAATATTTTTAGATGGAACGGGTGCCATTATGAACTTTTAAAAATTTCAAGAAAATATTGTTGAAGTCGCAAAAAATGTTTGTGTGATGTCACAAAGGACTTTGAAGCTGAACTGTTGCTGCTTGACAAATTGTCATGTGCTTTTATACCTATGTGAATCTACCTATCTGTGGTGTTTGTTGTTAACGTTTACGATTTGGTAGAACAAACTTGAATCCTTTTTTAACCCTTTTTTATGATATGCGTAACAAACGATCTGACTCAGATTTTTTTTATTGATATAATTACTTTATAACACTGTTTTTTCAATGAATTTTTTAAAAAAAATTTCCTTGGGTTCTGCTAAACAACCAAGTCAACTGTAGATTGAGGTACAGTTGTGTCAGACGGCTTTCTTCAATTTTTTTCCTTATAAAATTAACCGTGAAGTAAGGTTCCTAGTTTGTTATGAAATCCTTCATATTAAAATTTTTTAAACTGTGTTTAACAGATTGATAAATACCGAACTGAGAATAAATTCAAGAGATACAGCATTGAAAACGATAGTCTTGGAAAAATTATTATCAATATATCCACCTTAGGAATATTAAAGGCTAGTGTAGAACATAAGATGACTATTTTAAGATAGTTATTTACAAGGGCGGTCAGATAACTCCAAGGCTTTTGATTTTCCCATTTCCTAACTGCAACACCGCTTCTGTCACCAATCCACCAGTTTGCCAGTGCCAAATTTTAAAGAAGCTTTGACATACCAGACATACATAAGTCATCTCAAAGGAATGGACGGGAAAAAGTTAAGGAAGTTTGAAGAAGACACAGACTTCCTATAGAGTATTCCTAATGATGAGTGCACAACAAGCCTACATGATGCCTTATACATATGTATGTCAATTAACCCACCTATCCACATCCAACCTACAGGCCATCTGCGAATGGTATCATGGTATCATGTAAAATAACTGTGAATGGTGGAAATATGTTCCTTATGTTCTGTTTACGTGAAATTGCATTGATCACTGCAACTGATGTATTCCTCAAGTATTAGAAGATACATTAAATTGCCCTAGTTTTCTAGATCAATGTAAGAAAGCTTTCGCTTTATTCCTTGATCTCATTAAATTTACACCACTGACTGAAAATAGAATATAACTGTCAAGTTTGCTTCAGTGTCTCGATGTTCTATTTTATTTATTTTTTTTATTTATTTAATAGATTCAAAAACAAACAAATTAATAAAATTTGGTATAAAAAATAACAATTGATCTATAATTGGCTTAACTTATAGCTGTGAGCCAGAAAGGCAACATTAAGGCAGCATAAAAATTCATATAATTTGACCTTATTAACAACATAAATATTATTGACATGTGAACTTATATACATAAATATTAATATTTTCCAATTCATTTTCATTTTATATATCAATTTGAATACAAATCTAAGCAAATTCATTTAAGATCAGTTTTCTATATTTTAAGAAAACTTCAACATTAATTAATAAGTAAACTAAAACTATGAGTATCACCGTTGAGAATATTTATGACCTCAGTTTGGCTCAATAGGCTTTTGTTAAAAAATTTAATTCTAAATTCATTAAAAACAGGGCATATACCAATGAAATGCAGCTTATTTTCGGAAGAATCTAAGTTGCATAGAGTACAGATTCCGATTGAAGAACTTCTGAACGGTCTAGCATTTATATCCAAAAGTCCCCCTCTTGCTCTTATCAGTAGACTTAACTCCCGAGATGTAAGTTCAGAAGAAGTTATTCGCAACAAAGAATAGTTTAGTTGAGAGTATAAGTCGTGGAATTGTGAGTTTCTGGCATCGGAAATTAAATTAATATATTCATATGTTCTAACGTGCTGTAAAATTGGTTTGCAATGTTTGCTAAGTGGCACTGATCTATTATCAGGAACAAAGTTGATTTTATTACATAAATCCACCCAGTCCTCAGCCCAAAAAGTCTGCTTAGCAATTATGATTTCTGCGAGCTTGCGAGGCAATCTGTTGTAAGGCATATTGAGTACCTTATTAATATAGTTAAAGTGCAATTTTAATGTATCCAGATATAGTGATTTCAAATCCGTTTCCAAAAAAAGCATATAGTTTGGAGTGTTTTTAGGCAATAGTAAAATCTTCTTAATGAAAAATCTAAATAATTTTTCCACCACATCATATTTTTTATATCCCCATATTTTCCGTAGGGCTACGTCAAAGATCGGTTCTACATGAATAGTATCCTAAGTTTGGAGTATTTGAAAAAAAAAGTTTGTCAAGAAATGTTGGGGAAAAAGTGTTCAAAACTAAACCAAAAGGTTGGATTACTTCAACCTAAAGGATGGATTACTTTAATCAATCCAAACGCTGTGATTGTATTTCATAAATGATGGTCAGGTCCAAGCATTATAACGGAATAAAACTTTCATCAAAGTCATGGCTTTTTGTGTGTTTTTTCATCGCAAATGTTGGCCACCGTAAAGGCGTGGATAGTTTATTAGTGGCCTAATCAGTATTCATATACATTTTACAAACGGTTGATGGATATCATATGATCTTTCAGGACTGGAATTGTGATCGATTTGTCCCTGTATATGAGAATATACAATCATTCACAAAGGAAAGGAAACCAAATGCACTCAAAGAGCCGCAACTCAGTTTAATAAAGACGCATAGCGCAGAAAGATCAGGTAGCTCACTGAACCTAAAACACACACAGCTATTTTTGTCCAGGCATACTTAAATCAACGGTACCTGATTCTTTTAAAAAAGGGTTGAACCAAACATACTTATCTGTTACATAAATACGGTACCTGCTCCGGCGAAAACACAGATTTCCAAAATGGTTTTCGCCTATAAAAGGGTTGAACTTGCCGAATAAATTCAAAACACTCTTGAGTCTCGGTAGATAACAGTTGTCAGCGGAAAATTTATAGAAAAATGGAAGCAAATAAACAAGTGAAATCTGGCGAATTGCTTGATAAAAGCATAGACATGTCAAAAGTAAAACTGAATGTGTTAAAGGCACAAATTAATACGAAAATCAACGACGTTTTTCAAATTGAAAAATTTGTATACAATGAATTGAAAATGGAGCAATTTATCAGTCCGATGAAGATGCATATCCATATGAGTGAATTTCTAAATGGTCTCCGCATCAAACAATTCCTATGTGAATTATGGCCGATTTTATTAGCAGCTGAAGAGAGTGCTGCAGCCATACCAAATGATTCTAAGGAATCGAAGAAAGGTGAAATTCTAAAGGAAGTAATCCAAACTAAACATCAAAATAGACACGAACGATCTAAATCTAGTTCACATTCTCGATCCAGAAAGCAAGGCAACATGGTGAACGACGGAAAGGAACCATTAGTACCACCTACAACTTTCAATTCCACCCATAAACCACAGGGAAGCATCGTCATTGAAAATAATATTAATCGGAAAAAACATGATGAATCTGCTTCGCTTTCTCGGTCCACTAATAGCCAAAATAGTGGTACGGAAGGTACCACAAAAATAGAACATAAACAACCACTAGTACCACCTAAAACTTTTGCTTCCACCCTTAAATCACTAGGACGTATTAACATGGTGAATGGCGGAAAAAAACCAATAGTACCACCTACCACTTTTGGTTCCGCCCTTAAACCACAGGGATGTATCGACATATCCAAAGTAAAATTGGACGTTTTGAAGCCGTGGATAAGCAAGAAAATTACCGATATTTTGCAGAGAGAAGATAATGCTGCAGTAGAGTTCGTGTACAATAAATTAAAACAGGATAAAATGCTTTGTCCACAGAAATTACAGATCAGAATTGCTGGATTTCTAAACGGTGGCAAAGCACAGAAATTTGTATGTGAATTATGGCCACTTTTGTTATCAGCTCAACTGTGTGAAAGTGGAATACCAGCTGAACTGAAACAGCAGCATAATGATGAAAATGTAAGAATTGAAAAGGATATTAAGCATGACGGATTTGCATCACTTTCTCGGTCCATTAATAGCCAAAATACTTGTGCGGTAATTGGCACAAAACCAGAACAAAAGCAATCACTAGTACCAACTATCACGTTTGGTTCCACCCTTAAACCAAAACAACGCATCAGCAAGGTGAATGGTGAAAAAGAACCACTAGTACCACGTACCACTTTCGCTTCCACCCTTAAACCACAGGGACACACCGACATTGAAAAGGATATTAAGCATTGCAAAAAACATCATGAATCTGCATCACTTTCTCGGTCCACTAATAATCAAAATAGTAGTACGGGAATGAGCACAAAACCAGAGCAAAAGCAACACTTAACCTCCAGCACTTTAAGCTCAAAGAAACAACAGCCAGATAAGGAAAATAATAAAAATTCCATTAACATTGAAAATCAATCATCTAAACAGGGCAAGTCTGTGTCAAAAGATAATCAAATTGATAAAAACAAATCAAGCAAGCGTTCCGCTGATTGCCCTTCACAATCCAGTGATAAAGATCGAAAACATAGTTCAAGTTCCACTTCACACAAGAAATCATCTTCTAAGATAGTCAGTCAGAGCCGTGAACGTGGTAGTGATGATGGTAAAGCATGCGGCTTAAACGATTTTGCAAACATTTGTATGTTTTCACCTAAAAAGCTACAACAAGAGACAAAGGCCATTGCACAAGATCAACGTACTTCTACACAATTTCCAGAATTTTTATCGGAACTTTGTCTACAAACCGATGATTTTTTGAATCTTTGGAACGAAGCACCCGATAAGGAAACAATTCTATTGTCAGACAAATTTGTATATCCCAATGAAAAAAATATTGAAAAACAAATAGACACCACTTTAACGTCACCGCCATCTTTTGCTACAAAACCAGATCATAAACAACAAAAACACAATATTGACTTTGATAAGGCAGTTAAAGCAGAGGAGGAGATAAAATCTGCCCGCGAACTACAATCACGTAAACGTTCACACTCGACAATGATTAATGAGAGCAAAAAGTCGAAAAATAATTCATCCGATAAGGATGAACGACAGCTAGCCAAGAAGGAACAAACAAAGGCAAAGAAATCCTCATCGAAACGTAGTTCGGACAAAGGCTCCTCAAGGAAGTCACAAGCTGAAGCAAGTAAACAGAAAAGCCACAAGAAGAACACCAACGCAGTGGATGAACGTATGCTGGAGCTTTTTGGTAGTTGTAGTAGCGATGAAGAAGAACTTCGTCGAGACAAACCCTCTTCTAAGAAACCAGCAGCTGATTCTAAAAAAAATAAAGACCACAAGAAATCTAACAGCGAGATGAGTAAACTTGTGTTTGGCAGTATGAGTGGCGATGAAGGAGAACGTCGTCCACACAAACCCTCTTCTAAGAAGCCAGCAGCACAATCAAAAATAAAGGAGGACCACAAGAGTGTAACAGCTTGAGTAACGATGAAAACGTTTAAAGTATACTCGGCACAGAAGACTAACTTTCTACAACTGAAGCAATGATATGGGACGACGCTCACGGAGAGTTTAATTTTATTTTATTAAATATCATGACAATGTTTTTAATTTTTTCTTAATAATTGATATAATAAATGAATATTTTTTAAACATTATTTTAAACCTTAAGACATGCTTTAATTCAATTAACGTACTAAAGGGGGGAAGGATTATAGAAAATTTTTTTGCACCCACAACTCACAATTGACACAAACCAATAGGTTTTGAATCTTTTATTCACAGAAGAAATCATTGTTGTCATTACTTTAAATATTGTTACGATTTTTTCTTTTTAAATACGTTTAAAATATGAGCTCGTAGATTGCAAATAAAATAAAAATAAATTTGTGTTCAGTTTTAATTAAAATTTTTTTTATTCGCACAATTTTGTGTGCCACTGTTCACAACTTTAGGTAAATAATAACAATGGCTTTTCTTTGTTATCCCTCTGTTTATACCCTTTGTGTAAACAATAACAATTACTAGAAAATTGTTCGACAGATCTTTGTAACGGAGATCTTCAAACCACAATTACTCTCTTCAAACACACCGCGCCATCACACAAGGCTGACAGAACTTCACTAATTAACTCGCCTGTTTTACCTTCCCTTTTATATGGCAGGGTAAACAGTCTGATGAATGTTCTTGAAGGGGAATGTTCATGGCTTCGCCTTCTCGAAATCTCTATGAATGTAAACATTATGATAGATCATCTCGTTTTAAAAACTTATTTCAAAAGTATGGAAAATTATTATAAAATTATCTTGCAAACTTTCAAGAATTTTTAGTTGAGAAAGTGCATTTAATATGCAATCAAATGAGGTCAAGCAATTTGAAGAAACTCGGGCGTTGATGAACTATGCTTTACCGTAAAACTTAGACATTTCCAACTGACAGCAGCGGTGAAATATTTGTTTTCATATGCACTCTGTTGCATTCGGTACTTCTTAGTTAATACATTTCTTTGAATGTAAAGACTTTTCTTTCTTTTCACAGAAAAATATAATCAAACTACTACTAACTTCTCACGCCTTTTCTGTAGTGTGTGTTAATATCATCCATGAGTGGAGGGTTCCACAGTTTAAAATCGATTGCGAGTGACAGATTTTTAAGAAACTTTTCATGGCAATTTTATTTTTACTCTCAGAATTTTTGCTAGAAACCTGCTGAGAGGAAGTCGCCGGTGAAATATTTTCTTCGTATTTCGTTTTGTTGTCTGAACTGGGGCTTGAACCGTGGCCTCACGACCACACGACTACGGCGACTAATTCTTCGTTGATGCAACGCATCACGTTTGACTATTTTTAACTTTTGAGTTTTGGGTTGAGTACTTTGGTAGCTAAGAGCCGGCATGTTTTATATTCTTTTTTTAGATTTCTGTGCACAACAACGTTCCTGTAGGTCGCGAAAAGTTGTTTCAGTTGTAAATTGTCATTGATCTCAACAACTTCAAATATCACCCTTTCAAAGGCACCCTTTCTCAGAGGCTTAATCCAGCAGACCAACAGAAAACAGCCGGTAATTGGTTATACGAGTAAAGGAGCAAAATGAACTCATCATCCATTAAGGGTGATGAAGTATTATATCAGAGAATACCCCCATTAAAGGCGGGCGTTAGCTTGATAAACATTATTTGCACTTTCCACCAGATAAGTCAACATTTGAGCTGTGGTTTGCTAAATGTAAACGAAGCGAAATGAGCACCAAGAACTATGAACCTAATGAACACTCTATGGGGGGTGTTACCAATGAAAGAAACAAAAAATTTCACAAAATAATTTTGTATGACCCTAAAATTTTTTTTATTTTATTTTAAAACCAAAATTCAGGGGATGGAGGGAGACAGGGTATAGTGTTTTGATATTACAAGTGACAAAAAAGACGCCGATAGTGCGGTTAATAAATATATTCTGTCTGTAATTTACCACAAACGAATATGCTTTACGTGAAATATGAATTTTTCATGAAAAAGTTCATTTATTTACCTACTGAGCACAATCCGTTGATGTAGCAATAGAGCAGCGAAACAGTAGTGTAGTTATTTGAGATACCAGAGGCAATAAAAATATCAAAGGGATGTGGTGCTCACATATCGTGTATGAATAATGTTTGGGTATACGAAGGCTCTGTTTTAATGAGTGCCAGTTGAGAACACAATCGATCAAAAACAATGACGAATTGACGATTCTAGGTAGTATTTGAAGTATACCACAAAAAAAATCTCGAATTTATGCGCCATATTCAAAATGATCGATATCTGAGTGGATCAGTTAATAAATTTTTTCTTTATCAATCAAGCAATTTATTTCCTTATGTACGTGAGCTTTGAGACGCCATAGAATAGTAAGTAGTATGTTGGCTTATTAGATGTGAGGGAACGGTTTAAACTCCAGGTCCGACATTTCCAGCAAAGCGATATCCGAAAATATAGTTCTGCGGTAGAAAAATATTTCTATCAGCAGGTTTCTGGCAAACCCTCAGAGAGTGAATAAAATTGACATGAAAAAGTTTATCAAAATTTTGTTGTTCGGAGTTTACTTGAAACTGTAGGTCCCGCCAATCATGTATAAAATTAACACACACAACATAAGTGGGGTGAGAAATTATATCATAATCCTGACATAAAGGTGGTAGTGACCAACTATGTATGTACGTGAACTTTTAATTAATAAATGGGTTCATTTGGAGAAAGTCAAGTAAATTTTTGGAGGCATTTCGTAGAATAAATCTTTTAAAGTCCATAGATTCTCAGGTGAAGGCCGCTAACGTATTACAATGATATTAACTGGCGAACAAAACCAGACATGCCCTCGGTAAATGCTGTTTTAAATTTTATTTTAGGGGTCTCTAAGTATGCATCATGAAGCTAGAGAATAAAGGTTTGATTAATTTTTTTTCTGCGAAAAGAAAGAAATTCACAGAAATTTGAAGATTTTCATAAAGATAGATACGAAGTCACCATAGTCTAGTAGGCTTATTAGACGTAAGGCCACGGTTCAAACCCCAGATCAGACATCAAAACGAAATAAGGAAAAAAATTTTCGGCGACTTCCTCTCAGCAGATTTCTGGAAAAAAACTTTGAGAGTAAATAAAATTGCCATGAAAGTTTCTCAAAAAATCTGTAGTTCGGAGTCGACTGTAACATGTAGCCAATCATGTACATATAAAATCCTCACACACAACATAAGTGGTGTGTGAAGTTAGATCCTAATCCTGACTGAAGGGTTGTAATAACCAATTATGTACATAGGTACGTCAATATTTATGGTTTAAAATATATATTTTGATACGATGAGAGTTAATAACATTTCATCAGTCTAAGTTGGTCATAAACTAGATTTTTCTTTAAAACTGAATTCACCCATGTTGCCTGGTCGTTACTGGACAACATTTTGATATGTAGTTTGAAAGATTTTTTCCCGAGAGAGAGAAAAAATTTTTTATGAAAAACTCTCAGCTCGATTTGTAACGAAAATTTGTAACCGCAAAAGTTAACGGACACTATAGTAGTATTTGATCCAGCCCATTAGGGATTGTTATTGAAACTCATGTTTACAAATTTAAATGTTTTTTTTAATACTAAGAAGGAAAATAACAGCCATTGGTTGAAATTAACGGCTGCAGAAAGTGCAGGTAGCTGGTTGAGACTGTGAAAAATACAAAAAAAAAAAAAAACAATCTGTGTACATACGGTACCTGTTTCTAGCAAAAAATGCAAATGTTGAAATAGCAGGTAGCTGGTTGACCCTCTGTGAAGTATCCCTATGCAGCAAGCTTACTGTTACGCTGAAGAAGGTACCTGTTCTAATGAAAACATAAATTTCGAAAATGGTTTCCGCCTATAAAAGGCGTGAACCTTGCCTAATAAGTTCAATCACAATTTAGTCTCGGTAGACAACAGACAACAAACAGCATCAGCGGAAAATCGATACAAAAATGGAAGCAACAAAACAAGTGAAATTTGACGAACTGCTCGAAAAGTACATAGACATGTCGAAAGTGAAGTTGGATGCGTTAAAGGCACAAATTAATACGAACATCTCTTCTATTTTTAAAATAGAAGACTTCGTATACAACGAATTAAAATTGGAGCAATTTATCTGTCCGATGAAGATGCATATTCATATCACTGAATATCTAAATGGTCCCCTCGTCAAACAATTCATATGTGAATTATGGCCTATTTTATTAGAGGCTGAAGAGAGTGCTGCAGCCATACCAAATGATCCGGTGGAATCGACGGAAAGTGATATTCTAAAGGAAGTAATCCAAACTAAACATATTGAACCGACGAAAAATGAAATCCTGAAAAAAGTATTCCAAACTAAACTTCGAAAAGACGCCGAACGGTCTCAATCTCAATTCAGAAAACAAGACAACATTGTGGATGGCGGAAAAGAACTACTAGTATCTGCTAACACTTTCGCTTCCGCTCTTAAACCACAGGGACACATCGACATTGAAAATGATATTAAGCATCATGAAATAATTGATGAATCTGCATCGCTTTCTCAGTTAACTAATAGCCAAAATAGTGGTACGGTAACTAGCACAAAACTTGAACAAAAGCAATCACTAGTACCAACTATCACATTTGGTTCCACCCTTAAACCAAAACAACGCATCAGCAGGGTGAATGGTGAAAAGGAACGACTAGTACCACGTACCACTTTCACTTCCACCCTTAAACCACAGGGACACATCGACATTGGAAATGATATTAAGCATCGCAAAAAACATAATGAATCTGCATCGTTTTCTCGGTCCACTAATAATCAAAATAGTGGTACGGGAATGAGCACAAATTCGGAACAAAAGCAACACGTAACATCCAGCACATTAAGCACAAAGAAACAACAGTCAGATAAGGAAAACAATAAAAATTCCATTAACATTGAAAATCAAGTACCTAAACTGGACAAGTCTGCATCAATCTGTAGCACAAAAGTAGAACAAAAGCAACCATTAGTACCACCCAACACTTTTGGTTCAACCCTTAAACCACAACAACGCATCAGCATGTTGAATGGAGGAAAACAACCACTAGTAGCTTCTAAAACTTTCAGTTCCAGCCTTAAACAACAGGGACGTATCGACATATCCAAAGTAAAATTGGACGTGTTGAAGCCATGGATAAGCAAGAAAATTACCGATATTTTGCAGAGAGAAGATAATGCTGCAGTAGAGTTCGTGTACAATAAATTAAAACAGGAGAAAATGCTTTGTCGACAGAAATTACAGATCAGAATTGCTGGATTTCTAATTGGTGGCAAAGCACAGAAATTTGTATGTGAATTATGGCCACTTTTGTTATCAGCTCAACAGAGTGAAAGCGGCATACCAGCTGAATTGAAACACCAGCAGAATGGTGAAAATGTAAGAATTGAAAAGGATATTAAGCATGACGGATCTGCATCGCTTTCTCGGTCCACTAATAGCCAAAATAGTGATGCGGTAATTAGCACAAATCCAGAACAAAAGCAACATTTAACCGCCAGCACTTTAAGCTCAAAGAAACAACAGCCAGATAAGGAAAATAATAAAAATTCCATTAACATTGAAAATCAATTATCCAAAAAGAGCAAGTCTGGATCAAAAGATAATGAAATTGACAAAAACAAATCAAGCAAGCGTTCCGCGGATTGTCCTTCCCGTGATACAGAACGTAGCCGTATCAACAGCAAAAATCCAGAAAATCAAAGTAGTCAGAACAAAGATAGCACAGGTTTAATGACATGCGGCTTAGGCCGTTTCGCAAGCAATTGTATGTATTCCCCCCAACAGAAAGCTGCAAATGGTAGTTCACAGGATCAACATCCTTCCACACCAGTTCGAGAATTTTTGTTAGAAAATTGTGCAGAAATGAATGAATTCTTAAAACAATGGGATGAAGTACCCGATAAACAAACAATTCTATTGTCAAACAAATTTGTATATCCCGATGAAAAAAATATTGAACAACAAAAAAACGCCACTCTGTTGCCAGCATCATCTGTTAGAAAATCAGATCATAAACAACAAAAACGCAATATTGACTTTGATAAGGTAGTTAATGCAGAAGAGGAAATAAAAGCTGCCCGCGAACTACAATCACGTAAACGTTCCCACTCCACAATGATTAATGAGAGCAAAAAGGCGAAAAATAATTCCTCCGGTAAGGATGAACGACAGCCAGCTAAGAAGAAACAGACAAAGGCAAAGAAATCCTCATCCAAACGCAGTTCAGACAAAGACTCCTCATGGAAGGCAGAAGCTAAGTCAACAGAAAAGGTGGACCTCAAGAAATGTAACAACGAGATGAAAAAACTTGAATTTGATCTTTTTGGCAGTATCAGTAGTGATGAAGAAGAATGCAGTCCGGAACAATCTTCTGCGAGAAATTCAGAAGCTGTAACTAATCAGCACAACAGAGAAATAAGCACCCTTGAGCTTGATCTTTACATCAGTAGTGATGAAGAAGATGTCTAAAGTACAATTGACAAAGAAGATTAACTTTCTGCAATAAGAATAATGGTATAGGACGACGCTCACGAAGTGTCTAATTTTAGAAATTTTTTTTTATTATTTTGTAATCAATTTGTATAAGTTTTGTATTAAATATCGCATGACAATGTTTCTAATTTTTATTGAAAATTGATGTAAAAAATTAGTAATTTTTTAAGTTTAAGTTTAAATTAAAATAAATTTAAGATAAAAATATTTTCTTTTTCAATTTAATTCCTTACTTACTTGTAATCTATTTTAAATGAAAACATTAAGCAAATCATCATAGAAATCATAATTAAAATAAAATTAAAATTAAAAATGTATTCAATGCTTTAATTTAATTAACGTGGTAAGAGTAGGGGAGATGATCTTGTACTCACAACTAAAAATTGTTTATTTCAATGGACGTCACTGAGTCTAGTATCGACAGAAGAAATCATTGTTTTTTTACCTTAAATATTTGATTACTTTGTTGCATGGTGTAGGTACTTACATTGTATACATATAGAGCCATAATCGCAAAAATATCTCAAGCGACAAAAACGACATTTCACAGGGGAAGGTTTTTATTATTTATTTCCTGTGCAAATTAAGTTAGAAAGTTAAACTTTTTTTGTTATAAATTCATAACGGTACAGAGTGTGACCCTTAAATTTTTATAGATGATGGAAATGATGCCAATGAATTTCTTTATTACAAAAAACGATATATGAAGAATATGTCGGTTGAGATATCTTTGCGGTTATGGCTCGCTATGTACGTCATTAAATCAGTAATTTCTTTATTTATTTTAAACAGTTTACAAAATATTAAGAGAGAGTAAATACAACTTACCGGAAATCAGTCCGCGATGTTTCTCGACTTAATAGCTGTCACAGTGGCCTGGAACCCAGTAGAAGCGGGTGTTATGTCGTTATACAGTGTTATACAGTGTAGAGAGGGATCCCAGTGCTTTGATTACTGCTTGACTGTCCACACACACGATCAATTTCGACGGAACTGAGTGCAGCTTGTTCAATATCAAGAATCTACGCCTGAAATACGCTGGCCTGGTTAGGTAATCTATAAGACCCGTTTAGTGCTACTATATGTAAATCAAGTTTTACGTTCCACATTCCGTCACCGATGTCAGCTTCAGCAACCCATTCTTCCCTTATGAGAATGTGTATTTTGTATTTACGTTCGAAAACGGTCTCTAGTAGCATGGTATTCACATCGAAAACTTGTGCGATTTGCTTCAACTTCGTGCAGTATGGAAGCGTGGTTCACTCTTTAATCTAGTTTTGCTAGGTTGATTGTTAGATAATAGCTGGTCCATATATAGTTACCCTCTGCGAATATGTACGTACTAAGTGTACTGGCGAAGAATTGACTCACTTCTAATCTTTCTGAAGAAGTAATGCTCGTTGTTAAAGTTGGAAATGGATTAAAGCTTTTTAATTTTATAAATCCTTAAATTTGAAAATGGCTTCTCCAGACTTTAAAACTGAATTACTTGCAATTGAATTCAAACACCAGGCCACTTAAATTTCTGACAATATCGCAAATTACATGCCACAGCTTCTTTAAAACTTTTCAATAGCAAACTGATATATTGTTGGCAGAAGCGGTTTTACACGAAAATCAAATGACTTGGACTTATTTGACCGCCCTTGTAAATAAGTATCTTAAATAAATCATGCTATGTTTTAAACGATCCTTTAATATTACTAAAGTCAGTGCACTGATAATATTTTCTACAAGACTATTGTCTTCAATGCAGTGTCTCTTGAAATCTGTATGTCTAATTAAGTTTTCCTCTTCGGTATTTATTAATCGGTTAAACACAATATTAGAAACTTTTAATATGAAGGGTTTCATAACAAAGTAGAAGCATTACTTTAGTAGGAGCTTTACATCATTATTAATTTATAAAACAGAACCCTGAAGGAAGCCGTCCGACACAACTGTACCTCAATATATAGTTGGCTTGTTTGTTTAGCAAAACCCAAGGTTACGCAAGGGTAGCAAAAAATATGGTGATATTTTGGTAAACCAATGTCGTTGGAAAAACAGTGTTGTAAATTAATTAAAATCAATAAAAGATGAGTCAGATTGTTTGTTATGTGTTATAAAAAAATATTGAAATTTTCTAAAAATAATATCAGGTATTGACCCTTTTCTTTAAGAGGTACCTGTCTGCACATGCATGCCCTGCCAAGTTTTTTTTTTCATCTTTTAAACTGTAGCCCTTGATATTTTGACCCGTCATTTTTTAGGTAAACTTTCTTTATTCCTCAGATTTCTTTTGTACATTCCAAGTTATTCTTTAGAAAATCTTATTCATTTTAAAGGGGGAAAAATTCATTGATTGATGATTGCTGTATCGAGTATTTCATTATTATTTTGATGACGAAATAACTTGTTAATCATGAAAATTGAAAAGATCAGAGTTAATACAGGGAGTACCAGGGAGTACCATGATTACACTTAAAAGAATAATTATGGATAGAAAAGATATAATTGCTAGAGTAAGTTCTGATAGAACTCCCTTTTCGTAGGTAATATTTAGGAAAATAACAGGAAGGGGAAAGTAAAGAGAGGCAAAGACTCTTCTTCTTACAAAGTCATGCATCAGACTCAGATTCAAGAATACCTATCTTTATATAGGACATTGCTGACTCAAAGTACACTTGTTCAGATTGGTGATCGTCAAGCCCAATATGTAGATTCTGTGGTGATGAAAATGCATCATCAGAACATATTCTTGAAACCAGTGATTAATACATTGCAGATGTATACGCCTATGTTGTGGAGGAAATTCTTCTCGTTGACACCGAGCAAAATCATGAAATCTCTCAGGGAAATAAGTTTCGATAAGACATTACCCTATATTGCATGTGCAGGTATCTCTTAAAGAAAGAAGTAATTCCGGATATTGCTTATAGCAAATTTATTGATTTTAATTACTTTACAACAATGTTTTTCCATATTGTTTTGCTACTCTTGCGTAACCTTGAGCTTTGCTAAACAAATAAGTCAACTGTAGATTGAGATACAGTTGTGTCAAACGATTTTCTTCAATTTTTCTCCTACTTTGTTATTAAACCCTTATTCCATATTAATAGTTTAACAGATTAATAAATACCGAATAGGAAAACGTAGTTAAAATACATTTAAAAGACCGAGCTGTCAAAACGACAGTTTTCTAAAAAATATTACTCAGCTTAGGAATCTTAAACATTTTTTTAGAACATACGATGACTTATTTACTAGGGCGGTCAAATAAGTCAAACACTCTTAACTTATCCAATATCCTAACTATAAGACCGCTTCGGCCAGTATGCTGCAGTCAAGTTTTAAATAAGCTGCGGCTTATACTTTGTGTTTGTGTGTGTTGGCAGCAATGTAGGTGGCATGGTATTTGTTGAATTCAATCCCGAGTAATTCAGAGAAGCCAAAAGAAAATAGTCGCAATGATTTCCAAATTTATAAAATTTGAGCTGGCGATTGAACTTGCTCGTGAACGCCAAGCTAACCGCTAACATAATCTTACCTAAACTGCACTTAACATACTGTACATTTATAAGAAACTAAAACGCAAGCAAAAAGTACAAACTCTTGAGCTCCGCCGTTATATTAGATTCTATTTCAAATAAAATCCAAATATTGTAAAATAAACAAAAATGTTTCCAAAATTAATTTTTGAGAATTCTTTTTAACAAATTAAATAATTATTCGAATTATATTTGTTAAATAATTTAAAAAGTTTTACTTAAATTAAAAGCTTTATTTTTATTTATTTATTTATTAATTACAATACAATTACAAATTATATTCTAATTATATACGAGCTGAGTAACTTTGACCATGTGCTCGGTGTAGTGTCACAGACCAGAGTCTCTGGTGGGAATCGAACCCACAACTCTCACGCTAATAGTCTAGCACACTACCCACTGGACTACCAGGGCGCTCTTAAAAGTTTTAAATTTTAAATTCTATTCGAATTTCAACCGCCGGACTAAGTAGGGTGACAATGACGAACAAAGTAGTACGTTACTGATTTCCGATAAGTTGTAATTACTCTCTCTTAATTTTTTGAAAACTGTTTACAATAATTTTTTTTGTAAAACCAGCACTCAGGGGATGACCCCTACTCATGCAGTGCATTGTGCGGGTTTAAGAAAATAGGTTATAGGAAGGTGGAAAGAGGGAGTAGTGTTTGTGGACATTTTATTTAAATTTACCAATATCGTAACTGACGGGAAAAACTTTCGCAGGAAGATCATTCCACAAGCGAGCAGTGCGGGCAAAAAATGAATTTTCTCTGTAATGCATTGTGCGGTTCACTGGACACTCAACCACAAAAGGATGTGCTCGGCGAGAGATACGAGGTTTATATGTAATAGGTTATTTTTAATAGGTTATTTTTAATAGGTTATTTTTAATAGGTTATTTTTAATAGGTTATTTTCAATAAATATTCCGTTTGATGGTGTTGTTGTCTAAAAACTGTAATTCTTGAACGCGAAATTGTTATTGTTTCGATTTTGTTTTATTTTAATTTTGTTTTCTTTTCAATTTTAGCACTTTTAGTTTGTTGTTATTGTCTTATTTATATTTAAATTATTGCGTTTGGTGGTGTTGTTGTTTAAATTGTAATTGAGTAAAAATAGACGGACGACACAAAATAGACGGACATTGCGAATATGACTGTACACGACGGATGACAAATTATTACTCAAAGGAATGACTTATTTAATGGAGTACATATGTATACAATGTAAATACCTATACGAGCCATAAAACAAAGTAATCGAATATTTAAGGACAGGAAACACTGATTTCTTCAGTGAATGCTAAACTCAGTGACGACCATTGAAACAAACAATTTTCAGTTGTGAGTGCAAAATTATTTCAAATAAACCCTCTCTTTCCCCTTTAATTGAAATGAAAATATTGAACACATTTCATTTACATGATTTCTATGATGATTTGCTTAATGTTTTCACTTAAAATACATTACAAATAAAGAATTAAATTGAAAAAAAAAAATATTTTTATTTATAAATTTGTTATAATTTAAACCTAAACTTACAAAATTATTAATTTATACATCAATTTCTAATAAAAATTAAAAACATTGTCAAGGTATTTAATATAAACTTATTTGTATAACTTATGACTACAAGTAATACATTTTTATTTTCATTTTATTTGAATTATGATTTCTATAATGATATGCAGTGTGACCAGGTCTCAAAAATTTTTGCAGCTAAATCCTATCCAAAATAATGCAAAAAAAAAATGCTAAATGGATTTTTAAAAGCCAAAAAAAATGCTAAAATTTTTATAAGAAATTCTTCACTATTTGTGCAGCTGTTTCCACAAATTAAGTTTTATTATATAAATAAAACCAAATCGAACTCAAAAACAAATTATTTATTCTCTTCAAGAATCGTAACCTAAAATTATAAAACAAAAATCAAAAATACATATATATTTTGCAGTCTTTATACATATATGTACATATGTAAATAGATATGTCTTCATATATAAATACATAAAACAATTTTGGACAAAAGCGACCATTAATTAATGTAACGATTTATGTATTTTATATATTTTAAAATGGCAAAAAAAAAAAACAGAACCATATTGCTATTTACTAGCATTTGTACTTTACAAATAAATTAGTTTAAACAAAAATTCCAACTTTTGGCTACATATCAAATACTTCATCAAAAGTGTATTCTTCACTTTCTGAGGGCTCTGTTATAATATTATATATATTAGTATCACATTTTTGGATTAATTCTTTAGTTATTTGAAAACTTTCTCAGCATTTATTCAATCTTTTCAATCCACATCTTTTCATCGTTTTCGTGGTTACGATTAAATCAATCAATAAAATTTTAATTGTAACAGGGGTAAAAATGAAAAATAAATTGAAGCTAGAAAATGCTAAACAAATTAGTAAAAAATGCTAAAGAAAATGCCAAATGCTAAATCGAAAATTTGCAGCTAAATCAAAATAAAAAATGCTAAATCTATTTTCATTTAAATCATACATTATAAATAAAGAATTAAAGAATTGAAAAAAATTTTTATATTAACTTTTTTATAGGTTAGGTTAGGTCGGAGTGGTAGCTCTGATGTCACAAAGCTCACTTGAGCACGCATAGCGGCCCGTTGTGATGCCACGGGTGAACGCAGTCCCTGTACTGACCAAGTTCCTCCACAATCAGGGAAAAGGAAGAAGTTGGTCAGCGCAAGGGCTGCACAACGGAAGCACGACTACCCCGCACTGGAAAACCAGCCAGAAAGTTTGATGAACGAAGCTATATCCTTGATATCAATGGATGATAGCTCCGTTAAGCTAACAAGGAATGGGGAGCCAAATAACCTATATCTACACCTAGCAAGAGACGGGCACTGACAAAGAAAGTGAATAACTGTCTCCTCCTCCTCAGAGGACCTGCATCCACGACAGAAATCGTTAAAAGGGAGCCTCATTCTTTCCGCGTGTCTGCCCATGACGCAATGACCCGTAAGCACGGCCACCGTAGTCGAGATGACGTCACGACCAAGGCCAAGTAATTGGTTGGTACGCCTTTTATCCATCAAGGGCCAGGTGAGCCTAGCGGTGGAGCAGGACTCCTCGTTGACCCAGGATAGGTTGGCGTCTCGAAAGAATTTCCGCGCAATGGTCAGTTTGACCGAGGCAAGTGGTATACCCAATTCAACAGAAGAGGATTCCGGCAGGAGCGCACCAGCTCTGGCGAGCTCGTCGGCTCTGCAGTTACCCGGAATTTCACTATGCCCGGGGACCCACACCAAAGAGACACTGGTGAAGCGCCCCGAAAGAAGGTCTAGACAGCGACGACATTCCCTAACGATCCTAGAGTTAATCACGAAACCCGATAGAGACTTTATCGCGGCCTGACTGTCAGAGAAGACCGAGACGCGAGTGAAAGGAGCATCGTTGACGAGGATCCATTGAGCGGCTCGGTAGATCGCCATCACCTCCGCCTGAAACACGCTGCAGTAGTCCGGCAGACGGAGAGAAATATTCAGGTTCAGTTTCCCAGAGTAGATACCGCTTCCAACACCATTGTCGATTTTAGAGCCGTCGGTATATATATCCAGGACTTCCGGGGGGATGACCGTATTAGGATTCCAGTCATTCCTATTCGGAATCAGAGAGTGGAAACATCTGTCAAGACAATATTCAGCAGTGATATAGTCCATGTTCGCAGGGGCCACCGGATCAACCTCCAGAATAGTGGAGTGTCCAGAAGGTATAATGTGCCAGCGAGACAAAGCATTAAGTCTAGTCGCAGTAAACTTGGCCGCCTGCTTAGCGAGAAGCACAGTAGGAAGCCAGTTGAGCATCGCGAACAAGGCTTTCGTGGGGGTGGTGCGTAGAGCACCAGTTATGTAAATGGCGGCAGACCTTCTGACCTTGTCAAGGAGTCTGACGTTGTGTTGTCTGTCCAGAGCAGTCCACCAGAAAGCAACGCCGTATAAGAGGTTGGGTTCGATGACCGTAGAATATATCCAACGCATGATCCTTGGGCGAAGACCCCATCTGGTTCCGACCGCTCTACTGCAGGAGTAAGCAGCACACGCCGCCTTGCGTGCCCTAGCAGCCAGATTCGCCCTCCAGTTGAGTTTGGGATCGAGGATCAGGCCCAGATATTTAACCTCGGGACTCAACGTAAGTCTGGTCCCACGTATCATGGGAAGAGAGAAGGTCGGAACTTTATATTTCCTCGTAAAAAGGATCGTGTCGGTCTTAGAGGGGTTGATAGACAGTCCAAAATCCCTACACCAGTCCAGTACGATTGACAGCGCCAAGTTCAACTTATCCGACAGTGTCTGCGGACAAATTCCCGACGCAGCAATGGCAATGTCGTCAGCGTAAGCTATGACTTCGTTGCCAGAGTGTTCCAGCCCTCTCAAGAGAGAGTTGACTGCAAGGTTCCAGAGAAGTGGTGATAGAACACCGCCTTGCGGTGTGCCCCTACGAACCATTCTCTGACAATTAGTGGCCCCCACTGTGGAGGTTACTATCCTCGACTTGAGGAGAAGCTCGATGAACCTGACCAGATTCTGTCCCAAGTTCAGAGAACCAAGAGCCCTAAGGATAGCGTCCGGGTCGACGTTATTAAATGCACCCTCAATATCCTAATAACTTTTTTATAAGTTAAACAAAAGCTTAAAAAGTATTGATTTAAAAACAATTTTTAATAAAACTTGAAAACATTATCACGATATTTAATACAAAACGTATACAACTTTTGACTATAAGTAATACATTTTTTATTTAAATTATTTATATGATTTCCTTAAAATACATTAAAAATAGATTACAAATAAAGAATAAAATAATTATAGAATTAAATTGAAAAAGAAAATATTTTTATCTTAAATTTATTTTAATTTAAACTTTACCTTAATTTTCAATAAAAATTAAAAACATTGTCATGCGATATTTAATAGAAAACTTGTGCAACTTATGACTATAAATAATAAATTATTTTTCTAAAAATATACACTTCGTGAGCTTCGTCCATTATTTTTATTTTAGAAAGTTAATCTTCCTTGTCAAGCATATTTTAAAAATCTTCTTCATCGCTACTGATAGCAAGATCAGCCTCAAGGGTACTCATTTCTGCGTTGTGCTGATTCGTTACAGCTTCTGAATTTCTTGCAGGAAGTTGGTCAGAACTGCGTTCTTCTGCATCGCTACTGATACTGACATAATGATCCAATTCAAGTTTGTTCAATACTTTCTTCGAAGTATCTTCATCTTCTTCATCGCTATCACAACTACCAAAAAGCTCCAGCATACGTTCTCTCATTGCTTTGCTGTACTTCTTGTGGGTTTTCTTTTTACTTGATTCAGCTTCTGGCTTCCTTGAGGAGTCTTTCGCCGAACTGCGTTTCGATGAGGATTTATGTGCCTTTGTCTGTTCCTTCTTAGATGGCTTTTGTTCATCTTTATTGGAGGACTTATTTTTCGACTTTTTACTCTCATTAATCATTGTCGAGTATGTATGTTTAAGTGATTGTGGTTTAGAGTCAGCTTTCATCGGATGGCCGGATGTCCTTATTCGGAAATGATCATCGCTACCACGTTCTAAGCTCTGACTTTCTGGTTGTTCGCTGTTGCTAGCATCACTAGCACTTAATCTCTGTGGTGGATTTTCTGCAGCCTTAGAACATGATTTCGTTTGTGTTGAGAGAGTGGTAGTGGTTTGTTTTTCACTTTTTGTTGCATCAGGATATACAAATTTGTTTGACAATAGAATTGTTTGTTTATCGGGTGCTTCGTTCCAATGAACTAAGAATTCATCCATTTCTGCACAATGTTGTGATAAAAATTCTCGAAATGGTGTTGAAGGATTTTGATCTTGTGAACTAACATTTGCGTCTTTCTGTTGGGGGGAATACATACAAATGTTTGCGAAACCGCCTAAGCCGCATGTCACCACACCTGTGCCAACATCGTTACCATGTTCACAACGCTGACTTTCTGGATCATTGTTGTTGTTAGCACCACTAGCACTTAATTTTTGTGAATGATTTTCTACAGCCTTAGGACATGATTTCGTTTGTGAAGGCAAAGTCGTGTTTACTGATTCTTCAACGCCATTGCTTATAATTTTTTCACCAGGATATATGAATTTTTTTGAGATCATAATTGTTTCCTTTTCTGGAGTTTTGTGCCAGTCGTTCAAAAAATCGTTCATTTCTGCACAATTTTGTAACAAAAATTCTCGAACTGGTGTAGAAGGATGTTGATCCTCTGAACTTACATGCTTAGTCTCTTTCGGAAACTTTTGGCCGTCTGAGCCGTTTGAACCATATGTCACCACACCTGTACCATGATCGTTACCACCTTCACAACTCTGACTTTCTGGATGTTTGCTGTTGATAGCACCACTAGCTCTTAATTTTTGTGTTTGATTTTCAACATGTTTAGAATGCGATTTCATACCTGAAGTGAATCTTGAACTATGGCTACATTCTTTATCACTGGATTGCGAAGTACAATCTTCGGAATGCTTGTTTGATTTGTTTTTATCAATTTGATTATCTTTATGTGCTCCAGACTTGCTCTGAATAGATAATGGATTTTCAATATTGATGGAATTTTTATTGTTTTCCTTATCTGGCAGTTGTTTCTTTGAGCCTGGTGGGGTGCTGATGGTTAAGTGTTGCTTTTGTTCGGCATTTGTGCTCATTCCCGTACCAATATTTTGGCTATTAGTTGACCGGGAAGTCGATGCAGATTCATGATGTTTTTCGTGATGCTTAATATCGATGCCCTCCCTGAGGTTTAAGAGTGGAAGCGAAAGTGGAACGTGGTACTAGTGGTTGTTTTGCGCCATTCACCCTGCTGATGCGTTGTTTAGGTTTAAGGGTAGAACCATAAGTGATAGGTGGTACTAGTGGTTGCTTTCGTTCTGGTATTGTGCTAATTACCGTACCACTATTTTGACTATTAGTTAACCGAGAAAGCGGTGCAGATTCATCATGTATTTCGTGATTCTTAATATCCTTTTCAATGTCGATGTGGCTCTGTGATTTAAGAGCGGAGTTGAAAGTGGTAGGTGGTACTAGAGATTGTTTTGCGCCAGTCACCATGTTACCTTGTTTTCTGAATCGAGGATGTGAACTAGATTTAGATCGTTTGCAGTCTTTTTGAAGTTTAGTTTGAATAACTTTCTTTAAAATTTCATCTTTCTTTGGTTCCATCGTTTCATTTGGTATGTCTGCAGCATTGTCTTCAGCCTCTAATAAAATAGGCCATAACTCACACATGAATTCCCTCACCAGAGGACCATTCAGAAATTCAGTTATGTGGATATGCATCTTCATCGGACTGATAAATTGCTCCAATTTCAATTCGTTGTAAATAAATTTTTTTATTTGAAAAATTTTGCAAATTTTTTGGTTAATTTTTGTTTTTACATCGTCCAGTTTTACTTTGGTCATGTCAATTCGTTTATTAAACAAATCGCCAGATTTCATTTGTTTATTTACTTCCATTTTGTATCGATTTTCCGCTGATGCTGTTTGCTGATGTTGTCTGTTGTCTACCGAGAGAAAATTGTGATTGAACTTATTGAGAAAGGTTCACGCCTTTTATAGGGAAAACCATTTTGAAAATTATGTTTTCATTAGAGCAGGTAGATTGGTTCTTACAGATATTTTAAAAATGGGTCAACCAACTACCTGCTATTTCAACAGAGCATTTTAACATATAAGGCCAGTTTAAACCTTTTATGTGAATTTGTATTTTTGCTAGAAACAGGTACCGTTAAAAGTGCACACAGCTAACAAATAGGCAGGCTTGGTTCTCTTATGTATTTCTCACAGGCTCAACCAGGTACCTAGACTTTCTGCAGCCATTAATTTCAACCAATGGCTGTTGTTATTCTTCTTAGTAGTAAAAAAGAAAACATTTTAATTTATTAACTTGAATTTCAATAACAATCCCTCATGGACTGTCGTAAAAAATATATTTAAATCCTTCATTACCGTTACTAGATCAAATACTCCTCTGGTATCCGCGATTTCTGAAAATTTGGTGCCTTAACGTTAACTTTTGCGGTTGAAAAATCTCGTTGCGAATGGTGAAGCCAGAAATGCTAAGTAAGCCGAGCATTTTAAAGTCAGACACCGTCAACATTTGAGAAAGAGTAACTAACCTACTGATCTGCTGCAGAAGAGAAACTGGATGGAAACAGTAATAGGTGGATGGGAAAAACGTTTCATGAGAGCTCCCTAAAGGAAGAAAAATAACAAAACAAATCTAGTTTATGGCCATCTTAGGCTGATAAGAAATGTATTCGATTTTCTGAACACAGTTTTTGTTCTTTGATATTGTCATTGGTAACAGCTTCTGTGGGCTTTCATTAGGTGCATTGTTCTTGATGCTTATTTCGCTACGTTTAAGCGAAAGCTGATCCCTGGGTAAGTGTTGCATTCACGGACAGGCGAATGCCATATCGGGGGTAAATGTTAACGTTTGTTTGTCAAAGCCAACCTTGGGGAACGAGTGTTATTTGCCCAGTAATGCCACAAGGGACGGGACTCTTACTCTCGCATCAACTGGATTTTTAGTGGATGCACACATTTGGGTTACATAACTGATGGATGGAAAGAGGCGAGGGTAGTTTTCATTCGGAAGTCAAAGAAAGCGAGCCACATAACATCGAAGGACTACAGACCGATAAGACTCCTCTCGTTTTAACCTAAAAACCTTAAAGAAACTCATTGATATGTATATACGGAGTAAACTGTGAGTCAAGAACTTCGAAGCCTATTCCATGACAGACCTGACAGCATCATGCTTCTTGGTATCAGCGAAAAGAGTTTCCTGCCCAATCCCCGATGTACGATATATTAATCAATGGTTTCAAGAATACATATGTTCTGATGATGCATTTTCATCACCACAGAATCTATATATTGGGCTTGACGATCACTATTCTGAAGAAGTGTACTAAGAGTGTCCTACATAAAGGCAGATATTCTTAAATGGCCTGATGCATCACTTTGTAATTTCCCAACAATTTGGTTAGGTTAGTTTAGGTTAGAGGACGTGTAATTGTCAACTGTGACAAGTACAGTACCCGGAGGTCGAATTTACCCATTGTACAACGACAACAACAATTTATACATGAGTGGCGGGACCTACAGTTTAAAGCCGACTCCGAACGACAGATTTTTGAGAAGCTTTTCATGGCAAACTTATTTACTCTCAGAGTTTTTGCCAGAAATCTGCTGAGAGGAAGTCGCCGAAGAAATATTTTCATATTTTCGTTTTGATGTCTGACCTGGGATTTGAACTCGGGCCTTTCGTCTAATAAGCCAACACACTACCTACTAGACTACGGCAACCCAACAATTTGGTTTGAGAAGAGTTTTTGCCACTTTTTATTTATCCTTTCAATGTTATTTTCCCAAATGGCAGAACTTATTCTAGTATTCATCTCTTTTCCATCCATAAGTGCCATCAAAGCGCTCTAAGGCATCCTAAAACCAATATGCTCCCTGGTACTTCCTCTATTAACTCTAATCTAATCAACTTCTGAGATTAACAACTTATTTCGTAGTCAAAAAAAAAATATTGGAATAATCGATACAGCAATCATCCATCGATGGATTTTTCCCACTTTAAAATGAATAAAATTTTCTAAAGAATAGCTTGGTAAAAGTTCCGAAGAATATAGAAAGATTACTTTAAAAATGACGGATCAAAATATCAAAGACTATTCCCATGCATATACATACATACATACATCGCGAAAACCATAATATTTCTTGTTCCTTCTGTTGCTGTTTCCTTTTCTTCATCTGCATAAATTGACAAAATCTCATGCGTGCTATATGTCGCCTCAAATTCTTTTTGAAAATGGTTTCTCGACTAAGTATCTGAAAATTGTCATTTTTCATTATATTCGTGATGAGTTTTTCCGTCAGCTGCAGTTTTGTACAGGCTTTGCTTAAAACTCCTGCATTTACCTTACTTAACGTTTGACGGTTTACAAACAGCACGTATGGTACACGAAGCTTTGGCGGTTGGACCTTATGTAATGGGTCCTTTAAAGGGCTCCCTCTAATATTTCGGGGTGGAACAGGTTCCATTATGAACTTTTTAAAAATTTGTTGAAGTCGCATAAATTTTTTGTCACAATGCTAAGCTGTTACTGCTTGAAAAATTGTCATGTGCTTTTATGCTCATGTGAGTCTACCTTCTACGACTTGGCAAGCCATGCATGTGCAGACAGGTACCTCTTAAAGAAAAGTGTCAATTCCTGATATTATTTTTAGAAAATTTCAATCTTGTTTTATAACACATAACAAACAATCTGACTCATCTCGTTATTGATTTTAATTACTTTACAACACTGTTTTTCCAACGACATTGGTTTACCAAAAAATGTCCATATTTTTTTTGCAACCCTGGCGTAACCTTGGGTTTTGCTAAACAAACAACCCAACTATAGATTGGGGTACAGTTGTGTCAGAGACGGCTTTCTTCAGGGTTCTACTTTGTAAATTAATAATGATGTAAAGCTCCTACTAAAGTCAAGCTTCTACTTTGTTATGAAACCCTTCATATTAAAAGTTTCTAAAACTGTGTTTAACGGATTGATAAATACCGAAGAGGAAATCTTAATTAGACACACAGCGTTCAAGAGACACTACATTGAACAGTCTTGTAAAAAATATTATCAATACGAGTATACTGACCTTAGGAATATTAAAGGGTCATTTAGAACATAGCATGATTTATTTTAGATATTTATTTACAGGGGCGGTCAAATAAGTCCAAGTCATTTGATGATGCTGATGCTACTTTAAGTGGCTTGGTGTTTGAATGAAATCCCAAATATTTTAGTTTTAAGCCTCGAAGCAGCCAGAGAAAAATGGTCGTAATAATTTCCAAATTTATAATATTAAAAAGCTTTAACCCGTTTCAAATAATTCGCATAACTTTAACTACGAGCATTACTTCCTCAGAAAGATTGGAAGTCAGTCAGTTTCTCGCCATACTCGCAGAGGGTAACGATAGCTGGATCAGCTATCATGCAACGATCCTCTACACTGGACCAATCACCTAGGTAAACTTGATTAATGAGTGAGCCACGCTTCAATACTTTACGAAGTTGAAGCAAATCCCACAGGCTTTAGATGTGACTACATGCTACTAGAGACTGTTTTCGAACATAAATATAAAACTCACACTCTCATACGGGAAGAATGGGTTGCTGAAGCGAACCGGTAGCTCAAAAGTGGAATGTAAAACTTGATCTGCGGTTTATTCCGATATACTAGCATTAAACGGGTAGATAACCTAACCAGCCAGCGTATTTCAAGCGTAGATTTCTGCTATCGAAAAAGCTGCACGCACTTCCTTCAAACTTGATCATGTGTGTGGACAGTCAAGCAGTAATCAAAGCGCTGGGATTCCTCTCTACACCGTATACGTCGATATAACACCCACTTCTACTAGGTTCCGGACCACTGTGATATAGATGTTAACGAAAAGACGGACGAATTGGCACGGAAAGAATCAGAGATGTCTAAGGAGGAGACAATAGAAGGGATATGCGCGCCTCTACAACAATACTTTTCCAAACGGAAAGAAGCAGCATGGAATTGAACAATACGTGGGCGATTCACTTAGCATTTCTGGCTTTACCATTCGTAACGAAATTTTTCAACCGCAAAAGTTAAAGTTAAGACACCAAATTTCCAAAAATCACGGACACCAAAGAAGTACTTGATCTGATAACCGTTATGATGGATTTAAAAATATTTTTACAGCAAATTAGGGATTGTTATTGAAATTCAAGTTAATAAATTAAAATGTTTTCTTTTTTACTATTAAGAAGGAAAACAGCTGCCATTGGTTGAAATTAGTGGTTGCAGAAAGTCTAGGTACCTGGCTAAGCTTGCCTATTTGTTAACTGTGTGCACTTTCTCTACTCTGTTGAAAGAGCAGGTAGCTGGTTGACCCTCTGTGAAACATCTGTAAGAACTAATCTACCTGCTCTACCGAAAACACAAATTTTCAAAATAGTTTCCGCCTATAAAAGGGCGTGAACTTGCCCAATAAGTTCAATCACAATTTACTCTCGGTAGACAACAGTCAACAGCGGAAAATTAAAAATGGAAGTAAATAAACAAATTAAATCTGGCGATTTGTTTAATAAACGAATTGACATGTCCAAAGTAAAACTGGACGACGTAAAAACAAAAATTAACCAAAAAATCTGCAAAATTTTTCAAATAAAAACATTTATTTACAACGAATTGAAATTGGAGCAATTTATCAGTCCGATGAAGATGCATATCCACATAACTGAATTTCTGAATGGTCCTCTGGTGAGGGAATTCATGTGCGAATTATGGCCCATTTTGTTAGAGGCTGAAGAGAGTGCTGCAGCCATACCAAATCTTTCTATGGAAACGAAGAAAGATGAAATTTTAAAGAAAGTAATCAAAACTAAACTTCGAAAAAATGGTGAAGGACCTCTATCTCGATCCAGAAAACAAGGCAACAGGGTGAATGGCGCAAAACAACCACTAGTACCACGTACCATTTTCGCTTCAGCTCTTAAACCACAGGCACTTATAGACATTAAAAAGGATATTAAGCATCATGAAATACATGATGAATATGCATCGCTTTCTCGGTTAACTATTAGCCAAAATAGTGGTACGGTAATTAGCACAATACCAGAACAAAAGCAACCACTAGTACCATCTATTACTTTTGGTTCCACACTTAAACCAAAACAACGTATCAGCAGGGTGAATGGCGCAAAACAACCACTAGTACCACGTACCACTTTCGCTTCCACCCTTAAACCTCATGATGAATCTGCATCCATTTCTCGGTTGACTAATAGCCAAAATATTGGTACGGGAATGAGCACAAATGCCGAACAAAAGCAACACTTAGCCATGAGCACCCCACGAGGCTTAAAGCAACAACTGCCAGATAAGGAAAGCAATAAAAATTCCATCAATATTGAAAATCAATTTTCTAAACAGAGCAAGTCTGGAGCACATAAAGATAATCAAATTGATAAAAACAAATCAAACAACAATTCCGGAGTTTGTCCTTCGCAATACCGAATGCATAGTTCAAACTCCACTTCAGATATGCAATCGCATTCTAAACATGTTGATAATCAAACACAAAAATTAAGTGCTACTGGTGCTATCAATAGTGAACAACCAAAAAGTCAGAGTTATGGACGTGGTAGCGATCATGATGCAAGTGTGGTGGCATATGGTTTAAACGGCTCAGATGGGCAAAAGTTGCACAAAAAGCGAGAGAATGTAAGTTCACAGGATCAACATCCTTCTACGCCAGTTCGAGAATTTTTGTTACAAAATTGTGCAGAAATGAACAATTTTTTGAACGACTGGCACAAAACTCCAGAAAAGGAAACAATTATGATCTCAGAAAAATTCATATATCCTGGTGAAAAAATTATTAGCAATGGCGTTGAAGAATCAGTAAACACGACTTTGCCTTCACAAACGAAATCATGTCCTAAGGCTGTAGAAAATCATTCACAAAAATTAAGTGCTAGTGGTGCTAACAACAGCAAACATTCAGAAAATCACAGTTGTGAACGTAGTGTTACTGGAGTGGTGACATGCGGCTTAGGCGGTTTTGCAAACATTTGTATGTATTCCCCCCAAAAGGAAGACGCAAATGCTATTTCACAGGATCATCATCCTTCAACACCAGTTCGAGAATTTTTATCACAACATTGTGCAGAAATGGATGAATTTTTGCGTCATTGGAGTGAAGCACCCGATAAAGAAACAATTCTGTTGTCAAACAAATTTGTATATCCTGATGCAACAAAAAGTGAAAAACAAACCACTATCACTCTCTCATCACATACGAAATCATTTTCTAAGCCGGCAGAAAATCCACCACAGAGATTAAGTGCTAGTCATGCTAGCAACAGCGAACTAACAGAAAGTCAGAGCTTAGAACGTGGTAGCGATAATGATGCCGAGGTGAAAGCTGCCACTAAACTACAATCACGTAAACGTTCACACTCGACAATGATTAATGAGAGTAAAAATTCGAAAAATAATTCCTCCGATAAGGATGAACGACAGCCAGCTAAGAAGAAACAGACAAAGGCAAAGAAATCCTCATCGAAACGCAGTTCAGACAAAGACTCCTCATGGAAGGCAGAAGCTAAATCAACAGAAAAGGTGGACCACAAGAAATGTAACAACGAGATGAAAAAACTTGAATTGGATCTTTTTGGCAGTATCAGTAGTGATGAAGAAGAACGCAGTCCGGAACAACCTTCTGCGAGAAATTCAGAAACCGTAACGAATAACCACAACAGAGAAATGAGCACCCTTGAGCTTGATCTTTCTATCAGTAGCGATGAAGAAGATGTCTAAAGTACAATTGACAAAGAAGATTGACTTTCTGCAATAAGAATAATGGTATAGGACGACCGACGCTCACGAAGTGTCTAAATTTAGACATTTTTTTATTATTTTGTAATCAATTTGTATAAGTTTTGTATTAAATATCGCATGACAATGTTTCTAATTTTTATTGAAAATTATCCTTACTTGTAATCTATTTTAAATGAAAACATTAATCAAATCATCATAGAAAACATAATTAAAATAAAATTTAAATTAAAAATGTATTCAATGCTTTAATTTAATTAACGTGGTAAGAGTAGGGGAGATGATCTTGTACTCACAACTAAAAATTGTTTATTTCAATAGACGTTACTGAGTCTAGTATCGACAGAAGAAATCATTGTTTTTTTACCTTAAATATTTGATTACTTTGTTGCATGGTGTAGTAATCAGTAATTTCCATATTTATTTTAAACAGTTTTCAAAATATTAAGAGAGAGTAAATACAACTTACCGGAAATCAGTAACGTACTACCTCAGGAAGAATTTAAAGTATTGTTCGTCAGGATCTCCGTATTTAGACCGAGTAAAAGTAGTCCGCGATGTTTCTGTCTTTGTTAAAAAGATTTCTTAAAATTGGGTTTTGGAAACATTTTTGCTTATTTTATTTCGATTTTATTTAAAATAGAATCTAATATAACGGCGGAGTAGAAGAGTTTGCGTTGTAGTCTCTTATAATTGTGGGGCATGTTAAGGTCAGGTTAGGTTAGATTAGTTTAGCGTGTAGCTTGCCGCTCACAAGCATGTTCTCTCTGTGGACCATTGTGCCACCAAGTGTGCAATCCCCCTCTCATGAGCCGTTAACGGGGAACTTGAACCAAGTCGAGCTCCGAAAGAAACCGGCCAGTTCTTTTAATGGCACGCTTGCCACATACTTAGATCCTCAAACGTTCTGTTACTGAAAATATGATGACGTTAGTTCTGAAGTGCAGGGCAGATTTCGTTTTCTACACATCACGGTAGATTTTACAGCAATCCCATTTCTCGTCGAACTTAAGTAGTTCCCACGGGATATCCCGCTGGCCACTGCTGAACACAGCAGTTTTGATATTTGGGAATCAGGTATGTTGAACCTTTGACGATTTCTTCAATTCCATATTGCTTTTTCCAGTTTGAAAAAGCATAATTTTAGAGGTAAATATTTCCCCTCTATCTTCTGCTTCTCAGACATCTACAGGCCCATCCGTGTCATTTAGTCAGTCTTTTCGTTTTCCTGCATACCACAGTGTCTCTGAACTCAGTAGAGGCGGGTGTTGTGTCGACTTGTACGCTGAAATTCCTAAACCCCTTTAATTTGACGATATGGGAAATGCTACGCATATGATTAAGTTTGAAGGAAGTGCGTGCAGCACTGAAATATGCTGGTCTGGTTAGGTAACCTGTACGACCGGTTTAGTGCCCGTTTGTCGGAGTAGACCCTAGATTCCCTTTAATATTTCTAAGGTCAGTACATTGATAATATTTTCTACAAAACAAGACAAGGCGCCGAAGAATAGTAGGTAGTGTGTTGGCTTATTGGCCACGGTTCAAACCCCAGGTCAGACACCTTCAGCAAAACGAAAATTTCTCGAACAAAACCGGATATTTGCACCTAAACGAAAACCAGTCTTACGTTCAAGGTTTGATTATATGTATATTTCTGTGGAAATAAAGAAAAATCGTTTTGTTGGAAATGTCTGACCTGGGGCTTGAACCGTGGCATACACTACGGCGACTACTTCTTCGTTAATGCAACGCATAAAGTTATACTACTTTTGAGTTTTGGTTTGAGTACTTTGATAGCTAGCAGCCGTCAACGTTCCGGTAGGTCTCTGAAAGTTGTTTCAGTTGTAAATTGTAACATTGTCTATTGTGGAATAGGGACACAGTAGGAAGAAGTACAAAAGGACAATCACAATACTAATGAAAAGAGAACCGTTGAGTGTTTCAAAAATAAATCTGGGCTACATGCGCATGCTAATGAGCTTACTCAAAGGACACACGTGGTACTGGAAAACGATAAATGCCGTTAAGACATCGAAAAGATGGAGTATTTTTTGTTGCATTGCCGAGATCCCAGAATCCCAGAATTTTTGGTGTACCTATGGACTATTTCA
Source organism: Sarcophaga caerulescens (assembly GCA_927399465.1). NCBI lineage: Eukaryota > Metazoa > Arthropoda > Insecta > Diptera > Sarcophagidae > Sarcophaga > Sarcophaga caerulescens. The sequence continues at coordinate 87,256,561 of OV656867.1, read as the reverse complement.
TCAATGCAGTGTTTATTTAATCAATCACTAATAATTAGAATTATTTGGTCTCCAGTGAGTTGTAGTGGCTCAACTTTTCATGCATGGTTAAGAGACAGAGCAGAACCTTATCCATATTACGATTGAATAACGCGATATCTCCTAGAGAGTTATCACATTGTGGATAAAGGCTGCGTTGATCTTGTGGAAAACTTTTTTATACTCTCGTGAAACATTATAATTGGAATTGCATGCCTGCCTATGGCATCTACGATACCTTTGACTCTCTTAGCAGTTGCTATAAATCTCAATTACTTGCTTTATTTCTTCTTATAATTCGTTGATATCGTTGATCCAAATATCTGTCCCCATTCCATATAAAGGATCAGACGCGTAGATACTCACTTTCTCGCATACTCGTCTGCTTGCTATTGTAAACTCTCGTTGCAGTGCTATTTTCCTGTATTTGAAATTTGTAATTGTGTTGCGTATGGAAACCAATATCCTCCCTGCTACTCCTTATATTAACCCTAATCTTTCCAATTTTCAAGATTAATGAATTATTTTGTAATCAAAAAAATTAATTTTTCCCATTTAAAAGTGTTTACATTTTCCAAAGAATGATTTAACAAAATTTGATTTTTTCTTTGGATTTTAAAATCGTTTTTATTTAAATCTTAAATTATAAGAATACAAGCAAATTTATAAGAACATACATAAAAAAGTTTACTTAAGCAATAATGGTACAAAATATCAAAGTCACTCCCATGCATATATATCTTCATCACTCGATTGTATATCCTCCATGGTAATGTTATCGTTAATGTTACTATCCGCCGGATGTGGTTGCAGTTCCTCTTGTTTGGCTTGTTCTTTCTGTTGCTGTTTCTTCTTCTTCATCTGCAAAAATTGACAAAATCTCATGCGTGCAATATGTCGTCTTAAATTCTTTTTGAAAATGGTTTCCCGACTGAGTATCTGCAAATCGTCTGGAGTACATTTGAGTGCATTTTTCATTGCATTCGTGATGAGTTTTTCCGTCAGCTGCAGTTTTGTACAGGCTTTGCGCATAACTCCTGCCTTTGCCTTACTTAACGTTTGACGGTGTACAAACAGCACGTATGGTACACTAAGTTTTGGCGGTTGGACCTTATGTAGTGGGTCCTTTACGGGGCTGCTTTTAATATTTCTGGATGGAACGGGTGCCATTATGAACTTTTCTAATTTTTGAAGAAAATAAAGTTGAAGTCGCAAACAAATGTTTGTGTGATCTCACAAAGGACTTTGAAGCTGAACTGTGACTACTTGACAAATTGTCATGTGCTTTTATACTTATGTGAGTCTACCTATAGGCGGTGTCTGTTGTTACCGATTACGATTTGGTAGAGCATGTACATGTACAGACAGGTACCTGTTAAAGAAAGGGATAATTCCGGATATTATTTTTGACAAACTTCAATCCTTTTTTAACCCTTTTTTATGATATGCGTAACAAACAATCTGACTCAGATTTTTTTATTGATTTAATTACTTTATAACACTGTTTTTCCAATGAATTTTTTTTATTAAAAAATTTCCATATTTTTTTGCTGCTTCTGAGTAACCTTTGGTTTTGCTAAACAACCAAGTCAGCTGTAGATTGAGGTACAGTTGTATCAGACGGCTTACTGCAATTTTTTGCCTTATAAAGTTAACCGTATAGTAAGGCTCGTATTTTGTTAAGAAACCCTTCATATTAAAAGTTTTTAAAACTGTGTTTAACACCGAACTGAAAATAAATTCAAGAAAGGCGGCTTTAAATACAAGAGTCTTGGAAAAATTATTATCGATATACTCACCTTAGGAATATTAAAGGCTAGTTTAGAACATAAGATGATAATTTAAGATATTTATTTACAAGGGCGGTCAAATTTTGATTTTCTTATTTGCTAACTGCAACGTCGCATCTGTCACCAATCTACCAGTTTGCCAGTGCCTAAATTTTAAAGAAGCTATGGCATACCAGACATAACTTATATCAAGGGAATGGACTGGAAAAAGTTAAGAAAGTTTGAAGAAGACTTAGACTTACTATAGAGTGTAAAGTGGTATTCCTAATGATGAGCGTACAACAAGCCTGCATCATGGCTTAGAGGTATGTCAATTAACCTACCTATCCACATCCAACCTACAGGCGATCGTATCATGGGTCGATTTTAATGTAAAATAACTGTGGATGGTGGAAATATGTTGCATATGTTCTTAGAAGAATGCTTATGTTTTTAGAAGAAACATTAAATTGCCCTAGTTTTCAAGATCAATGTAATAAAGCTCTCGCTTTATTCCTGAAACTGACTGAAAATAGAATATAACTGTCATGTTAGGGTCAGTGTCTCGATATAAACGCGTATAGTAGCCGGCGAAGGTGATCATTAGTAATGGCAGGATATTCAAGAACATCTTTTAATGGCCATTACAAAAAGAATTCGTTATTTAGTCGCCCCTTTCGAAGAGATTGGAATCTAATCCAATCTCCAAATCTATAAGTAGAAAATTTTTGTAGTATTTGACGAGTTATTAATAATGTCAACTGCTTTACTAAAAGCAAACTTTCTAATTCGAAACTATACGCTGAACCATTTGCCCGTGCGGAGAATACAAATCATCAAGACGCCCATGACATGAGCTTTGAATGACATGCAGTTTGAAAACGTGAATTGGACACCAAAAACCGTGCTATTTGATACCGACAGATATTTTTCGTAGGACGATATCAAAGATCGCGTCTACACGAATGTACCCTAATTTTGGAGCAATTGTCAAGAAATGTTGGGGAAAAAGTGTTCAATCAATCCAAACGCTGCGATTGTATTTCATAAATGATGGTCAGGTCCAAGCATTATAACGAAATAAAACTTTCATCAAAGTCATGGCTTTTTGTGTGTTTTTTCATCGCAAATGTTGGCCACCGTAAAGGCGTGGATAGTTTATTAGTGACTATCCGGTGCCTAGGATTAGAAATACATTTCTTATTCAATGATTTGCAAACAAATCTTTCGGAATTTCTTTTTGGCATTGCCACATACTGTTCTCGCCAGATATTAAGGAGCTGGCAATGAGGGTAATGAAGGGCCAAAAACTATATTCATTACAGTCTATTAGGTAGAGCAGCAGATTGTTATTGAAATTCAAATTTATAAATTCACATCCTTTGTGAGGAAACTGAGAAGGAAACCAAATGCACTCAAAGAGCCGCAACTCAGTTTAATAAAGACGCATAGCGCAGAAAGATCAGGTAGCTCACTGAACTTAAAACACACACAGCCATTTTTTCTAGAGGCATACTTAAATCAACGGTACCTGATTCTTTTAATAAAGGGTTGAACCAAACATACTTATCTGTTACCTAAATACGGTACCTGCTCCAGCGAAAACTCAGATTTCCAAAATGGTTTTCGCCTATAAAAGGGTTGAACTTGCCGAATAAATTCAAAACAATCTTGAGTCTCGGTAGATAACAGTTGTCAGCGGAAAATTTATAGAAAAATGGAAACAAATAAACAAGTGAAATCTGGCGAATTGCTTGATAAAAGCATAGACATGTCAAAAGTAAAACTGAATGTGTTAAAGGCACAAATTAATACGAAAATCAACGACATTTTTCAAATTGAAAAGTTTGTATACAATGAATTGAAAATGGAGCAATTTATCAGTCCGATGAAGATGCATATCCATATGAGTGAATTTCTAAATGGTCTCCGCATCAAACAATTCCTATGTGAATTATGGCCGATTTTATTAGCAGCTGAAGAGAGTGCTGCAGCCATACCAAATGATTCTAAGGAATCGAAGAAAGGTGAAATTCTAAAGGAAGTAATCCAAACTAAACATCAAAATAGATACGAACGATCTAAATCTAGTTCACATTCTCGATCCAGAAAGCAAGGCAACATGGTGAACGACGGAAAGGAACCACCTACAACTTTCAATTCCACCCATAAACCACAGGGAAGCATCGTCATTGAAAATAATATTAATCGGGAAAAACATGATGAATCTGCTTCGCTTTCTCGGTCCACTAATAGCCAAAATAGTGGTACGGAAGGTACCACAAAAATAGAACATAAACAACCACTAGTACCATCTAAAACTTTTGCTTCCACCCTTAAATCACTAGGACGTATTAACATGGTGAATGGCGGAAAAAAACCAATAGTACCACCTACCACTTTTGGTTCCGCCCTTAAACCACAGGGATGTATCGACATATCCAAAGTAAAATTGGACGTTTTGAAGCCGTGGATAAGCAAGAAAATTACCGATATTTTGCAGAGAGAAGATAATGCTGCAGTAGAGTTCGTGTACAATAAATTAAAACAGGATAAAATGCTTTGTCCACAGAAATTACAGATCAGAATTGCTGGATTTCTAAACGGTGGCAAAGCACAGAAATTTGTATGTGAATTATGGCCACTTTTGTTATCAGCTCAACTGTGTGAAAGTGGAATACCAGCTGAACTGAAACAGCAGCATAATGATGAAAATGTAAGAATTGAAAAGGATATTAAGCATGACGGATCTGCATCACTTTCTCGGTCCATTAATAGCCAAAATACTTGTGCGGTAATTGGCACAAAACCAGAACAAAAGCAATCACTAGTACCAACTATCACGTTTGGTTCCACCCTTAAACCAAAACAACGCATCAGCAAGGTGAATGGTGAAAAAGAACCACTAGTACCACGTACCACTTTCGCTTCCACCCTTAAACCACAGGGACACACCGACATTGAAAAGGATATTAAGCATCGCAAAAAACATCATGAATCTGCATCACTTTCTCGGTCCACTAATAATCAAAATAATAGTACGGGAATGAGCACAAAACCAAAGCAAAAGCAACACTTAACCTCCAGCATTTTAAGCAAAAAGAAACAACAGCCAGATAAGGAAAATAATAAAAATTCCATTAACATTGAAAATCAATTATCTAAACAGGGCAAGTCTGTGTCAAAAAATAATCAAATTGATAAAAACAAATCAAGTAAGCGTTCCGCTGATTGTCCTTCACAATCCAGTGATAAAGATCGAAAACATAGTTCAAGTTCCACTTCACACAAGAAATCATCTTCTAAAATAGTCAGTCAGAGCCGTGAACGTGGTAGTGATGATGGTAAAGCATGCGGCTTAAACGATTTTGCAAACATTTGTATGTTTTCACCTAAAAAGCTACAACAAGAGACAAAGGCCATTGCACAGGATCAACGTCCTTCTACACAATTTCCAGAATTTTTATCGGAACTTTGTCTACAAACCGACGATTTTTTGAATCTTTGGAACGAAGCACCCGATAAGGAAACAATTCTATTGTCAGACAAATTTGTATATCCCAATGAAAAAAATATTGAAAAACAAACAGACACCACTTTAACGTCACCGCAATCTTTTGCAGAGGAGGAGATAAAATCTGCCCGCGAACTACAATCACGTAAACGTTCACACTCGACAATGATTAATGAGAGCAAAAAGTCGAAAAATAATTCATCCGATAAGGATGAACGACAGCTAGCCAAGAAGGAACAAACAAAGGCAAAGAAATCCTCATCGAAACGTAGTTCGGACAAAGGCTCCTCAAGGAAGTCACAAGCTGAAGCAAGTAAACAGAAAAGCCACAAGAAGTACACCAACGCAATGGATGAACGTATGCTGGAGCTTTTTGGTAGTTGTAGTAGCGATGAAGAAGAACGTCGTCCAGACAAACCCTCTTCTAAGAAGCCAGCAGCAGAATCAAAAATAAAGGAGGACCACAAGAAGTGTAACAGCATGAGTAGTGATGAAAATGTTTAAAGTATACTCGGCGAAGAAGACTAACTTTCTACAACTGAAGCAATGATATGGGACGACGCTCACGAAGAGTCTAATTTATTTTATTAAATATCATGACAATGTTTTTAATTTTTTCTTAATAATTGATATAATAAATGAATATTTTTTAAACATTATTTTAAACCTTAAGACATGCTTTAATTCAATTAACGTACTAAAGGGGGGAAGGATTATAGAAAATTTTTTTGCACCCACAACTCACAATTGACACAAACCAATAGGTTTTGAATCTTTTATTCACAGAAGAAATCATTGTTGTCATTACTTTAAATATTGTTACGATTTTTTCTTTTTAAATACGTTTAAAATATGAGCTCGTAGATTGCAAATAAAATAAAAATAAATTTGAAGTCGCCGTAGTCTAGTAGGTAGTGTGTTGGCTTATTAGACTGAAGGCCCGAGTTCGAATCTCAGGTCAGACATCAAAACGGTAATATGAAAATATTTCTTCTGCGACTTCCTCTCAGCAGATTTCTGGCAAAAACCCTGAGAGTAAATAAAATTGCCATGAAAAGCTTCTCAAAAAACTGTCGTTCGGAGTCGACTTTAAACTGTAGGTCCCGCCACTCATGTATAAAATTAACGCACACAACATAAGTGGTGTGAGAAGCTAGGTCGTAATCCTGACTGAAGGGTTGTAATGACCAATTATGTATGTATGTAAATTTGTGTTCAGTTTTAATTAAAATTTTTTTTATTCGCACAATTTTGTGTGCCACTGTTCACAACTTTAGGTAAATAATAACAATGGCTTTTCTTTGTTATTCCTCTGTTTATACCCTTTGTGTAAACAATAACAATTACTAGAAAATTGTTCGACAGATCTTTGTAACGGAGATCTTCAAACCACAATTACTCTCTTCAAACACACCGCGTCATCACACAAGGCTGACTGAACTTCACTAATTAACTCGCCTGTTTTACCTTCCCTTTTATATGGCAGGGTAAACAGTCTGATGAATGTTCTTGAAGGGGAATGTTCATGGCTTCGCCTTCTCGAAATCTCTATGAATGTAAACATTATAATAGATCATCTCGTTTTAAAAACTTATTTCAAAAGTATGGAAAATTATTATACAATTATCTTGCAAACTTTCAAGAATTTTTAGTTGAGAAAGTGCATTTAATATGCAATCAAATGAGGTCCAGCAATTTGAAGAAACTCGGGCGTTGATGAACTATCCTTTACCGTAAAACTTAGACTTTTCCAACTGACAGCAGCGGTGAAATATTTGTTTTCATATGCACTCTGTTGCATTCGGTACTTCTTAGTTTAAACATTTCTTTGAATATAAGGACTTTTCTTTCTTTTCACAGAAAAATATAATCAAACTGCTACTGACTTCTCACGCCTTTTCTGTAGTGTGTGTTAATTTCATCCATGAGTGGAGGGTTCCACATTTTAAAATCGATTGCGAGTGACAGATTTTTAAGAAACTTTTCATGGCAATTTTGTTTTTACTCTCAAAATTTTTTCTAGAAACCTGCTGAGAGGAAGTCGCCGGTGAAATATTTTCTTCGTATTTCGTTTTGTTGTCTGAACTGGGGCTTGAACCGTGGCCTCACGACCACACGACTACGGCGACTAATTCTTCGTTGATGCAACGCATCACGTTTGACTATTTTTAACTTTTGAGTTTTGGGTTGAGTACTTTGGTAGCTAAGAACCGGCATGTTTTATATTCTTTTTTTAGATTTCTGTGCACAACAACGTTCCTGTAGGTAGCGAAAAGTTGTTTCAGTTGTAAATTGTCATTGATCTCAACAACTTCAAATATCACCCTTTCAAAGGCACCCTTTCTCAGAGGCTTAATCCAGCAGACCAACAGAAAACAGCCGGTAATTGGTTATACGAGTAAAGGAGCAAAATGAACTCATCATCCATTAAGGGTGATGAAGTATTATATCAGAGAATACCCCCATTAAAGGCGGGCCTTAGCTTGATAAACATTATTTGCACTTTCCACCAGATAAGTCAACATTTGAGCTGTGATTTGCTAAATGTAAACGAAGCGAAATGAGCACCAAGAACTATGAACCTAATGAACACCCCCATAGAGCTGATACCAATGAAAGAAACAAAAAATTTCACAAAATAATTTTGTATGACCCTAAAATTTTTTTTTTTATTTTATTTTAAAACCAAAATTCAGGGGATGGAGGGAGACAGGGTATAGTGTTTTGATATTACAAGTGACAAAAAAGACGCCGATAGTGCGGTTAATAAATATATTCTGTCTGTAATTTACCACAAACGAATATGCTTTACGTGAAATATGAATTTTTCATGAAAAAGTTCATTTATTTACCTACCGAGCACAATCCGTTGATGTAGCGATAGAGCAGCGAAACAGTAGTGTAGTTATTTGAGATACCAGAGGCAATAAAAATATCAAAGGGATGTGGGGCTCACATATATTGTATGAATAATGTTTGGGTATACGAAGGCTCTGTTTTAATTAGTGCCAGTTGAGAACACAATCGATCAAAAACAATGACGAATTGACGATTCTAGGTAGTATTTGAAGTATACCACAAAAAAAATCTCGAATTTATGCGCCATATTCAAAATGATCGATATCTGAGTGGATCAGTTAATAAATTTTTTCTTTATCAATCAAGCAATTTATTTCCTTATGTACGTGAGCTTTGAGTCGCCATAGAATAGTAAGTAGTATGTTGGCTTATTAGATGTGAGGCAACGGTTTAAACTCCAGGTCCGACATTTCCAGCAAAGCGATATCCGAAAATATAGTTCTGCGGTAGAAAAATATTTCTATCAGCAGGATTCTGGCAAACCCTCAGAGAGTGAATAAAATTGCCATGAAAAAGTTTATCAAAAATTTGCTGTTCCAAGTTGACTTGAAACTGTAGGTCCCGCCAATCATGTATAAAATTAACACACAGAACATAAGTGGGGTGAGAAATTATATCGTAATCCTGACATAAGGGTGGTAGTGACCAACTATGTATGTACGTGAACTTTTAATTAATAAATGGGTTAATTTGGAGAAAGTCAAGTAAATTTTTGGAGGCATTTCGTAGAATAAATCTTTTAAAGTCCATAGATTCTCAGGTGAAGGCCATTAACGTATTACAATGATATTAACTGGCGAACAAAACCAGACATGCCCTCGGTAAATGCTGTTTTAAATTTTATTTTAGGGGTCTCTAAGTATGCATCATGAAGCTAGAGAATAAAAGTTGATTAATTTTTTTTTTCTGTGAAAAGAAAGAAAAGTCCTTATATTCACAGAAATTTGAAGATTTTCATAAAGATAGATACGAAGTCACCATAGTCTAGTAGGCTTATTAGACGTAAGGCCACGGTTCAAACCCCAGATCAGACATCAAAACGAAATAAGGAAAAAAATTTTCGGAGACTTCCTCTCAGCAGATTTCTGGAAAAAAACTTTGAGAGTAAATAAAATTGTCAAGAAAGTTTCTCAAAAAATCTGTAGTTCGGAGTCGACTGTAACATGTAGCCAATCATGTACATATAATATCCTCACACACAACATAAGTGGTGTGTGAAGTTAGATCCTAATCCTGACTGAAGGGTTGTAATAACCAATTATGTACATAGGTACGTCAATATTTATGGTTTAAAATATATATTTTGATACGATGAGAGTTAATAACATTTCATCAGTCTAAGTTGGTCATAAACTAGATTTTTCTTTAAAACTGAATTCACCCATGTTGCCTGGTCGTTACTGGACAACATTTTGATATGTAGTTTGAAAGATTTTTTCCCGAGAGAGAGAAAAAATTTTTTATGAAAAACTCTCAGCTCGATTTGTAACGAAAATTTGTAACCGCAAAAGTTAACGGACACTATAGGAGTATTTGATCCAGCCCATTAGGGATTGTTATTGAAACTCATGTTTACAAATTTAAATGTTTTTTTAATACTAAGAAGGAAAATAACAGCCATTGGTTGAAATTAACGGCTGCAGAAAGTGCAGGTAGCTGGTTGAGACTGTGAAAAATACCAAAAAAAAAAAACAATCTGTGTACATACGGTACCTGTTTCTAGCAAAAAATGCAAATGTTGAAATAGCAGGTAGCTGGTTGACCCTCTGTGAAGTATCCCTATGCAGCAAGCTTACTGTTACGCTGAATAAGGTACCTGTTCTAATGAAAACATAAATTTCGAAAATGGTTTCCGCCTATAAAAGGCGTGAACCTTGCCTAATAAGTTCAATCACAATTTAGTCTCGGTAGACAACAGACAACAAACAGCATCAGCGGAAAATCGATACAAAAATGGAAGCAACAAAACAAGTAAAATTTGACGAACTGCTCGAAAAGTACATAGACATGTCGAAAGTGAAGTTGGATGCGTTAAAGGCACAAATTAATACGAACATCTCTTCTATTTTTAAAATAGAAGACTTCGTATACAACGAATTAAAATTGGAGCAATTTATCTGTCCGATGAAGATGCATATTCATATCACTGAATATCTAAATGGTCCCCTCGTCAAACAATTCATATGTGAATTATGGCCTATTTTATTAGAGGCTGAAGAGAGTGCTGCAGCCATACCAAATGATCCGGTGGAATCGACGGAAAGTGATATTCTAAAGGAAGTAATCCAAACTAAACATATTGAACCGACGAAAAATGAAATCCTGAAAAAAGTATTCCAAACTAAACTTCGAAAAGACGCCGAACGGTTTCAATCCAGAAAACAAGACAACATTGTGGATGGCGGAAAAGAACTACTAGTATCTCCTAACACTTTCGCTTCCGCTCTTAAACCACAGGGACACATCGACATTGAAAATGATATTAAGCATCATGAAATAATCGATGAATCTGCATCGCTTTCTCAGTTAACTAATAGCCAAAATAGTGGTACGGTAACTAGCACAAAACTTGAACAAAAGCAATCACTAGTACCAACTATCACATTTGGTTCCACCCTTAAACCAAAACAACGCATCAGCAGGGTGAATGGTGAAAAGGAACGACTAGTACCACGTACCACTTTCACTTCCACCCTTAAACCACAGGGACACATCGACATTGGAAATGATATTAAGCATCGCAAAAAACATAATGAATCTGCATCGTTTTCTCGGTCCACTAATAATCAAAATAGTGGTACGGGAATGAGCACAAATTCGGAACACAAGCAACACGTAACATCCAGCACATTAAGCTCAAAGAAACAACAGTCAGATAAGGAAAACAATAAAAATTCCATTAACATTGAAAATCAAGTACCTAAACTGGACAAGTCTGCATCAATCTGTAGCACAAAAGTAGAACAAAAGCAACCATTAGTACCACCCAACACTTTTGGTTCAACCCTTAAACCACAACAACGCATCAGCATGTTGAATGGAGGAAAACAACCACTAGTAGCTTCTAAAACTTTCAGTTCCAGCCTTAAACAACAGGGACGTATCGACATATCCAAAGTAAAATTGGACGTGTTGAAGCCATGGATAAGCAAGAAAATTACCGATATTTTGCAGAGAGAAGATAATGCTGCAGTAGAGTTCGTGTACAATAAATTAAAACAGGAGAAAATGCTTTGTCGACAGAAATTACAGATCAGAATTGCTGGATTTCTAATTGGTGGCAAAGCACAGAAATTTGTAAGTGAATTATGGCCACTTTTGTTATCAGCTCAACAGAGTGAAAGCCGCATACCAGCTGAATTGAAACACCAGCAGAATGGTGAAAATGTAAGAATTGAAAAGGATATTAAGCATGACGGATCTGCATCGCTTTCTCGGTCCACTAATAGCCAAAATAGTGATGCGGTAATTAGCACAAATCCAGAACAAAAGCAACATTTAACCGCCAGCACTTTAAGCTCAAAGAAACAACAGCCAGATAAGGAAAATTATAAAAATTCCATTACCGTTGAAAATCAATTATCCAAAAAGAGCAAGTCTGGATCAAAAGATAATGAAATTGACAAAAACAAATCAAGCAAGCGTTCCGCGGATTGTCCTTCCCGTGATACAGAACGTAGCCGTATCAACAGCAAAAATCCAGAAAATCAAAGCAGTCAGAACAAAGATAGCACAGGTTTAATGACATGCGGCTTAGGCCGTTTCGCAAGCAATTGTATGTATTCCCCCCAACAGAAAGCTGCAAATGGTAGTTCACAGGATCAACATCCTTCTACACCAGTTCGAGAATTTTTGTTAGAAAATTGTGCAGAAATGAATGAATTCTTAAAACAATGGGATGAAGTACCCGATAAACAAACAATTCTATTGTCAAACAAATTTGTATATCCCGATGAAAAAAATATTGAACAACAAAAAAACGCCACTCTGTTGCCAGCATCATCTGTTAGAAAATCAGATCATAAACAACAAAAACGCAATATTGACTTTGATAAGGTAGTTAAAGCAGAAGAGGAAGTAAAAGCTGCTTGCGAACTACAATCACGTAAACGTTCACACTCGACAATGATTAATGAGAGCAAAAAGGCGAAAAATAATTCCTCCAATAAGGATGAACGACAACCAGCTAAGAAGAAACAGACAAAGGCAAAGAAATCCTCATCCAAACGCAGTTCAGACAAAGACTCCTCATGGAAGGCAGAAGCTAAATCAACAGAAAAGGTGGACCACAAGAAATGTAACAACGAGATGAAAAAACTTGAATTTGATCTTTTTGGCAGTATCAGTAGTGATGAAGAAGAACGCAGTCCGGAACAACCTTTTGCGAGAAGTTCAGAAACCGTAACGAATAACCACAACAGAGAAATGAGCACCCTTGAGCTTGATCTTTCTATCAGTAGCGATGAAGAAGATGTCTAAAGTACAATTGACAAAGAAGATTAACTTTCTGCAATAAGAATAATGGTATAGGACGACCGACGCTCACGAAGTGTCTAATTTTAGAAATTTTTTTTTATTATTTTGTAATCAATTTGTATAAGTTTTGTATTAAATATCGCATGACAATGTTTCTAATTTTTATTGAAAATTATCCTTACTTGTAATCTATTTTAAATGAAAACATTAATCAAATCATCATAGAAATCATAATTAAAATAAAATTTAAATTAAAAATGTATTCAATGCTTTAATTTAATTAACGTGGTAAGAGTAGGGGAGATGATCTTGTACTCACAACTAAAAATTGTTTATTTCAATGGACGTTACTGAGTCTAGTATCGACAGAAGAAAACATTGTTTTTTACCTTAAATATTTGATTACTTTGTTGCATGGTGTAGGTACTTACATTGTATACATATAGAGCCATAATCGCAAAAATATCTCAAGCGACAAAAACGACATTTCACAGGGGAAGGTTTTTATTATTTATTTCCTGTGCAAATTAAGTTAGAAAGTTAAACTTTTTTTGTTATAAATTCATAACGGTATAGAGTGTGACCCTTAAATTTTTATAGATGATGCAAATGATGCCAATGAATTTCTTTATTACAAAAAACGATATATGAAGAATATGTCGCTTGAGATATTTTTGCGGTTATGGCTCGCTATGTAAGTCATTAAATCAGTAATTTCTTTATTTATTTTAAACAATTTTCAAAATATTAAGAGAGAGTAAATACAACTTACCGGAAATCAGTCCGCGATGGTTCTCGACTTAATAGCTGTCTTTGTTAAAAAGATTTCTTAAAATTGCGCTTTGGAAACATTTTTGCTTACTTTATTTCGATTTTATTTAAAATAGAATCTAATATAACGGCGGAGTAGAAGAGTTTGCGTTGTAGTCTCTTATAATTGTAGGGCATGTTAAGGTCAGGTTAGGTTAGATTAGTTTAGCGTGTAGCTTGCCGCTCACAAGCATGTTCTCTCTGTGGACCATTGTGCCACCAAGTGTGCAATCCCCCTCTCATGATCCGTTAACGGGGAACTTGAACCAAGTCGAGCTACGAATGAAACCGGCCAGTTCCCTTAGTGGCACGGGCGCCACCATATTTAGATCTTCAAACGTTCATAACAGGTCTTATACTGACTCGGTTTATCACGCTAACTTCTACAGTAGTCCTCGTTGGGATAGATCAAACTTGTCAGCGAAACTGGCAATAGCGCAGTATTCTGTTAGAATGCTAACTCTTTCCTAGTCGAACTCAAGAGAATTGTAGTTTTTAAATTCGGCAATCAGGTATGTATATTGGACCACCCATGGATCGTTCAATACCATGCTACTTTTTTCAATTTGGAAAAGTATTTTTGTATAGGCGCGTATATCCCTTCCATCGTTTCCTCCGTAGACATCACTGATTCTTTTCAGTTCGTCCGTCTTTTCGTTAACATCTATGTCACAGTGGCCTGGAACCCAGTAGAAGCGGGTGTTATGTCGTTATACAGTGTTATACAGTGTAGAGAGGGATCCCAGCGCTTTGATTACTGCTTGACTGTCCACACACGCGATCAATTTGGACGGAACTGAGTGCAGCTTGTTCAATATCAAGAATCTACGCCTGAAATACGCTGGCCTGGTTAGGTAATCTATAAGACCCGTTTAGTGCTACTATATGTAAATCAAGTTTTACGTTCCACATTCCGTTACCGATGTCAGCTTCAGCAACCCATTCTTCCCTTATGAGAATGTGTATTTTGTATTTACGTTCGATAACAGTCTCTAGTAGCATGGTATTCACATCGTGTGCGATTTGCTTCAACTTCGTGCAGTATGGAAGCGTGGTTCACTCTTTAATCTAGTTTTGCTAGGTGGATCGTTAGATGATAGCTGATCCATATATAGTTACCCTCTGCGAATATGTACGTACTAAGTGTACTGGCGAAGAATGACTCACTTCTAATCTTTCTGAAGAAGTAATGCTCGTTGTTAAAGTTATGCGAATTATTGGAAATGGATTAAAGCTTTTTAATTTTATAAATTTGAAAATCCTTAAATTTGAAAATGGCTTCTCCAGACTTTAAAACTGAATTACTTGCAATTGAATTCAAACACCAGGCCACTTAAATTTCTGACAATATCGCAAATTACATGCCACAGCTTCTTTAAAACTTGGCAATAGCAAACTGATAGATTGTTGGCAGAAGCGGTTTTACACGAAAATCAAATGACTTGGACTTATTTGACCGCCCTTGTAAATAAGTATCTTAAATAAATCATGCAATGTTTTAAACGATCCTTTAATATTTCTAAAGTCAGTGCACTGATAATATTTTCTACAAGACTATTGTCTTCAATGCAGTGTCTCTTGAAAGCTGTATGTCTAATTAAGTTTTCCTCTTCGGTATTTATTAATCAGTTAAACACAATTTTAGAAACTTTTAATATGAAGGGTTTCATAACAAAGTAGAAGCATTACTTTAGTAGGAGCTTTACATCATTATTAATTTAGAAAGTAGAACCCTGAAGAAAGCCGTCTCTGACACAACTGTACCCCAATCTATAGTTGGGTTGTTTGTTTAGCAAAACCCAAGGTTACGCAAGGATAGCAAAAAATATGGTCATATTTTGGTAAACCAATGTCGTTGGAAAAACAGTGTTGTAAAGTAATTAAAATCAATAACGAGATGAGTCAGATTGTTTGTTATGTGTTATAAAAAAAGATTGAAATTTTGTAAAAATAATATCAGGAATTGACACTTTTCTTTAAGAGGTACCTGTCTACACATGCATGCCATGCCAAGTCGCAAACGATAACAACAAACACCCCAGATAGGTAGACTCACATGAGCATAAGAGCACATCCCAATTTTTCTATCATTTAATTGTTTGCGATTTCAAATATATTCTCTTGAAATTTTTAAATAGTTTATAATGGCACCCGTTCCATCCCGAAATATTGGAAGCAGCTCTGTAAAGAACCCATTACATAAGGCCCAGCCATCAAAACTTAGTGTACCATACCTGCTTTTTGTACACCGTCAATCGTTAACTAAGGAAACTGCAGGAGTTTTAAGCAAAGTCTGACAGAAAGAACAAGAAAAATAATGGTTTTCACGATGTATGTATATGCATGGGAGTGATTTTTTTTTTTTCATTTTAAAAACTGTAGCCTTTGATATTTTGACCCGTCATTTTTTAGGTAAACTTTCTTTATTCCTCAGATTTCTTTTGTACATTCCAAGTTATTCTTTAGAAAATCTTATTCATTTTAAAGGGGGAAAAAATTCATTGATTGATGATTGGTGTATCGAGTATTTCATTACTTTTTGAGTACGAAATAACTTGTTAATCATGAAAATTGAAAAGATCAGAGTTAATACAGGGAGCACCAGGGAGCATATTGGTTTTAGGACGTCTTAGAACGCTTTGATTACACTTAAAAGAATAATTATGGATAGAAAAGATATAATTGCTAGAGTAAGTTCTGATAGAACTCCCTTTTCGTAGGTAATATTTAGGAAAATAACAGGAAGGAGAAAGTAAAGAGAGGCAAAGACTCTTCTTCTTACAAAGTCATGCATCAGACTCAGATTCAAGAATACCTATCATACTGTAGAATACCAAGTCAACTGTAGATTGAGGTACAGTTGTCTCAAACGATTTTCTTCAATTTTTCTCCTACTTTGTTATTAAACCCTTATTCCATATTAATAGTTTAACAGATTAATAAATACCGAATAGGAAAACGTAGTTAAAATACATTTAAAAGACAGAGCTATCAAAACGACAGTTTTCTAAAAAATATTACTCAGCTTAGGAATCTTAAAAATTTTTTTAGAACATAAGATGACTTATTTACTAGGGCGGTCAAATAAGTCAAACACTCTTAACTTATCCAATATCCTAACTATAAGACCGCTTCGGCCAGTATGGTGCAGTCAAGTTTTAAATAAGCTGCGGCTTATACTTTGTGTTTGTGTGTGTTGGGAGCAATGTAGGTGGCATGGTATTTGTTGAATTCAATCCCGAGTAATTCAGAGAAGCCAAAAGAAAATAGTCGCAATGATTTCCAAATTTATAAAATTTGAGCTGGCGATTGAACTTGCTCGTGAACGCCAAGCTAACCGCTAACATAATCTTACCTAAACTGCACTTAACATACTGTACATTTATAAGAAACTAAAACGCAAGCAAAAAGTACAAACTCTTGAGCTCCGCCGTTATATTAGATTCTATTTCAAATAAAATCCAAATATTGTAAAATAAACAAAAATGTTTCCAAAATTAATTTTTGAGAATTCTTTTTAACAAATTAAATAATTATTCGAATTATATTTGTTAAATAATTTAAAATGTTTTACTTAAATTAAAAGCTTTATTTTTATTTATTTATTTATTAATTACAATACAATTACAAATTATATTCTAATTATATACGAGCTGAGTAACTTTGACCATGTGCTCGGTGTAGTGTCACAGACCAGAGTCTCTGGTGGGAATCGAACCCACAACTCTTACGCTAATATTCTAGCACACTACCCACTAGACTACCAGGGCGCTCTTAAAAGTTTTAAATTTTAAATTCTATTCGAATTTCAACCGCCGGACTAAGTAGGGTGACCATGAGGAACAAAGTAGTACGTTACTGATTTCCGATAAGTTGTAATTATTCTCTCTTAATATTTTGAAAACTGTTTACAATAATTTTTTTTTTGTAAAACCAGCACTCAGGGGATGGCCCCTACTCATGCAGTGCATTGTGCGGGTTTAAGAAAATAGGTTATAGGAAGGTGGAAAGAGGGAGTAGTGTTTGTGGACATTTGATTTAAATTTACCAATATCGTAACTGACGGGAAAAACTTCCGCAGGAAGATCATTCCACAAGCGAGCAGTGCGAGCAAAAAATGAATTTTCTCTGTAATGCATTGTGCGGTTTACTGGACAATCAACCAAAAAAGGATGTGCTCTGCGAGAGGTACGAGTACCACGTAAAAATATGTGATTTTCGGGAACCAAGCCCCTTATCTCTCGAGAACACCTCCCATTATAGTACCGATAGAACAATGAAACACACGCCACATTGCGACGATGCTCCAACGAATCAATAGAGTTGGATACCCTACTGTCATTAATAAGCGCCTTCGCCCTCTCCTGTACGCGGTCGAGAAGCTTCAAAATAGACTTTGAAGCACCGGCCCATACAGAGAGTTGTATTCCATCCTAGGTCAAATAAAGGTCCTGTAAATAGTAAGAAGGTCGGATGGAGTGAAGTATTTTCTGCACCGTTTCAAAAAACCAAGGCACTCGACAAATGTGATCGTTCCAACGAGCATCACAACTAATTCTCATGCCCAGAACATCAAGAGCATCCGCCTCTTCAATATATACATTACCCATAGATACAGATGACAGAACACCAGCACCAGCATCACGCCGGTGTGTCAAAAAACAACATTGGGTCTTGCGCGCATTAAAATCGACCCTGTTCGCGCGGCCCCACTCAGAGATTGTTATCAGGTCATTTGTGAGTGCGTCATTCATGTTCGACCTCCTTGCCCCAATCTCCAAAAGGCTCGGCCTCCGATCAAATGAATATGAATGACAAATGTTGCTGTCATCCGCAAAAGAGTAAATAGGATTCGAAGTAATAGATAGAAGATCATTAAGAAAAATGAGAAAAAGAGTAGGAGAAAGAACAGAGCCCTGCGGCACCCCTGAATTTATATAACCACTATAATAGTGCGATCTTTGAGAAAGCTCGATATAAATCGAGAGAAGTTACTACCGACACCAAAAGCAATTAACTTCGCCACCAGAGCCTCATGCCAGACCCTATCAAACGCCTTTGAGATATCCAGAGCTACAACCTTGGCCTCACCAAAGCGGTGAATGGAACCATTCCACCTTTCGGAGAGTAACGCCAAAAGGTCGCCAGTAGAGCGCCCTTTACGGAAATCGTACTGACGATCATTTAGCAAACCGTTGGACTTTCGCGTCTCAGTACTGAGGCACACGAAGATTTCGCCTGCTTGCGTAGCAAATCAGTATGCGCACACTTGTCATTACGCCAATTACTGAATGCTTCCTCTCTGGATCTGACTGCTAGTCTGCAAGCCTGATTAAACCAAGATTTATCGTTCATCCCAACGTGCTTTCCCGTAGTTAAATACAGAGCGTTTCGTAGCCGTAGATGAAACCTCACGAAGTCCGGAGAACGGAAAAGAGGCAGAGATGGTACAATGATCAGAATTACCGAGAGGTGCTAAAACCTTAACTTCATACATATCTGGATGTGAAGTAAGAAAAAGGTCGAGTGTATTATTTTGGTGCCCATCAACACACGATATATGTGTTGGTTCATTCACTAGTTGTGCAAGGAGATTATGCGCGGAAAACAACTCAACGTATTGGCCTTCAGGAGTCGTGCGACTCGAATGGTGGAGCCAGGATGAATTATGAACATTGAAATCACCAGCAACAACAATTTCACTGTTCGGATAATCCTCCATGATCCTAGTTATGGAGTCAGAAAGAGCGTCGAAGCCAGATATGGTAACCTCTCTTTCCGCGTTTGGACTTCTATAAAGAAACCCGAAGTGCAAAAGATGTGCCTTGATTTTGAACTTAACCCAAAGACAGTTAAATTCTGCATCATACATGCCAATTGATTGCTGGCACTGGTACACAACTTCTTTGCGAATGTACATAGCAAGACCCCGATGAAAATTAAAAAGGGATAGTAAGTGATACCCAGGGATATGAAAATCCTGTGGATCAGCATCCCCAGATACCTGGGTTTCACATAAGGCGAAAACATCCGGCCTATGGACACAAATGTGAGCATAGACAGAGAAAAAATTTGCCCTCAGACCCCGCACGTTACAAAAATCGATGCGAAAGCGACCCGCCATTACGATAAGGAACAATTGAAAATCAAACGCCCTACCTCAAGATGCGAATGGCAAGGAAACGAGTTGCTGCTTAGGTTAGGTTAGGTTAGAGGACGTGTACTTGTCCATTGTGACAAGTACAGTACCCGGAGGTCGAATTGACCCATTGTACAACGTCCTAGCTTCTCGAGTTGCTGCTAGGTGACTATAAAATGGCCAGTGCCATACCTTCACCATTAGACAGTCTACAGCAATCGTCCCCAAGAAGCCCGCATTATAAGGTTATTTGAGTTCAAGGGTGAAGGATAGAAATGAAAAGGAAAATGCACCGCCTATGGGTACCATAAAAGCCCCAAGTGTGGCCCATAAATGTCCCTTCAAATCCACGGAACACTAAACAACGCCGCGATTGCCAATTCTCTTTGTCCAAAAACTGTAGTTTGTTGCTATTGTCTTATTAATATTTAAGTTATTGCGGTTAAGTGTTTGTAATAGGTTTGTATGTAATAGGTTATTTTTAATAGGTTATTTTCAATAAATATTCCGTTTGATGGTGTTGTTGTTTAAAAACTGTAATTCCTGAACGCGAAATTGTTATTGTTTTGATTTTGTTTTATTTTAATTTTGTTTTTTCTTTTCAATTTTAGCACTTTTAGTTTCTTGTTATTGTCTTATTTGTATTTAAATTATTGCGTTTGGTGGTGTTGTTGTTTAAATTGTAATTGAGTAAAAATAGACGGACGACACAAAATAGACGGACATTGCGAATATGACTGTACACGACGGATGACAAATTACTACTCAAAGGAATGACTTATTTAATGGAGTACATATGTATACAATGTAAATACCTATACCATAAAATAAAGTAATCGAATATTTAAGGACAGGAAACACTGATTTCTTCCGTGAATGCTAAACTCAGTGACGACCATTGAAACAAACAATTTTCAGTTGTGAGTGCAAAAGTATTTCAAATAAAACCCTCTCTTCCCCCTTTAATTGAAATGAAAATATTGAATACATTTCATTTACATGATTTCTTTGATGATTTGCTTAATGTTTTCACTTAAAATACATTACAAATAAAGAATTAAATTGAAAAAGAAAATATTTTTATTTTAAATTTGTTATAATTTAAACTTAAACTTACAAAATTATTAATTTATACATCAATTTCTAATAAAAATTAAAAACATTGTCAAGGTATTTAATATAAACTTATATATATAACTTATGACTACAAGTAATACATTTTTTTATTTTCATTTTATTTGAATTATGATTTCTATAATGATATGCTTAATATTTTCATTTAAATTCATACATTATAAATAAAGAATTAAAGAATTGAAAAAAATTTTTATATTAACTTTTTTATAAGTTAAATAAAAGCTTAAAAAGTATTGATTTACAAACAATTTTTAATAAAACTTAAAAACATTATCACGATATTTAATACAAAACTTATGCAACTTTTGACTATAAGTAATGCATTTTTTATTTAAATTATTTATATGATTTCCTTAAAATACATTAAAAATAGATTACAAATAAAGAATAAAAGAATTATAGAATTAAATTGAAAAAGAAAATATTTTTATCTTAAATTTATTTTAATTTAAACTTTACCTTAATTTTCAATAAAAATTAAAAACATTGTCATGCGATATTTAATAGAAAACTTGTACAACTTATGACTATAAATAATAAATTATTTTTTTTTAAAATATACACTTCGTGAGTTTCGTCCATTATTTTTATTTTCGAAAGTTAATCTTCCTTGTCAAGGATATTTTAAAAATCTTCTTCATCGCTACTGATAGCAAGATCAGCCTCAAGGGTACTCATTTCTGCGTTGTGCTGATTCGTTACAGCTTCTGAATTTCTTGCAGGAAGTTGGTCAGAACTGCGTTCTTCTGCATCGCTACTGATACTGACATAATGATCCCATTCAAGTTTGTTCAATACTTTCTTCGAAGTATCTTCATCTACACGGCATTCTTCTTCATCGCTATCACAACTACCAAAAAGCTCCAGCATACGTTCTCTCATTGCTTTGCTGTACTTCTTGTGGGTTTTCTTTTTACTTGCTTCAGCTTCTGGCTTCCTTGAGGAGTCCTTGTCCGAACTGCTTTTCGATGAGGATTTATGTGCCTTTGTCTGTTCCTTCTTAGATGGCTTTTGTTCATCTTTATTGGAGGACTTATTTTTCGACTTTTTGCTCTCATTAATCATTGTCGAGTGTGTACGTTTATGTGATTGTAGTTTAGTGGCAGCTTTCACCTCGGCATCATTATCGCTACCACGTTCTAAGCTCTGACTTTCTGTTAGTTCGCTGTTGCTAGCATCACTAGCACTTAATCTCTGTGGTGGATTTTCTGCCGGCTTAGAAAATGATTTCGTATGTGATGAGAGAGTGATAGTGGTTTGTTTTTCACTTTTTGTTGCATCAGGATATACAAATTTGTTTGACAACAGAATTGCTTCTTTATCGGGTGCTTCACTCCAATGACGCAAAAATTCATCCATTTCTGCACAATTTTCTAACAAAAATTCTCGAACTGGTGTTGAAAGATGATGATCCTGTGAAATAGCATTTGCATCTTCCTTTTGGGGGGAATACATACAAATGTTTGCAAAACCGCCTAAGCCGCATGTCACCACTCCAGTAACACCACGTTCACAACTGTGATTTTCTGAATGTTTGCTGTTGTTAGCACCACTAGCACTTAATTTTTGTGAATGATTTTCTACAGCCTTAGGACATGATTTCGTTTGTGAAGGCAAAGTCGTGTTTACTGATTCTTCAACGCCATTGCTAATAATTTTTTCACCAGGATATATGAATTTTTTTGAGATCATAATTGTTTCCTTTTCTGGAGTTTTGTGCCAGTCGTTCAAAAAATCGTTCATTTCTGCACAATTTTGTAACAAAAATTCTCGAACTGGTGTAGAAGGATGTTGATCCTCTGAACTTACATGCTTAGTCTCTTTCGGAAACTTTTGGCCGTCTGAGCCGTTTGAACCATATGTCACCACAGCTGTACCATGATCGTTACCACCTTCACAACTCTGACTTTCTGGATGTTTGCTGTTGATAGCACCACTAGCTCTTAATTTTTGTGTTTGATTTTCAACATGTTTAGAATGCGATTTCATACCTGAAGTGAATCTTGAACTATGGCTACGTTCTTTATCACTGGATTGCGAAGTACAATCTTCGGAATGCTTGTTTGATTTGTTTTTATCAATTTGATTATCTTTATGTGCTCCAGACTTGCTCTGAATAGATAATGGATTTTCAATATTGATGGAATTTTTATTGTTTTCCTTATCTGGCAGTTGTTTCTTTGAGCCTGGTGGGGTGCTGATGGTTAAGTGTTGCTTTTGTTCGGCATTTGTGCTCATTCCCGTACCAATATTTTGGCTATTAGTTGACCGGGAAGTCGATGCAGATTCATGATGTTTTTCGTGATGCTTAATATCGATGCCTCCCTGAGGTTTAAGAGTGGAAGCGAAAGTGGAACGTGGTACTAGTGGTTGTTTTGCGCCATTCACCCTGCTGATGCGTTGTTTAGGTTTAAGGGTAGAACCATAAGTGATAGGTGGTACTAGTGGTTGCTTTCGTTCTGGTATTGTGCTAATTACCGTACCACTATTTTGACTATTAGTTAACCGAGAAAGCGGTGCAGATTCATCATGTATTTCGTGATTCTTAATATCCTTTTCAATGTCGATGTGGCTCTGTGGTTTAAGAGCGGAGTTGAAAGTGGTAGGTGGTACTAGAGATTGTTTTGCGCCAGTCACCATGTTACCTTGTTTTCTGAATCGAGGATGTGAACTAGATTTAGATCGTTTGCAGTCTTTTTGAAGTTTAGTTTGAATAACTTTCTTTAAAATTTCATCTTTCTTTGGTTCCATCGTTTCATTTGGTATGTCTGCAGCATTGTCTTCAGCCTCTAATAAAATAGGCCATAACTCACACATGAATTCCCTCACCAGAGGACCATTCAGAAATTCAGTTATGTGGATATGCATCTTCATCGGACTGATAAATTGCTCCAATTTCAATTCGTTGTAAATAAATTTTTTTATTTGAAAAACTTTGCAAATTTTTTGGTTAATTTTTGTTTTTACATCGTCCAGTTTTACTTTGGTCATGTCAATTCGTTTATTAAACAAATCGCCAGATTTCATTTGTTTATTTACTTCCATTTTGTATCGATTTTCCGCTGATGCTGTTTGCTGATGTTGTCTGTTGTCTACCGAGAGAAAATTGTGATTGAACTTATTGAGAAAGGTTCACGCCTTTTATAGGGAAAACCATTTTGAAAATTATGTTTTCATTAGAGCAGGTAGATTGGTTCTTACAGATATTTTAAAAATGGGTCAACCAACTACCTGCTATTTCAACAGAGCATTTTAACATATAAGGCCAGTTTAAACCTTTTATGTGAATTTGTATTTTTGCTAGAAACAGGTACCGTTAAAAGTGCACACAGCTAACAAATAGGCAGGCTTGGTTCTCTTATGTATTTCTCACATAAACATTTTAATTTATTAACTTGAATTTCAATAACAATCCCTCATGGACTGTCGTAAAAAATATATTTAAATCCTTCATTACCGTTATTAGATCAAATACTCCTTTGGAATCCGCGATTTCTGAAAATTTGTTTTTTTTAACGTTAACTTTTGCGGTTGAAAAATCTCGTTGCGAATGGTGAAGCCAGAAATGCTAAGTAAGCCGAGCATTTTAAAGTCAGACACCGTCAACATTTGAGAAAGAGTAACTAACCTACTGATCTGCTGCAGAAGAGAAACTGGATGGAAACAGTAATAGGTGGATGGGAAAAACGTTTCATGAGAGCTCCCTAAAGGAAGAAAAATAACAAAACAAATCTAGTTTATGGCCATCTTAGGCTGATAAGAAATGTATTCGATTTTCTGAACACAGTTTTTGTTCTTTGATATTGTCATTGGTAACAGCTTCTGTGGGGCTTTCATTAGGTGCATTGTTCTTGATGCTTATTTCGCTACGTTTAAGTGAAAGCTGATCTCTGGGTAAGTGTTGCATTCACCCGATAGCAACGGACGGGCGAATGCCATATCGGGGTTAAATGTTAACGTTTGTTTGTCAAAGCCAACGTTGGGGAACGAGTGTTATTTGCCCAGTAATGCCACAAGGGACGGGACACTTATTCTCGCATCAACTGGATTTTTAGTGGATGCACACATTTGGGTTACATAACTGATTAATGGAAAGAGGCGAGGGTAGTTTTCATTCGGAAGTCGAAGAAAGCGAGCCACATAACATCGAAGGACTACAGACCGATAAGACTCCCCTCGTTTTAACCTAAAAACTTTAAAGAAACTCATTGATATGTATATACGGAGTAAACTGTGAGTCAAGAACTTCGAAGCCTATTCCATGACAGACCTGACAGCATCATGCTGCTTGGTATCAGCGAAAAGAGTTTCCTGCCCAATTCCCAATGTACACTCTGGCGTTTCCTTTAGCGATATATTAATCAATGGTTTCAAGAATACATATGTTCTGATGATGCATTTTCATCACCACAGTATCTATATATTGGGCTTGACGATCACTATTCTGAAGAAGTGTACTAAGAGTGTCCTACATAAAGGCAGATATTCTTAAATGGTCTGATGCATCACTTTGTAATTTCCCAACAATTTGGTTAGGTTAGTTTAGGTTAGAGGACGTGTAATTGTCAACTGTGACAAGTACAACCCGGAGGTCGAATTGACCCATTGTACAACGTCCTAGCTTCTCACACCACTCGTGTTGTGTGCGTTAATTTTATACATGAGTGGCGGGACCTACAGTTTAAAGTCGACTCCGAACGACAGATTTTTGAGAAGCTTTTCATGGCAAATTTATTTACTCTCAGAGTTTTTGCCAGAAATCTGCTGAGAGGAAGTCGCCGAAGAAATATTTTCATATTTTCGTTTTGATGTCTGACCTGGGATTTGAACTTGGGCCTTTCGTCTAATAAGCCAACACACTACCTACTAGACTACGACGACCCAACAATTTGGTTTGAGAAGAGTTTTTGCCACTTTTTATTTATCTTTTCAATGTTATTTTCCCAAATGGCAGAACTTATTCTAGCATTCATCTCTTTTCCATCCATAAGTGCCATCAAAGCGCTCTAAGGCATCCTAAAACCAATATGCTCCCTGGTACTTCCTATATTAACTCTAATCTATTCAACTTCTGAGATTAACAACTTATTTCGTAGTCAAAAAAAGTAATGAAATACTCGATACAGCAATCATCCATCGATGGATTTTTCCCACTTTAAAATGAATAAAATTTTCTAAAGAATAACTTGGTAAAAGTTCCGAAGAATATAGAAAGATTACTTTAAAAATGACGGATCAAAATATCAAAGACTATTCCCATGCATATACATACATACATCGCGAAAACCATAATACCTATTTCTTGTTACTTCTGTTGCTGTTTCCTTTTCTTCATCTGCATAAATTGACAAAATCTCATGCGTGCAATATGTCGCCTCAAATTCTTTTTGAAAATGGTTTCTCGACTAAGTATCTGCAATTGTCATTTTTCATTATATTCGTGATGAGTTTTTCCGTCAGCTGCAGTTTTGTACAGGCTTTGCTTAAAACTCCTGCATTTACCTTACTTAACGTTTGACGGTTTACAAACAGCACCTATGGTACACGAAGCTTTGGCGGTTGGACCTTATGTAATGGGTCCTTTAAAGGGCTGCCTCTAATATTTCGGGGTGGAACAGGTTCCATTATGAACTTTTTAAAAATTTCAAGAAAATATTGTTGAAGTCGCAAAAATTTGTCACAATGCTAAGCTGTTACTGCTTGAAAAATTGTCATGCGCTTTTATGCTCATGTGAGTCTACCTAACTGGGGTATTTGTTGTTATTGTTTACGACTTGGAAAGCCATGCATGTGCAGACAGGTACCTCTTAAAGAAAAGGGTCAATACCTGATATTATTTTTAGAAAATTTCAATCTATTTTTATAATACATAACAAACAATCTGACTCATCTTGTTATTGATTTTAATTACTTTACAACACTGTTTTTCCAACGACATTGGTTTACCAAAAAATGTCCACATTTTTTTGCTACCCTTGCGTAACCTTGAGTTTTGCTAAACAAACAACCCAACTACAGATTGGGGTACAGTTGTGTCAGAGACGTCTTTCTTCAGGGTTCTACTTTGTAAATTAATAATGATGTAAAGCTCCTACTAAAGTAATGCTTCTACTTTGTTATGAAACCCTTCATATTAAAAGTTTCTAAAACTGTGTTTAACGGATTGATAAATACCGAAGAGGAAATCTTAATTAGACACACAGCTTTCAAGAGACACTACATTGAACAGTCTTGTAAAAAATATTATCAATATACTGACCTTAGGAATATTAAAGGGTCATTTAGAACATAGCATGATTTATTTTAGATATTTATTTACAAGGGCGGTCAAATAAGTCCAAGTCATTTGATGATGCTGATGCTACTTTAAGTGGCTTGGTATTTGAATGGAATCCCAAATATTTTAGTTTTAAGCCTCGAAGCAGCCAGAGAAAAATGGTCGTAATAATTTCCAAATTTATAATATTAAAAAGCTTTAACCCGTTTCAAATAATTCGCATAACTTCAACTACGAGCATTACTTCCTCAGAAAGATTGGAAGTCAGTCAGTTTCTCGCCATACTCGCCATACTCGCAGAGGGTAACGATAGCTGGATCAGCTATCATGCAACGATCCTCTACACTGGACCAATCACCTAGGAAAACTTGATTAATGAGTGAGCCACGCTTCAATACTTTACGAAGTTGAAGCAAATCCCACAGGCTTTAGATGTGACTACATGCTACTAGAGACTGTTTTCGAACATAAATATAAAACTCACACTCTCATACGGGAAGAATGGGTTGCTGAAGCGAACATCGGTGACGGTGATATAACGATCTTCACCGGTGGCTCAAAAGTGGAATGTAAAACTTGATCTGCGGTTTATTCCGATATACTAGCATTAAACGGGTAGATAACCTAACCAAGCCAGCGTATTTAAAGCGTACATTTCTGCTATCGAAAAAGCTGCACGCACTTCCTTCGAACTTGATCATGTGTGTGGACAGTCAAGCAGTAATCAAAGCGCTGGGATTCCTCTCTACACCGTATACGTCGATATAACACCCACTTCTACTAGGTTCCGGACCACTGTGATATACATGTTAACGAAAAGACGGACGAATTGGCACAGAAAGAATCAGAGATGTCTAAGGAGGAGACAATAGAAGGGATATGCGCGCCTCTACAACAATACTTTTCCAAACTGAAAGAAGCAGCATGGAATTGAACAATACGTGGGCGATTCACTTAGCATTTCTGGCTTTACCATTCGTAACGAGATTTTTCAACCGCAAAAGTTAACGTTAAGACACCAAATTTCCAAAAATCACGGACACCAAAGTATTTGATCTGATAACCGTTATGAAGGATTTAAAAATATTTTTACAGCCCATTAGCGATTGTTATTGAAATTCAAGTTAATAAATTAAAATGTTTTCTTTTTTACTACTAAGAAGGAAAACAGCTGCCATTGGTTGAAATTAGTGGCTGCAGAAAGTTTAGGTACCTGGCCAAGCTTGCCTATTTGTTAACTGTGTGTACTTTCTCTACTCTGTTGAAAGACCAGGTAGCTGGTTGACCCTCTGTGAAACATCTGTAAGAACCAATCTACCTGCTCTACCGAAAACACAAATTTTCAAAATAGTTTCCGCCTATAAAAGGGCGTGAACTTGCCCAATAAGTTCAATCACAATTTACTCTCGGTAGACAACAGTCAACAGCGGAAAATTAAAAATGGAAGTAAATAAACAAATTAAATCTGGCGATTTGTTTAATAAACGAATTGACATGTCCAAAGTAAAACTGGACGACGTAAAAACAAAAATTAACCAAAAAATCTGCAAAATTTTTCAAATAAAAAAATTTATTTACAACGAATTGAAATTAGAACAATTTATCAGTCCGATGAAGATGCATATACATATCACTGAATTTCTGAATGGTCCTCTGGTGAGGGAATTCATGTGCGAATTATGGCCCATTTTGTTAGAGGCTGAAGAGAGTGCTGCAGCCATACCAAATCTTTCTATGGAAACGAAGAAAGATGAAATTTTAAAGAAAGTAATCAAAAATACACTTCGAAAAGACGCCGAACGGTCTCAATCTCAATCCAGAAAACAAGACAACATTGTGGATGTCGGAAAAGAACTACTAGTATCTCCTAACACTTTCGCTTCCGCTCTTAAACCACAGGGACACATCGACATTGAAAAGGATATTAAGCATCGCAAAAAACATAATGAATCTGCATCGCTTTCTCAAACCACTAATAGCCAAAATAGTGGTGCGGCAATTTGCACAAAACCAGCACAAAAGCAACATTTAACCGCCAGCACTTTAAGCTCAAAGAAACAACAGCCAGATAAGGAAAATAATAAAAATTCCATTACCGTTGAAAATCAATTATCCAAACAGGGCAAGTCCGGATCAAAAGATAATGAAATTGATAGCAAGCGTTCCGCGGATTGTCCTTCAAAATCCCGTGATACAGAACGTAGCCTTAGTTCAAGATTCACTTCACATACGAAATCATGTGCTAACTCTGTAGAAAATCATTCACAAAAATTAAGTGCTATCAACAACAAAAATCCAGAAAATCAAAGTAGTCAGAACAAAGATGGCACAGGTGTGGTGACATGCGGCTTAGGCGGTTTCGCAAGCAATTGTATGTATTCCCCCCAACAGAAAGCTGCAAATGCTAGTTCACAGGATCAACATCCTTCTACACCAGTTCGAGAATTTTTGTTAGAAAATTGTGCAGAAATGAATGAATTCTTAAAACAATGGGATGAAGTACCCGATAAACAAACAATTCTATTGTCAAACAAATTTATATATCCCGATGAAAAGAATATTGAACAACAAAAAAACACCACTCTGTTGCCAGCATCATCTGTTAGAAAATCAGATCATAAACAACAAAAACGCAATATTGACTTTGGTAAGGTAGTTAAAGCAGAAGAGGAAGTAAAAGCTGCTCGCGAACTACAATCACGTAAACGTTCACACTCGACAATGATTAATGAGAGCAAAAAGGCGAAAAATAATTCCTCCGATAAGGATGAACGACAGCCAGCTAAGAAGAAACAGACAAAGGCAAAGAAATCCTCATCGAAACGCAGTTCAGACAAAGACTCCTCATGGAAGGCAGAAGCTAAATCAACAGAAAAGGTGGACCACAAGAAATGTAACAACGTGATGAAAAAACTTGAATTTGATCTTTTTGGCAGTATCAGTAGTGATGAAGAAGAATGCAGTCCGGAACAATCTTCTGCGAGAAATTCAGAAGCTGTAACTAATCAGCACAACAGAGAAATAAGCACCCTTGAGCTTGATCTTTCCATCAGTAGTGATGAAGAAGATGTCTAAAGTACAATTGACAAAGAAGATTAACTTTCTGCAATAAGAATAATGGTATAGGTCGACGCTCACGAAGTGTCTAATTTTAGAAAAATTTTTTTAAATTATTTTGTAATCAATTTGTATAAGTTTTGTATTAAATATCGCATGACAATGTTTCTAATTTTTATTGAAAATTATCCTTACTTGTAATCTATTTTAAATGAAAACATTAAGCAAATCGTCATAGAAATCATAATTAAAATAAAATTAAAATTAAAAATGTATTCAATGCTTTAATTTAATTAACGTGGTAAGAGTAGGGGAGATGATCTTGTACTCACAACTAAAAATTGTTTATTTCAATGGACGTTACTGAGTCTAGTATCGACAGAAGAAATCATTGTTTTTTTACCTTAAATATTTGATTACTTTGTTGCATATTGTAGGTACTTACATTGTATACATATAGAGCCATAATCGCAAAAATTATCTCAAGCGACAAAAACGACATTTCACAGGGGAAGGTTTTTATTATTTATTTCCTGTGCAAATTAAGTTAGAAAGTTAAACAGTTTTTTGTTATAAATTCATAACGGTACAGAGTGTGACCGTTAAATTTTTATAGATGATGCAAATGATGCCAATGAATTTCTTTATTACAAACAACGATATATGAAGAATATGTCGCTTGAGATATTTTTGCGGTTATGGCTCGCTATGTACGTCATTAAATCAGTAATTTCTTTATTTATTTCAGTTTTCAAAATATTAAGAGAGAGTAAATACAACTTACCGGAAATCAGTCCGCGATGTTTCTCGACTTAATAGCTGTCTTTGTTAAAAAGATTTCTTAAATATTTCTTATTTCGATTTTATTAAAAATAGAATCTAATATAACGGCGGAGTAGAAGAGTTTGCGTTGTAGTCTCTTATAATTGTGGGGCATGTTAAGTTCAAGTTAGATTAGATTAGTTTAGCGTGTAATTTGCCGCTCACAAGCATGTTCTCTCTGTGGACCATTGTGCCACCAAGTGTGCAATCCCCTTTCATGATCCGTTAACGGGGAACTTGAACCACGGCGAGCTCCAAATAAAACCGGCCAGTTCCCTTAGTGGCACGGACGCCACCATACTTAGATCTTCAAACGTTCATAACAGGTCTTATACTGACTCGGTTTATCACGCTAACTTCTACAGTAGTCCTCGTTGGGATAGATCAAACTTGTCAGCGAAACTGGCAATAGCGCAGTATTCTGTTAGAATGCTAACTCTTTCCTTGTCGAACTCAAGAGAATTGTAGTTTTTAAATTCGGCAATCAGGTATGTATATTGGACCACCCATGGATCGTTCAATACCATGCTACTTTTTTCAATTTGGAAAAGTATTTTTGTATAGGCGCGTATATCCCTTCCATCGTTTCCTCCGTAGACATCACTGATTCTTTTCAGTTCGTCCGTCTTTTCGTTAACATCTATGTCACAGTGGCCTGGAACCCAGTAGAAGCGGGTGTTATGTCGTTATACAGTGTTATACAGTGTAGAGAGGGATCCCAGCGCTTTGATTACTGCTTGACTGTCCACACACGCGATCAATTTGGACGGAACTGAGTGCAGCTTGTTCAATATCAAGAATCTACGCCTGAAATACGCTGGCCTGGTTAGGTAATCTATAAGACCCGTTTAGTGCTACTATATGTAAATCAAGTTTTACGTTCCACATTCCGTCACCGATGTCAGCTTCAGCAACCCATTCTTCCCTTATGAGAATGTGTATTTTGTATTTACGTTCGATAACAGTCTCTAGTAGCATGGTATTCACAACGTGTGCGATTTGCTTCAACTTCGTGCAGTATGGAAGCGTGGTTCACTCTTTAATCTAGTTTTGCTAGGTGGATCGTTAGATGATAGCTGATCCATATATAGTTACCCTCTGCGAATATGTACGTACTAAGTGTACTGGCGAAGAATGACTCACTTCTAATCTTTCTGAAGAAGTAATGCTCGTTGTTAAAGTTATGCGAATTATTGGAAATGGATTAAAGCTTTTTAATTTTATAAATTTGAAAATCCTTAAATTTGAAAATGGCTTCTCCAGACTTTAAAACTGAATTACTTGCAATTGAATTCAAACACCAGGCCACTTAAATTTCTGACAATATCGCAAATTACATGCCACAGTTTCTTTAAAACTTGGCAATAGCAAACTGATAAATTGTTGGCAGAAGCGGTTTTACACGAAAATCAAATGACTTGGACTTATTTGACCGCCCTTGTAAATAAGTATCTTAAATAAATCATGTTATGTTTTAAACAATCCTTCAATATTTCTAAAGTCAGTGCACTGATAATATTTTCTACAAGACTATTGTCTTCAATGCAGTGTCTCTTGAAAGCTGTATGTCTAATTAAGTTTTCCTCTTCGGTATTTATTAATCGGTTAAACACAATTTTAGAAACTTTTAATATGAAGGGTTTCATAACAAAGTAGAAGCATTACTTTAGTAGGAGCTTTACATCATTATTAATTTACAAAGTAGAACCCTGAAGAGAGCCGTCTCTGACACAACTGTACCCCAATCTATAGTTGGGTTGTTTGTTTAGCAAAACCCAAGGTTACGCAAGGGTAGCAAAAAATATGGTCATATTTTGGTAAACCAATGTCGTTGAAAAAACAGTGTTGTAAAGTAATTAAAATCAATAACGAGATGAGTCAGATTGTTTGTTATGTATTATAAAAATAGATTGAAATTTTCTAAAAATAATATCAGGTATTGACACTTTTCTTTAAGAGGTACCTGTCTGCACATGCATGCCCTGCCAAGTCGCAAACGATAACAACAAACACCCTCTCACACCACTCGTGTTGTGTGCGTTAATTTTATACATGAGTGGCGGGACCTACAGTTTAAAGTCGACTCCGAACGACAGATTTTTGAGAAGCTTTTCATGGCAAATTTATTTACTCTCAGAGTTTTTGCCAGAAATCTGCTGAGAGGAAGTCGCCGAAGAAATATTTTCATATTTTCGTTTTGATGTCTGACCTGGGATTTGAACTCGGGCCTTTCGTCTAATAAGCCAACACACTACCTACTAGACTACGGCGACCCAACAATTTGGTTTGAGAAGAGTTTTTGCCACTTTTTATTTATCCTTTCAATGTTATTTTTCCATATGGCAGAACTTATTCTAGTATTCATCTCTTTTCCATCCATAAGTGCCATCAAAGCGCTCTAAGGCATCCTAAAACCAATATGCTCCCTGGTACTTCCTCTATTAACTCTAATCTATTCAACTTCTGAGATTAACAACTTATTTCGTAGTCAAAAAAAGTAATGAAATACTCGATACAGCAATCATCCATCGATGGATTTTTCCCACTTTAAAATGAATAAAATTTTCTAAAGAATAACTTGGTAAAAGTTCCGAAGAATATAGAAAGATTACTTTAAAAATGACGGATCAAAATATCAAAGACTATTCCCATGCATATACATACATACATCGCGAAAACCATAATACCTATTTCTTGTTCCTTCTGTTGCTGTTTCCTTTTCTTCATCTGCATAAATTGACAAAATCTCATGCGTGCAATATGTCGCCTCAAATTCTTTTTGAAAATGGTTTCTCGACTAAGTATCTGCAATTGTCATTTTTCATTATATTCGTGATGAGTTTTTCCGTCAGCTGCAGTTTTGTACAGGCTTTGCTTAAAACTCCTGCATTTACCTTACTTAACGTAAGGTTGGAAGGTTACGGCGGTTGGACCTTATGTAATGGGTCCTTTAAAGGGCTGCCTCTAATATTTCGGGGTGGAACAGGTTCCATTATGAACTTTTTAAAAATTTCAAGAAAATATTGTTGAAGTCGCAAAAATTTGTCCAATGCTAAGCTGTTACTGCTTGAAAAATTGTCATGCGCTTTTATGCTCATGTGAGTCTACCTAACTGGGGTATTTGTTGTTATTGTTTACGACTTGGAAAGCCATGCATGTGCAGACAGGTACCTCTTAAAGAAAAGGGTC
Organism: Sarcophaga caerulescens; assembly: GCA_927399465.1. Lineage (NCBI taxonomy): Eukaryota > Metazoa > Arthropoda > Insecta > Diptera > Sarcophagidae > Sarcophaga > Sarcophaga caerulescens. The sequence continues at coordinate 87,222,494 of OV656867.1, read as the reverse complement.
AATACCTGATATTATTTTTAGAAAATTTCAATCTATTTTTATAATACATAACAAACAATCTGACTCATCTTGTTATTGATTTTAATTACTTTACAACACTGTTTTTCCAACGACATTGGTTTACCAAAAAATGTCCACATTTTTTTGCTACCCTTGCGTAACCTTGAGTTTTGCTAAACAAACAACCCAACTACAGATTGGGGTACAGTTGTGTCAGAGACGTCTTTCTTCAGGGTTCTACTTTGTAAATTAATAATGATGTAAAGCTCCTACTAAAGTAATGCTTCTACTTTGTTATGAAACCCTTCATATTAAAAGTTTCTAAAACTGTGTTTAACGGATTGATAAATACCGAAGAGGAAATCTTAATTAGACACACAGCTTTCAAGAGACACTACATTGAACAGTCTTGTAAAAAATATTATCAATATACTGACCTTAGGAATATTAAAGGGTCATTTAGAACATAGCATGATTTATTTTAGATATTTATTTACAAGGGCGGTCAAATAAGTCCAAGTCATTTGATGATGCTGATGCTACTTTAAGTGGCTTGGTATTTGAATGGAATCCCAAATATTTTAGTTTTAAGCCTCGAAGCAGCCAGAGAAAAATGGTCGTAATAATTTCCAAATTTATAATATTAAAAAGCTTTAACCCGTTTCAAATAATTCGCATAACTTCAACTACGAGCATTACTTCCTCAGAAAGATTGGAAGTCAGTCAGTTTCTCGCCATACTCGCCATACTCGCAGAGGGTAACGATAGCTGGATCAGCTATCATGCAACGATCCTCTACACTGGACCAATCACCTAGGAAAACTTGATTAATGAGTGAGCCACGCTTCAATACTTTACGAAGTTGAAGCAAATCCCACAGGCTTTAGATGTGACTACATGCTACTAGAGACTGTTTTCGAACATAAATATAAAACTCACACTCTCATACGGGAAGAATGGGTTGCTGAAGCGAACATCGGTGACGGTGATATAACGATCTTCACCGGTGGCTCAAAAGTGGAATGTAAAACTTGATCTGCGGTTTATTCCGATATACTAGCATTAAACGGGTAGATAACCTAACCAAGCCAGCGTATTTAAAGCGTACATTTCTGCTATCGAAAAAGCTGCACGCACTTCCTTCGAACTTGATCATGTGTGTGGACAGTCAAGCAGTAATCAAAGCGCTGGGATTCCTCTCTACACCGTATACGTCGATATAACACCCACTTCTACTAGGTTCCGGACCACTGTGATATACATGTTAACGAAAAGACGGACGAATTGGCACAGAAAGAATCAGAGATGTCTAAGGAGGAGACAATAGAAGGGATATGCGCGCCTCTACAACAATACTTTTCCAAACTGAAAGAAGCAGCATGGAATTGAACAATACGTGGGCGATTCACTTAGCATTTCTGGCTTTACCATTCGTAACGAGATTTTTCAACCGCAAAAGTTAACGTTAAGACACCAAATTTCCAAAAATCACGGACACCAAAGTATTTGATCTGATAACCGTTATGAAGGATTTAAAAATATTTTTACAGCCCATTAGCGATTGTTATTGAAATTCAAGTTAATAAATTAAAATGTTTTCTTTTTTACTACTAAGAAGGAAAACAGCTGCCATTGGTTGAAATTAGTGGCTGCAGAAAGTTTAGGTACCTGGCCAAGCTTGCCTATTTGTTAACTGTGTGTACTTTCTCTACTCTGTTGAAAGACCAGGTAGCTGGTTGACCCTCTGTGAAACATCTGTAAGAACCAATCTACCTGCTCTACCGAAAACACAAATTTTCAAAATAGTTTCCGCCTATAAAAGGGCGTGAACTTGCCCAATAAGTTCAATCACAATTTACTCTCGGTAGACAACAGTCAACAGCGGAAAATTAAAAATGGAAGTAAATAAACAAATTAAATCTGGCGATTTGTTTAATAAACGAATTGACATGTCCAAAGTAAAACTGGACGACGTAAAAACAAAAATTAACCAAAAAATCTGCAAAATTTTTCAAATAAAAAAATTTATTTACAACGAATTGAAATTAGAACAATTTATCAGTCCGATGAAGATGCATATACATATCACTGAATTTCTGAATGGTCCTCTGGTGAGGGAATTCATGTGCGAATTATGGCCCATTTTGTTAGAGGCTGAAGAGAGTGCTGCAGCCATACCAAATCTTTCTATGGAAACGAAGAAAGATGAAATTTTAAAGAAAGTAATCAAAAATACACTTCGAAAAGACGCCGAACGGTCTCAATCTCAATCCAGAAAACAAGACAACATTGTGGATGTCGGAAAAGAACTACTAGTATCTCCTAACACTTTCGCTTCCGCTCTTAAACCACAGGGACACATCGACATTGAAAAGGATATTAAGCATCGCAAAAAACATAATGAATCTGCATCGCTTTCTCAAACCACTAATAGCCAAAATAGTGGTGCGGCAATTTGCACAAAACCAGCACAAAAGCAACATTTAACCGCCAGCACTTTAAGCTCAAAGAAACAACAGCCAGATAAGGAAAATAATAAAAATTCCATTACCGTTGAAAATCAATTATCCAAACAGGGCAAGTCCGGATCAAAAGATAATGAAATTGATAGCAAGCGTTCCGCGGATTGTCCTTCAAAATCCCGTGATACAGAACGTAGCCTTAGTTCAAGATTCACTTCACATACGAAATCATGTGCTAACTCTGTAGAAAATCATTCACAAAAATTAAGTGCTATCAACAACAAAAATCCAGAAAATCAAAGTAGTCAGAACAAAGATGGCACAGGTGTGGTGACATGCGGCTTAGGCGGTTTCGCAAGCAATTGTATGTATTCCCCCCAACAGAAAGCTGCAAATGCTAGTTCACAGGATCAACATCCTTCTACACCAGTTCGAGAATTTTTGTTAGAAAATTGTGCAGAAATGAATGAATTCTTAAAACAATGGGATGAAGTACCCGATAAACAAACAATTCTATTGTCAAACAAATTTATATATCCTGATGAAAAGAATATTGAACAACAAAAAAACACCACTCTGTTGCCAGCATCATCTGTTAGAAAATCAGATCATAAACAACAAAAACGCAATATTGACTTTGGTAAGGTAGTTAAAGCAGAAGAGGAAGTAAAAGCTGCTCGCGAACTACAATCACGTAAACGTTCACACTCGACAATGATTAATGAGAGCAAAAAGGCGAAAAATAATTCCTCCGATAAGGATGAACGACAGCCAGCTAAGAAGAAACAGACAAAGGCAAAGAAATCCTCATCGAAACGCAGTTCAGACAAAGACTCCTCATGGAAGGCAGAAGCTAAATCAACAGAAAAGGTGGACCACAAGAAATGTAACAACGTGATGAAAAAACTTGAATTTGATCTTTTTGGCAGTATCAGTAGTGATGAAGAAGAATGCAGTCCGGAACAATCTTCTGCGAGAAATTCAGAAGCTGTAACTAATCAGCACAACAGAGAAATAAGCACCCTTGAGCTTGATCTTTCCATCAGTAGTGATGAAGAAGATGTCTAAAGTACAATTGACAAAGAAGATTAACTTTCTGCAATAAGAATAATGGTATAGGTCGACGCTCACGAAGTGTCTAATTTTAGAAAAATTTTTTTAAATTATTTTGTAATCAATTTGTATAAGTTTTGTATTAAATATCGCATGACAATGTTTCTAATTTTTATTGAAAATTATCCTTACTTGTAATCTATTTTAAATGAAAACATTAAGCAAATCGTCATAGAAATCATAATTAAAATAAAATTAAAATTAAAAATGTATTCAATGCTTTAATTTAATTAACGTGGTAAGAGTAGGGGAGATGATCTTGTACTCACAACTAAAAATTGTTTATTTCAATGGACGTTACTGAGTCTAGTATCGACAGAAGAAATCATTGTTTTTTTACCTTAAATATTTCATTACTTTGTTGCATATTGTAGGTACTTACATTGTATACATATAGAGCCATAATCGCAAAAATTATCTCAAGCGACAAAAACGACATTTCACAGGGGAAGGTTTTTATTATTTATTTCCTGTGCAAATTAAGTTAGAAAGTTAAACAGTTTTTTGTTATAAATTCATAACGGTACAGAGTGTGACCGTTAAATTTTTATAGATGATGCAAATGATGCCAATGAATTTCTTTATTACAAACAACGATATATGAAGAATATGTCGCTTGAGATATTTTTGCGGTTATGGCTCGCTATGTACGTCATTAAATCAGTAATTTCTTTATTTATTTCAGTTTTCAAAATATTAAGAGAGAGTAAATACAACTTACCGGAAATCAGTCCGCGATGTTTCTCGACTTAATAGCTGTCTTTGTTAAAAAGATTTCTTAAATATTTCTTATTTCGATTTTATTAAAAATAGAATCTAATATAACGGCGGAGTAGAAGAGTTTGCGTTGTAGTCTCTTATAATTGTGGGGCATGTTAAGTTCAAGTTAGATTAGATTAGTTTAGCGTGTAATTTGCCGCTCACAAGCATGTTCTCTCTGTGGACCATTGTGCCACCAAGTGTGCAATCCCCTTTCATGATCCGTTAACGGGGAACTTGAACCACGGCGAGCTCCAAATAAAATCGGCCAGTTCCCTTAGTGGCACGGACGCCACCATACTTAGATCTTCAAACGTTCATAACAGGTCTTATACTGACTCGGTTTATCACGCTAACTTCTACAGTAGTCCTCGTTGGGATAGATCAAACTTGTCAGCGAAACTGGCAATAGCGCAGTATTCTGTTAGAATGCTAACTCTTTCCTTGTCGAACTCAAGAGAATTGTAGTTTTTAAATTCGGCAATCAGGTATGTATATTGGACCACCCATGGATCGTTCAATACCATGCTACTTTTTTCAATTTGGAAAAGTATTTTTGTATAGGCGCGTATATCCCTTCCATCGTTTCCTCCGTAGACATCACTGATTCTTTTCAGTTCGTCCGTCTTTTCGTTAACATCTATGTCACAGTGGCCTGGAACCCAGTAGAAGCGGGTGTTATGTCGTTATACAGTGTTATACAGTGTAGAGAGGGATCCCAGCGCTTTGATTACTGCTTGACTGTCCACACACGCGATCAATTTGGACGGAACTGAGTGCAGCTTGTTCAATATCAAGAATCTACGCCTGAAATACGCTGGCCTGGTTAGGTAATCTATAAGACCCGTTTAGTGCTACTATATGTAAATCAAGTTTTACGTTCCACATTCCGTCACCGATGTCAGCTTCAGCAACCCATTCTTCCCTTATGAGAATGTGTATTTTGTATTTACGTTCGATAACAGTCTCTAGTAGCATGGTATTCACAACGTGTGCGATTTGCTTCAACTTCGTGCAGTATGGAAGCGTGGTTCACTCTTTAATCTAGTTTTGCTAGGTGGATCGTTAGATGATAGCTGATCCATATATAGTTACCCTCTGCGAATATGTACGTACTAAGTGTACTGGCGAAGAATGACTCACTTCTAATCTTTCTGAAGAAGTAATGCTCGTTGTTAAAGTTATGCGAATTATTGGAAATGGATTAAAGCTTTTTAATTTTATAAATTTGAAAATCCTTAAATTTGAAAATGGCTTCTCCAGACTTTAAAACTGAATTACTTGCAATTGAATTCAAACACCAGGCCACTTAAATTTCTGACAATATCGCAAATTACATGCCACAGTTTCTTTAAAACTTGGCAATAGCAAACTGATAAATTGTTGGCAGAAGCGGTTTTACACGAAAATCAAATGACTTGGACTTATTTGACCGCCCTTGTAAATAAGTATCTTAAATAAATCATGTTATGTTTTAAACAATCCTTCAATATTTCTAAAGTCAGTGCACTGATAATATTTTCTACAAGACTATTGTCTTCAATGCAGTGTCTCTTGAAAGCTGTATGTCTAATTAAGTTTTCCTCTTCGGTATTTATTAATCGGTTAAACACAATTTTAGAAACTTTTAATATGAAGGGTTTCATAACAAAGTAGAAGCATTACTTTAGTAGGAGCTTTACATCATTATTAATTTACAAAGTAGAACCCTGAAGAGAGCCGTCTCTGACACAACTGTACCCCAATCTATAGTTGGGTTGTTTGTTTAGCAAAACCCAAGGTTACGCAAGGGTAGCAAAAAATATGGTCATATTTTGGTAAACCAATGTCGTTGAAAAAACAGTGTTGTAAAGTAATTAAAATCAATAACGAGATGAGTCAGATTGTTTGTTATGTGTTATAAAAAAAGATTGAAATTTTCTAAAAATAATATCAGGAATTGACACTTTTCTTTAAGAGGTACCTGTCTGCACATGCATGCCCTGCCAAGTCGCAAACGATAACAACAAACACCCCAGATAGGTAGACTCACATGAGCATAAGAGCGCATCCCAATTTTTCTATCATTTAATTGTTTGCGATTTCAAATATATTCTCTTGAAATTTTTAAATAGTTTATAATGGCACCCGTTCCATCCCGAAATATTGGAAGCAGCTCTGTAAAGAACCCATTACATAAGGCCCAGCCATCAAAACTTAGTGTACCATACGTGCTTTTTGTACACCGTCAATCGTTAAGTAAGGAAACTGCAGGAGTTTTAAGCAAAGTCTGACAGAAAGAACAAGAAAAATAATGGTTTTCACGATGTATGTATATGCATGGGAGTGATTTTTTTTTTTTCATTTTAAAAACTGTAGCCTTTGATATTTTGACCCGTCATTTTTTAGGTAAACTTTCTTTATTCCTCAGATTTCTTTTGTACATTCCAAGTTATTCTTTAGAAAATCTTATTCATTTTAAAGGGGGAAAAAATTCATTGATTGATAATTGGTGTATCGAGTATTTCATTACTTTTTTGAGTACGAAATAACTTGTTAATCATGAAAATTGAAAAGATCAGAGTTAATACAGGGAGCACCAGGGAGCATATTGGTTTTAGGACGTCTTAGAACGCTTTGATTACACTTAAAAGAATAATTATGGATAGAAAAGATATAATTGCTAGAGTAAGTTCTGATAGAACTCCCTTTTCGTAGGTAATATTTAGGAAAATAACAGGAAGGGGAAAGTAAAGAGAGGCAAAGACTCTTCTTCTTACAAAGTCATGCATCAGACTCAGATTCAAGAATACCTATCATACTGTAGAATACCAAGTCAACTGTAGATTGAGGTACAGTTGTCTCAAACGATTTTCTTCAATTTTTCTCCTACTTTGTTATTAAACCCTTATTCCATATTAATAGTTTAACAGATTAATAAATACCGAATAGGAAAACGTAGTTAAAATACATTTAAAAGACAGAGCTATCAAAACGACAGTTTTCTAAAAAATATTACTCAGCTTAGGAATCTTAAAAATTTTTTTAGAACATAAGATGACTTATTTACTAGGGCGGTCAAATAAGTCAAACACTCTTAACTTATCCAATATCCTAACTATAAGACCGCTTCGGCCAGTATGCTGCAGTCAAGTTTTAAATAAGCTGCGGCTTATACTTTGTGTTTGTGTGTGTTGGGAGCAATGTAGGTGGCATGGTATTTGTTGAATTCAATCCCGAGTAATTCAGAGAAGCCAAAAGAAAATAGTCGCAATGATTTCCAAATTTATAAAATTTGAGCTGGCGATTGAACTTGCTCGTGAACGCCAAGCTAACCGCTAACATAATCTTACCTAAACTGCACTTAACATACTGTACATTTATAAGAAACTAAAACGCAAGCAAAAAGTACAAACTCTTGAGCTCCGCCGTTATATTAGATTCTATTTCAAATAAAATCCAAATATTGTAAAATAAACAAAAATGTTTCCAAAATTAATTTTTGAGAATTCTTTTTAACAAATTAAATAATTATTCGAATTATATTTGTTAAATAATTTAAAATGTTTTACTTAAATTAAAAGCTTTATTTTTATTTATTTATTTATTAATTACAATACAATTACAAATTATATTCTAATTATATACGAGCTGAGTAACTTTGACCATGTGCTCGGTGTAGTGTCACAGACCAGAGTCTCTGGTGGGAATCGAACCCACAACTCTTACGCTAATAGTCTAGCACACTACCCACTAGACTACCAGGGCGCTCTTAAAAGTTTTAAATTTTAAATTCTATTCGAATTTCAACCGCCGGACTAAGTAGGGTGACCATGAGGAACAAAGTAGTACGTTACTGATTTCCGATAAGTTGTAATTATTCTCTCTTAATATTTTGAAAACTGTTTACAATAATTTTTTTTTTTGTAAAACCAGCACTCAGGGGATGGCCCCTACTCATGCAGTGCATTGTGCGGGTTTAAGAAAATAGGTTATAGGAAGGTGAAAAGAGGGAGTAGTGTTTGTGGACATTTGATTTAAATTTACCAATATCGTAACTGACGGGAAAAACTTCCGCAGGAAGATCATTCCACAAGCGAGCAGTGCGAGCAAAAAATGAATTTTCTCTGTAATGCATTGTGCGGTTCACTGGACAATCAACCAAAAAAGGATGTGCTCTGCGAGAGGTACGAGTACCACGTAAAAATATGTGATTTTCGGGAACCAAGCCCCTTATCTCTCGAGAACACCTCCCATTATAGTACCGATAGAACAATGAAATACACGCCACATTGCGACGATGCTCCAACGAATCAATAGAGTTGGATACCCTACTGTCATTAATAAGCGCCTTCGCCCTCTCCTGTACGTGGTCGAGAAGCTTCAAAATAGACTTTGAAGCACCGGCCCATACATGAGAGTTGTACTCCATCCTAGGTCGGATAAAGGTCCTGTAAATAGTAAGAAGGTCGGATGGAGTGAAGTATTTTCTGCACCGTTTCAAAAAACCAAGGCACTCGACAAATGTGATAGTTCCAACGAGCATCACAACTAATTCTCATGCCCAGAACATCAAGAGCATCCGCCTCCTCAATATATACATTACCCATAGATGCAGATGACAGAACACCAGCACCAGCATCACGCCGGTGTGTCAAAAAACAACATTGGGTCTTGCGCGCATTAAAATCGACCCTGTTCGCGCGGCCCCACTCAGAGATTGTTATCAGGTCATTTGTGAGTGCGTCATTCATGTTCGACCTCCTTGCCCCAATCTCCAAAAGGCTCGGCCTCCGATCAAATGAATATGAATGACAAATGTTGCTGTCATCCGCAAAAGAGTAAATAGGATTCGAAGTAATAGATAGAAGATCATTAAGAAAAATAAGAAAAAGAGTAGGAGAAAGAACAGAGCCCTGCGGCACCCCTGAATTTATCCTGAACTCGTCGGAAAAGACGCCATCTATAACCACTCTAATAGTGCGATCTTTGAGAAAGCTCGATATAAATCGAGAGAAGTGACTACCGACACCAAAAGCAATTAACTTCGCCACCAGAGCCTCATGCCAGACCCTATCAAACGCCTTTGAGATATCCAGAGCTACAACCTTGGCCTCACCAAAGCGGTGAATGGAACCATTCCACCTTTCGGAGAGTAACGCCAAAAGGTCTCCAGTAGAGCGCCCTTTACGGAAATCGTACTGACGATCATTTAGCAAACCGTTAGACTCTAAATACCTCACAAGGTGGTGATTAATCATGCTCTCCATCACTTTCGAAAGAGCAGAACAAACAGCAATTGGGCGGTAGTTTTCAGGGTTATTAGCCTCACCCTTTTTGGGGATTGGCGTGACATTAGCAAGCTTCCAGCATGAAGGAAAAATACCGGCACGATACGACAAACAGAAAAGCTTAGCTAATGGACGGGCCAGCGTCGAAGAGCACTGTTTCAAGACCAGTGCTGGTATACCATCCGGCCCAGAAGACTTGTTCACGTTGAGATCCGCAAGAACCCTCTTAACCGCCCTGGCTCGAAAGAATATACTAGGCATAGTCACTGATACTCTTTCAAGTTCGGGTAGTGGTTGAGTGCTCGCCGGCAGGTGAGAGTTACCAAACAATCCAGCTAAAAGGTTCGCCTTCTCAACCGGGTCCGTAAATGTTTTGTCATTCGTTATAAGAGTTCGAACCGAACTAGCATTATTCCGTAAACTTTTAACAAATGACAAAAAGCTCTTACCCCCCCGAGGGAAAGAAAGAACTTTAGTACGAAGACGCTGCTCGTATAAAGTTTTTTCGCGTCTCAGTACTGAGGCACACGAAGATCTCGCCTGCTTGCGTAGCAAATCAGTATGCGCACACTTGTCATTACGCCAATTACTGAATGCTTCCTCTCTGGATCTGACTGCTAGTCTGCAAGTCTGATTAAACCAAGATTTATCTCTTGATTTGATCGAAATCTTTTTGGAAGGAATAAAAGTATTCATCCCAGTTTTAATTATATTCACAACCATCTATGCTGCGGCATCGACGTTTGAGTCAAGGAAACAAAGTTTCCAAATAAAGTGCCGGAAAAAATTGTTGAGTTGATCCCAACGTGCTTTCCCGTAGTTAAATACAGAGCGTTTCGTAGCCGTAGGTGAAACCTCACGAAGTCGGGAGAACGGAAAAGAGGCAGAGATGGTACAATGATCAGAATTACCGAGAGGTGTTAAAACCTTAACTTCATACTTATCTGGATGTGAAGTAAGAAAAAGGTCGAGTATATTATTTTGGTGCCCATCAACACACGATATATGTGTTGGTTCATTCACTAGTTGTGCAAGGAGATTATGCGCGGAAAACAACTCAACGTATTGGCCTTCAGGAGTCGTGCGACTCGAATGGTGGAGCCAGGATGAATTATGAACATTGAAATCACCAGCAACAACAATTTCACTGTTCGGATAATCCTCCATGATCCTAGTTATGGAGTCAGAAAGAGCGTCGAAGCCAGATATGGTAACCTCTCTTTCCGCGTTTGGACTTCTATAAAGAAACCCGAAGTGCAAAAGATGTGCCTTGATTTTGAACTTAACCCAAAGACAGTTAAATTCTGCATCATACATGCCAATTGATTGCTGGCACTGGTACACAACTTCTTTGCGAATGTACATAGCAAGACCCCGATGAAAATTAAAAAGGGATAGTAAGTGATACCCAGGGATATGAAAATCCTGTGGATCAGCATCCCCAGATACCTGGGTTTCACATAAGGCGAAAACATCCGGCCTATGGACACAAATGTGAGCATAGACAGAGAAAAAATTTGCCCTCAGACCCCGCACGTTACAAAAATCGATGCGAAAGCGACCCGCCATTACGATAAGGAACAATTGAAAATCAAACGCCCTACCTCAAGATGCGAATGGCAAGGAAACGAGTTGCTGCTAGGTGACTATAAAATGGCCAGTGCCATACCTTCACCATTAGACAGTCTACAGCAATCGTCCCCAAGAAGCCCGCATTATAAGGTTATTTGAGTTCAAGGGTGAAGGATAGAAATGAAAAGGAAAATGCACCGCCTATGGGTACCATAAAAGCCCCAAGTGTGGCCCATAAATGTCCCTTCAAATCCACGGAACACTAAACAACGCCGCGATAGCCAATTCACTTTGTCCAAAAACTGTAGTTTGTTGCTATTGTCTTATTAATATTTAAGTTATTGCGGTTAAGTGTTTGTAATAGGTTTGTATGTAATAGGTTATTTTTAATAGGTTATTTTCAATAAATATTCCGTTTGATGGTGTTGTTGTTTAAAAACTGTAATTCCTGAACGCGAAATTGTTATTGTTTTGATTTTGTTTTATTTTAATTTTGTTTTTTCTTTTCAATTTTAGCACTTTTAGTTTCTTGTTATTGTCTTATTTGTATTTAAATTATTGCGTTTGGTGGTGTTGTTGTTTAAATTGTAATTGAGTAAAAATAGACGGACGACACAAAATAGACGGACATTGCGAATATGACTGTACACGACGGATGACAAATTACTACTCAAAGGAATGACTTATTTAATGGAGTACATATGTATACAATGTAAATACCTATACCATAAAACAAAGTAATCGAATATTTAAGGACAGGAAACACTGATTTCTTCCGTGAATGCTAAACTCAGTGACGACCATTGAAACAAACAATTTTCAGTTGTGAGTGCAAAAGTATTTCAAATAAAACCCTCTCTTCCCCCTTTAATTGAAATGAAAATATTGAATACATTTCATTTACATGATTTCTTTGATGATTTGCTTAATGTTTTCACTTAAAATACATTACAAATAAAGAATTAAATTGAAAAAGAAAATATTTTTATTTATAAATTTGTTATAATTTAAACTTAAACTTACAAAATTATTAATTTATACATCAATTTCTAATAAAAATTAAAAACATTGTCAAGGTATTTAATATAAACTTATATGTATAACTTATGACTACAAGTAATACATTTTTTATTTTCATTTTATTTGAATTATGATTTCTATAATGATATGCTTAATATTTTCATTTAAATTCATACATTATAAATAAAGAATTAAAGAATTGAAAAAAATTTTTATATTAACTTTTTTATAAGTTAAATAAAAGCTTAAAAAGTATTGATTTACAAACAATTTTTAATAAAACTTAAAAACATTATCACGATATTTAATACAAAACTTATACAACTTTTGACTATAAGTAATGCATTTTTTATTTAAATTATTTATATGATTTCCTTAAAATACATTAAAAATAGATTACAAATAAAGAATAAAAGAATTATAGAATTAAATTGAAAAAGAAAATATTTTTATCTTAAATTTATTTTAATTTAAACTTTACCTTAATTTTCAATAAAAATTAAAAACATTGTCATGCGATATTTAATAGAAAACTTGTACAACTTATGACTATAAATAATAAATTCTTTTTTTTAAAATATACACTTCGTGAGTTTCGTCCATTATTTTTATTTTCGAAAGTTAATCTTCCTTGTCAAGGATATTTTAAAAATCTTCTTCATCGCTACTGATAGCAAGATCAGCCTCAAGGGTACTCATTTCTGCGTTGTGCTGATTCGTTACAGTTTCTGAATTTCTTGCAGGAAGTTGGTCAGAACTGCGTTCTTCTGCATCGCTACTGATACTGACATAATGATCCCATTCAAGTTTGTTCAATACTTTCTTCGAAGTATCGTTCATCTACACGGCATTCTTCCTTCATCGCTATCACAACTACCAAAAAGCTCCAGCATACGTTCTCTCATTGCTTTGCTGTACTTCTTGTGGGTTTTCTTTTTACTTGCTTCAGCTTCTGGCTTCCTTGAGGAGTCCTTGTCCGAACTGCTTTTCGATGAGGATTTATGTGCCTTTGTCTGTTCCTTCTTAGATGGCTTTTGTTCGTCTTTTATTGGAGGACTTATTTTTCGACTTTTTGCTCTCATTAATCATTGACGAGTGTGTACGTTTATGTGATTGTAGTTTAGTGTCAGCTTTCACCTCGGCATCATTAATCGCTACCACGTTCTAAGCTCTGACTTTCTGTTAGTTCGCTGTTGCTAGCATCACTAGCACTTAATCTCTGTGTTGGATTTTCTGCCGGCTTAGAAAATGATTTCGTATGTGATGAGAGAGTGATAGTGGTTTGTTTTTCACTTTTTGTTGCATCAGGATATACAAATTTGTTTGACAACAGAATTGTTTCTTTATCGGGTGGCTTCACTCCAATGACGCAAAAATTCATCCATTTCTGCACAATTTTCTAACAAAAAATTCTCGAACTGGTGTTGAAAGATGATGATCCTGTGAAATAGCATTTGCATCTTCCTTTTGGGGGGAATACATACAAATGTTTGCAAAACCGCCTAAGCCGCATGTCACCACTCCAGTAACACCACGTTCACAACTGTGATTTTCTGAATGTTTGCTGTTGTTAGCACCACTAGCACTTAATTTTTGTGAATGATTTTCTACAGCCTTAGGACATGATTTCGTTTGTGAAGGCAAAGTCGTGTTTACTGATTCTTCAACGCCATTGCTAATAATTTTTTCACCAGGATATATGAATTTTTTTGAGATCATAATTGTTTCCTTTTCTGGAGTTTTGTGCCAGTCGTTCAAAAAATCGTTCATTTCTGCACAATTTTGTAACAAAAATTCTCGAACTGGTGTAGAAGGATGTTGATCCTCTGAACTTACATGCTTAGTCTCTTTCGGAAACTTTTGGCCGTCTGAGCCGTTTGAACCATATGTCACCACACCTGTACCATGATCGTTACCACCTTCACAACTCTGACTTTCTGGATGTTTGCTGTTGATAGCACCACTAGCTCTTAATTTTTTGTGTTTGATTTTCAACATGTTTAGAATGCGATTTCATACCTGAAGTGAATCTTGAACTATGGCTACATTCTTTATCACTGGATTGCGAAGTACAATCTTCGGAATGCTTGTTTGATTTGTTTTTATCAATTTGATTATCTTTATGTGCTCCAGACTTGCTCTGAATAGATAATGGATTTTCAATATTGATGGAATTTTTATTGTTTTCCTTATCTGGCAGTTGTTTCTTTGAGCCTGGTGGGGTGCTGATGGTTAAGTGTTGCTTTTGTTCGGCATTTGTGCTCATTCCCGTACCAATATTTTGGCTATTAGTTGACCGGGAAGTCGATGCAGATTCATGATGTTTTTCGTGATGCTTAATATCGATGCCTCCCTGAGGGTTTAAGAGTGGAAGCGAAAGTGGAACGTGGTACTAGTGGTTGTTTTACGCCATTCACCCCTGCTGATGCGTTGTTTAGGTTTAAGGGTAGAACCATAAGTGATAGGTGGTACTAGTGGTGCTTTCATTCTGGTATTGTGCTAATTACCGTACCACTATTTTGACTATTAGTTAACCGAGAAAGCGGTGCAGATTCATCATGTATTTCGTGATGCTTAATATCCTTTTCAATGTCGATGTGGCTCTGTGATTTAAGAGCGGAGTTGAAAGTGGTAGGTGGTACTAGAGATTGTTTTGCGCCAGTCACCATGTTACCTTGTTTTCTGAATCGAGGATGTGAACTAGATTTAGATCGTTTGCAGTCTTTTTGAAGTTTAGTTTGAATAACTTTCTTTAAAATTTCATCTTTCTTTGGTTCCATCGTTTCATTTGGTATGTCTGCAGCATTGTCTTCAGCCTCTAATAAAATAGGCCATAACTCACACATGAATTCCCTCACCAGAGGACCATTCAGAAATTCAGTTATGTGGATATGCATCTTCATCGGACTGATAAATTGCTCCAATTTCAATTCGTTGTAAATAAATTTTTTTATTTGAAAAATTTTGCAAATTTTTTGGTTAATTTTTGTTTTTACATCGTCCAGTTTTACTTTGGACATGTCAATTCGTTTATTAAACAAATCGCCAGATCTTCATTTGTTTATTTACTTCCATTTTGTATCGATTTTCCGCTGATGCTGTTTGCTGATGTTGTCTGTTGTCTACCGAGAGAAAATTGTGATTGAACTTATTGAGAAAGGGTTCACGCCTTTTATAGGGAAAACCATTTTGAAAATTATGTTTTCATTAGAGCAGGTAGATTGGTTCTTACAGATATTTTAAAAATGGGGTCAACCAACTACCCTGCTATTTCAACAGAGCATTTTAACATATAAGGCCAGTTTAACCCTTTTATGTGAATTTGTATTTTTGCTAGAAACAGGTACCGTTAAAAGTGCACACAGCTAACAAATAGGCAGGCTTGCTTCTCTTATGTATTTCTCACATAAACATTTTAATTTATTAACTTGAATTTCAATAACAATCCCTCATGGACTGTCGTAAAAAATATATTTAAATCCTTCATTACCGTTATTAGATCAAATACTCCTCTGGTATCCGCGATTTCTGAAAATTTGGTGCCTTAACGTTAACTTTTGCGGTTGAAAAATCTCGTTGCGAATGGTGAAGCCCAGAAATGCTAAGTAAGCCGAGCATTTTAAAGTCAGACAGCGTCAACATTTGAGAAAGAGTAACTAACCTACTGATCTGCTGCAGAAGAGAAACTGGATGGAAACAGTAATAGGTGGATGGGAAAAACGTTTCATGAGAGCTCCCTAAAGGAAGAAAAAATAACAAAACAAATCTAGTTTATGGCCATCTTAGGCTGATAAGAAATGTATTCGATTTTCTGAACACAGTTTTTGTTCTTTGATATTGTCATTGGTAACAGCTTCTGTGGGGCTTTCATTAGGTGCATTGTTCTTGATGCTTATTTCGCTACGTTTAAGCGAAAGCTGATCTCTGGGTAAGTGTTGCATTCACCCGATAGCAACGGACGGGCGAATGCCATATCGGGGTTAAATGTTAACGTTTGTTTGTCAAAGCCAACGTTGGGGAACGAGTGTTATTTGCCCAGTAATGCCACAAGGGACGGGACACTTATTCTCGCATCAACTGGATTTTTAGTGGATGCACACATTTGGGTTACATAACTGATTAATTGAAAGAGGCGAGGGTAGTTTTCATTCGGAAGTCGAAGAAAGCGAGCCACATAACATCGAAGGACTACAGACCGTTAAGACTCCCCTCGTTTTAACCTAAAAACTTTAAAGAAACTCATTGATATGTATATACGGAGTAAACTGTGAGTCAAGAACTTCGAAGCCTATTCCATGACAGACCTGACAGCATCATGCTGCTTGGTATCAGCGAAAAGAGTTTCCTGCCCAATTCCCAATGTACACTCTGGCGTTTCCTTTAGCGATATATTAATCAATGGTTTCAAGAATACATATGTTCTGATGATGCATTTTCATCACCACAGAATCTATATATCGGGCTTGACGATCACTATTCTGAAGAAGTGTACTAAGAGTGTCCTACATAAAGGCAGATATTCTTAAATGGTCTGATGCATCACTTTGTAATTTCCCAACAATTTGGTTAGGTTAGTTTAGGTTAGAGGACGTGTAATTGTCAACTGTGACAAGTACAACCCGGAGGTCGAATTGACCCATTGTACAACGTCCTAGCTTCTCACACCACTCGTGTTGTGTGCGTTAATTTTATACATGAGTGGCGGGACCTACAGTTTAAAGTCGACTCCGAACGACAGATTTTTGAGAAGCTTTTCATGGCAAATTTATTTACTCTCAGAGTTTTTGCCAGAAAACTGCTGAGAGGAAGTCGCCGAAGAAATATTTTCATATTTTCGTTTTGATGTCTGACCTGGGATTTGAACTCGGGCCTTTCGTCTAATAAGCCAACACACTACCTACTAGACTACGGCGACCCAACAATTTGGTTTGAGAAGAGTTTTTGCCACTTTTTATTTATCCTTTCAATGTTATTTTTCCATATGGCAGAACTTATTCTAGTATTCATCTCTTTTCCATCCATAAGTGCCATCAAAGCGCTCTAAGGCATCCTAAAACCAATATGCCCCCTGGTACTTCCTCTATTAACTCTAATCTATTCAACTTCTGAGATTAACAACTTATTTCGTAGTCAAAAAAAGTAATGAAATACTCGATACAGCAATCATCCATCGATGGATTTTTCCCACTTTAAAATGAATAAAATTTTCTAAAGAATAACTTGGTAAAAGTTCCGAAGAATATAGAAAGATTACTTTAAAAATGACGGATCAAAATATCAAAGACTATTCCCATGCATATACATACATACATACATCGCGAAAACCATAATACCTATTTCTTGTTCCTTCTGTTGCTGTTTCCTTTTCTTCATCTGCATAAATTGACAAAATCTCATGCGTGCAATATGTCGCCTCAAATTCTTTTTGAAAATGGTTTCTCGACTAAGTACCTGCAATTGTCATTTTTCATTATATTCGTGATGAGTTTTTCCGTCAGCTGCAGTTTTGTACAGGCTTTGCTTAAAACTCCTGCATTTACCTTACTTAACGTTTGACGGTTTACAAACAGCACGTATGGTACACGAAGCTTTGGCGGTTGGACCTTATGTAATGGGTTCTTTAAAGGGCTGCCTCTAATATTTCAGGGTGGAATAGGTTCCATTATGAACTTTTTAAAAATTTCAAGAAAATATTGTTGAAGTCGCAAAAAATGTTTGTCACAATGCTAAGCTGTTACTGCTTGAAAAATTGTCATGCGCTTTTATGCTCATGTGAGTCTACCTAACTGGGATATTTGTTGTTATTGTTTACGACTTGGAAAGCCATGCATGTGCAGACAGGTACCTCTTAAAGATAAGGGTCAATACCTGATATTATTTTTAGAAAATTTCAATCTTTTTTTATAACACATAACAAACAATCTGACTCATCTTGTTATTGATTTTAATTACTTTACAACACTGTTTTTCCAACGACATTGGTTTACCAAAAAATGTCCACATTTTTTTGCTACCCTTGCGTAACCTTGGGTTTTGCTAAACAAACAACCCAACTATAGATTGGGGTACAGTTGTGTCAGAGACGTCTTTCGTCAGGGTTCTACTTTGTAAATTAATAATGATGTAAAGCTCCTACTAAAGTAATGCTTCTACTTTGTTATGAAACCCTTCATATTAAAAGTTTCTAAAACTGTGTTTAACGGATTGATAAATACCGAAGAGGAAATCTTAATTAGACACACAGCTTTCAAGAGACACTACATTGAACAGTCTTGTAAAAAATATTATCAATATACTGACCTTAGGAATATTAAAGGGTCATTTAGAACATAGCATGATTTATTTTAGATATTTATTTACAAGGGCGGTCAAATAAGTCCAAGTCATTTGATGATGCTGATGCTACTTTAAGTGGCTTGGTATTTGAATGGAATCCAAAATATTTTAGTTTTAAGCCTCGAAGCAGCCAGAGAAAAATGGTCGTAATAATTTCCAAATTTATAATATTAAAAAGCTTTAACCCGTTTCAAATAATTCGCATAACTTCAACTACGAGCATTACTTCCTCAGAAAGATTGGAAGTCAGTCAGTTTCTCGCCATACTCGCCATACTCGCAGAGGGTAACGATAGCTGGATCAGCTATCATGCAACGATCTCTCTACACTGGACCAATCACCTAGGAAAACTTGATTAATGAGTGAGCCACGCTTCAATACTTTACGAAGTTGAAGCAAATCCCACAGGCTTTAGATGTGACTACATGCTACTAGAGAATGTTTTCGAACATAAATATAAAACTCACACTCTCATACGGGAAGAATGGGTTGCTGAAGCGAACATCGGTGACGGACGATCTTCACCGGTGGCTCAAAAGTGGAATGTAAAACTTTATCTGCGGTTTATTCCGATATACTAGTATTAAACGGGTAGATAACCTAACCAAGCCAGCGTATTTAAAGCGTAGATTTCTGCTATCGAAAAAGCTGCACGCACTTCCTTCGAACTTGATCATGTGTGTGGACAGTCAAGCAGTAATCAAAGCGCTGGGATTCCTCTCTACACCGTATACGTCGATATAACACCCACTTCTACTAGGTTCCGGACCACTGTGATATAGATGTTAACGAAAAGACGGACGAATTGGCACGGAAAGAATCAGAGATGTCTAAGGAGGAGACAATAGAAGGGATATGCGCGCCTCTACAACAATACTTTTCCAAAACTGAAAGAAGCAGCATGGAATTGAACAATACGTGGGCGATTCACTTAGCATTTCTGGCTTTACCATTCGTAACGAGATTTTTCAACCGCAAAAGTTAACGTTAAGACACCAAATTTCCAAAAATCACGGACACCAAAGAAGTATTTCATCTGATAACGGTAATGAAGGATTTAAAAATATTTTTACAACCAATTAGGAATTGTTATTGAAACTCATGTTTACATATTTAAATGTTTTTTTTAATACTAAGTAGCCATTGGTTGAAATTAACGGCTGCAGAAAGTTCAGGTAGCTGGTAGAGCTAGTGAGAAATACCCACAAGAACCAAGCTCACTTATTTGTTGTGTGTACCTAGCAAAAAATGCAAATTTACAGGAAAGGGTTGAACTGGCCCTATAATTTCTCAGTTGAAATAGCAGGTAGCTGGTTGACCCTCTGTGAAGTATCCGTATGCAGCAAGCTTACTGTTACGCTGAATAAGGTACCTGCTCTAATGAAAACATAAATTTCGAAAATGGTTTTCCCTATAAAAGGCGTGAACCTTGCCCAATAAGTTCACTCACAATTTAGTCTCGGTAGACAACAGACAACAAACAACATCAGCGGAAAATCGATACAAAAATGGAAGCAACAAAACAAGTGAAATTTGACGAACTGCTCGACAAGTACATAGACATGTCGAAAGTGAAATTGGATGCGTTAAAGGCACAAATTAATACGAACATCTCCTCTATTTTTAAAATAGAAGATTTTGTATACAACGAATTTAAAATGGAGCAATTTATCTGTCCGATGAAGATGCATATTCATATCACTGAATATCTAAATGGTCCCCTCGTCAAACAATTCATATGTGAATTATGGCCCATTTTATTAGAGGCTGAAGAGAGTGCTGCAGCCATACCAAATGATACGGTGGAATCGACGGAAGGTGAAATTCTAAAGGAAGTAATCCATACTAAACATATTGAACCGACGAAAAATGAAATTCTGAAAAAAGTATTCCAAACTAAACTTCGAAAAGACGCCGAACGGTCTCAATGTCAATCCAGAAAACAAGACAACATTGTGGATGGCGGAAAAGAACTACTAGTATCTCCTAACACTTTCGCTTCCGCTCTTAAACCACAGGGACACATCGACATTGAAAAGGATATTAAGCATCATGAAATACATGATGAATCTGCATCGCTTTCTCAGTTAACTAATAGCCAACATAGTGGTACGGTAACTAACACAAAACTAGAACAAAAGCAATCACTAGTACCACCTATCTCTTTTGGTTCCACCCTTAAACCAAAACAACGCATCAGCAGGGTGAATGGCGAAAAGGAACCACTAGTACCACGTACCACTTTCGCTTCCACCCTTAAACCACAAGGACACAACGACATTGAAAAGGATATCAAGTATCGCGAAAAACGTGATGAATCTGCATCGCTTTCTCGGTCCACTAATAAACAAAATAGTGGTACGGGAATGAGCTCAAATGCGGAGCAAAAGCAACACTTAACCTCCAGCATTCTAAGCACAAAGAAACAACAGCCAGAAAAGGAAAACAATAAAAATTCTATTAACAGTCATGTACCTAAACTGGACAAGTCTGTATCAATCTGTAGCACAAAAGTAGAACAAAAGCAACCACTTGTACCACCTTATACTACCCTTAAACCACAACAACGCATCAGCATGTTGAATGGAGGAAAACAACCAATAGTACCTTCTAAAACTTTCAGTTCCGTGCTTAAACGTATCGACAAAGGACGTATCGACATATCCAAAGTAAAATTGGACGTTTTGAAGCCGTGGATAAGCAAGAAAATTACCGATATTTTGCAGAGAGAAGATAATGCTGCAGTAGAGTTCGTGTATAATAAATTAAAACAGGAGAAAATGCTTTGTCCACAGAAATTACAGATCAGAATTGCTGGATTTCTAAACGGTGGCAAAGCACAGAAATTTGTATGTGAATTATGGCCACTTTTGTTATCAGCTCAACTGTGTGAAAGTGGAATACCAGCTGAACTGAAACAGCAGCAGAATGATGAAAATGTAAGAATTGAAAAGGATATTAAGTATGACGGATCTGCATCGCTTTCTCAAACCACTAATAGCCAAAATAGTGGTGCGGCAATTTGCACAAAACCAGCACAAAAGCAACATTTAACCGCCAGCACTTTAAGCTCAAAGAAACAACAGCCAGATAAGGAAAATAATAAAAATTCCATTACCGTTGAAAATCAATTATCCAAACAGGGCAAGTCCGGATCAAAAGATAATGAAATTGATAGCAAGCGTTCCGCGGATTGTCCTTCAAAATCCCGTGATACAGAACGTAGCCTTAGTTCAAGATTCACTTCACATACGAAATCATGTGCTAACTCTGTAGAAAATCATTCACAAAAATTAAGTGCTATCAACAACAAAAATCCAGAAAATCAAAGTAGTCAGAACAAAGATGGCACAGGTGTGGTGACATGCGGCTTAGGCGGTTTCGCAAGCAATTGTATGTATTCCCCCCAACAGAAAGCTGCAAATGCTAGTTCACAGGATCAACATCCTTCTACACCAGTTCGAGAATTTTTGTTAGAAAATTGTGCAGAAATGAATGAATTCTTAAAACAATGGGATGAAGTACCCGATAAACAAACAATTCTATTGTCAAACAAATTTATATATCCCGATGAAAAGAATATTGAACAACAAAAAAAACACCACTCTGTTGCCAGCATCATCTGTTAGAAAATCAGATCATAAACAACAAAAACGCAATATTGACTTTGGTAAGGTAGTTAAAGCAGAAGAGGAAGTAAAAGCTGCTCGCGAACTACAATCACGTAAACGTTCACACTCGACAATGATTAATGAGAGCAAAAAGGCGAAAAATAATTCCTCCGATAAGGATGAACGACAGCCAGCTAAGAAGAAACAGACAAAGGCAAAGAAATCCTCATCGAAACGCAGTTCAGACAAAGACTCCTCATGGAAGGCAGAAGCTAAATCAACAGAAAAGGTGGACCACAAGAAATGTAACAACGTGATGAAAAAACTTGAATTTGATCTTTTTGGCAGTATCAGTAGTGATGAAGAAGAATGCAGTCCGGAACAATCTTCTGCGAGAAATTCAGAAGCTGTAACTAATCAGCACAACAGAGAAATAAGCACCCTTGAGCTTGATCTTTCCATCAGTAGTGATGAAGAAGATGTCTAAAGTACAATTGACAAAGAAGATTAACTTTCTGCAATAAGAATAATGGTATAGGTCGACGCTCACGAAGTGTCTAATTTTAGAAAAATTTTTTTAAATTATTTTGTAATCAATTTGTATAAGTTTTGTATTAAATATCGCATGACAATGTTTCTAATTTTTATTGAAAATTATCCTTACTTGTAATCTATTTTAAATGAAAACATTAAGCAAATCGTCATAGAAATCATAATTAAAATAAAATTAAAATTAAAAATGTATTCAATGCTTTAATTTAATTAACGTGGTAAGAGTAGGGGAGATGATCTTGTACTCACAACTAAAAATTGTTTATTTCAATGGACGTTACTGAGTCTAGTATCGACAGAAGAAATCATTGTTTTTTTACCTTAAATATTTGATTACTTTGTTGCATATTGTAGGTACTTACATTGTATACATATAGAGCCATAATCGCAAAAATTATCTCAAGCGACAAAAACGACATTTCACAGGGGAAGGTTTTTATTATTTATTTCCTGTGCAAATTAAGTTAGAAAGTTAAACAGTTTTTTGGTATAAATTCATAACGGTACAGAGTGTGACCGTTAAATTTTTATAGATGATGCAAATGATGCCAATGAATTTCTTTATTACAAACAACGATATATGAAGAATATGTCGCTTGAGATATTTTTGCGGTTATGGCTCGCTATGTACGTCATTAAATCAGTAATTTCTTTATTTATTTCAAACAGTTTACAAAATATTAAGAGAGAGTAAATACAACTTACCGGAAATCAGTCCGCGATGTTTCTCGACTTAATAGCTGTCTTTGTTAAAAAGATTTCTTAAATATTTCTTATTTCGATTTTATTAAAAATAGAATCTAATATAACGGCGGAGTAGAAGAGTTTGCGTTGTAGTCTCTTATAATTGTGGGGCATGTTAAGTTCAAGTTAGATTAGATTAGTTTAGCGTGTAATTTGCCGCTCACAAGCATGTTCTCTCTGTGGACCATTGTGCCACCAAGTGTGCAATCCCCTTTCATGATCCGTTAACGGGGAACTTGAACCACGGCGAGCTCCAAATAAAACCGGCCAGTTCCCTTAGTGGCACGGACGCCACCATACTTAGATCTTCAAACGTTCATAACAGGTCTTATACTGACTCGGTTTATCACGCTAACTTCTACAGTAGTCCTCGTTGGGATAGATCAAACTTGTCAGCGAAACTGGCAATAGCGCAGTATTCTGTTAGAATGCTAACTCTTTCCTTGTCGAACTCAAGAGAATTGTAGTTTTTAAATTCGGCAATCAGGTATGTATATTGGACCACCCATGGATCGTTCAATACCATGCTACTTTTTTCAATTTGGAAAAGTATTTTTGTATAGGCGCGTATATCCCTTCCATCGTTTCCTCCGTAGACATCACTGATTCTTTTCAGTTCGTCCGTCTTTTCGTTAACATCTATGTCACAGTGGCCTGGAACCCAGTAGAAGCGGGTGTTATGTCGTTATACAGTGTTATACAGTGTAGAGAGGGATCCCAGCGCTTTGATTACTGCTTGACTGTCCACACACGCGATCAATTTGGACGGAACTGAGTGCAGCTTGTTCAATATCAAGAATCTACGCCTGAAATACGCTGGCCTGGTTAGGTAATCTATAAGACCCGTTTAGTGCTACTATATGTAAATCAAGTTTTACGTTCCACATTCCGTCACCGATGTCAGCTTCAGCAACCCATTCTTCCCTTATGAGAATGTGTATTTTGTATTTACGTTCGATAACAGTCTCTAGTAGCATGGTATTCACAACGTGTGCGATTTGCTTCAACTTCGTGCAGTATGGAAGCGTGGTTCACTCTTTAATCTAGTTTTGCTAGGTGGATCGTTAGATGATAGCTGATCCATATATAGTTACCCTCTGCGAATATGTACGTACTAAGTGTACTGGCGAAGAATGACTCACTTCTAATCTTTCTGAAGAAGTAATGCTCGTTGTTAAAGTTATGCGAATTATTGGAAATGGATTAAAGCTTTTTAATTTTATAAATTTGAAAATCCTTAAATTTGAAAATGGCTTCTCCAGACTTTAAAACTGAATTACTTGCAATTGAATTCAAACACCAGGCCACTTAAATTTCTGACAATATCGCAAATTACATGCCACAGTTTCTTTAAAACTTGGCAATAGCAAACTGATAAATTGTTGGCAGAAGCGGTTTTACACGAAAATCAAATGACTTGGACTTATTTGACCGCCCTTGTAAATAAGTATCTTAAATAAATCATGTTATGTTTTAAACAATCCTTCAATATTTCTAAAGTCAGTGCACTGATAATATTTTCTACAAGACTATTGTCTTCAATGCAGTGTCTCTTGAAAGCTGTATGTCTAATTAAGTTTTCCTCTTCGGTATTTATTAATCCGTTAAACACAATTTTAGAAACTTTTAATATGAAGGGTTTCATAACAAAGTAGAAGCATTACTTTAGTAGGAGCTTTACATCATTATTAATTTACAAAGTAGAACCCTGAAGAAAGCCGTCTCTGACACAACTGTACCCCAATCTATAGTTGGGTTGTTTGTTTAGCAAAACCCAAGGTTACGCAAGGGTAGCAAAAAATATGGTCATATTTTGGTAAACCAATGTCGTTGAAAAAACAGTGTTGTAAAGTAATTAAAATCAATAACGAGATGAGTCAGATTGTTTGTTATGTGTTATAAAAAAAGATTGAAATTTTCTAAAAATAATATCAGGAATTGACACTTTTCTTTAAGAGGTACCTGTCTGCACATGCATGCCCTGCCAAGTCGCAAACGATAACAACAAACACCCCAGATAGGTAGACTCACATGAGCATAAGAGCACATCCCAATTTTTCTATCATTTAATTGTTTGCGATTTCAAATATATTCTCTTGAAATTTTTAAATAGTTTATAATGGCACCCGTTCCATCCCGAAATATTGGAAGCAGCTCTGTAAAGAACCCATTACATAAGGCCCAGCCATCAAAACTTAGTGTACCATACGTGCTTTTTGTACACCGTCAATCGTTAAGTAAGGAAACTGCAGGAGTTTTAAGCAAAGTCTGACAGAAAGAACAAGAAAAATAATGGTTTTCACGATGTATGTATATGCATGGGAGTGATTTTTTTTTTTTCATTTTAAAAACTGTAGCCTTTGATATTTTGACCCGTCATTTTTTAGGTAAACTTTCTTTATTCCTCAGATTTCTTTTGTACATTCCAAGTTATTCTTTAGAAAATCTTATTCATTTTAAAGGGGGAAAAAATTCATTGATTGATAATTGGTGTATCGAGTATTTCATTACTTTTTTGAGTACGAAATAACTTGTTAATCATGAAAATTGAAAAGATCAGAGTTAATACAGGGAGCACCAGGGAGCATATTGGTTTTAGGACGTCTTAGAACGCTTTGATTACACTTAAAAGAATAATTATGGATAGAAAAGATATAATTGCTAGAGTAAGTTCTGATAGAACTCCCTTTTCGTAGGTAATATTTAGGAAAATAACAGGAAGGGGAAAGTAAAGAGAGGCAAAGACTCTTCTTCTTACAAAGTCATGCATCAGACTCAGATTCAAGAATACCTATCATACTGTAGAATACCAAGTCAACTGTAGATTGAGGTACAGTTGTCTCAAACGATTTTCTTCAATTTTTCTCCTACTTTGTTATTAAACCCTTATTCCATATTAATAGTTTAACAGATTAATAAATACCGAATAGGAAAACGTAGTTAAAATACATTTAAAAGACAGAGCTATCAAAACGACAGTTTTCTAAAAAATATTACTCAGCTTAGGAATCTTAAAAATTTTTTTAGAACATAAGATGACTTATTTACTAGGGCGGTCAAATAAGTCAAACACTCTTAACTTATCCAATATCCTAACTATAAGACCGCTTCGGCCAGTATGGTGCAGTCAAGTTTTAAATAAGCTGCGGCTTATACTTTGTGTTTGTGTGTGTTGGGAGCAATGTAGGTGGCATGGTATTTGTTGAATTCAATCCCGAGTAATTCAGAGAAGCCAAAAGAAAATAGTCGCAATGATTTCCAAATTTATAAAATTTGAGCTGGCGATTGAACTTGCTCGTGAACGCCAAGCTAACCGCTAACATAATCTTACCTAAACTGCACTTAACATACTGTACATTTATAAGAAACTAAAACGCAAGCAAAAAGTACAAACTCTTGAGCTCCGCCGTTATATTAGATTCTATTTCAAATAAAATCCAAATATTGTAAAATAAACAAAAATGTTTCCAAAACTAATTTTTGAGAATTCTTTTTAACAAATTAAATAATTATTCGAATTATATTTGTTAAATAATTTAAAATGTTTTACTTAAATTAAAAGCTTTATTTTTATTTATTTATTTATTAATTACAATACAATTACAAATTATATTCTAATTATATACGAGCTGAGTAACTTTGACCATGTGCTCGGTGTAGTGTCACAGACCAGAGTCTCTGGTGGGAATCGAACCCACAACTCTTACGCTAATAGTCTAGCACACTACCCACTAGACTACCAGGGCGCTCTTAAAAGTTTTAAATTTTAAATTCTATTCGAATTTCAACCGCCGGACTAAGTAGGGTGACCATGAGGAACAAAGTAGTACGTTACTGATTTCCGATAAGTTGTAATTATTCTCTCTTAATATTTTGAAAACTGTTTACAATAATTTTTTTTTTTGTAAAACCAGCACTCAGGGGATGGCCCCTACTCATGCAGTGCATTGTGCGGGTTTAAGAAAATAGGTTATAGGAAGGTGAAAAGAGGGAGTAGTGTTTGTGGACATTTGATTTAAATTTACCAATATCGTAACTGACGGGAAAAACTTCCGCAGGAAGATCATTCCACAAGCGAGCAGTGCGAGCAAAAAATGAATTTTCTCTGTAATGCATTGTGCGGTTCACTGGACAATCAACCAAAAAAGGATGTGCTCTGCGAGAGGTACGAGTACCACGTAAAAATATGTGATTTTCGGGAACCAAGCCCCTTATCTCTCGAGAACACCTCCCATTATAGTACCGATAGAACAATGAAACACACGCCACATTGCGACGATGCTCCAACGAATCAATAGAGTTGGATACCCTACTGTCATTAATAAGCGCCTTCGCCCTCTCCTGTACGTGGTCGAGAAGCTTCAAAATAGACTTTGAAGCACCGGCCCATACATGAGAGTTGTACTCCATCCTAGGTCGGATAAAGGTCCTGTAAATAGTAAGAAGGTCGGATGGAGTGAAGTATTTTCTGCACCGTTTCAAAAAACCAAGGCACTCGACAAATGTGATAGTTCCAACGAGCATCACAACTAATTCTCATGCCCAGAACATCAAGAGCATCCGCCTCCTCAATATATACATTACCCATAGATGCAGATGACAGAACACCAGCACCAGCATCACGCCGGTGTGTCAAAAAACAACATTGGGTCTTGCGCGCATTAAAATCGACCCTGTTCGCGCGGCCCCACTCAGAGATTGTTATCAGGTCATTTGTGAGTGCGTCATTCATGTTCGACCTCCTTGCCCCAATCTCCAAAAGGCTCGGCCTCCGATCAAATGAATATGAATGACAAATGTTGCTGTCATCCGCAAAAGAGTAAATAGGATTCGAAGTAATAGATAGAAGATCATTAAGAAAAATAAGAAAAAGAGTAGGAGAAAGAACAGAGCCCTGCGGCACCCCTGAATTTATCCTGAACTCGTCGGAAAAGACGCCATCTATAACCACTCTAATAGTGCGATCTTTGAGAAAGCTCGATATAAATCGAGAGAAGTGACTACCGACACCAAAAGCAATTAACTTCGCCACCAGAGCCTCATGCCAGACCCTATCAAACGCCTTTGAGATATCCAGAGCTACAACCTTGGCCTCACCAAAGCGGTGAATGGAACCATTCCACCTTTCGGAGAGTAACGCCAAAAGGTCTCCAGTAGAGCGCCCTTTACGGAAATCGTACTGACGATCATTTAGCAAACCGTTAGACTCTAAATACCTCACAAGGTGGTGATTAATCATGCTCTCCATCACTTTCGAAAGAGCAGAACAAACAGCAATTGGGCGGTAGTTTTCAGGGTTAATAGCCTCACCCTTTTTGGGGATTGGCGTGACATTAGCAAGCTTCCAGCATGAAGGAAAAATACCGGCACGATACGACAAACAGAAAAGCTTAGCTAATGGACGGGCCAGCGTCGAAGAGCACTGTTTCAAGACCAGTGCTGGTATACCATCCGGCCCAGAAGACTTGTTCACGTTGAGATCCGCAAGAACCCTCTTAACCGCCCTGGCTCGAAAGAATATACTAGGCATAGTCACTGATACTCTTTCAAGTTCGGGTAGTGGTTGAGTGCTCGCCGGAAGGTGAGAGTTACCAAACAATCCAGCTAAAAGGTTCGCCTTCTCAACCGGGTCCGTAAATGTTTTGTCATTCGTTATAAGAGTTCGAACCGAACTAGCATTATTCCGTAAACTTTTAACAAATGACAAAAAGCTCTTACCCCCCCGAGGGAAAGAAAGAACTTTAGTACGAAGACGCTGCTCGTATAAAGTTTTTTCGCGTCTCAGTACTGAGGCACACGAAGATCTCGCCTGCTTGCGTAGCAAATCAGTATGCGCACACTTGTCATTACGCCAATTACTGAATGCTTCCTCTCTGGATCTGACTGCTAGTCTGCAAGTCTGATTAAACCAAGATTTATCTCTTGATTTGATCGAAATCTTTTTGGAAGGAATAAAAGTATTCATCCCAGTTTTAATTATATTCACAACCATCTATGCTGCGGCATCGACGTTTGAGTCAAGGAAACAAAGTTTCCAAATAAAGTGCCGGAAAAAATTGTTGAGTTGATCCCAACGTGCTTTCCCGTAGTTAAATACAGAGCGTTTCGTAGCCGTAGGTGAAACCTCACGAAGTCGGGAGAACGGAAAAGAGGCAGAGATGGTACAATGATCAGAATTACCGAGAGGTGTTAAAACCTTAACTTCATACTTATCTGGATGTGAAGTAAGAAAAAGGTCGAGTATATTATTTTGGTGCCCATCAACACACGATATATGTGTTGGTTCATTCACTAGTTGTGCAAGGAGATTATGCGCGGAAAACAACTCAACGTATTGGCCTTCAGGAGTCGTGCGACTCGAATGGTGGAGCCAGGATGAATTATGAACATTGAAATCACCAGCAACAACAATTTCACTGTTCGGATAATCCTCCATGATCCTAGTTATGGAGTCAGAAAGAGCGTCGAAGCCAGATATGGTAACCTCTCTTTCCGCGTTTGGACTTCTATAAAGAAACCCGAAGTGCAAAAGATGTGCCTTGATTTTGAACTTAACCCAAAGACAGTTAAATTCTGCATCATACATGCCAATTGATTGCTGGCACTGGTACACAACTTCATTGCGAATGTACATAGCAAGACCCCGATGAAAATTAAAAAGGGATAGTAAGTGATACCCAGGGATATGAAAATCCTGTGGATCAGCATCCCCAGATACCTGGGTTTCACATAAGGCGAAAACATCCGGCCTATGGACACAAATGTGAGCATAGACAGAGAAAAAATTTGCCCTCAGACCCCGCACGTTACAAAAATCGATGCGAAAGCGACCCGCCATTACGATAAGGAACAATTGAAAATCAAACGCCCTACCTCAAGATGCGAATGGCAAGGAAACGAGTTGCTGCTAGGTGACTATAAAATGGCCAGTGCCATACCTTCACCATTAGACAGTCTACAGCAATCGTCCCCAAGAAGCCCGCATTATAAGGTTATTTGAGTTCAAGGGTGAAGGATAGAAATGAAAAGGAAAATGCACCGCCTATGGGTACCATAAAAGCCCCAAGTGTGGCCCATAAATGTCCCTTCAAATCCACGGAACACTAAACAACGCCGCGATAGCCAATTCACTTTGTCCAAAAACTGTAGTTTGTTGCTATTGTCTTATTAATATTTAAGTTATTGCGGTTAAGTGTTTGTAATAGGTTTGTATGTAATAGGTTATTTTTAATAGGTTATTTTCAATAAATATTCCGTTTGATGGTGTTGTTGTTTAAAAACTGTAATTCCTGAACGCGAAATTGTTATTGTTTTGATTTTGTTTTATTTTAATTTTGTTTTTTCTTTTCAATTTTAGCACTTTTAGTTTCTTGTTATTGTCTTATTTGTATTTAAATTATTGCGTTTGGTGGTGTTGTTGTTTAAATTGTAATTGAGTAAAAATAGACGGACGACACAAAATAGACGGACATTGCGAATATGACTGTACACGACGGATGACAAATTACTACTCAAAGGAATGACTTATTTAATGGAGTACATATGTATACAATGTAAATACCTATACCATAAAATAAAGTAATCGAATATTTAAGGACAGGAAACACTGATTTCTTCAGTGAATGCTAAACTCAGTGACGACCATTGAAACAAACAATTTTCAGTTGTGAGTGCAAAAGTATTTCAAATAAAACCCTCTCTTCCCCCTTTAATTGAAATGAAAATATTGAATACATTTCATTTACATGATTTCTTTGATGATTTGCTTAATGTTTTCACTTAAAATACATTACAAATAAAGAATTAAATTGAAAAAGAAAATATTTTTATTTTAAATTTGTTATAATTTAAACTTAAACTTACAAAATTATTAATTTATACATCAATTTCTAATAAAAATTAAAAACATTGTCAAGGTATTTAATATAAACTTATATGTATAACTTATGACTACAAGTAATACATTTTTTTATTTTCATTTTATTTGAATTATGATTTCTATAATGATATGCTTAATATTTTCATTTAAATTCATACATTATAAATAAAGAATTAAAGAATTGAAAAAAATTTTTATATTAACTTTTTTATAAGTTAAATAAAAGCTTAAAAAGTATTGATTTACAAACAATTTTTAATAAAACTTAAAAACATTATCACGATATTTAATACAAAACTTATACAACTTTTGACTATAAGTAATGCATTTTTTATTTAAATTATTTATATGATTTCCTTAAAATACATTAAAAATAGATTACAAATAAAGAATAAAAGAATTATAGAATTAAATTGAAAAAGAAAATATTTTTATCTTAAATTTATTTTAATTTAAACTTTACCTTAATTTTCAATAAAAATTAAAAACATTGTCATGCGATATTTAATAGAAAACTTGTACAACTTATGACTATAAATAATAAATTATTTTTTTTAAAATATACACTTCGTGAGTTTCGTCCATTATTTTTATTTTCGAAAGTTAATCTTCCTTGTCAAGCATATTTTAAAAATCTTCTTCATCGCTACTGATAGCAAGATCAGCCTCAAGGGTACTCATTTCTGCGTTGTGCTGATTCGTTACAGCTTCTGAATTTCTTGCAGGAAGTTGGTCAGAACTGCGTTCTTCTGCATCGCTACTGATACTGACATAATGATCCCATTCAAGTTTGTTCAATACTTTCTTCGAAGTATCTTCATCTACACGGCATTCTTCTTCATCGCTATCACAACTACCAAAAAGCTCCAGCATACGTTCTCTCATTGCTTTGCTGTACTTCTTGTGGGTTTTCTTTTTACTTGCTTCAGCTTCTGGCTTCCTTGAGGAGTCCTTGTCCGAACTGCTTTTCGATGAGGATTTATGTGCCTTTGTCTGTTCCTTCTTAGATGGCTTTTGTTCATCTTTATTGGAGGACTTATTTTTCGACTTTTTGCTCTCATTAATCATTGTCGAGTGTGTACGTTTATGTGATTGTAGTTTAGTGGCAGCTTTCACCTCGGCATCATTATCGCTACCACGTTCTAAGCTCTGACTTTCTGTTAGTTCGCTGTTGCTAGCATCACTAGCGCTTAATCTCTGTGGTGGATTTTCTGTCGGCTTAGAAAATGATTTCGTATGTGATGAGAGAGTGATAGTGGTTTGTTTTTCACTTTTTGTTGCATCAGGATATACAAATTTGTTTGACAACAGAATTGTTTCTTTATCGGGTGCTTCACTCCAATGACGCAAAAATTCATCCATTTCTGCACAATTTTCTAACAAAAATTCTCGAACTGGTGTTGAAAGATGATGATCCTGTGAAATAGCATTTGCATCTTCCTTTTGGGGGGAATACATACAAATGTTTGCAAAACCGCCTAAGCCGCATGTCACCACTCCAGTAACACCACATTCACAACTGTGATTTTCTGAATGTTTGCTGTTGTTAGCACCACTAGCACTTAATTTTTGTGAATGATTTTCTACAGCCTTAGGACATGATTTCGTTTGTGAAGGCAAAGTCGTGTTTACTGATTCTTCAACGCCATTGCTAATAATTTTTTCACCAGGATATATGAATTTTTTTGAGATCATAATTGTTTCCTTTTCTGGAGTTTTGTGCCAGTCGTTCAAAAAATCGTTCATTTCTGCACAATTTTGTAACAAAAATTCTCGAACTGGTGTAGAAGGATGTTGATCCTCTGAACTTACATGCTTAGTCTCTTTCGGAAACTTTTGGCCGTCTGAGCCGTTTGAACCATATGTCACCACACCTGTACCATGATCGTTACCACCTTCACAACTCTGACTTTCTGGATGTTTGCTGTTGATAGCACCACTAGCTCTTAATTTTTGTGTTTGATTTTCAACATGTTTAGAATGCGATTTCATACCTGAAGTGAATCTTGAACTATGGCTACATTCTTTATCACTGGATTGCGAAGTACAATCTTCGGAATGCTTGTTTGATTTGTTTTTATCAATTTGATTATCTTTATGTGCTCCAGACTTGCTCTGAATAGATAATGGATTTTCAATATTGATGGAATTTTTATTGTTTTCCTTATCTGGCAGTTGTTTCTTTGAGCCTGGTGGGGTGCTGATGGTTAAGTGTTGCTTTTGTTCGGCATTTGTGCTCATTCCCGTACCAATATTTTGGCTATTAGTTGACCGGGAAGTCGATGCAGATTCATGATGTTTTTCGTGATGCTTAATATCGATGCCCTCCCTGAGGTTTAAGAGTGGAAGCGAAAGTGGAACGTGGTACTAGTGGTTGTTTTGCGCCATTCACCCTGCTGATGCGTTGTTTAGGTTTAAGGGTAGAACCATAAGTGATAGGTGGTACTAGTGGTTGCTTTCGTTCTGGTATTGTGCTAATTACCGTACCACTATTTTGACTATTAGTTAACCGAGAAAGCGGTGCAGATTCATCATGTATTTCGTGATTCTTAATATCCTTTTCAATGTCGATGTGGCTCTGTGATTTAAGAGCGGAGTTGAAAGTGGTAGGTGGTACTAGAGATTGTTTTGCGCCAGTCACCATGTTACCTTGTTTTCTGAATCGAGGATGTGAACTAGATTTAGATCGTTTGCAGTCTTTTTGAAGTTTAGTTTGAATAACTTTCTTTAAAATTTCATCTTTCTTTGGTTCCATCGTTTCATTTGGTATGTCTGCAGCATTGTCTTCAGCCTCTAATAAAATAGGCCATAACTCACACATGAATTCCCTCACCAGAGGACCATTCAGAAATTCAGTTATGTGGATATGCATCTTCATCGGACTGATAAATTGCTCCAATTTCAATTCGTTGTAAATAAATTTTTTTATTTGAAAAATTTTGCAAATTTTTTGGTTAATTTTTGTTTTTACATCGTCCAGTTTTACTTTGGTCATGTCAATTCGTTTATTAAACAAATCGCCAGATTTCATTTGTTTATTTACTTCCATTTTGTATCGATTTTCCGCTGATGCTGTTTGCTGATGTTGTCTGTTGTCTACCGAGAGAAAATTGTGATTGAACTTATTGAGAAAGGTTCACGCCTTTTATAGGGAAAACCATTTTGAAAATTATGTTTTCATTAGAGCAGGTAGATTGGTTCTTACAGATATTTTAAAAATGGGTCAACCAACTACCTGCTATTTCAACAGAGCATTTTAACATATAAGGCCAGTTTAAACCTTTTATGTGAATTTGTATTTTTGCTAGAAACAGGTACCGTTAAAAGTGCACACAGCTAACAAATAGGCAGGCTTGGTTCTCTTATGTATTTCTCACATAAACATTTTAATTTATTAACTTGAATTTCAATAACAATCCCTCATGGACTGTCGTAAAAAATATATTTAAATCCTTCATTACCGTTATTAGATCAAATACTCCTTTGGTATCCGCGATTTCTGAAAATTTGGTGCCTTAACGTTAACTTTTGCGGTTGAAAAATCTCGTTGCGAATGGTGAAGCCAGAAATGCTAAGTAAGCCGAGCATTTTAAAGTCAGACACCGTCAACATTTGAGAAAGAGTAACTAACCTACTGATCTGCTGCAGAAGAGAAACTGGATGGAAACAGTAATAGGTGGATGGGAAAAACGTTTCATGAGAGCTCCCTAAAGGAAGAAAAATAACAAAACAAATCTAGTTTATGGCCATCTTAGGCTGATAAGAAATGTATTCGATTTTCTGAACACAGTTTTTGTTCTTTGATATTGTCATTGGTAACAGCTTCTGTGGGGCTTTCATTAGGTGCATTGTTCTTGATGCTTATTTCGCTACGTTTAAGCGAAAGCTGATCTCTGGGTAAGTGTTGCATTCACCCGATAGCAACGGACGGGCGAATGCCATATCGGGGTTAAATGTTAACGTTTGTTTGTCAAAGCCAACCTTGGGGAACGAGTGTTATTTGCCCAGTAATGCCACAAGGGACGGGACACTTATTCTCGCATCAACTGGATTTTTAGTGGATGCACACATTTGGGTTACATAACTGATTAATGGAAAGAGGCGAGGGTAGTTTTCATTCGGAAGTCGAAGAAAGCGAGCCACATAACATCGAAGGACTACAGACCGTTAAGACTCCCCTCGTTTTAACCTAAAAACTTTAAAGAAACTCATTGATATGTATATACGGAGTAAACTGTGAGTCAAGAACTTCGAAGCCTATTCCATGACAGACCTGACAGCATCATGCTGCTTGGTATCAGCGAAAAGAGTTTCCTGCCCAATTCCCAATGTACACTCTGGCGTTTCCTTTAGCGATATATTAATCAATGGTTTCAAGAATACATATGTTCTGATGATGCATTTTCATCACCACAGAATCTATATATCGGGCTTGACGATCACTATTCTGAAGAAGTGTACTAAGAGTGTCCTACATAAAGGCAGATATTCTTAAATGGTCTGATGCATCACTTTGTAATTTCCCAACAATTTGGTTAGGTTAGTTTAGGTTAGAGGACGTGTAATTGTCAACTGTGACAAGTACAACCCGGAGGTCGAATTGACCCATTGTACAACGTCCTAGCTTCTCACACCACTCGTGTTGTGTGCGTTAATTTTATACATGAGTGGCGGGACCTACAGTTTAAAGTCGACTCCGAACGACAGATTTTTGAGAAGCTTTTCATGGCAAATTTATTTACTCTCAGAGTTTTTGCCAGAAAACTGCTGAGAGGAAGTCGCCGAAGAAATATTTTCATATTTTCGTTTTGATGTCTGACCTGGGATTTGAACTCGGGCCTTTCGTCTAATAAGCCAACACACTACCTACTAGACTACGGCGACCCAACAATTTGGTTTGAGAAGAGTTTTTGCCACTTTTTATTTATCCTTTCAATGTTATTTTTCCATATGGCAGAACTTATTCTAGTATTCATCTCTTTTCCATCCATAAGTGCCATCAAAGCGCTCTAAGGCATCCTAAAACCAATATGCCCCCTGGTACTTCCTCTATTAACTCTAATCTATTCAACTTCTGAGATTAACAACTTATTTCGTAGTCAAAAAAAGTAATGAAATACTCGATACAGCAATCATCCATCGATGGATTTTTCCCACTTTAAAATGAATAAAATTTTCTAAAGAATAACTTGGTAAAAGTTCCGAAGAATATAGAAAGATTACTTTAAAAATGACGGATCAAAATATCAAAGACTATTCCCATGCATATACATACATACATCGCGAAAACCATAATACCTATTTCTTGTTCCTTCTGTTGCTGTTTCCTTTTCTTCATCTGCATAAATTGACAAAATCTCATGCGTGCAATATGTCACCTCAAATTCTTTTTGAAAATGGTTTCTCGACTAAGTACCTGCAATTGTCATTTTTCATTATATTCGTGATGAGTTTTTCCGTCAGCTGCAGTTTTGTACAGGCTTTGCTTAAAACTCCTGCATTTACCTTACTTAACGTTTGACGGTTTACAAACAGCACGTATGGTACACGAAGCTTTGGCGGTTGGACCTTATGTAATGGGTTCTTTAAAGGGCTGCCTCTAATATTTCAGGGTGGAATAGGTTCCATTATGAACTTTTTAAAAATTTCAAGAAAATATTGTTGAAGTCGCAAAAAATGTTTGTCACAATGCTAAGCTGTTACTGCTTGAAAAATTGTCATGCGCTTTTATGCTCATGTGAGTCTACCTAACTGGGATATTTGTTGTTATTGTTTACGACTTGGAAAGCCATGCATGTGCAGACAGGTACCTCTTAAAGATAAGGGTCAATACCTGATATTATTTTTAGAAAATTTCAATCTTTTTTTATAACACATAACAAACAATCTGACTCATCTTGTTATTGATTTTAATTACTTTACAACACTGTTTTTCCAACGACATTGGTTTACCAAAAAATGTCCACATTTTTTTGCTACCCTTGCGTAACCTTGGGTTTTGCTAAACAAACAACCCAACTATAGATTGGGGTACAGTTGTGTCAGAGACGGCTTTCTTCAGGGTTCTACTTTGTAAATTAATAATGATGTAAAGCTCCTACTAAAGTAATGCTTCTACTTTGTTATGAAACCCTTCATATTAAAAGTTTCTAAAACTGTGTTTAACGGATTGATAAATACCGAAGAGGAAATCTTAATTAGACACACAGCTTTCAAGAGACACTACATTGAACAGTCTTGTAAAAAATATTATCAATATACTGACCTTAGGAATATTAAAGGGTCATTTAGAACATAGCATGATTTATTTTAGATATTTATTTACAAGGGCGGTCAAATAAGTCCAAGTCATTTGATGATGCTGATGCTACTTTAAGTGGCTTGGTATTTGAATGGAATCCAAAATATTTTAGTTTTAAGCCTCGAAGCAGCCAGAGAAAAATGGTCGTAATAATTTCCAAATTTATAATATTAAAAAGCTTTAACCCGTTTCAAATAATTCGCATAACTTCAACTACGAGCATTACTTCCTCAGAAAGATTGGAAGTCAGTCAGTTTCTCGCCATACTCGCCATACTCGCAGAGGGTAACGATAGCTGGATCAGCTATCATGCAACGATCTCTCTACACTGGACCAATCACCTAGGAAAACTTGATTAATGAGTGAGCCACGCTTCAATACTTTACGAAGTTGAAGCAAATCCCACAGGCTTTAGATGTGACTACATGCTAATAGAGACTGTTTTCGAACATAAATATAAAACTCACACTCTCATACGGGAAGAATGGGTTGCTGAAGCGAACATCGGTGACGGTGATATAACGATCTTCACCGGTGGCTCAAAAGTGGAATGTAAAACTTTATCTGCGGTTTATTCCGATATACTAGTATTAAACGGGTAGATAACCTAACCAAGCCAGCGTATTTAAAGCGTAGATTTCTGCTATCGAAAAAGCTGCACGCACTTCCTTCGAACTTGATCATGTGTGTGGACAGTCAAGCAGTAATCAAAGCGCTGGGATTCCTCTCTACACCGTATACGTCGATATAACACCCACTTCTACTAGGTTCCGGACCACTGTGATATAGATGTTAACGAAAAGACGGACGAATTGGCACGGAAAGAATCAGAGATGTCTAAGGAGGAGACAATAGAAGGGATATGCGCGCCTCTACAACAATACTTTTCCAAAACTGAAAGAAGCAGCATGGAATTGAACAATACGTGGGCGATTCACTTAGCATTTCTGGCTTTACCATTCGTAACGAGATTTTTCAACCGCAAAAGTTAACGTTAAGACACCAAATTTCCAAAAATCACGGACACCAAAGAAGTATTTCATCTGATAACGGTAATGAAGGATTTAAAAATATTTTTACAACCAATTAGGAATTGTTATTGAAACTCATGTTTACATATTTAAATGTTTTTTTAATACTAAGTAGCCATTGGTTGAAATTAACGGCTGCAGAAAGTTCAGGTAGCTGGTAGAGCTAGTGAGAAATACCCACAAGAACCAAGCTCACTTATTTGTTGTGTGTACCTAGCAAAAAATGCAAATTTACAGGAAAGGGTTGAACTGGCCCTATAATTTCTCAGTTGAAATAGCAGGTAGCTGGTTGACCCTCTGTGAAGTATCCGTATGCAGCAAGCTTACTGTTACGCTGAATAAGGTACCTGCTCTAATGAAAACATAAATTTCGAAAATGGTTTTCCCTATAAAAGGCGTGAACCTTGCCCAATAAGTTCACTCACAATTTAGTCTCGGTAGACAACAGACAACATCAGCAAACAGCATCAGCGGAAAATCGATACAAAATGGAAGTAAATAAACAAATGAAATCTGGCGATTTGTTTAATAAACGAATTGACATGTCCAAAGTAAAACTGGACGATGTAAAAACAAAAATTAACCAAAAAATTTGCAAAATATTTCAAATAAAAAAATTTATTTACAACGAATTGAAATTAGAACAATTTATCAGTCCGATGAAGATGCATATACATATCACTGAATTTCTGAATGGTCCTCTGGTGAGGGAATTCGTGTGCGAATTATGGCCCATTTTGTTAGAGGCTGAAGAGAGTGCTGCAGCTATACCAAATCTTTCTATGGAAACGAAGAAAGTAATCAAAACTACACTTCGAAAAGACGCCGAACGGTCTCAATCTCAATCCAGAAAACAAGACAACATTGTGGATGTCGGAAAAGAACTACTAGTATCTCCTAACACTTTCGCTTCCGCTCTTAAACCACAGGGACACATCGACATTGAAAAGGATATTAAGCATCATGAAATAATTGATGAATCTGCATCGCTTTCTCAGTTAATTAATAGCCAAAATAGTGGTACGGTAACTAGCACAAAACTAGAACAAAAGCAATCACTAGTACCACCTATCTCTTTTGGTTCCACCCTTAAACCAAAACAACGCATCAGCGGGGTGAATGGCGAAAAGGAACCACTAGTACCACGTACCACTTTTGCTTCCACCCTTAAACCACAAGGACACACCGACATTGAAAATGATATTAAGCATCGCAAAAAACATAATGAATCTGCATCGCTTTCTCGGTCCACTAATAAACAAAATAGTGGTACGGGAATGAGCTCAATTGTGGAACAAAAGCAACACTTAACCTCCAGCACATTAAGCACAAAGGAACAACAGACAGATAAGGAAAACAATAAAAATTCCATTAACGATCAAGTACCTAAACTGGACAAGTCTGTATCAATCTGTAGCACAAAAGTAGAACAAAAGCAACCACTTGTACCACCTTATACTACCCTTAAACCACAACAACGCATCAGCATGTTGAATGGCGGAAAACAACCAATAGTACCTTCTAAAACTTTCAGTTCCGTGCTTAAACGTGTCGACAAGGGACGTATCGACATATCCAAAGTAAAATTGGACGTTTTGAAGCCGTGGATAAGCAAGAAAATTACCGATATTTTGCAGAGAGAAGATAATGCTGCAGTAGAGTTCGTGTATAATAAATTAAAACAGGAGAAAATGCTTTGTCGACAGAAATTACAGATCAGAATTGCTGGATTTCTAAATGGTGGAAAAGCACCGAAATTTGTAAGTGAATTATGGCCACTTTTGTTATCAGCTCAAGAGAGTGAAAGTGGAATACCAGCTGAACTGAAACTCCAGCAAAATGATGAAAATGTAAGAATTGAAAAGGATATTAAGTATGACGGATCTGCATCGCTTTCTCAAACCACTAATAGCCAAAATAGTGGTGCGGCAATTTGCACAAAACCAGCACAAAAGCAACACTTAACCGCCAGCACTTTAAGCTCAAAGAAACAACAGCCAGATAAGGAAAATAATAAAAATTCCATTACCGTTGAAAATCAATTATCCAAACAGGGTAAGTCCGGATCAATAGATAATGAAATTGATAGCAAGCGTTCCGCGGATTGTCCTTCAAAATCCCGTGATACAGAACGTAGCCTTAGTTCAAGATTCACTTCACATACGAAATCATGTGCTAACCCTGTAGAAAATCATTCACAAAAATTAAGTGCTATCAACAGCAAAAATTCAGAAAATCCAAGTAGTCAGGACAAAGATGGCACAGGTGTGGTGACATGCGGCTTAGGCGGTTTCGCAAGCAATTGTATGTATTCCCCCCAACAG
This sequence comes from Sarcophaga caerulescens, assembly GCA_927399465.1. NCBI lineage: Eukaryota > Metazoa > Arthropoda > Insecta > Diptera > Sarcophagidae > Sarcophaga > Sarcophaga caerulescens. The sequence continues at coordinate 87,181,520 of OV656867.1, read as the reverse complement.
AAAGCTGCAAATGCTAGTTCACAGGATCAACATCCTTCTACACCAGTTCGAGAATTTTTGTTAGAAAATTGTGCAGAAATGAATGAATTCTTAAAACAATGGGATGAAGTACCCGATAAACAAACAATTCTATTGTCAAACAAATTTATATATCCCGATGAAAAAAATATTGAACAACAAAAAAACGCCACTCTGTTGCCAGCATCATCTGTTAGAAAATCAGATCATAAACAACAAAAACGCAATATTGACTTTGATAAGGTAGTTAAAGCAGAAGAGGAAGTAAAAGCTGCTCGCGAACTACAATCACGTAAACGTTCACACTCGACAATGATTAATGAGAGCAAAAAGGCGAAAAATAATTCCTCCGATAAGGATGAACGACAGCCAGCTAAGAAGAAACAGACAAAGGCAAAGAAATCCTCATCGAAACGCAGTTCAGACAAAGACTCCTCATGGAAGGCAGAAGCTAAATCAACAGAAAAGGTGGACCACAAGAAATGTAACAACGTGATGAAAAAACTTGAATTTGATCTTTTTGGCAGTATCAGTAGTGATGAAGAAGAATGCAGTCCGGAACAATCTTCTGCGAGAAATTCAGAAGCTGTAACTAATCAGCACAACAGAGAAATAAGCACCCTTGAGCTTGATCTTTCCATCAGTAGTGATGAAGAAGATGTCTAAAGTACAATTGACAAAGAAGATTAACTTTCTGCAATAAGAATAATGGTATAGGTCGACGCTCACGAAGTGTCTAATTTTAGAAAAATTTCTTTAAATTATTTTGTAATCAATTTGTATAAGTTTTGTATTAAATATCGCATGACAATGTTTCTAATTTTTATTGAAAATTATCCTTACTTGTAATCTATTTTAAATGAAAACATTAAGCAAATCATCATAGAAATCATAATTAAAATAAAATTAAAATTAAAAATGTATTCAATGCTTTAATTTAATTAACGTGGTAAGAGTAGGGGAGATGATCTTGTACTCACAACTAAAAATTGTTTATTTCAATGGACGTTACTGAGTCTAGTATCGACAGAAGAAATCATTGTTTTTTTACCTTAAATATTTGATTACTTTGTTGCATATTGTAGGTACTTACATTGTATACATATAGAGCCATAATCGCAAAAATTATCTCAAGCGACAAAAACGACATTTCACAGGGGAAGGTTTTTATTATTTATTTCCTGTGCAAATTAAGTTAGAAAGTTAAACATTTTTTTGTTATAAATTCATAACGGTACAGAGTGTGACCGTTAAATTTTTATAGATGATGCAAATGATGCCAATGAATTTCTTTATTACAAACAACGATATATGAAGAATATGTCGCTTGAGATATTTTTGCGGTTATGGCTCGCTATGTACGTCATTAAATCAGTAATTTCTTTATTTATTTCAGTTTTCAAAATATTAAGAGAGAGTAAATACAACTTACCGGAAATCAGTCCGCGATGTTTCTCGACTTAATAGCTGTCTTTGTTAAAAAGATTTCTTAAAATTGCGCTTTGGAAACATTTTTGTTTATTTTATTTAGATTTTATTAAAAATAGAATCTAATATAACGGCGGAGTAGAAGAGTTTGCGTTGTAGTCTCTTATAATTGTAGGGCATATTAAGTTCAGTTTAGATTAGATAAGTTTAGCGTGTAATTTGCCGCTCACAAGCATGTTCTCTCTGTGGACCATTGTGCCACCAAGTGTGCAATCCCCTCTCATGATCCGTTAACGGGGAACTTGAACCACGGCGAGCTCCAAATAAAACCGGCCAGTTCCCTTAGTGGCACGGACGCCACCATACTTAGATCTTCAAACGTTCATAACAGGTCTTATACTGACTCGGTTTATCACGCTAACTTCTACAGTAGTCCTCGTTGGGATAGATCAAACTTGTCAGCGAAACTGGCAATAGCGCAGTATTCTGTTAGAATGCTAACTCTTTCCTTGTCGAACTAAAGAGAATTGTAGTTTTTAAATTCGGCAATCAGGTATGTATATTGGACCACCCATGGATCGTTCAATACCATGCTACTTTTTTCAATTTGGAAAAGTATTTTTGTATAGGCGCGTATATCCCTTCCATCGTTTCCTCCGTAGACATCACTGATTCTTTTCAGTTCGTCCGTCTTTTCGTTAACATCTATGTCACAGTGGCCTGGAACCCAGTAGAAGCGGGTGTTATGTCGTTATACAGTGTTATACTGTGTAGAGAGGGATCCCAGCGCTTTGATTACTGCTTGACTGTCCACACACGCGATCAATTTGGACGGAACTGAGTGCCTGGTTAGGTAATCTATAAGACCCGTTTAGTGCTACTATATGTAAATCAAGTTTTACGTTCCACATTCCGTCACCGATGTCAGCTTCAGCAACCCATTCTTCCCTTATGAGAATGTGTATTTTGTATTTACGTTCGATAACAGTCTCTAGTAGCATGGTATTCACATCGTGTGCGATTTGCTTCAACTTCGTGCAGTATGGAAGCGTGGTTCACTCTTTAATCTAGTTTTGCTAGGTGGATCGTTAGATGATAGCTGATCCATATATAGTTACCCTCTGCGAATATGTACGTACTAAGTGTACTGGCGAAGAATGACTCACTTCTAATCTTTCTGAAGAAGTAATGCTCGTTGTTAAAGTTATGCGAATTATTGGAAATGGATTAAAGCTTTTTAATTTTATAAATTTGAAAATCCTTAAATTTGAAAATGGCTTCTCCAGACTTTAAAACTGAATTACTTGCAATTGAATTCAAACACCAGGCCACTTAAATTTCTGACAATATCGCAAATTACATGCCACAGCTTCTTTAAAATAGATAGATAGATTGTTGGCAGAAGCGGTTTTACACGAAAATCAAAAGACTTGGACTTATTTGACCGCCCTTGTAAATAAGTATCTTAAATAAATCATGCAATGTTTTAAACGATCCTTTAATATTTCTAAAGTCAGTGCACTGATAATATTTTCTACAAGACTATTGTCTTCAATGCAGTGTCCCTTGAAAGCTGTATGTCTAATTAAGTTTTCCTCTTCGGTATTTATTAATCCGTTAAACACAATTTTAGAAACTTTTAATATGAAGGGTTTCATAACAAAGTAGAAGCATTACTTTAGTAGGAGCTTTACATCATTATTAATTTGCAAAGTAGAACCCTGAAGAAAGCCGTCTCTGACACAACTATACCCCAATCTATAGTTGGGTTGTTTGTTTAGCAAAACCCAAGGTTACGCAAGGGTAGCAAAAAATATGGTCATATTTTGGTAAACCAATGTCGTTGAAAAAACAGTGTTGTAAAGTAATTAAAATCAATAACGAGATGAGTCAGATTGTTTGTTATGTGTTATAAAAAAAGATTGAAATTTTCTAAAAATAATATCAGGAATTGACACTTTTCTTTAAGAGGTACCTGTCTGCACATGCATGCCCTGCCGTCGCAAACGATAACAACAAACACCCCAGATAGGTAGACTCACATGAGCATAAAAGCACATCCCAATTTTTCTATCATTTAATTGGTTGCGATTTCAAATATATTCTCTTGAAATTTTTAAATAGTTTATAATGGCACCCGTTCCATCCCGAAATATTGGAAGCAGCTCTGTAAAGAACCCATTACATAAGGCCCAGCCATCAAAACTTAGTGTACCATACGTGCTTTTTGTACACCGTCAATCGTTAAGTAAGGAAAATGCAGGAGTTTTAAGCAAAGTCTGACAGAAAGAACAAGAAAAATAATGGTTTTCACGATGTATGTATATGCATGGGAGTGATTTTTTTTTTTTTTCATTTTAAAAACTATTTCTGTCCTAGTCTGGTTTTGACTGTGATCTAGTGCAAACGTACAAAATTTCTGCGATCTCCAAAGTATTTAAAATAATAAAACAAACAAAAATATATACATACCATCAAATATAAAAACAATTGTCTTGTAACAATGAAAAACAAATATTTAAAAACAAAAAAAAAAAAAGTTTCAAAAAGAAAAACAGCAAAAATTAACAAGAACAATTTGAATATTTAAATTCTTTTGAATAAAAACAATTTACATTGCTATCATGAATACTGATAGCAATGATAGTAGCGATGATGATGATCTGTGCTGGCAGGTAGTCACTTCGTCAAAATCAAGAAAACGAAAACAAAGTGAACCACCAAAAATGATTTTGAACAAGAGACAAAATATAAAAATAAATTCACAACTTACTATAAATAACAACAACGCATCTACATCACAAAATAGCAATAAAATGTTTGCTACACAGAAGAATGTCAACAACAATGCTAGTAATGTAAGTTTAAATAGATTTGCAAGCTTAAGTGCAGATGATGAAGCTGAAACTGATAATGAAAAAAGAGCTAATAACAATGTTCCTAAACCCCCACCAATAATTATACCTAATGTTTCAGACATTAGTGCCATGATAAAAAGTTTCAATAAAATAATTCCACCCACTTTGTTTAATTACAAAACATTAAGAGATGGGCAAATACGAGTTATGGTCAAAGATATTGACAAATATAGAGTGTTAGTTGCATTTCTAAAAGACAAAAATATTAAATTTTACACGTATCAACTGAAGCAGGAAAGATCGTATAGAGTGGTTGTAAAAAATCTACATCCTTCAACACCAAGCGATGACATAAAAAATGCTATCGAAACTTTGGGACATAAAGTTAGAAACGTTGTTAACATTAAAAGTAGAATTACAAAAATTTCTTTACCAATGTTCTTCGTAGACTTAGAACCAGACACAAACAATAAATATATTTACGACACTAAAACGCTTTGCAATGCAGTTGTTAACATAGTACCACCCAAGAAAACGGAAGATCTAGTACAATGCCACCGTTGCCAAGAATTTGGTCATACAAAAACCTATTGCAGGAAGTCTGTAAATTGTGTTAAATGTGGACTTGGTCACTTAACTGCCTATTGTACCAAAGATTGCACCGAGATGCGTAAACTGTCTACAAAGCCATCCAGCGAGCTATAAAGGCTGTATTGTTTACAAAGAACTCCTAAAGAAAAGAGTTCAAATCAATAAAAATAATAAACGTTTCAACTACACTTATAATTATAAAAGTGAGGATTATCCTAACTTAAGCAATAAAGCTTTGAATTCAAATATACCTCAAAACAATGTAACGTATTCTGAAGTTGTTACAAATAACCCACAAAGTTCTTTTGAAAGACTAGAAAACTTGATACAGAATCAAATAGAATTAACAAATAAATTAATAATAAAATGATGACAGTTTTAATCGCAAAATTATGCAATTAAACTTAAATATTGCAATATGGAATGCTAACGGGCTTTCTAACCACACACAAGAAGTTGAATTATTTCTTAAATTACATTTTATTGATATCATGTTAGTGTCTGAGACACATTTTACCACCAGATCCTTTTTCAAAATAAGAGGATATGAATTAATAACAGCAAACCATCCAGACGATAGAGCACATGCTGGAGCAGCAATTTTAATAAAATCTTCATTAAAATATGAAGTTTTAGATGAAGTATGGCAACCATATCTCCAAGCTGCATGCATTAGAATCAAATGTGATCATAACTTTATTGCTTTCTGTGCTATTTACTTTCCACCACGATTTTCTGTTAAATGTCAGGAATTTAATAACTTTTTTAACAAATTGGGACCAAAATTTTTCGTGGCAGGTGACTTTAATGCCAAACAATAATGGTGGGGATCGAGATTAGTGAACCCTAAAGGTAGCGAACTCTACAAGTGCATAATTAACAACAATTATTCTGTTCTCTCAACGGGAAATCCAACTTATTGGCCCACAGATCCAAGAAAGATACCAGATCTTTTAGACTTTGCTGTAATCTCCGGAATTTCTAGTCAGCTATTTCAGATTGTAGATTTAGATGAACTAAGCTCTGACCATATACCACTTTTAGTTACTTTTAATACAGCAATACGGTCAGATATGATAAGGCATAACATTATTAACTATAAAACTGACTTGAAATCGTTTTGCATCTTCATTGAAAGGAAAATAAATTTAAATATTTCATTGAAATCTCAGCAAGATATAGATAATGTAATGTAATTCACGAAGCTGGGTTTTTATCATCTCCAAGGACTGAAAATCAACCTATTCACAATCAAATTATTTTAACTTCTGAAATCAGAAGACTTTTAATTAATAAGAGAAGGCTTAGGAAAATATGGCAAAACAGTAGGAATCCCTTTGATAAACGAAATTTTAATAAAGCTGCCAAAGACCTTAAAATTGCACTTTATAACTTGAAAAATAATCAGATTGGTAGCTACCTCGAAAACCTCAATACAAATAATACTAAGAATAATGAGTTTTCTTTGTGGAACGCTACAAAATATATAAAAAGACCTACGAAAAGAAATGTTCCAATAAAAGATATTGACAATGTGTGGTGTAAAACCGACAAAAGTAAGGCAGAGGCGTTTGCTCGTCATCTAGAAAACACCTTTCAACCTCATGTAAATACAAATCCCTTTGTTAACGAAATTAATGAATTCCTGGATAGTGCTTGTCCTATGGACTGGCCAATTAAACATGTATCTCCAAATGAAGTTAGAGAAGAAATTAGAAAACTGAATTGCAAAAAGTCTCCTGGATATGACAGTATAAATGGTAAAGTGATTCAAGCATTGCCAAAAAAAGATATACTTTTTCTGACATATATTTATAATTCAATGCTTCGATTAAATTACTTTCCCTTGCAATGGAAGTGTGCAGAGATTGTAATGGTAAATAAACCGAACAAGCCTGAAAATAATTTAACATCTTACAGACCAATAAGTTTACTGTCTTTATTCTCCAAAATATTCGAAAGAATATTTATGAAAAGATTATTGCCAGTTTTAGAGAAGTCTAATATCATTCCTGATCACCAGTTTGGCTTCAGGAACAAACATGGCACTCCAGAACAATGCCATCGTATCGTCGAATTTATAAGAGATACTTTGGAAACCAAAAAATATTGCTCAGGAGTGTTCTTAGATGTACAGCGGGTTTTTGATAGAGTGTGGCATATTGGACTATGCTACAAACTGAAGCAATTACTTCCAACACCGTTTTATTTACTTTTGAAATCATATTTGACAGACAGAAGTTTCTTTGTTAAGGTCAAATGGACATTCTCACAAATATATGATATCAAAGCAGGTGTCCCTCAGGGTAGCATGCTTGGACCAATTCTATATACAATTTTTACTTCAGATATTCCGGTTGTTGAAAACGTCTTAGTCGCAACCTATGCAGACGACACAGCCATTTCAACAGCTGATATTTGCCCGAACAATGCATCAAATATTCTTCAAACTGAATTAAATGAAATTGAAGCTTGGTTAAACAAGTGGAATATCAAAGTCAATAGCGATAAGTCCACCCATGTCACATTTTCCTTACGACGGGGTAACTGCCCTAAAGTACGTATGGGCAATAATCCCATCCCTCAAAAGGACTGCGTTAAGTATTTAGGATTGTACATTGACAGGAGGTTAACATGGAAGGAGCATATAAAGGCAAAAAAGCAACATTTGAATATGAAAACAAGACGCCTATTTTGGCTACTAGGTCCAAAATCTCGATTAAATTTGCGGAACAAGGTTATGATTTATAAAACAATTTTAAAACCAGTCTGGACATATGGAATACAACTTTGGGGAACAGCCAGCAACTCAAATATTGAAATACTGCAAAGGTATCAATCAAAAACGCTGAGATCTATTGTCAACGCTCCATGGTTTGTTTCAAATTTTTCAATCCACAATGATCTATTCATTCCAAAGGTTGCTGACGAAATAAGAAGGCTAAGTGAGAACTATTTACAAAGATTAATTTACCACAACAATCCATTAGCCATTGCTCTTCTAGATGACACCAATGAAGTAAACCGATTAAAAAGATATCACATTTTGGATTTGCCATTCCGAAATTAATTAATTATTTATTTCTATTACTTGTATATATTTGCCGTTCATGAATTATTTATTTTAGTAACTTTGAATTGTACATATAACAACTTTTATATTATAATATAATATTATCAGTATACAAGTTGTACTAGTATATTGTTGTTCTCAGTGGAGGACAACAAACAATATTATCTTATTATATCAAATTTACTTATTATCCTTAAATGGATAGATTGTAAATAAAAATTATATATAAAAAAAATTTTAAAAACTGTAGCCTTTGATATTTTGACCCGTCATTTTTTAGGTAAACTTTCTTTATTCCTCGGATTTCTTTTGTACATTCCAAGTTATTCTTTAGAAAATCTTATTTATTTTAAAGGGGGAAAAAATTCATTGATTGATGATTGCTGTATCGAGTATTTCATTACTTTTTTGAGTACGAAATAACTTGTTAATCATGAAAATTGAAAAGATCAGAGTTAATACAGAGAGTACCAGGGAGCATATTGGTTTTAGGATGTCTTAGAACGCTTTGATTACACTTAAAAGAATAATTAAGGAATAATAATAATTATTCCATATTAATAGTTTAACAGATTAATAAATACCGAATAGGAAAACGTAGTTAAAATAAATTTAAAAGACAGAGCTATCAAAACGACAGTTTTCTAAAAAATATTACTCAGCTTAGGAATCTTAAAAATTTTTTTAGAACATAAGATGACTTATTTACTAGGGCGGTCAAATTGATTGATAAATACCGAAGAGGAAATCTTAATTAGACACACAGCTTTCAAGAGACACTACATTGAACAGTCTTGTAAAAAATATTATCAATATACTGACCTTAGGAATATTAAAGGGTCATTTAGAACATAGCATGATTTATTTTAGATATTTATTTACAAGGGCGGTCAAATAAGTCCAAGTCATTTGATGATGCTGATGCTACTTTAAGTGGCTTGGTATTTGAATGGAATCCCAAATATTTCAGTTTTAAGCTCCAAGCAGCCAGAGAAAAATGGTCGTAATAATTTCCAAATTTATAATATTAAAAAGCTTTAACCCGTTTCAAATAATTCGCATAACTTCAACTACGAGCATTACTTCCTCAGAAAGATTGGAAGTCAGTCAGTTTCTCGCCATACTCGCCATACTCGCCATACTCGCAGAGGGTAACGATAGCTGGATCAGCTATCATGCAACGATCCTCTACACTGGACCAATCACCTAGGAAAACTTGATTAATGAGTGAGCCACGCTTCAATACTTTACGAAGTTGAAGCAAATCCCACAGGCTTTAGATGTGACTACATGCTACTAGAGACTGTTTTCGAACATAAATATAAAACTCACACTCTCATACGGGAAGAATGGGTTGCTGAAGCGAACATCGGTGACGGTGATATAACGATCTTCACCGGTGGCTCAAAAGTGGAATGTAAAACTTGATCTGCGGTTTATTCCGATATACTAGCATTAAACGGGTAGATAACCTAACCAAGCCAGCGTATTTAAAGCGTACATTTCTGCTATCGAAAAAGCTGCACGCACTTCCTTCGAACTTGATCATGTGTGTGGACAGTCAAGCAGTAATCAAAGCGCTGGGATTCCTCTCTACACCGTATACGTCGATATAACACCCACTTCTACTAGGTTCCGGACCACTGTGATATACATGTTAACGAAAAGACGGACGAATTGGCACAGAAAGAATCAGAGATGTCTAAGGAGGAGACAATAGAAGGGATATGCGCGCCTCTACAACAATACTTTTCCAAATTGAAAGAAGCAGCATGGAATTGAACAATACGTGGGCGATTCATTTAGCATTTCTGGCTTTACCATTCGTAACGAGATTTTTCAACCGCAAAAGTTAAAGTTAAGACACCAAATTTCCAAAAATCACGGACACCAAAGAAGTATTTGATCTGATAACCGTTATGAAGGATTTAAAAATATTTTTACAGCCCATTAGGGATTGTTATTGAAATTCAAGTTAATAAATTAAAATGTTTTCTTTTTTACTACTAAGAAGGAAAACAGCTGCCATTGGTTGAAATTAGTGGCTGCAGAAAGTCTAGGTACCTGGCCAAGCTTGCTATTTGTTAACTGTGTGTACTTTCTCTACTCTGTTGAAAGAGCAGGTAGCTGGTTGACCCTCTGTGAAACATCTGTAAGAACCAATCTACCTGCTCTACCGAAAACACAAATTTTCAAAATAGTTTCCGCCTATAAAAGGGCTTGAACTTGCCCAATAAGTTCAATCACAATTTACTCTCGGTAGACAACAGTCAACAGCGGAAAATTAAAAATGGAAGTAAATAAACAAATGAAATCTGGCGATTTGTTTAATAAACGAATTGACATGTCCAAAGTAAAACTGGACGACGTAAAAACAAAAATTAACCAAAAAATCTGCAAAATTTTTCAAATAAAAAAATTTATTTACAACGAATTGAAATTAGAACAATTTATCAGTCCGATGAAGATGCATATACATATCACTGAATTTCTGAATGGTCCTCTGGTGAGGGAATTCATGTGCGAATTATGGCCAATTTTGTTAGAGGCTGAAGAGAGTGCTGCAGCCATACCAAATCTTTCTATGGAAACGAAGAGAGATGAAATTTTAAACAAAGTAATCAAAACTACACTTCGAAAAGACGCCGAACGGTTTCAATCTCAATCCAGAAAACAAGACAACATTGTGGATGGCGGAAAAGAATTACTAGTATCTCCCAACACTTTCGCTTCCACTCTTAAACCACAGGGACACATCGACATTGAAAATGATATTAAGCATCATGAAATAATTGATGAATCTGCATCGCTTTCTCAGCTAACTAATAGCCAAAATAGTGGTACGGTAACTAGCACAAAACTAGAACAAAAGCAATCACTAGTACCAACTATCACATTTGGTTCCACCCTTAAACCAAAACAACGCATCAGCAGGGTGAATGGGGAAAAGGAACGACTAGTACCACATACCACTTTCGCTTCCACCCTTAAACCACAGGGACACAACGATATTGAAAAGGATATCAAGTATCGCGAAAAATGTGATGAATCTGCATCGCTTTCTCGGTCCACTAATAAACAAAATAGTGGTACGGGAATGAGCTCAAATGCGGAACAAAAGCAACATTTAAACTCCAGCACTCTAAGCACAAAGAAACAACAGCCAGAGAAGGAAAACAATAAAAATTCTATTAACAGTCATGTACCTAAACTGGACAAGTCTGTATCAATCTGTAGCACAAAAGTAGAACAAAAGCAACCACTTGTACCACCTTATACTACCCTTAAACCACAACAACGCATCAGCATGTTGAATGGAGGAAAACAACCAATAGTACCTTCTAAAACTTTCAGTTCCGTGCTTAAACGTATCGACAAAGGACGTATCGACATATCCAAAGTAAAATTGGACGTTTTGAAGCCGTGGATAAGCAAGAAAATTACCGATATTTTGCAGAGAGAAGATAATGCTGCAGTAGAGTTCGTGTATAATAAATTAAAACAGGAGAAAATGCTTTGTCCACAGAAATTACAGATCAGAATTGCTGGATTTCTAAACGGTGGCAAAGCACAGAAATTTGTATGTGAATTATGGCCACTTTTGTTATCAGCTCAACTGTGTGAAAGTGGAATACCAGCTGAACTGAAACAGCAGCAGAATGATGAAAATGTAAGAATTGAAAAGGATATTAAGTATGACGGATCTGCATCGCTTTCTCAAACCACTAATAGCCAAAATAGTGGTGCGGCAATTTGCACAAAACCAGCACAAAAGCAACATTTAACCGCCAGCACTTTAAGCTCAAAGAAACAACAGCCAGATAAGGAAAATAATAAAAATTCCATTACCGTTGAAAATCAATTATCCAAACAGGGCAAGTCCGGATCAAAAGATAATGAAACTGATAGCAAGCGTTCCGCGGATTGTCCTTCAAAATCCCGTGATACAGAACGTAGCCTTAGTTCAAGATTCACTTCACATACGAAATCATGTGCTAACTCTGTAGAAAATCATTCACAAAAATTAAGTGCTATCAACAACAAAAATCCAGAAAATCAAAGTAGTCAGAACAAAGATGGCACAGGTGTGGTGACATGCGGCTTAGGCGGTTTCGCAAGCAATTGTATGTATTCCCCCCAACAGAAAGCTGCAAATGCTAGTTCACAGGATCAACATCCTTCTACACCAGTTCGAGCATTTTTGTTAGAAAATTGTGCAGAAATGAATGAATTCTTAAAACAATGGGATGAAGTACCCGATAAACAAACAATTCTATTGTCAAACAAATTTATATATCCCGATGAAAAGAATATTGAACAACAAAAAAACACCACTCTGTTGCCAGCATCATCTGTTAGAAAATCAGATCATAAACAACAAAAACGCAATATTGACTTTGATAAGGTAGTTAAAGCAGAAGAGGAAGTAAAAGCTGCTCGCGAACTACAATCACGTAAACGTTCACACTCGACAATGATTAATGAGAGCAAAAAGGCGAAAAATAATTCCTCCGATAAGGATGACCGACAGCCAGCTAAGAAGAAACAGACAAAGGCAAAGAAATCCTCATCGAAACGCAGTTCAGACAAAGACTCCTCATGGAAGGCAGAAGCTAAATCAACAGAAAAAGTGGACCACATGAAATGTAACAACGAGATGAAAAAACTTGAATTTGATCTTTTTGGCAGTATCAGTAGTGAGAATGCAGTCCGGAACAATCTTCTGCGAGAAATTCAGAAGCTGTAACTAATCAGCACAACAGAGAAATAAGCACCCTTGAGCTTGATCTTTCCATCAGTAGTGATGAAGAAGATGTCTAAAGTACAATTGACAAAGAAGATTAACTTTCTGCAATAAGAATAATGGTATAGGTCGACGCTCACGAAGTGTCTAATTTTAGAAAAAATTTTTTAAATTATTTTGTAATCAATTTGTATAAGTTTTGTATTAAATATCGCATGACAATGTTTCTAATTTTTATTGAAAATTATCCTTACTTGTAATCTATTTTAAATGAAAACATTAAGCAAATCATCATAGAAATCATAATTAAAATAAAATTAAAATTAAAAATGTATTCAATGCTTTAATTTAATTAACGTGGTAAGAGTAGGGGAGATGATCTTGTACTCACAACTAAAAATTGTTTATTTCAATGGACGTTACTGAGTCTAGTATCGACAGAAGAAATCATTGTTTTTTTACCTTAAATATTTGATTACTTTGTTGCATATTGTAGGTACTTACATTGTATACATATAGAGCCATAATCGCAAAAATTATCTCAAGCGACAAAAACGACATTTCACAGGGGAAGGTTTTTATTATTTATTTCTTGTGCAAATTAAGTTAGAAAGTTAAACAGTTTTTTGTTATAAATTCATAACGGTACAGAGTGTGACCCTTAAATTTTTATAGATGATGCAAATGATGCCAATGAATTTCTTTATTACAAACAACGATATATGAAGAATATGTCGCTTGAGATATTTTTGCGGTTATGGCTCGCTATGTACGTCATTAAATCAGTAATTTCTTTATTTATTTCAGTTTTCAAAATATTAAGAGAGAGTAAATACAACTTACCGGAAATTAGTCCGCGATGTTTCTCGACTTAATAGCTGTCTTTGTTAAAAAGATTTCTTAAAATTGCGCTTTGGAAACATTTTTGTTTATTTTATTTCGATTTTATTAAAAATAGAATCTAATATAACGGCGGAGTAGAAGAGTTTGCGTTGTAGTCTCTTATAATTGTAGGGCATATTAAGTTCAGGTTAGATTAGATTAGTTTAGCGTGTAATTTGCCGCTCACAAGCATGTTCTCTCTGTGGACCATTGTGCCACCAAGTGTGCAATCCCCTCTCATGATCCGTTAACGGGGAACTTGAACCACGGCGAGCTCCAAATAAAACCGGCCAGTTCGCTTAGTAGCACGGACGCCACCATACTTAGATCTTCAAACGTTCATAACAGGTCTTATACTGACTCGGTTTATCACGCTAACTTCTACAGTAGTCCTCGTTGGGATAGATCAAACTTGTCAGCGAAACTGGCAATAGCGCAGTATTCTGTTAGAATGCTAACTCTTTCCTTGTCGAACTCAAGAGAATTGTAGTTTTTAAATTCGGCAATCAGGTATGTATATTGGACCACCCATGGATCGTTCAATACCATGCTACTTTTTCCAATTTGGAAAAGTATTTTTGTATAGGCGCGTATATCCCTTCCATCGTTTCCTCCGTAGACATCACTGATTCTTTTCAGTTCGTCCGTCTTTTCGTTAACATCTATGTCACAGTGGCCTGGAACCCAGTAGAAGCGGGTGTTATATCGTTATACAGTGTTATACAGTTTAGAGAGGATCCCAGCGCTTTGTTTACTGCTTGACTGTCCACACACGCGATCAATTTCGACGGAACTGAGTGCAGCTTGTTCAATATCAAGAATCTACGCCTGAAATACGCTGGCCTGGTTAGGTAATCTATAAGACCCGTTTAGTGCTACTATATGTAAATCAAGTTTTACGTTCCACATTCCGTCACCGATGTCAGCTTCAGCAACCCATTCTTCCCTTATGAGAATGTGTATTTTGTATTTACGTTCGATAACAGTCTCTAGTAGCATGGTATTCACATCGTGTGCGATTTGCTTCAACTGTATGGAAGCGTGGTTCACTCTTTAATCTAGTTTTGCTAGGTGGATCGTTAGATGATAGCTGATCCATATATAGTTACCCTCTGCGAATATGTACGTACTAAGTGTACTGGCGAAGAATGACTCACTTCTAATCTTTCTGAAGAAGTAATGCTCGTTGTTAAAGTTATGCGAATTATTGGAAATGGATTAAAGCTTTTTAATTTTATAAATTTGAAAATCCTTAAATTTGAAAATGGCTTCTCCAGACTTTAAAACTGAATTACTTGCAATTGAATTCAAACACCAGGCCACTTAAATTTCTGACAATATCGCAAATTACATGCCACAGCTTCTTTAAAATAGATAGATAGATTGTTGGCAGAAGCGGTTTTACACGAAAATCAAAAGACTTGGACTTATTTGACCGCCCTTGTAAATAAGTATCTTAAATAAATCATGCTATGTTTTAAACGATCCTTTAACCCTCTCATGCCCGAATTAAAATGCGCTTGGCTAAAATTTTTTTGAGTAGACATATAAGATAGAGTTGAACTCAATATCAACTGACAAAAATTTCCATGTCCTAGGTGTCCTGGTTTAAGAGCTACAGGATGTTGCGTATATACAACATTGGGCAATGGTGTTATAAATTTCAATACAAGTTGATTTTTTTTTTCAAATGCCGTTTATTTCAATCTATGTATGGAAGGATACAAAACAATATTTTTGAGGATTGGAGCACAAGTGCACATTGCATCTTCTGCATTTACAGCTTGGAAACCCATAGCCTACATTTGCCCCTTGTTCCCTATTCCGTCCAATGATTATAACCATCAAATCGTAGGGATTTTGCAGACTGTGCAACATATGCTCTTTTATAGGGGATTGATTCAGAACCCGTAAAAGGAGCTGGTGATGATGGGGTCGATGGAGAAGGTGATGAAGTTCCTGAATTCTTGTCAAATTGTCAAAAGGAGTGATGATGAACGACCTCTCTATTTTGCGACAACTATAGTTTGACTTGTACAATTCAAGCATCATGTCCGCAAGATCAACACCTCCCATGTGCTTGTTGTAGCATTCTACTATACCTGAACGAAGTATAGTTATAAAATTCTTGTCTTTGCGGCACCGTCTCTTGCATTCACTCATAGGGTTCTTACCTGCATAGTTTGAAACTAGTTGTACACTCTTATTATCATCTTCTTCTTATTCATTTTCCTCGTCAGCCGAATCATCCCAATCAAATTTGACAAATTTTTCAATTTCAGACTGAGTCAGACCTCTTGGGCTCTTAAAAATAAGTTTTTATTTTTCGAAACTTGCCATAATAGACCAATGTTGCATATACGCAACACTACATTTAAAAAATTATTACAGACAAACTAAATAATATTTTTATGCCGGGTTTTTCTAAATTACTCACCTACCTCTCATTATTTAGTTCTGAACTTGGTTTTAGGATGACTTAATTATATTGATGTTTTTTTTAACACTTTTTTAACAAGGTTTTTTTGCAAAATGAATTTGTCAACTTTGCTCTCGGGAGAATAGCTACTAACTGAACACTTGCACAATTGGCTACCAACCAATTAGCTGTAAGCTTAAACAACACATGAGGCTATATTTTTGCGAAAGAATCAAAAAAAATATTTAAAATTGAGGAAGTTAGATGCTCATAAACACAATGTTGCATATACGCAACATCGGGCATGAGAGGGTTAATATTTCTAAAGTCAGTGCACTGATAATATTTGCTACAAGACTATTGTCTTCAATGCAGTGTCTCTTGAAAGCTGTATGTCTAATTAAGTTTTCCTCTTCGGTATTTATTAATCGGTTAAACACAATTTTAGAAACTTTTAATATGAAGGGTTTCATAACAAAGTAGAAGCATTACTTTAGTAGGAGCTTTACATCATTATTAATTTACAAAGTAGAACCCTGAAGAAAGCCGTCTCTGACACAACTGTACCCCAATCTATAGTTGGGTTGTTTGTTTAGCAAAACCC
The DNA here is from genome assembly GCA_927399465.1 of Sarcophaga caerulescens. Classification (NCBI taxonomy): domain Eukaryota; kingdom Metazoa; phylum Arthropoda; class Insecta; order Diptera; family Sarcophagidae; genus Sarcophaga; species Sarcophaga caerulescens. The sequence continues at coordinate 87,164,903 of OV656867.1, read as the reverse complement.
AAGGTTACGCAAGGGTAGCAAAAAATATGGTCATATTTTGGTAAACCAATGTCGTTGGAAAAACAGTGTTGTAAAGTAATTAAAATCAATAACAAGATGAGTCAGATTGTTTGTTATGTGTTATAAAAAAATATTGAAATATTCTAAAAATAATATCAGGTATTGACCTTTTCTTTAAGAGGTACCTGTCTGCACATGCATGCCCTGCCAAGTCGCAAACGATAACAACAACAAACACCCCAGATAGGTAGACTCACATGAGCATAAGAGCACATCCCAATTTTTCAATCATTTAATTGTTTGCGATTTCAAATATATTCTCTTGAAATTTTTAAATAGTTTATAATGCACCCGTTCCATCCCGAAATATTGGAAGCAGCTCTGTAAAGAACCCATTACATAAGGCCCAGCCATCAAAACTTAGTGTACCATACGTGCTTTTTGTACACCGTCAATCGTTAAGTAAGGAAAATGCAGGAGTTTTAAGCAAAGTCTGACAGAAAGAACAAGAAAGCTTTTCCAAACTGAAAGAAGCAGCATGGAATTGAACAATACGTGGGCGATTCACTTAGCATTTCTGGCTTTACCATTCGTAACGAGATTTTTCAACCGCAAAAGTTAACGTTAAGACACCAAATTTCCAAAAATCATGGACACCAAAGAAGTATTTCATCTGATAACGGTAATGAAGGATTTAAAAATATTTTTACAACCAATTAGGGATTGTTATTGAAACTCATGTTTACATATTTAAATGTTTTTTTAATACTAAGTAGCCATTGGTTGAAATTAACGGCTGCAGAAAGTTCAGGTAGCTGGTAGAGCTAGTGAGAAATACCCACAAGAACCAAGCTCACTTATTTGTTGTGTGTACCTAGCAAAAAATGGAAATTTACAGGAAAGGGTTGAACTGGCCCTATAATTTCTCAGTTGAAATAACAGGTAGCTGGTTGACCCTCTGTGAAGTATCCGTATGGAGCAAGCTTACTGTTACGCTGAATAAGGTACCTGCTCTAATGAAAACATAAATTTCGAAAATGGTTTTCCCTATAAAAGGCGTGAACCTTGCCCAATAAGTTCACTCACAATTTAGTCTCGGTAGACAACAGACAACAAACAGCATCAGCGGAAAATCGATACAAAAATGGAAGCAACAAAACAAGTGAAATTTGACGAACTGCTCGACAAGTACATAGACATGTCGAAAGTGAAATTGGATGCGTTAAAGGCACAAATTAATACGAACATCTCCTCTATTTTTAAAATAGAAGATTTTGTATACAACGAATTTAAAATGGAGCAATTTATCTGTCCGATGAAGATGCATATTCATATCACTGAATATCTAAATGGTCCCCTCGTGAAACAATTCATATGCGAATTATGGCCTATTTTATTAGAGGCTGAAGAGAGTGCTGCAGCCATACCAAATGATACGGTGGAATCGACGGAAGGTGAAATTCTAAAGGAAGTAATCCATACTAAACATATTGAACCGACGAAAAATGAAATTCTGAAAAAAGTATTCCAAACTAAACTTCGAAAAGACGCCGAACGGTTTCAATCTCAATCCAGAAAACAAGACAACATTGTGGATGGCGGAAAAGAATTACTAGTATCTCCCAACACTTTCGCTTCCACTCTTAAACCACAGGGACACATCGACATTGAAAATGATATTAAGCATCATGAAATAATTGATGAATCTGCATCGCTTTCTCAGCTAACTAATAGCCAAAATAGTGGTACGGTAACTAGCACAAAACTAGAACAAAAGCAATCACTAGTACCAACTATCACATTTGGTTCCACCCTTAAACCAAAACAACGCATCAGCAGGGTGAATGGGGAAAAGGAACGACTAGTACCACATACCACTTTCGCTTCCACCCTTAAACCACAGGGACACAACGATATTGAAAAGGATATCAAGTATCGCGAAAAATGTGATGAATCTGCATCGCTTTCTCGGTCCACTAATAAACAAAATAGTGGTACGGGAATGAGCTCAAATGCGGAACAAAAGCAACATTTAAACTCCAGCACTCTAAGCACAAAGAAACAACAGCCAGAGAAGGAAAACAATAAAAATTCTATTAACAGTCATGTACCTAAACTGGACAAGTCTGTATCAATCTGTAGCACAAAAGTAGAACAAAAGCAACCACTTGTACCACCTTATACTACCCTTAAACCACAACAACGCATCAGCATGTTGAATGGAGGAAAACAACCAATAGTACCTTCTAAAACTTTCAGTTCCGTGCTTAAACGTATCGACAAAGGACGTATCGACATATCCAAAGTAAAATTGGACGTTTTGAAGCCGTGGATAAGCAAGAAAATTACCGATATTTTGCAGAGAGAAGATAATGCTGCAGTAGAGTTCGTGTATAATAAATTAAAACAGGAGAAAATGCTTTGTCCACAGAAATTACAGATCAGAATTGCTGGATTTCTAAACGGTGGCAAAGCACAGAAATTTGTATGTGAATTCTGGCCACTTTTGTTATCAGCTCAACTGTGTGAAAGTGGAATACCAGCTGAACTGAAACAGCAGCAGAATGATGAAAATGTAAGAATTGAAAAGGATATTAAGTATGACGGATCTGCATCGCTTTCTCAAACCACTAATAGCCAAAATAGTGGTGCGGCAATTTGCACAAAACCAGCACAAAAGCAACATTTAACCGCCAGCACTTTAAGCTCAAAGAAACAACAGCCAGATAAGGAAAATAATAAAAATTCCATTACCGTTGAAAATCAATTATCCAAACAGGGCAAGTCCGGATCAAAAGATAATGAAACTGATAGCAAGCGTTCCGCGGATTGTCCTTCAAAATCCCGTGATACAGAACGTAGCCTTAGTTCAAGATTCACTTCACATACGAAATCATGTGCTAACTCTGTAGAAAATCATTCACAAAAATTAAGTGCTATCAACAACAAAAATCCAGAAAATCAAAGTAGTCAGAACAAAGATGGCACAGGTGTGGTGACATGCGGCTTAGGCGGTTTCGCAAGCAATTGTATGTATTCCCCCCAACAGAAAGCTGCAAATGCTAGTTCACAGGATCAACATCCTTCTACACCAGTTCGAGCATTTTTGTTAGAAAATTGTGCAGAAATGAATGAATTCTTAAAACAATGGGATGAAGTACCCGATAAACAAACAATTCTATTGTCAAACAAATTTATATATCCCGATGAAAAGAATATTGAACAACAAAAAAACACCACTCTGTTGCCAGCATCATCTGTTAGAAAATCAGATCATAAACAACAAAAACGCAATATTGACTTTGATAAGGTAGTTAAAGCAGAAGAGGAAGTAAAAGCTGCTCGCGAACTACAATCACGTAAACGTTCACACTCGACAATGATTAATGAGAGCAAAAAGGCGAAAAATAATTCCTCCGATAAGGATGACCGACAGCCAGCTAAGAAGAAACAGACAAAGGCAAAGAAATCCTCATCGAAACGCAGTTCAGACAAAGACTCCTCATGGAAGGCAGAAGCTAAATCAACAGAAAAAGTGGACCACATGAAATGTAACAACGAGATGAAAAAACTTGAATTTGATCTTTTTGGCAGTATCAGTAGTGATGAAGAAGAATGCAGTCCGGAACAATCTTCTGCGAGAAATTCAGAAGCTGTAACGAATAACCACAACAGAGAAATAAGCACTCTTGAGCTTGATCTTTCCATCAGTAGTGATGAAGAAGATGTCTAAAGTACAATTGACAAAGAAGATTAACTTTCTGTAATAAGAATAATGGTATAGGTCGACGCTCACGAAGTGTCTAATTTTAGAAAAATTTTTTTAAATTATTTTGTAATCAATTTGTATAAGTTTTGTATTAAATATCGCATGACAATGTTTCTAATTTTTATTGAAAATTATCCTTACTTGTAATCTATTTTAAATGAAAACATTAAGCAAATCATCATAGAAATCATAATTAAAATAAAATTAAAATTAAAAATGTATTCAATGCTTTAATTTAATTAACGTGGTAAGAGTAGGGGAGATGATCTTGTACTCACAACTAAAAATTGTTTATTTCAATGGACGTTACTGAGTCTAGTATCGACAGAAGAAATCATTGTTTTTTTACCTTAAATATTTGATTACTTTGTTGCATATTGTAGGTACTTACATTGTATACATATAGAGCCATAATCGCAAAAATTATCTCAAGCGACAAAAACGGCATTTCACAGGGGAAGGTTTTTATTATTTATTTCCTGTGCAAATTAAGTTAGAAAGTTAAACAGTTTTTTGTTATAAATTCATAACGGTACAGAGTGTGACCCTTAAATTTTTATAGATGATGCAAATGATGCCAATGAATTTCTTTATTACAAACAACGATATATGAAGAATATGTCGCTTGAGATATTTTTGCGGTTATGGCTCGCTAGGTTAGGTTAGGTTAGAGGACGTGTACTTGTCAACTGTGACAAGTACAGTACCCGGAGGTCGAACTGACCCATTGTACAACGTCCTAGCTTCTCACACCACTCGTGTTGTGTGCGTTAATTTTATACATGAGTGGCGGGACCTACAGTTTAAAGTCGACTCCGAACGACAGGTTTTTTGAGAAGCTTTTCATGGCAATTTTTATTCTCAGAGTTTTTGCCAGAAATCTGCTGAGAGGAAGTCGCCGAAGAAATATTTTTCATATTTTCTTTTTGATGTCTGACCTGGGATTCGAACTCGGGCCTTTCGTCTAATAAGCCAACACACTACCTACTAGACCACGGCGACTTCTATGGCTCGCTATGTACGTCATTAAATCAGTAATTTCTTTATTTATTTCAGTTTTCAAAATATTAAGAGAGAGTAAATACAACTTACCGGAAATCAGTCCGCGATGTTTCTCGACTTAATAGCTGTCTTTGTTAAAAAGATTTCTTAAAATTGCGCTTTGGAAACATTTTTGTTTATTTTATTTCGATTTTATTAAAAATAGAATCTAATATAACGGCGGAGTAGAAGAGTTTGCGTTGTAGTCTCTTATAATTGTAGGGCATATTAAGTTCAGGTTAGATTAGATTAGTTTAGCGTGTAATTTGCCGCTCACAAGCATGTTCTCTCTGTGGACCATTGTGCCACCAAGTGTGCAATCCCCTCTCATGATCCGTTAACGGGGAACTTGAACCACGGCGAGCTCCAAATAAAACCGGCCAGTTCGCTTAGTAGCACGGACGCCACCATACTTAGATCTTCAAACGTTCATAACAGGTCTTATACTGACTCGGTTTATCACGCTAACTTCTACAGTAGTCCTCGTTGGGATAGATCAAACTTGTCAGCGAAACTGGCAATAGCGCAGTATTCTGTTAGAATGCTAACTCTTTCCTTGTCGAACTCAAGAGAATTGTAGTTTTTAAATTCGGCAATTAGGTATGTATATTGGACCACCCATGGATCGTTCAATACCATGCTACTTTTTCCAATTTGGAAAAGTATTTTTGTATAGGCGCGTATATCCCTTCCATCGTTTCCTCCGTAGACATCACTGATTCTTTTCAGTTCGTCCGTCTTTTCGTTAACATCTATGTCACAGTGGCCTGGAACCCAGTAGAAGCGGGTGTTATATCGTTATACAGTGTTATACAGTTTAGAGAGGATCCCAGCGCTTTGTTTACTGCTTGACTGTCCACACACGCGATCAATTTCGACGGAACTGAGTGCAGCTTGTTCAATATCAAGAATCTACGCCTGAAATACGCTGGCCTGGTTAGGTAATCTATAAGACCCGTTTAGTGCTACTATATGTAAATCAAGTTTTACGTTCCACATTCCGTCACCGATGTCAGCTTCAGCAACCCATTCTTCCCTTATGAGAATGTGTATTTTGTATTTACGTTCGATAACAGTCTCTAGTAGCATGGTATTCACATCGTGTGCGATTTGCTTCAACTTCGTGCAGTATGGAAGCGTGGTTCACTCTTTAATCTAGTTTTGCTAGGTGGATCGTTAGATGATAGCTGATCCATATATAGTTACCCTCTGCGAATATGTACGTACTAAGTGTACTGGCGAAGAATGACTCACTTCTAATCTTTCTGAAGAAGTAATGCTCGTTGTTAAAGTTATGCGAATTATTGGAAATGGATTAAAGCTTTTTAATTTTATAAATTTGAAAATCCTTAAATTTGAAAATGGCTTCTCCAGACTTTAAAACTGAATTACTTGCAATTGAATTCAAACACCAGGCCACTTAAATTTCTGACAATATCGCAAATTACATGCCACAGCTTCTTTAAAATAGATAGATAGATTGTTGGCAGAAGCGGTTTTACACGAAAATCAAAAGACTTGGACTTATTTGACCGCCCTTGTAAATAAGTATCTTAAATAAATCATGCTATGTTTTAAACGATCCTTTAACCCTCTCATGCCCGAATTAAAATGCGCTTGGCTAAAATTTTTTTGAGTAGACATATAAGATAGAGTTGAACTCAATATCAACTGACAAAAATTTCCATGTCCTAGGTGTCCTGGTTTAAGAGCTACAGGATGTTGCGTATATACAACATTGGGCAATGGTGTTATAAATTTCAATACAAGTTGATTTTTTTTTTCAAATGCCGTTTATTTCAATCTATGTATGGAAGGATACAAAACAATATTTTTGAGGATTGGAGCACAAGTGCACATTGCATCTTCTGCATTTACAGCTTGGAAACCCATAGCCTACATTTGCCCCTTGTTCCCTATTCCGTCCAATGATTATAACCATCAAATCGTAGGGATTTTGCAGACTGTGCAACATATGCTCTTTTATAGGGGATTGATTCAGAACCCGTAAAAGGAGCTGGTGATGATGGGGTCGATGGAGAAGGTGATGAAGTTCCTGAATTCTTGTCAAATTGTCAAAAGGAGTGATGATGAACGACCTCTCTATTTTGCGACAACTATAGTTTGACTTGTACAATTCAAGCATCATGTCCGCAAGATCAACACCTCCCATGTGCTTGTTGTAGCATTCTACTATACCTGAACGAGGTATAGTTATAAAATTCTTGTCTTTGCGACACCGTCTCTTGCATTCACTCATAGGGTTCTTACCTGCATAGTTTGAAACTAGTTGTACACTCTTATTATCATCTTCTTCTTATTCATTTTCCTCGTCAGCCGAATCATCCCAATCAAATTTGACAAATTTTTCAATTTCAGACTGAGTCAGACCTCTTGGGCTCTTAAAAATAAGTTTTTATTTTTCGAAACTTGCCATAATAGACCAATGTTGCATATACGCAACACTACATTTAAAAAATTATTACAGACAAACTAAATAATATTTTTATGCCGGGTTTTTCTAAATTACTCACCTACCTCTCATTATTTAGTTCTGAACTTGGTTTTAGGATGACTTAATTATATTGATGTTTTTTTTAACACTTTTTTAACAAGGTTTTTTTGCAAAATGAATTTGTCAACTTTGCTCTCGGGAGAATAGCTACTAACTGAACACTTGCACAATTGGCTACCAACCAATTAGCTGTAAGCTTAAACAACACATGAGGCTATATTTTTGCGAAAGAATCAAAAAAAATATTTAAAATTGAGGAAGTTAGATGCTCATAAACACAATGTTGCATATACGCAACATCGGGCATGAGAGGGTTAATATTTCTAAAGTCAGTGCACTGATAATATTTGCTACAAGACTATTGTCTTCAATGCAGTGTCTCTTGAAAGCTGTATGTCTAATTAAGTTTTCCTCTTCGGTATTTATTAATCGGTTAAACACAATTTTAGAAACTTTTAATATGAAGGGTTTCATAACAAAGTAGAAGCATTACTTTAGTAGGAGCTTTACATCATTATTAATTTACAAAGTAGAACCCTGAAGAAAGCCGTCTCTGACACAACTGTACCCCAATCTATAGTTGGGTTGTTCGTTTAGCAAAACCCAAGGTTACGCAAGGGTAGCAAAAAATATGGTCATATTTTGGTAAACCAATTTCGTTGGAAAAACAGTGTTGTAAAGTAATTAAAATCAATAACAAGATGAGTCAGATTGTTTGTTATGTGTTATAAAAAAATATTGAAATATTCTAAAAATAATATCAGGTATTGACCTTTTCTTTAAGAGGTACCTGTCTGCACATGCATGCCCTGCCAAGTCGCAAACGATAACAACAACAAACACCCCAGATAGGTAGACTCACATGAGCATAAGAGCACATCCCAATTTTTCAATCATTTAATTGTTTGCGATTTCAAATATATTCTCTTGAAATTTTTAAATAGTTTATAATGGCACCCGTTCCATCCCGAAATATTGGAAGCAGCTCTGTAAAGAACCCATTACATAAGGCCCAGCCATCAAAACTTAGTGTACCATACGTGCTTTTTGTACACCGTCAATCGTTAAGTAAGGAAAATGCAGGAGTTTTAAGCAAAGTCTGACAGAAAGAACAAGAAAGATAATGGTTTTCACGATGTATGTATATGCATGGGAGTGATTTTTTTTTTTTTTCATTTTAAAAACTGTAGCCTTTGATATTTTGACCCGTCATTTTTTAGGTAAACTTTCTTTGTTCTTTAGATTTCTTTTGTACATTCCAAGTTATTTTTTAGAAAATCTTATTCATTTTAAAGGGGGAAAAAATGCATTGATTGATGATTGCTGTATCGAGTATTTCATTACATTTTTGAGTACGAAATAACTTGTTAATCATGAAAATTGAAAAGATCAGAGTTAATACAGAGTGTACCAGGGAGCATATTGGTTTTAGGATGTCTTAGAACGCTTTGATTACACTTAAAAGAATAATTATGGATAGAAAAGATATAATTGCTAGAGTAAGTTCTGATAGAACTCCCTTTTCGTAGGTAATATTTAGGAAAATAACAGGAAGGGGAAAGTAAAGAGAGGCAAAGACTCTTCTTCTTACAAAGTCATGCATCAGACTCAGATTCAAGAATACCTATCATACTGTAGAATACCAAGTCAACTGTAGATTGAGGTACAGTTGTCTCAAACGATTTTCTTAAATTTTTCTCCTACTTTGTTATTAAACCCTTATTCCATATTAATAGTTTAACAGATTAATAAATACCGAATAGGAAAACGTAGTTAAAATACATTTAAAAGACAGAGCTGTCAAAACGACAGTTTTCTAAAAAATATTACTCAGCTTAGGAATCTTAAACATTTTTTTAGAACATAAGATGACTTATTTACTAGGGCGGTCAAATAAGTCAAACACTCTTAACTTATCCAATAACTATAAGACCGCTTCTGCCAGTATGCTGCAGTCAAGTTTTAAATAAGCTGCGGCTTATACTTTGTGTTTGTGTGTGTTGGCAGCAATGTAGGTGGCATGGTATTTGTTGAATTCAATCCCGAGTAATTCAGAGAAGCCAAAAGAAAATAGTCGCAATGATTTCCAAATTTATAAAATTTGAGCTGGCGATTGAACTTGCTCGTGAACGCCAAGCTAATCGCTAACATAATCTTACCTAAACTGCACTTAACATACTGTACATTTATAAGAAACTAAAACGCAAGCAAAAAGTACAAACTCTTGAGCTCCGCCGTTATATTAGATTCTATTTCAAATAAAATCCAAATATTGTAAAATAAACAAAAATGTTTCCAAAATTAATTTTTGAGAATTCTTTTTAACAAATTAAATAATTATTCGAATTATATTTGTTAAATAATTTAAAATGTTTTACTTAAATTAAAAGCTTTATTTTTATTTATTTATTTATTAATTACAATACAATTACCAATTATATTGTTACGTTTTTACCTTTTAAAAACGTTAAAAATATGAGCTCGTAGATTGCAAATAAAATAAAAATAAATCTGTGTTTAATTTTAAGTCAGCTCTTTATTTTCTGCACAACCTTCGTGCCACTGTTCGAACTTATTCTACGCATATAATGATAATTTCCACAATATGTGCCTGTTCGCGATATTTCTCTGCTTATAACCTTTTTTATAAGCAACAACAACACTTGTTAAGGCCGTGTCACATAGAACTTTTGCTTCGCGTTGCGTTACAAATTCGCTTTGACATTTAAGATAAATGTAGATGTTTATATGGCACTTGTCACATAAACAGCTTTTAACGCAACGCAAAGCGAAAAGTTGGGCATCTCTCATCTTTTTGCGCGCTTTGACAATCAGCTGTTGATTATTCTGTATATATTTTTGGCAAATTTGCGCGCAAATTTAATTTTTTTAATATTTGTCCTTAAATTTTATATTTTTTAGTTTTTTTTAGCAGTACAATTATAAGTATGTCCAATAAATACTCAAAATCCATTTTTAGTCCTTATTTAAACACAAAATATTAAAAGCAAAACTTACGCGCCAACCACTTTTAAAAGATAAACAAACAACGCGAGTATTGTCAAAGTTTTTGTTGTGACATACACCTTTTGCTTTACGCTTTTCTGTCAAAGTTATAAACGTCACGCAAAGCAACAAAGTTTTATCTGACACGGCCTTTAGTTATTCTTCTTTGCTCACAACCTTTTTTGTAAGCACCACACTAACAACTGTTTTCTTCACGCAACTTGTCTGCACACAAGTCTGACTGGATTATAACTCTATCTCGTCACTTCGCACACCACTGGTTGAATTCTCACTCAATTCAACGCGACGTCGTCACACGACTAACTTCACTCGTACTCCGAGAATAACGTGTCTTCATACACGACTGACTGAATTCTAACTGAATCATCGTTGCTCGCTTTATCTTGCCTTTTATATCACTCGATCAACAGCGTGATGAATGCCCTTGAAGGATGATGACGACCTTCGGGAACAATCCAAAAATGTAAACAACTTGTTTCCATTTTTGTTGTTCGTGTATCTTATTTACTTTCGTCCAGGCAGAGTTGTTGTTGTTTTGTTTGTTTGTCTTTCTGCTATATCTTTTTTTATACGCAGTCGTTGTTGCTATATTTGTTTATTCATCGAACTTGTAAACAAGCACTGTTGTTTTTGTTGCTATATGCTTACTCATTCGTTGATCACGTGAACAACTGCATTGTTTTGTTTTTGGAGCTTTTGTTTTTATGCGTGATCAACTCCATTGTGTTGTTTTTGGAGCTTTTGCTTATTATTTTAACAACACCATTTCCATTTTCGTAACAATATTCTAATTATATACGAGCTGAGTAACTTTGACCATGTGCTCGGTGTAGTGTCACAGACCAGAGTCTCTGGTGGGAATCGAACCCACAACTCTCACGCTAATAGTCTAGCACACTACCCACTAGACTACCAGGGCGCTCTTAAAAGCTTTAAATTTTAAATTCTATTCGAATTTCAATCGCCGGACTAAGTAGGGTGACCATGACGAACAAAGTAGTACGTTACTGATTTCCGATAAGTTACTCTCTCTTAATATTTTGAAAACTGTTTACAATAATTTTTTTTTTTTTTTTTGTAAAACCAGCGCTCAGGGGATGGCCCCTACTCATGCAGTGCATTGTGCGGGTTTAAGAAAATAGGTTATAGGAAGGTGGAAAGAGGGAGTAGTGTTTGTGGACATTTGATTTAAATTTACCAATATCGTAACTGACGGGAAAAACTTCCGCAGGAAGATCATTCCACAAGCGAGCAGTGCGAGCAAAAAATGAATTTTCTCTGTAATGCATTGTGCGGTTCACTGGACAATCAACCAAAAAAGGATGTGCTCTGCGAGAGGTACGAGTACCACGTAAAAATATGTGATTTTCGGGAACCAAGCCCCTTATCTCTCGAGAACACCTCCCATTATAGTACCGATAGAACAATGAAACACACGCCACATTGCGACGATGCTCCAACGAATCAATAGAGTTGGATACCCTACTGTCATTAATAAGCGCCTTCGCCCTCTCCTGTACGCGGTCGAGAAGCTTCAAAATAGACTTTGAAGCACCGGCCCATACATGAGAGTTGTACTCCATCCTAGGTCGGATAAAGGTCCTGTAAATAGTAAGAAGGTCGGATGGAGTGAAGTATTTTCTGCACCGTTTCAAAAAACCAAGGCACTCGACAAATGTGATCATTCCAACGAGCATCACAACTAATTCTCATGCCCAGAACATCAAGAGCATCCGCCTCCTCAATATATACATTACCCATAGATACAGATGACAGAACACCAGCACCAGCATCACGCCGGTGTGTCAAAAAACAACATTGGGTCTTGCGCGCATTAAAATCGACCCTGTTCGCGCGGCCCCACTCAGAGATTGTTATCAGGTCATTTGTGAGTGCGTCATTCATGTTCGACCTCCTTGCCCCAATCTCCAAAAGGCTCGGCCTCCGATCAAATGAATATGAATGACAAATGTTGCTGTCATCCGCAAAAGAGTAAATAGGATTCGAAGTAATAGATAGAAGATCATTAAGAAAAATAAGAAAAAGAGTAGGAGAAAGAACAGAGCCCTGCGGCACCCCTGAATTTATCCTGAACTCGTCGGAAAAGACGCCATCTATAACCACTCTAATAGTGCGATCTTTGAGAAAGCTCGATATAAATCGAGAGAAGTGACTACCGACACCAAAAGCAATTAACTTCGCCACCAGAGCCTCATGCCAGACCCTATCAAACGCCTTTGAGATATCCAGAGCTACAACCTTGGCCTCACCAAAGCGGTGAATGGAACCATTCCACCTTTCGGAGAGTAACGCCAAAAGGTCTCCAGTAGAGCGCCCTTTACGGAAATCGTACTGACGATCATTTAGCAAACCGTTAGACTCTAAATACCTCACAAGGTGGTGATTAATCATGCTCTCCATCACTTTCGAAAGAGCAGAACAAACAGCAATTGGGCGGTAGTTTTCAGGGTTAATAGCCTCACCCTTTTTGGGGATTGGCGTGACATTAGCAAGCTTCCAGCATGAAGGAAAAATACCGGCACGATACGACAAACAGAAAAGCTTAGCTAATGGACGGGCCAGCGTCGAAGAGCACTGTTTCAAGACCAGTGCTGGTATACCATCCGGCCCAGAAGACTTGTTCACGTTGAGATCCGCAAGAACCCTCTTAACCGCCCTGGCTCGAAAGAATATACTAGGCATAGTCACTGATACTCTTTCAAGTTCGGGTAGTGGTTGAGTGCTCGCCGGAAGGTGAGAGTTACCAAACAATCCAGCTAAAAGGTTCGCCTTCTCAACCGGGTCCGTAAATGTTTTGTCATTCGTTATAAGAGTTCGAACCGAACTAGCATTATTCCGTAAACTTTTAACAAATGACAAAAAGCTCTTACCCCCCCGAGGGAAAGAAAGAACTTTAGTACGAAGACGCTGCTCGTATAAAGTTTTTTCGCGTCTCAGTACTGAGGCACACGAAGATCTCGCCTGCTTGCGTAGCAAATCAGTATGCGCACACTTGTCATTACGCCAATTACTGAATGCTTCCTCTCTGGATCTGACTGCTAGTCTGCAAGTCTGATTAAACCAAGATTTATCTCTTGATTTGATCGAAATCTTTTTGGAAGGAATAAAAGTATTCATCCCAGTTTTAATTATATTCACAACCATCTATGCTGCGGCATCGACGTTTGAGTCAAGGAAACAAAGTTTCCAAATAAAGTGCCGGAAAAAATTGTTGAGTTGATCCCAACGTGCTTTCCCGTAGTTAAATACAGAGCGTTTCGTAGCCGTAGGTGAAACCTCACGAAGTCGGGAGAACGGAAAAGAGGCAGAGATGGTACAATGATCAGAATTACCGAGAGGTGTTAAAACCTTAACTTCATACTTATCTGGATGTGAAGTAAGAAAAAGGTCGAGTATATTATTTTGGTGCCCATCAACACACGATATATGTGTTGGTTCATTCACTAGTTGTGCAAGGAGATTATGCGCGGAAAACAACTCAACGTATTGGCCTTCAGGAGTCGTGCGACTCGAATGGTGGAGCCAGGATGAATTATGAACATTGAAATCACCAGCAACAACAATTTCACTGTTCGGATAATCCTCCATGATCCTAGTTATGGAGTCAGAAAGAGCGTCGAAGCCAGATATGGTAACCTCTCTTTCCGCGTTTGGACTTCTATAAAGAAACCCGAAGTGCAAAAGATGTGCCTTGATTTTGAACTTAACCCAAAGACAGTTAAATTCTGCATCATACATGCCAATTGATTGCTGGCACTGGTACACAACTTCATTGCGAATGTACATAGCAAGACCCCGATGAAAATTAAAAAGGGATAGTAAGTGATACCCAGGGATATGAAAATCCTGTGGATCAGCATCCCCAGATACCTGGGTTTCACATAAGGCGAAAACATCCGGCCTATGGACACAAATGTGAGCATAGACAGAGAAAAAATTTGCCCTCAGACCCCGCACGTTACAAAAATCGATGCGAAAGCGACCCGCCATTACGATAAGGAACAATTGAAAATCAAACGCCCTACCTCAAGATGCGAATGGCAAGGAAACGAGTTGCTGCTAGGTGACTATAAAATGGCCAGTGCCATACCTTCACCATTAGACAGTCTACAGCAATCGTCCCCAAGAAGCCCGCATTATAAGGTTATTTGAGTTCAAGGGTGAAGGATAGAAATGAAAAGGAAAATGCACCGCCTATGGGTGCCATAAAAGCCCCAAGTGTGGCCAATAAATGTCCCTTCAAATCCACGGAACACTAAACAACGTCGCGATAGCCAATTCACTTTGTCCAAAAACTGTAGTTTGTTGCTATTGTCTTATTAATATTTAAGTTATTGCGGTTAAGTGTTTGTAATAGGTTTGTATGTAATAGGTTATTTTTAATAGGTTATTTTCAATAAATATTCCGTTTGATGGTGTTGTTGTTTAAAAACTGTAATTCCTGAACGCGAAATTGTTATTGTTTTGATTTTGTTTTATTTTAATTTTGTTTTTTCTTTTCAATTTTAGCACTTTTAGTTTCTTGTTATTGTCTTATTTGTATTTAAATTATTGCGTTTGGTGGTGTTGTTGTTTAAATTGTAATTGAGTAAAAATAGACGGACGACACAAAATAGACGGACATTGCGAATATGACTGTACACGACGGATGACAAATTACTACTCAAAGGAATGACTTATTTAATGGAGTACATATGTATACAATGTAAATACCTATACCATAAAACAAAGTAATCGAATATTTAAGGACAGGAAACACTGATTTCTTCCGTGAATGCTAAACTCAGTGACGACCATTGAAACAAACAATTTTCAGTTGTGAGTGCAAAAGTATTTCAAATAAAACCCTCTCTTCCCCCTTTAATTGAAATGAAAATATTGAATACATTTCATTTACATGATTTCTTTGATGATTTGCTTAATGTTTTCACTTAAAATACATTACAAATAAAGAATTAAATTGAAAAAGAAAATATTTTTATTTATAAATTTGTTATAATTTAAACTTAAACTTACAAAATTATTAATTTATACATCAATTTCTAATAAAAATTAAAAACATTGTCAAGGTATTTAATATAAACTTATATGTATAACTTATGACTACAAGTAATACATTTTTTATTTTCATTTTATTTGAATTATGATTTCTATAATGATATGCTTAATATTTTCATTTAAATTCATACATTATAAATAAAGAATTAAAGAATTGAAAAAAATTTTTATATTAACTTTTTTATAAGTTAAATAAAAGCTTAAAAAGTATTGATTTACAAACAATTTTTAATAAAACTTAAAAACATTATCACGATATTTAATACAAAACTTATACAACTTTTGACTATAAGTAATGCATTTTTTATTTAAATTATTTATATGATTTCCTTAAAATACATTAAAAATAGATTACAAATAAAGAATAAAAGAATTATAGAATTAAATTGAAAAAGAAAATATTTTTATCTTAAATTTATTTTAATTTAAACTTTACCTTAATTTTCAATAAAAATTAAAAACATTGTCATGCGATATTTAATAGAAAACTTGTACAACTTATGACTATAAATAATAAATTCTTTTTTTTAAAATATACACTTCGTGAGTTTCGTCCATTATTTTTATTTTCGAAAGTTAATCTTCCTTGTCAAGGATATTTTAAAAATCTTCTTCATCGCTACTGATAGCAAGATCAGCCTCAAGGGTACTCATTTCTGCGTTGTGCTGATTCGTTACAGTTTCTGAATTTCTTGCAGGAAGTTGGTCAGAACTGCGTTCTTCTGCATCGCTACTGATACTGACATAATGATCCAATTCAAGTTTGTTCAATACTTTCTTCGAAGTATCTTCATCTACACGGCATTCTTCTTCATCGCTATCACAACTACCAAAAAGCTCCAGCATACGTTCTCTCATTGCTTTGCTGTACTTCTTGTGGGTTTTCTTTTTACTTGCTTCAGCTTCTGGCTTCCTTGAGGAGTCCTTGTCCGAACTGCTTTTCGATGAGGATTTATGTGCCTTTGTCTGTTCCTTCTTAGATGGCTTTTGTTCGTCTTTATTGGAGGACTTATTTTTCGACTTTTTGCTCTCATTAATCATTGACGAGTGTGTACGTTTATGTGATTGTAGTTTAGTGTCAGCTTTCACCTCGGCATCATTATCGCTACCACGTTCTAAGCTCTGACTTTCTGTTAGTTCGCTGTTGCTAGCATCACTAGCACTTAATCTCTGTGTTGGATTTTCTGCCGGCTTAGAAAATGATTTCGTATGTGATGAGAGAGTGATAGTGGTTTGTTTTTCACTTTTTGTTGCATCAGGATATACAAATTTGTTTGACAACAGAATTGTTTCTTTATCGGGTGCTTCACTCCAATGACGCAAAAATTCATCCATTTCTGCACAATTTTCTAACAAAAATTCTCGAACTGGTGTTGAAAGATGATGATCCTGTGAAATAGCATTTGCATCTTCCTTTTGGGGGGAATACATACAAATGTTTGCAAAACCGCCTAAGCCGCATGTCACCACTCCAGTAACACCACGTTCACAACTGTGATTTTCTGAATGTTTGCTGTTGTTAGCACCACTAGCACTTAATTTTTGTGAATGATTTTCTACAGCCTTAGGACATGATTTCGTTTGTGAAGGCAAAGTCGTGTTTACTGATTCTTCAACGCCATTGCTAATAATTTTTTCACCAGGATATATGAATTTTTTTGAGATCATAATTGTTTCCTTTTCTGGAGTTTTGTGCCAGTCGTTCAAAAAATCGTTCATTTCTGCACAATTTTGTAACAAAAATTCTCGAACTGGTGTAGAAGGATGTTGATCCTCTGAACTTACATGCTTAGTCTCTTTCGGAAACTTTTGGCCGTCTGAGCCGTTTGAACCATATGTCACCACACCTGTACCATGATCGTTACCACCTTCACAACTCTGACTTTCTGGATGTTTGCTGTTGATAGCACCACTAGCTCTCAATTTTTGTGTTTGATTTTCAACATGTTTAGAATGCGATTTCATACCTGAAGTGAATCTTGAACTATGGCTACATTCTTTATCACTGGATTGCGAAGTACAATCTTCGAAATGCTTGTTTGATTTGTTTTTATCAATTTGATTATCTTTATGTGCTCCAAGAAGTCGCCGTGGTCTAGTAGGTAGTGTGTTGGCTTATTAGACGAAAGACCCGAGTTCGAATCCCAGGTCAGACATCAAAACGAAAATATGAAAATATTTCTTCGGCGACTTCCTCTCAGCAAATTTCTGGCAAAAACTCTGCGAGTAAACAAAACTGCCATAAAAAGCTTCTCAAAAAATCTGTCGTTCGGAGTCGACTTTAAACTGTAGGTCCCGCTACTCATGTTTAAAATTAACGCACACAACACGAGTAGTGTGAGAAGCTAGGACGTTGTACAATGGGTCAATTTGACCTCCGGGTACTGTACTTGTCACAGTTGACAAGTACACGTCCTCTAACCTAAC
Organism: Sarcophaga caerulescens; assembly: GCA_927399465.1. Classification (NCBI taxonomy): domain Eukaryota; kingdom Metazoa; phylum Arthropoda; class Insecta; order Diptera; family Sarcophagidae; genus Sarcophaga; species Sarcophaga caerulescens. The sequence goes on along the minus strand of OV656867.1, from coordinate 87,147,045 downwards.
CTAACCTATGTGCTCCAGACTTGCTCTGAATAGATAATGGATTTTCAATATTGATGGAATTTTTATTGTTTTCCTTATCTGGCAGTTGTTTCTTTGAGCCTGGTGGGGTGCTGATGGTTAAGTGTTGCTTTTGTTCGGCATTTGTGCTCATTCCCGTACCAATATTTTGGCTATTAGTTGACCGGGAAGTCGATGCAGATTCATGATGTTTTTCGTGATGCTTAATATCGATGCCCTCCCTGAGGTTTAAGAGTGGAAGCGAAAGTGGAACGTGGTACTAGTGGTTGTTTTGCGCCATTCACCCTGCTGATGCGTTGTTTAGGTTTAAGGGTAGAACCATAAGTGATAGGTGGTACTAGTGGTTGCTTTCGTTCTGGTATTGTGCTAATTACCGTACCACTATTTTGACTATTAGTTAACCGAGAAAGCGGTGCAGATTCATCATGTATTTCGTGATTCTTAATATCCTTTTCAATGTCGATGTGGCTCTGTGATTTAAGAGCGGAGTTGAAAGTGGTAGGTGGTACTAGAGATTGTTTTGCGCCAGTCACCATGTTACCTTGTTTTTCTGAATCGAGGATGTGAACTAGATTTAGATCGTTTGCAGTCTTTTTGAAGTTTAGTTTGAATAACTTTCTTTAAAATTTCATCTTTCTTTGGTTCCATCGTTTCATTTGGTATGTCTGCAGCATTGTCTTCAGCCTCTAATAAAATAGGCCATAACTCACACATGAATTCCCTCACCAGAGGACCATTCAGAAATTCAGTTATGTGGATATGCATCTTCATCGGACTGATAAATTGCTCCAATTTCAATTCGTTGTAAATAAATTTTTTTATTTGAAAAATTTTGCAAATTTTTTGGTTAATTTTTGTTTTTACATCGTCCAGTTTTACTTTGGTCATGTCAATTCGTTTATTAAACAAATCGCCAGATTTCATTTGTTTATTTACTTCCATTTTGTATCGATTTTCCGCTGATGCTGTTTGCTGATGTTGTCTGTTGTCTACCGAGAGAAAATTGTGATTGAACTTATTGAGAAAGGTTCACGCCTTTTATAGGGAAAACCATTTTGAAAATTATGTTTTCATTAGAGCAGGTAGATTGGTTCTTACAGATATTTTAAAAATGGGTCAACCAACTACCTGCTATTTCAACAGAGCATTTTAACATATAAGGCCAGTTTAAACCTTTTATGTGAATTTGTATTTTTGCTAGAAACAGGTACCGTTAAAAGTGCACACAGCTAACAAATAGGCAGGCTTGGTTCTCTTATGTATTTCTCACATAAACATTTTAATTTATTAACTTGAATTTCAATAACAATCCCTCATGGACTGTCGTAAAAAATATATTTAAATCCTTCATTACCGTTATTAGATCAAATACTCCTTTGGTATCCGCGATTTCTGAAAATTTGGTGCCTTAACGTTAACTTTTGCGGTTGAAAAATCTCGTTGCGAATGGTGAAGCCAGAAATGCTAAGTAAGCCGAGCATTTTAAAGTCAGACAGCGTCAACATTTGAGAAAGAGTAACTAACCTACTGATCTGCTGCAGAAGAGAAACTGGATGGAAACAGTAATAGGTGGATGGGAAAAACGTTTCATGAGAGCTCCCTAAAGGAAGAAAAATAACAAAACAAATCTAGTTTATGGCCATCTTAGGCTGATAAGAAATGTATTCGATTTTCTGAACACAGTTTTTGTTCTTTGATATTGTCATTGGTAACAGCTTCTGTGGGGCTTTCATTAGGTGCATTGTTCTTGATGCTTATTCCGCTACGTTTAAGCGAAAGCTGATCTCTGGGTAAGTGTTGCATTCACCCGATAGCAACGGACGGGCGAATGCTATATCGGGGTTAAATGTTAACGTTTGTTTGTCAAAGCCAACCTTGGGGAACGAGTGTTATTTGCCCAGTAATGCCACAAGGGACGGGACACTTATTCTCGCATCAACTGGATTTTTAGTGGATGCACACATTTGGGTTACATAACTGATGGATGGAAAGAGGCGAGGGTAGTTTTCATTCGGAAGTCGAAGAAAGCGAGCCACATAATATCGAAGGACTACAGACCGATAAGACTCCCCTCGTTTTAACCTAAAAACCTTAAAGAAACTCATTGATATGTATATACGGAGTAAACTGTGAGTCAAGAACTTCGAAGCCTATTCCATGACAGACCTGACAGCATCATGCTGCTTGGTATCAGCGAAAAGAGTTTCCTGCCCAATTCCCGATGTACACTCTGGCGTTTCCTTTAGCGATATATTAATCAATGGTTTCAAGAATACATATGTTCTGATGATGCATTTTCATCACCACAGAATCTATATATTGGGCTTGACGATCACTATTCTGAAGAAGTGTACTAAGAGTGTCCTACATAAAGGCAGATATTCTTAAATGGTCTGATGCATCACTTTCTAATTTCCCAACAATTTGGTTAGGTTAGTTTAGGTTAGAGGACGTGTAATTGTCAACTGTGACAAGTACAACCCGGAGGTCGAATTGACCCATTGTACAACGTCCTAGCTTCTCACACCACTCGTGTTGTGTGCGTTAATTTTATACATGAGTGGCGGGACCTACAGTTTAAAGTCGACTCCGAACGACAGATTTTTGAGAAGCTTTTCATGGCAAATTTATTTACTCTCAGAGTTTTTGCCAGAAATCTGCTGAGAGGAAGTCGCCGAAGAAATATTTTCATATTTTCGTTTTGATGTCTGACCTGGGATTTGAACTCGGGCCTTTCGTCTAATAAGCCAACACACTACCTACTAGACTACGGCGACCCAACAATTTGGTTTGAGAAGAGTTTTTGCCACTTTTTATTTATCCTTTCAATGTTATTTTCCCAAATGGCAGAACTTATTCTAGCATTCATCTCTTTTCCATCCATAAGTGCCATCAAAGCGCTCTAAGGCATCCTAAAACCAATATGCTCCCTGGTACTTCCTATATTAACTCTAATCTATTCAACTTCTGAGATTAACAACTTATTTCGTAGTCAAAAAACGTAATGAAATACTCGATACAGCAATCATCCATCGATGGATTTTTCCCACTTTAAAATGAATAAAATTTTCTAAAGAATAACTTGGTAAAAGTTCCGAAGAATATAGAAAGATTACTTTAAAAATGACGGATCAAAATATCAAAGACTATTCCCATGCATATACATACATACATACATCGCGAAAACCATAATACCTATTTCTTGTTCCTTCTGTTGCTGTTTCCTTTTCTTCATCTGCATAAATTGACAAAATCTCATGCGTGCAATATGTCGCCTCAAATTCTTTTTGAAAATGGTTTCTCGACTAAGTATCTGCAATTGTCATTTTTCATTATATTCGTGATGAGTTTTTCCGTCAGCTGCAGTTTTGTACAGGCTTTGCTTAAAACTCCTGCATTTACCTTACTTAACGTTTGACGGTTTACAAACAGCACCTATGGTACACGAAGCTTTGGCGGTTGGACCGTATGTAATGGGTCCTTTAAAGGGCTGCCTCTAATATTTCGGGGTGGAACAGGTTCCATTATGAACTTTTTAAAAATTTCAAGAAAATATTGTTGAAGTCGCAAAAATTTGTCACAATGCTAAGCTGTTACTGCTTGAAAAATTGTCATGCGCTTTTATGCTCATGTGAGTCTACCTAACTGGGGTATTTGTTGTTATTGTTTACGACTTGGAAAGCCATGCATGTGCAGACAGGTACCTCTTAAAGAAAAGGGTCAATACCTGATATTATTTTTAGAAAATTTCAATCTTTTTTTATAACACATAACAAACAATCTGACTCATCTTGTTATTGATTTTAATTACTTTATAACACTGTTTTTCCAACGACATTGGTTTACCAAAAAATGTCCACATTTTTTTGCTACCCTTGCGTAACCTTGAGTTTTGCTAAACAAACAACCCAACTATAGATTGGGGTACAGTTGTGTCAGAGACGTCTTTCGTCAGGGTTCTACTTTGTAAATTAATAATGATGTAAAGCTCCTACTAAAGTAATGCTTCTACTTTGTTATGAAACCCTTCATATTAAAAGTTTCTAAAACTGTGTTTAACGGATTGATAAATACCGAAGAGGAAATCTTAATTAGACACACAGCTTTCAAGAGACGCTACATTGAACAGTCTTGTAAAAAATATTATCAATATACTGACCTTAGGAATATTAAAGGGTCATTTAGAACATAGCATGATTTATTTTAGATATTTATTTACAAGGGCGGTCAAATAAGTCCAAGTCATTTGATGATGCTGATGCTACTTTAAGTGGCTTGGTATTTGAATGGAATCCCAAATATTTCAGTTTTAAGCTCCAAGCAGCCAGAGAAAAATGGTCGTAATAATTTCCAAATTTATAATATTAAAAAGCTTTAACCCGTTTCAAATAATTCGCATAACTTCAACTACGAGCATTACTTCCTCAGAAAGATTGGAAGTCAGTCAGTTTCTCGCCATACTCGCCATACTCGCAGAGGGTAACGATAGCTGGATCAGCTATCATGCAACGATCCTCTACACTGGACCAATCACCTAGGAAAACTTGATTAATGAGTGAGCCACGCTTCAATACTTTACGAAGTTGAAGCAAATCCCACAGGCTTTAGATGTGACTACATGCTACTAGAGACTGTTTTCGAACATAAATATAAAACTCACACTCTCATACGGGAAGAATGGGTTGCTGAAGCGAACATCGGTGACGGTGATATAACGATCTTCACCGGTGGCTCAAAAGTGGAATGTAAAACTTGATCTGCGGTTTATTCCGATATACTAGCATTAAACGGGTAGATAACCTAACCAAGCCAGCGTATTTAAAGCGTACATTTCTGCTATCGAAAAAGCTGCACGCACTTCCTTCGAACTTGATCATGTGTGTGGACAGTCAAGCAGTAATCAAAGCGCTGGGATTCCTCTCTACACCGTATACGTCGATATAACACCCACTTCTACTAGGTTCCGGACCACTGTGATATACATGTTAACGAAAAGACGGACGAATTGGCACAGAAAGAATCAGAGATGTCTAAGGAGGAGACAATAGAAGGGATATGCGCGCCTCTACAACAATACTTTTCCAAATTGAAAGAAGCAGCATGGAATTGAACAATACGTGGGCGATTCATTTAGCATTTCTGGCTTTACCATTCGTAACGAGATTTTTCAACCGCAAATGTTAAAGTTAAGACACCAAATTTCCAAAAATCACGGACACCAAAGAAGTATTTGATCTGATAACCGTTATGAAGGATTTAAAAATATTTTTACAGCCCATTAGGGATTGTTATTGAAATTCAAGTTAATAAATTAAAATGTTTTCTTTTTTACTACTAAGAAGGAAAACAGCTGCCATTGGTTGAAATTAGTGGCTGCAGAAAGTCTAGGTACCTGGCCAAGCTTGCTATTTGTTAACTGTGTGTACTTTCTCTACTCTGTTGAAAGACCAGGTAGCTGGTTGACCCTCTGTGAAACATCTGTAAGAACCAATCTACCTGCTCTACCGAAAACACAAATTTTCAAAATAGTTTCCGCCTATAAAAGGGCTTGAACTTGCCCAATAAGTTCAATCACAATTTACTCTCGGTAGACAACAGTCAACAGCGGAAAATTAAAAATGGAAGTAAATAAACAAATGAAATCTGGCGATTTGTTTAATAAACGAATTGACATGTCCAAAGTAAAACTGGACGACGTAAAAACAAAAATTAACCAAAAAATCTGCAAAATTTTTCAAATAAAAAAATTTATTTACAACGAATTGAAATTAGAACAATTTATCAGTCCGATGAAGATGCATATACATATCACTGAATTTCTGAATGGTCCTCTGGTGAGGGAATTCATGTGCGAATTATGGCCAATTTTGTTAGAGGCTGAAGAGAGTGCTGCAGCCATACCAAATCTTTCTATGGAAACGAAGAGAGATGAAATTTTAAACAAAGTAATCAAAACTACACTTCGAAAAGACGCCGAACGGTTTCAATCTCAATCCAGAAAACAAGACAACATTGTGGATGGCGGAAAAGAATTACTAGTATCTCCCAACACTTTCGCTTCCACTCTTAAACCACAGGGACACATCGACATTGAAAATGATATTAAGCATCATGAAATAATTGATGAATCTGCATCGCTTTCTCAGCTAACTAATAGCCAAAATAGTGGTACGGTAACTAGCACAAAACTAGAACAAAAGCAATCACTAGTACCAACTATCACATTTGGTTCCACCCTTAAACCAAAACAACGCATCAGCAGGGTGAATGGGGAAAAGGAACGACTAGTACCACATACCACTTTCGCTTCCACCCTTAAACCACAGGGACACAACGATATTGAAAAGGATATCAAGTATCGCGAAAAATGTGATGAATCTGCATCGCTTTCTCGGTCCACTAATAAACAAAATAGTGGTACGGGAATGAGCTCAAATGCGGAACAAAAGCAACATTTAAACTCCAGCACTCTAAGCACAAAGAAACAACAGCCAGAGAAGGAAAACAATAAAAATTCTATTAACAGTCATGTACCTAAACTGGACAAGTCTGTATCAATCTGTAGCACAAAAGTAGAACAAAAGCAACCACTTGTACCACCTTATACTACCCTTAAACCACAACAACGCATCAGCATGTTGAATGGAGGAAAACAACCAATAGTACCTTCTAAAACTTTCAGTTCCGTGCTTAAACGTATCGACAAAGGACGTATCGACATATCCAAAGTAAAATTGGACGTTTTGAAGCCGTGGATAAGCAAGAAAATTACCGATATTTTGCAGAGAGAAGATAATGCTGCAGTAGAGTTCGTGTATAATAAATTAAAACAGGAGAAAATGCTTTGTCCACAGAAATTACAGATCAGAATTGCTGGATTTCTAAACGGTGGCAAAGCACAGAAATTTGTATGTGAATTATGGCCACTTTTGTTATCAGCTCAACTGTGTGAAAGTGGAATACCAGCTGAACTGAAACAGCAGCAGAATGATGAAAATGTAAGAATTGAAAAGGATATTAAGTATGACGGATCTGCATCGCTTTCTCAAACCACTAATAGCCAAAATAGTGGTGCGGCAATTTGCACAAAACCAGCACAAAAGCAACATTTAACCGCCAGCACTTTAAGCTCAAAGAAACAACAGCCAGATAAGGAAAATAATAAAAATTCCATTACCGTTGAAAATCAATTATCCAAACAGGGCAAGTCCGGATCAAAAGATAATGAAACTGATAGCAAGCGTTCCGCGGATTGTCCTTCAAAATCCCGTGATACAGAACGTAGCCTTAGTTCAAGATTCACTTCACATACGAAATCATGTGCTAACTCTGTAGAAAATCATTCACAAAAATTAAGTGCTATCAACAACAAAAATCCAGAAAATCAAAGTAGTCAGAACAAAGATGGCACAGGTGTGGTGACATGCGGCTTAGGCGGTTTCGCAAGCAATTGTATGTATTCCCCCCAACAGAAAGCTGCAAATGCTAGTTCACAGGATCAACATCCTTCTACACCAGTTCGAGCATTTTTGTTAGAAAATTGTGCAGAAATGAATGAATTCTTAAAACAATGGGATGAAGTACCCGATAAACAAACAATTCTATTGTCAAACAAATTTATATATCCCGATGAAAAGAATATTGAACAACAAAAAAACACCACTCTGTTGCCAGCATCATCTGTTAGAAAATCAGATCATAAACAACAAAAACGCAATATTGACTTTGATAAGGTAGTTAAAGCAGAAGAGGAAGTAAAAGCTGCTCGCGAACTACAATCACGTAAACGTTCACACTCGACAATGATTAATGAGAGCAAAAAGGCGAAAAATAATTCCTCCGATAAGGATGACCGACAGCCAGCTAAGAAGAAACAGACAAAGGCAAAGAAATCCTCATCGAAACGCAGTTCAGACAAAGACTCCTCATGGAAGGCAGAAGCTAAATCAACAGAAAAAGTGGACCACATGAAATGTAACAACGAGATGAAAAAACTTGAATTTGATCTTTTTGGCAGTATCAGTAGTGATGAAGAAGAATGCAGTCCGGAACAATCTTCTGCGAGAAATTCAGAAGCTGTAACTAATCAGCACAACAGAGAAATAAGCACCCTTGAGCTTGATCTTTCCATCAGTAGTGATGAAGAAGATGTCTAAAGTACAATTGACAAAGAAGATTAACTTTCTGCAATAAGAATAATGGTATAGGTCGACGCTCACGAAGTGTCTAATTTTAGAAAAAATTTTTTAAATTATTTTGTAATCAATTTGTATAAGTTTTGTATTAAATATCGCATGACAATGTTTCTAATTTTTATTGAAAATTATCCTTACTTGTAATCTATTTTAAATGAAAACATTAAGCAAATCATCATAGAAATCATAATTAAAATAAAATTAAAATTAAAAATGTATTCAATGCTTTAATTTAATTAACGTGGTAAGAGTAGGGGAGATGATCTTGTACTCACAACTAAAAATTGTTTATTTCAATGGACGTTACTGAGTCTAGTATCGACAGAAGAAATCATTGTTTTTTTACCTTAAATATTTGATTACTTTGTTGCATATTGTAGGTACTTACATTGTATACATATAGAGCCATAATCGCAAAAATTATCTCAAGCGACAAAAACGACATTTCACAGGGGAAGGTTTTTATTATTTATTTCCTGTGCAAATTAAGTTAGAAAGTTAAACAGTTTTTTGTTATAAATTCATAACGGTACAGAGTGTGACCCTTAAATTTTTATAGATGATGCAAATGATGCCAATGAATTTCTTTATTACAAACAACGATATATGAAGAATATGTCGCTTGAGATATTTTTGCGGTTATGGCTCGCTATGTACGTCATTAAATCAGTAATTTCTTTATTTATTTCAGTTTTCAAAATATTAAGAGAGAGTAAATACAACTTACCGGAAATCAGTCCGCGATGTTTCTCGACTTAATAGCTGTCTTTGTTAAAAAGATTTCTTAAAATTGCGCTTTGGAAACATTTTTGTTTATTTTATTTCGATTTTATTAAAAATAGAATCTAATATAACGGCGGAGTAGAAGAGTTTGCGTTGTAGTCTCTTATAATTGTAGGGCATATTAAGTTCAGGTTAGATTAGATTAGTTTAGCGTGTAATTTGACGCTCACAAGCATGTTCTCTCTGTGGACCATTGTGCCACCAAGTGTGCAATCCCCTCTCATGATCCGTTAACGGGGAACTTGAACCACGGCGAGCTCCAAATAAAACCGGCCAGTTCCCTTAGTGGCACGGACGCCACCATACTTAGATCTTCAAACGTTCATAACAGGTCTTATACTGACTCGGTTTATCACGCTAACTTCTACAGTAGTCCTCGTTGGGATAGATCAAACTTGTCAGCGAAACTGGCAATAGCGCAGTATTCTGTTAGAATGCTAACTCTTTCCTTGTCGAACTCAAGAGAATTGTAGTTTTTAAATTCGGCAATCAGGTATGTATATTGGACCACCCATGGATCGTTCAATACCATGCTACTTTTTTCAATTTGGAAAAGTATTTTTGTATAGGCGCGTATATCCCTTCCATCGTTTCCTCCGTAGACATCACTGATTCTTTTCAGTTCGTCCGTCTTTTCGTTAACATCTATGTCACAGTGGCCTGGAACCCAGCAGAAGCGGGTGTTATGTCGTTATACAGTGTTATACAGTGTAGAGAGGGATCCCAGCGCTTTGATTACTGTCCACACACGCGATCAATTTGGACGGAACTGAGTGCAGCTTGTTCAATATCAAGAATCTACGCCTGAAATACGCTGGCCTGGTTAGGTAATCTATAAGACCCGTTTAGTGCTACTATATGTAAATCAAGTTTTACGTTCCACATTCCGTCACCGATGTCAGCTTCAGCAACCCATTCTTCCCTTATGAGAATGTGTATTTTGTATTTACGTTCGATAACAGTCTCTAGTAGCATGGTATTCACATCGTGTGCGATTTGCTTCAACTTCGTGCAGTATGGAAGCGTGGTTCACTCTTTAATCTAGTTTTGCTAGGTGGATCGTTAGATGATAGCTGATCCATATATAGTTACCCTCTGCGAATATGTACGTACTAAGTGTACTGGCGAAGAATGACTCACTTCTAATCTTTCTGAAGAAGTAATGCTCGTTGTTAAAGTTATGCGAATTATTGGAAATGGATTAAAGCTTTTTAATTTTATAAATTTGAAAATCCTTAAATTTGAAAATGGCTTCTCCAGACTTTAAAACTGAATTACTTGCAATTGAATTCAAACACCAGGCCACTTAAATTTCTGACAATATCGCAAATTACATGCCACAGCTTCTTTAAAATAGATAGATAGATTGTTGGCAGAAGCGGTTTTACACGAAAATCAAAAGACTTGGACTTATTTGACCGCCCTTGTAAATAAGTATCTTAAATAAATCATGCTATGTTTTAAACGATCCTTTAACCCTCTCATGCCCGAATTAAAATGCGCTTGGCTAAAATTTTTTTGAGTAGACATATAAGATAGAGTTGAACTCAATATCAACTGACAAAAATTTCAATGTCCTAGGTGTCCTGGTTTAAGAGCTACAGGATGTTGCGTATATACAACATTGGGCAATGGTGTTATAAATTTCAATACAAGTTGATTTTTTTTTTCAAATGCCGTTTATTTCAATCTATGTATGGAAGGATACAAAACAATATTTTTGAGGATTGGAGCACAAGTGCACATTGCATCTTCTGCATTTACAGCTTGGCAACCCATAGCCTACATCTGCCCCTTGTTCCCTATTCCGTCCAATGATTATAACCATCAAATCGTAGGGATTTTGCAGACTGTGCAACATATGCTCTTTTATAGGGGATTGATTCAGAACCCGTAGAAGGAGCTGGTGATGATGGGGTCGATGGAGAAGGTGATGAAGTTCCCGAATTCTTGTCAAATTGTCAAAAGGAGTGATGATGGACGACCTCTCTTTTTTGCGACAACTATAGTTTGACTTGTACAATTCAAGCATCATGTCCGCAAGATCAACACCTCCCATGTGCTTGTTGTAGCATTCTACTATACCTGAACGAGGTATAGTTATAAAATTCTTGTCTTTGCGGCACCGTCTCTTGCATTCACTCATAGGGTTCTTACCTGCATAGTTTGAAACTAGTTGTACACTCTTATTATCATCTTCTTCTTATTCATTTTCCTCGTCAGCCGAATCATCCCAATCAAATTTGGCAAATTTTTCAATTTCAGACTGAGTCAGACCTCTTGGGCTCTTAAAAATAAGTTTTTATTTTTCGAAACTTGCCATAATAGACCAATGTTGCATATACGCAACACTACATTTAAAAAATTATTACAGACAAACTAAATAATATTTTTATGCCGGGTTTTTCTAAATTACTCACCTACCTCTCATTATTTAGTTCTGAACTTGGTTTTAGGATGACTTAATTATATTGATGTTTTTTTTAACACTTTTTTAACAAGGTTTTTTTGCAAAATGAATTTGTCAACTTTGCTCTCGGGAGAATAGCTACTAACTGAACACTTGCACAATTGGCTACCAACCAATTAGCTGTAAGCTTAAACAACACATGAGGCTATATTTTTGCGAAAGAATCAAAAAAAAATATTTAAAATTGAGGAAGTTAGATGCTCATAAACACAATGTTGCATATACGCAACATCGGGCATGAGAGGGTTAATATTTCTAAAGTCAGTGCACTGATAATATTTTCTACAAGACTATTGTCTTCAATGCAGTGTCTCTTGAAAGCTGTATGTCTAATTAAGTTTTCCTCTTCGGTATTTATTAATCCGTTAAACACAATTTTAGAAACTTTTAATATGAAGGGTTTCATAACAAAGTAGAAGCATTACTTTAGTAGGAGCTTTACATCATTATTAATTTACAAAGTAGAACCCTGAAGAAAGCCGTCTCTGACACAACTGTACCCCAATCTATAGTTGGGTTGTTTGTTTAGCAAAACCCAAGGTTACGCAAGGGTAGCAAAAAATATGGTCATATTTTGGTAAACCAATTTCGTTGGAAAAACAGTGTTGTAAAGTAATTAAAATCAATAACAAGATGAGTCAGATTGTTTGTTATGTGTTATAAAAAAATATTGAAATATTCTAAAAATAATATCAGGTATTGACCTTTTCTTTAAGAGGTACCTGTCTGCACATGCATGCCCTGCCAAGTCGCAAACGATAACAACAACAAACACCCCAGATAGGTAGACTCACATGAGCATAAGAGCACATCCCAATTTTTCTATCATTTAATTGTTTGCGATTTCAAATATATTCTCTTGGAATTTTTAAATAGTTTATAATGGCACCCGTTCCATCCCGAAAGCAGCTCTGTAAAGAACCCATTACATAAGGCCCAGCCATGAAAACTTAGTGTACCATACGTGCTTTTTGTACACCGTCAATCGTTAAGTAAGGCAAATGCAGGAGTTTTAAGCAAAGTCTGACCGAAAGAACAAGAAAAATAATGGTTTTCACGATGTATGTATATGCATGGGAGTGATTTTTTTTTTTTTCATTTTTTAAACTGTAGCCTTTGATGTTTTGACCCGTCATTTTTTAGGTAAACTTTCTTTGTTCTTTAGATTTCTTTTGTACATTCCAAGTTATTCTTTAGAAAATCTTATTCATTTTAAAGGGGAAAAAATTCATTGATTGATGATTGCTGTATCGAGTATTTCATTACATTTTTGAGTACGAAATAACTTGTTAATCATGAAAATTGAAAAGATCAGAGTTAATACAGAGTGTACCAGGGAGCATATTGGTTTTAGGATGTCTTAGAACGCTTTGATTACACTTAAAAGAATAATTATGGATAGAAAAGATATAATTGCTAGAGTAAGTTCTGATAGAACTCCCTTTTCGTAGGTAATATTTAGGAAAATAGCAGGAAGGGGAAAGTAAAGAGAGGCAAAGACTCTTCTTCTTACAAAGTCATGCATCAGACTCAGATTCAAGAATACCTATCATACTGTAGAATACCAAGTCAACTGTAGATTGAGGTACAGTTGTCTCAAACGATTTTCTTCAATTTTTCTCCTACTTTGTTATTAAACCCTTATTCCATATTAATAGTTTAACAGATTAATAAATACCGAATAGGAAAACGTAGTTAAAATACATTTAAAAGACAGAGCTATCAAAACGACAGTTTTCTAAAAAATATTACTCAGCTTAGGAATCTTAAACATTTTTTAGAACATAAGATGACTTATTTACTAGGGCGGTCAAATAAGTCAAACACTCTTAACTTATCCAATATCCTAACTATAAGACCGCTTCGGCCAGTATGCTGCAGTCAAGTTTTAAATAAGCTGCGGCTTATACTTTGTGTTTGTGTGTGTTGGCAGCAATGTAGGTGGCATGGTATTTGTTGAATTCAATCCCGAGTAATTCAGAGAAGCCAAAAGAAAATAGTCGCAATGATTTCCAAATTTATAAAATTTGAGCTGGCGATTGAACTTGCTCGTGAACGCCAAGCTAACCGCTAACATAATCTTACCTAAACTGCACTTAACATACTGTACATTTATAAGAAACTAAAACGCAAGCAAAAAGTACAAACTCTTGAGCTCCGCCGTTATATTAGATTCTATTTCAAATAAAATCCAAATATTGTAAAATAAACAAAAATGTTTCCAAAATTAATTTTTGAGAATTCTTTTTAACAAATTAAATAATTATTCGAATTATATTTGTTAAATAATTTAAAATGTTTTACTTAAATTAAAAGCTTTATTTTTATTTATTTATTTATTAATTACAATACAATTACAAATTATATTCTAATTATATACGAGCTGAGTAACTTTGACCATGTGCTCGGTGTAGTGTCACAGACCAGAGTCTCTGGTGGGAATCGAACCCACAACTCTCACGCTAATAGTCTAGCACACTACCCACTGGACTACCAGGGCGCTCTTAAAAGTTTTAAATTTTAAATTCTATTCGAATTTCAACCGCCGGACTAAGTAGGGTGACCATGAGGAACAAAGTAGTACGTTACTGATTTCCGATAAGTTGTAATTATTCTCTCTTAATATTTTGAAAACTGTTTACAATAATTTTTTTTTTTTTTTTTGGAAAACCAGCGCTCAGGGGATGGCCCCTACTCATGCAGTGCATTGTGCGGGTTTAAGAAAATAGGTTATAGGAAGGTGGAAAGAGGGAGTAGTGTTTGTGGACATTTGATTTAAATTTACCAATATCGTAACTGACGGGAAAAACTTCCGCAGGAAGATCATTCCACAAGCGAGCAGTGCGAGCAAAAAATGAATTTTCTCTGTAATGCATTGTGCGGTTCACTGGACAATCAACCAAAAAAGGATGTGCTCTGCGAGAGGTACGAGTACCACGTAAAAATATGTGATTTTCGGGAACCAAGCCCCTTATCTCTCGAGAACACCTCCCATTATAGTACCGATAGAACAATGAAACACACGCCACATTGCGACGATGCTCCAACGAATCAATAGAGTTGGATACCCTACTGTCATTAATAAGCGCCTTCGCCCTCTCCTGTACGCGGTCGAGAAGCTTCAAAATAGACTTTGAAGCACCGTCCCATACATGAGAGTTGTACTCCATCCTAGGTCGGATAAAGGTCCTGTAAATAGTAAGAAGGTCGTATGGAGTGAAGTATTTTCTGCACCGTTTCAAAAAACCAAGGCACTCGACAAATGTGATCGTTCCAACGAGCATCACAACTAATTCTCATGCCCAGAACATCAAGAGCATCCGCCTCTTCAATATATACATTACCCATAGATACAGATGACAGAACACCAGCACCAGCATCACGCCGGTGTGTCAAAAAACAACATTGGGTCTTGCGCGCATTAAAATCGACCCTGTTCGCGCGGCCCCACTCAGAGATTGTTATCAGGTCATTTGTGAGTGCGTCATTCATGTTCGACCTCCTTGCCCCAATCTCCAAAAGGCTCGGCCTCCGATCAAATGAATATGAATGACAAATGTTGCTGTCATCCGCAAAAGAGTAAATAGGATTCGAAGTAATAGATAGAAGATCATTAAGAAAAATAAGAAAAAGAGTAGGAGAAAGAACAGAGCCCTGCGGCACCCCTGAATTTATCCTGAACTCGTCGGAAAAGACGCCATCTATAACCACTCTAATAGTGCGATCTTTGAGAAAGCTCGATATAAATCGAGAGAAGTGACTACCGACACCAAAAGCAATTAACTTCGCCACCAGAGCCTCATGCCAGACCCTATCAAACGCCTTTGAGATATCCAGAGCTACAACCTTGGCCTCACCAAAGCGGTGAATGGAACCATTCCACCTTTCGGAGAGTAACGCCAAAAGGTCTCCAGTAGAGCGCCCTTTACGGAAATCGTACTGACGATCATTTAGCAAACCGTTAGACTCTAAATACCTCACAAGGTGGTGATTAATCATGCTCTCCATCACTTTCGAAAGAGCAGAACAAACAGCAATTGGGCGGTAGTTTTCAGGGTTATTAGCCTCACCCTTTTTGGGGATTGGCGTGACATTAGCAAGCTTCCAGCATGAAGGAAAAATACCGGCACGATACGACAAACAGAAAAGCTTAGCTAATGGACGGGCCAGCGTCGAAGAGCACTGTTTCAAGACCAGTGCTGGTATACCATCCGGCCCAGAAGACTTGTTCACGTTGAGATCCGCAAGAACCCTCTTAACCGCCCTGGCTCGAAAGAATATACTAGGCATAGTCACTGATACTCTTTCAAGTTCGGGTAGTGGTTGAGTGCTCGCCGGCAGGTGAGAGTTACCTGCAAACAATCCAGCTAAAAGGTTCGCCTTCTCAACCGGGTCCGTAAATGTTTTGTCATTCGTTATAAGAGTTCGAACCGAACTAGCATTATTCCGTAAACTTTTAACAAATGACAAAAAGCTCTTACCCCCCCGAGGGAAAGAAAGAACTTTAGTACGAAGACGCTGCTCGTATAAAGCTTTTTCGCGTCTCAGTACTGAGGCACACGAAGATCTCGCCTGCTTGCGTAGCAAATCAGTATGCGCACACTTGTCATTACGCCAATTACTGAATGCTTCCTCTCTGGATCTGACTGCTAGTCTGCAAGTCTGATTAAACCAAGATTTATCTCTTGATTTGATCGAAATCTTTTTGGAAGGAATAAAAGTATTCATCCCAGTTTTAATTATATTCACAACCATCTATGCTGCGGCATCGACGTTTGAGTCAAGGAAACAAAGTTTCCAAATAAAGTGCCGGAAAAAATTGTTGAGTTGATCCCAACGTGCTTTCCCGTAGTTAAATACAGAGCGTTTCGTAGCCGTAGGTGAAACCTCACGAAGTCGGGAGAACGGAAAAGAGGCAGAGATGGTACAATAATCAGAATTACCGAGAGGTGCTAAAACCTTAACTTCATACTTATCTGGATGTGAAGTAAGAAAAAGGTCGAGTGTATTATTTTGGTGCCCATCAACACACGATATATGTGTTGGTTCATTCACTAGTTGTGCAAGGAGATTATGCGCGGAAAACAACTCAACGTATTGGCCTTCAGGAGTCGTGCGACTCGAATGGTGGAGCCAGGATGAATTATGAACATTGAAATCACCAGCAACAACAATTTCACTGTTCGGATAATCCTCCATGATCCTAGTTATGGAGTCAGAAAGAGCGTCGAAGCCAGATATGGTAACCTCTCTTTCCGCGTTTGGACTTCTATAAAGAAACCCGAAGTGCAAAAGATGTGCCTTGATTTTGAACTTAACCCAAAGACAGTTAAATTCTGCATCATACATGCCAATTGATTGCTGGCACTGGTACACAACTTCATTGCGAATGTACATAGCAAGACCCCGATGAAAATTAAAAAGGGATAGTAAGTGATACCCAGGGATATGAAAATCCTGTGGATCAGCATCCCCAGATACCTGGGTTTCACATAAGGCGAAAACATCCGGCCTATGGACACAAATGTGAGCATAGACAGAGAAAAAATTTGCCCTCAGACCCCGCACGTTACAAAAATCGATGCGAAAGCGACCCGCCATTACGATAAGGAACAATTGAAAATCAAACGCCCTACCTCAAGATGCGAATGGCAAGGAAACGAGTTGCTGCTTAGGTTAGGTTAGGTTAGAGGACGTGTACTTGTCCATTGTGACAAGTACAGTACCCGGAGGTCGAATTGACCCATTGTACAACGTCCTAGCTTCTCGAGTTGCTGCTAGGTGACTATAAAATGGCCAGTGCCATACCTTCACCATTAGACAGTCTACAGCAATCGTCCCCAAGAAGCCCGCATTATAAGGTTATTTGAGTTCAAGGGTGAAGGATAGAAATGAAAAGGAAAATGCACCGCCTATGGGTACCATAAAAGCCCCAAGTGTGGCCCATAAATGTCCCTTCAAATCCACGGAACACTAAACAACGCCGCGATTGCCAATTCTCTTTGTCCAAAAACTGTAGTTTGTTGCTATTGTCTTATTAATATTTAAGTTATTGCGGTTAAGTGTTTGTAATAGGTTTGTATGTAATAGGTTATTTTTAATAGGTTATTTTCAATAAATATTCCGTTTGATGGTGTTGTTGTTTAAAAACTGTAATTCCTGAACGCGAAATTGTTATTGTTTTGATTTTGTTTTATTTTAATTTTGTTTTTTCTTTTCAATTTTAGCACTTTTAGTTTCTTGTTATTGTCTTATTTGTATTTAAATTATTGCGTTTGGTGGTGTTGTTGTTTAAATTGTAATTGAGTAAAAATAGACGGACGACACAAAATAGACGGACATTGCGAATATGACTGTACACGACGGATGACAAATTACTACTCAAAGGAATGACTTATTTAATGGAGTACATATGTATACAATGTAAATACCTATACCATAAAACAAAGTAATCGAATATTTAAGGACAGGAAACACTGATTTCTTCCGTGAATGCTAAACTCAGTGACGACCATTGAAACAAACAATTTTCAGTTGTGAGTGCAAAAGTATTTCAAATAAAACCCTCTCTTCCCCCTTTAATTGAAATGAAAATATTGAATACATTTCATTTACATGATTTCTTTGATGATTTGCTTAATGTTTTCACTTAAAATACATTACAAATAAAGAATTAAATTGAAAAAGAAAATATTTTTATTTATAAATTTGTTATAATTTAAACTTAAACTTACAAAATTATTAATTTATACATCAATTTCTAATAAAAATTAAAAACATTATCACGATATTTAATACAAAACTTATACAACTTTTGACTATAAATAATGCATTTTTTATTTAAATTATTTATATGATTTCCTTAAAATACATTAAAAATAGATTACAAATAAAGAATAAAAGAATTATAGAATTAAATTGAAAAAGAAAATATTTTTATCTTAAATTTATTTTAATTTAAACTTTACCTTAATTTTCAATAAAAATTAAAAACATTGTCATGCGATATTTAATAGAAAACTTGTACAACTTATGACTATAAATAATAAATTATTTTTTTTAAAATATACACTTCGTGAGTTTCGTCCATTATTTTTATTTTCGAAAGTTAATCTTCCTTGTCAAGGATATTTTAAAAATCTTCTTCATCGCTACTGATAGCAAGATCAGCCTCAAGGGTACTCATTTCTGCGTTGTGCTGATTCGTTACAGCTTCTGAATTTCTTGCAGGAAGTTGGTCAGAACTGCGTTCTTCTGCATCGCTACTGATACTGACATAATGATCCCATTCAAGTTTGTTCAATACTTTCTTCGAAGTATCTTCATCTACACGGCATTCTTCTTCATCGCTATCACAACTACCAAAAAGCTCCAGCATACGTTCTCTCATTGCTTTGCTGTACTTCTTGTGGGTTTTCTTTTTACTTGCTTCAGCTTCTGGCTTCCTTGAGGAGTCCTTGTCCGAACTGCTTTTCGATGAGGATTTATGTGCCTTTGTCTGTTCCTTCTTAGATGGCTTTTGTTCATCTTTATTGGAGGACTTATTTTTCGACTTTTTGCTCTCATTAATCATTGTCGAGTGTGTACGTTTATGTGATTGTAGTTTAGTGGCAGCTTTCACCTCGGCATCATTATCGCTACCACGTTCTAAGCTCTGACTTTCTGTTAGTTCGCTGTTGCTAGCATCACTAGCACTTAATCTCTGTGGTGGATTTTCTGCCGGCTTAGAAAATGATTTCGTATGTGATGAGAGAGTGATAGTGGTTTGTTTTTCACTTTTTGTTGCATCAGGATATACAAATTTGTTTGACAACAGAATTGTTTCTTTATCGGGTGCTTCACTCCAATGACGCAAAAATTCATCCATTTCTGCACAATTTTCTAACAAAAATTCTCGAACTGGTGTTGAAAGATGATGATCCTGTGAAATAGCATTTGCATCTTCCTTTTGGGGGGAATACATACAAATGTTTGCAAAACCGCCTAAGCCGCATGTCACCACTCCAGTAACACCACATTCACAACTGTGATTTTCTGAATGTTTGCTGTTGTTAGCACCACTAGCACTTAATTTTTGTGAATGATTTTCTACAGCCTTAGGACATGATTTCGTTTGTGAAGGCAAAGTCGTGTTTACTGATTCTTCAACGCCATTGCTAATAATTTTTTCACCAGGATATATGAATTTTTTTGAGATCATAATTGTTTCCTTTTCTGGAGTTTTGTGCCAGTCGTTCAAAAAATCGTTCATTTCTGCACAATTTTGTAACAAAAATTCTCGAACTGGTGTAGAAGGATGTTGATCCTCTGAACTTACATGCTTAGTCTCTTTCGGAAACTTTTGGCCGTCTGAGCCGTTTGAACCATATGTCACCACACCTGTACCATGATCGTTACCACCTTCACAACTCTGACTTTCTGGATGTTTGCTGTTGATAGCACCACTAGCTCTTAATTTTTGTGTTTGATTTTCAACATGTTTAGAATGCGATTTCATACCTGAAGTGAATCTTGAACTATGGCTACATTCTTTATCACTGGATTGCGAAGTACAATCTTCGGAATGCTTGTTTGATTTGTTTTTATCAATTTGATTATCTTTATGTGCTCCAGACTTGCTCTGAATAGATAATGGATTTTCAATATTGATGGAATTTTTATTGTTTTCCTTATCTGGCAGTTGTTTCTTTGAGCCTGGTGGGGTGCTGATGGTTAAGTGTTGCTTTTGTTCGGCATTTGTGCTCATTCCCGTACCAATATTTTGGCTATTAGTTGACCGGGAAGTCGATGCAGATTCATGATGTTTTTCGTGATGCTTAATATCGATGCCCTCCCTGAGGTTTAAGAGTGGAAGCGAAAGTGGAACGTGGTACTAGTGGTTGTTTTGCGCCATTCACCCTGCTGATGCGTTGTTTAGGTTTAAGGGTAGAACCATAAGTGATAGGTGGTACTAGTGGTTGCTTTCGTTCTGGTATTGTGCTAATTACCGTACCACTATTTTGACTATTAGTTAACCGAGAAAGCGGTGCAGATTCATCATGTATTTCGTGATTCTTAATATCCTTTTCAATGTCGATGTGGCTCTGTGATTTAAGAGCGGAGTTGAAAGTGGTAGGTGGTACTAGAGATTGTTTTGCGCCAGTCACCATGTTACCTTGTTTTCTGAATCGAGGATGTGAACTAGATTTAGATCGTTTGCAGTCTTTTTGAAGTTTAGTTTGAATAACTTTCTTTAAAATTTCATCTTTCTTTGGTTCCATCGTTTCATTTGGTATGTCTGCAGCATTGTCTTCAGCCTCTAATAAAATAGGCCATAACTCACACATGAATTCCCTCACCAGAGGACCATTCAGAAATTCAGTTATGTGGATATGCATCTTCATCGGACTGATAAATTGCTCCAATTTCAATTCGTTGTAAATAAATTTTTTTATTTGAAAAATTTTGCAAATTTTTTGGTTAATTTTTGTTTTTACATCGTCCAGTTTTACTTTGGTCATGTCAATTCGTTTATTAAACAAATCGCCAGATTTCATTTGTTTATTTACTTCCATTTTGTATCGATTTTCCGCTGATGCTGTTTGCTGATGTTGTCTGTTGTCTACCGAGAGAAAATTGTGATTGAACTTATTGAGAAAGGTTCACGCCTTTTATAGGGAAAACCATTTTGAAAATTATGTTTTCATTAGAGCAGGTAGATTGGTTCTTACAGATATTTTAAAAATGGGTCAACCAACTACCTGCTATTTCAACAGAGCATTTTAACATATAAGGCCAGTTTAACCCTTTTATGTGAATTTGTATTTTTGCTAGAAACAGGTACCGTTAAAAGTGCACACAGCTAACAAATAGGCAGGCTTGCTTCTCTTATGTATTTCTCACATAAACATTTTAATTTATTAACTTGAATTTCAATAACAATCCCTCATGGACTGTCGTAAAAAATATATTTAAATCCTTCATTACCGTTATTAGATCAAATACTCCTCTGGTATCCGCGATTTCTGAAAATTTGGTGCCTTAACGTTAACTTTTGCGGTTGAAAAATCTCGTTGCGAATGGTGAAGCCAGAAATGCTAAGTAAGCCGAGCATTTTAAAGTCAGACAGCGTCAACATTTGAGAAAGAGTAACTAACCTACTGATCTGCTGCAGAAGAGAAACTGGATGGAAACAGTAATAGGTGGATGGGAAAAACGTTTCATGAGAGCTCCCTAAAGGAAGAAAAATAACAAAACAAATCTAGTTTATGGCCATCTTAGGCTGATAAGAAATGTATTCGATTTTCTGAACACAGTTTTTGTTCTTTGATATTGTCATTGGTAACAGCTTCTGTGGGGCTTTCATTAGGTGCATTGTTCTTGATGCTTATTTCGCTACGTTTAAGCGAAAGCTGATCTCTGGGTAAGTGTTGCATTCACCCGATAGCAACGGACGGGCGAATGCCATATCGGGGTTAAATGTTAACGTTTGTTTGTCAAAGCCAACCTTGGGGAACGAGTGTTATTTGCCCAGTAATGCCACAAGGGACGGGACACTTATTCTCGCATCAACTGGATTTTTAGTGGATGCACACATTTGGGTTACATAACTGATTAATGGAAAGAGGCGAGGGTAGTTTTCATTCGGAAGTCGAAGAAAGCGAGCCACATAACATCGAAGGACTACAGACCGATAAGACTCCCCTCGTTTTAACCTAAAAACTTTAAAGAAACTCATTGATATGTATATACGGAGTAAACTGTGAGTCAAGAACTTCGAAGCCTATTCCATGACAGACCTGACAGCATCATGCTGCTTGGTATCAGCGAAAAGAGTTTCCTGCCCAATTCCCAATGTACACTCTGGCGTTTCCTTTAGCGATATATTAATCAATGGTTTCAAGAATACATATGTTCTGATGATGCATTTTCATCACCACAGAATCTATATATTGGGCTTGACGATCACTATTCTGAAGAAGTGTACTAAGAGTGTCCTACATAAAGGCAGATATTCTTAAATGGTCTGATGCATCACTTTGTAATTTTCCAACAATTTGGTTAGGTTAGTTTAGGTTAGAGGACGTGTAATTGTCAACTGTGACAAGTACAACCCGGAGGTCGAATTGACCCATTGTACAACGTCCTAGCTTCTCACACCACTCGTGTTGTGTGCGTTAATTTTATACATGAGTGGCGGGACCTACAGCTTAAAGTCGACTCCGAACGACAGATTTTTGAGAAGCTTTTCATGGCAAATTTATTTACTCTCAGAGTTTTTGCCAGAAATCTGCTGAGAGGAAGTCGCCGAAGAAATATTTTCATATTTTCGTTTTGATGTCTGACCTGGGATTTGAACTCGGGCCTTTCGTCTAATAAGCCAACACACTAGCTACTAGACTACGACGACCCAACAATTTGGCTTGAGAAGAGTTTTTGCCACTTTTTATTTATCCTTTCAATGTTATTTTCCCAAATGGCAGAACTTATTCTAGCATTCATCTCTTTTCCATCCATAAGTGCCATCAAAGCGCTCTAAGGCATCCTAAAACCAATATGCTCCCTGGTACTTCCTATATTAACTCTAATCTATTCAACTTCTGAGATTAACAACTTATTTCGTAGTCAAAAAAAGTAATGAAATACTCGATACAGCAATCATCCATCGATGGATTTTTCCCACTTTAAAATGAATAAAATTTTCTAAAGAATAACTTGGTAAAAGTTCCGAAGAATATAGAAAGATTACTTTAAAAATGACGGATCAAAATATCAAAGACTATTCCCATGCATATACATACATACATCGCGAAAACCATAATACCTATTTCTTGTTCCTTCTGTTGCTGTTTCCTTTTCTTCATCTGCATAAATTGACAAAATCTCATGCGTGCAATATGTCGCCTCAAATTCTTTTTGAAAATGGTTTCTCGACTAAGTATCTGCAATTGTCATTTTTCATTATATTCGTGATGAGTTTTTCCGTCAGCTGCAGTTTTGTACAGGCTTTGTTTAAAACTCCTGCATTTACCTTACTTAACGTTTGACGGTTTACAAACAGCACCTATGGTACACGAAGCTTTGGCGGTTGGACCTTATGTAATGGGTCCTTTAAAAGGCTGCCTCTAATATTTCGAGGCAATATTTTAAGAAAATATTGTTGAAGTCGCAAAAATTTGTCACAATGCTAAGCTGTTACTGCTTGAAAAATTGTCATGCGCTTTTATGCTCATGTGAGTCTACCTAACTGGGGTATTTGTTGTTATTGTTTACGACTTGGATAGCCATGCATGTGCAGACAGGTACCTCTTAAAGAAAAGGGTCAATACCTGATATTATTTTTAGAAAATTTCAATCTTTTTTTATAACACATAACAAACAATCTGACTCATCTTGTTATTGATTTTAACTACTTTACAACACTGTTTTTCCAACGACATTGGTTTACCAAAAAATGTCCACATTTTTTTGGTACCCTTGCGTAACAAGGCAACCCAACTATAGATTGGGGTACAGTTGTGTCAGAGACGGCTTTCTTCAGGGTTCTACTTTGTAAATTAATAATGATGTAAAGCTCCTACTAAAGTAATGCTTCTACTTTGTTATGAAACCCTTCATATTAAAAGTTTATAAAACTGTGTTTAACGGATTGATAAATACCGAAGAGGAAATCTTAATTAGACACACAGCTTTCAAGAGACACTACATTGAACAGTCTTGTAAAAAATATTATCAATATACTGACCTTAGGAATATTAAAGGGTCATTTAGAACATAGCATGATTTATTTTAGATATTTATTTACAAGGGCGGTCAAATAAGTCCAAGTCATTTGATGATGCTGATGCTACTTTAAGTGGCTTGGTGTTTGAATGGAATCCCAAATATTTTAGTTTTAAGCCTCGAAGCAGCCAGAGAAAAATGGTCGTAATAATTTCCAAATTTATAATATTAAAAAGCTTTAACCCGTTTCAAATAATTCGCATAACTTCAACTACGAGCATTACTTCCTCAGAAAGATTGGAAGTCAGTCAGTTTCTCACCATACTCGCCATACTCGCAGAGGGTAACGATAGCTGGATCAGCTATCATGCAACGATCCTCTACACTGGACCAATCACCTAGGAAAACTTGATTAATGAGTGAGCCACGCTTCAATACTTTACGAAGTTGAAGCAAATCCCACAGGCTTTAGATGTGACTACATGCTAATAGAGACTGTTTTCGAACATAAATATAAAACTCACACTCTCATACGGGAAGAATGGGTTGCTGAAGCGAACATCGGTGACGGTGATATAACGATCTTCACCGGTGGCTCAAAAGTGGAATGTAAAACTTGATCTGCGGTTTATTCCGATATACTAGCATTAAACGGGTAGATAACCTAACCAAGCCAGCGTATTTAAAGCGTACATTTCTGCTATCGAAAAAGCTGCACGCACTTCCTTCGAACTTGATCATGTGTGTGGACAGTCAAGCAGTAATCAAAGCGCTGGGATTCCTCTCTACACCGTATACGTCGATATAACACCCACTTCTACTAGGTTCCGGACCACTGTGATATACATGTTAACGAAAAGACGGACGAATTGGCACAGAAAGAATCAGAGATGTCTAAGGAGGAGACAATAGAAGGGATATGCGTGCCTCTACATCAATACTTTTCCAAACTGAAAGAAGCAGCATGGAATTGAACAATACGTGGGCGATTCACTTAGCATTTCTGGCTTTACCATTCGTAACGAGATTTTTCAACCGCAAAAGTTAACGTTAAGACCCCAAATTTCCAAAAATCACGGACACCAAAGAAGTATTTGATTTGATAACCGTTATGAAGGATTTAAAAATATTTTTACAGCCCATTAGGGATTGTTATTGAAATTCAAGTTAATAAATTAAAATGTTTTCTTTTTTACTACTAAGAAGGAAAACAGCTGCCATTGGTTGAAATTAGTGGCTGCAGAAAGTCTAGGTACTGTTTTCTCCTAATCTTTTTTAGGAACACTTTTTTAAATTAATTAAATTATAATTTAAATTCCTATTAAATTGGGCACTGAATAAGTTTTCTTTTCGAACTCACGAAGACCAAAACCAATTAAAGAAAAAGACCGGTCGATATTGTTTCTAATGATCAACTGAATTCTTATTTCTTTATTTTCTTAAGTCTAACATATAATAATCTATCTTAATACTAACGGTTCAAGGACATTCAGCAACTCCGTTGCTTTGTCTGTCCTTGAACCTTATTCTATATTATTTATTCATTAACCTTAACGCTATTTATTTATATTATTCTTATTTTTATTAAGGTAGTTCCTATTTATAAAATTTGTATTATTAGTTAATTATTATGAATTCATTTTATTGTTATTATATTATATATGTATGTATATTAAGTATGTATTATTTATATGTTATGTTATATATATGTATATTATATGCTAT
Source organism: Sarcophaga caerulescens (assembly GCA_927399465.1). NCBI lineage: Eukaryota > Metazoa > Arthropoda > Insecta > Diptera > Sarcophagidae > Sarcophaga > Sarcophaga caerulescens. Next base: position 87,121,152 of record OV656867.1, on the reverse strand, counting down.
ATATATATGTGTTATGTTATGTTACATATATGTTGTTGTGTTATATATATGTTTTAGATGTGGCCCAACAGGTACCTTGCCAAGCTTGCCTATTTGTTAACTGTGTGCACTTTCTCTACTCTGTTGAAAGAGTAGGTAGCTGGTTGACCCTCTGTGAAACATCTGTAAGAACCATCTACCTGCTCTACCGAAAACACAAATTTTCAAAATAGTTTCCGCCTATAAAATTGCGTGAACTTGCCCAATAAGTTCAATCACAATTTTCTCTCGGTAGACAACAGACAACATCAGCAAACAGCATCAGCGGAAAATCGATACAAAATGGAAGTAAATAAACAAATGAAATCTGGCGATTTGTTTAATAAACGAATTGACATGTCCAAAGTAAAACTGGACGACGTAAAAACAAAAATTAACCAAAAAATCTGCAAAATTTTTCAAATAAAAAAATTTATTTACAACGAATTGAAATTAGAACAATTTATCAGTCCGATGAAGATGCATATCCACATAACTGAATTTCTGAATGGTCCTCTGGTGAGGGAATTCATGTGCGAATTATGGCCCATTTTGTTAAAGGCTGAAGAGAGTGCTGCAGCCATACCAAATCTTTCTATGGAAACGAAGAAAGATGAAATTTTAAAGAAAGTAATCAAAACTAAACTTCGAAAAGATGGTGAAGGACCTCTATCTCGATCCAGAAAACAAGGCAACTGGGTGAATGGCGCAAAACAACCACTAGTACCTCGTACCACTTACGCTTCAGCTCTTAAACCACAGGGACTTATAGACATTAAAAAGGATATTAAGCATCATGAAATACATGATGAATATGCATCGCTTTCTCGGTTAACTATTAGCCAAAATAGTGGTACGGTAATTAGCACAAAACCAGAACAAAAGCAACCACTAGTACCATCTATTACTTTTGGTTCCACACTTAAACCAAAACAACGTATCAGCAGGGTGAATGGCGCAAAACAACCACTAGTACCACGTACCACTTTCGCTTCCACCCTTAAACCTCATCATGAATCTGCGTCGACTTCCCGGTCAACTAATAGCCAAAATATTGGTACGGGAATGAGCACAAATGCCGAACAAAAGCAACACTTAGCCATGAGCACCCCACCAGGCTTAAAGCAACAACTGCCAGATAAGGAAAACAGTAAAAATTCCATCAATATTGAAAATCAATTTTCTAAACAGAGCAAGTCTGGAGCACATAAAGATAATCAAATTGATAAAAACAAATCAAACAACAATTCCGGAGTTTGTCCTTCGCAATCCCGAATGCATAGTTCAAACTCCACTTCAGATATGCAATCGCATTCTAAACATGTTGATAATCAAACACAAAAATTAAGTGCTACTGGTGCTATCAATAGTGAACAACCAAAAAGTCAGAGTTATAAACGTGGTAGCGATCATGATGCAAGTGTGGTGGCATATGGTTTAAACGGCTCAGATCGGCAAAAGTTGCACAAAAAGCCAGAGAATGTAAGTTCACAGGATCAACATCCTTCTACACCAGTTCGAGAATTTTTGTTACAAAATTGTGCAGAAATGAACGATTTTTTGAACGACTGGCACAAAACTCCAGAAAAGGAAACAATTATGATCTCAAAAAAATTCATATATCCTGGTGAAAAAATTATTAGCAATGGCGTTGAAGAATCAGTAAACACGACTTTGCCTTCACAAACGAAATCATGTCCTAAGGCTGTAGAAAATCATTCACAAAAATTAAGTGCTGGTGGTGCTAACAACAGCAAACATTCAGAAAATCACAGTTGTGAACGTGGTGTTACTGGAGTGGTGATATGCGGCTTAGGCGGTTTTGCAAACATTTGTATGTATTCCCCCAAAAGGAAGATGCAAATGCTATTTCACAGGATCATCATCCTTCAACACCAGTTCGAGAATTTTTATCACAACATTGTGCAGAAATGAATGAATTTTTGCGTCATTGGAGTGAAGCACCCGATAAAGACACAATTCTATTGTCAAACAAATTTGTATATCCCGATGCAACAAAAAGTGAAAAACAAACCATTATCACTCTCTCATCACATACGAAATCATTTTCTAAGCCGGCAGAAAATCCACCACAGAGATTAAGTGCTAGTGATGCTAGCAACAGCGAACTAACAGAAAGTCAGAGCTTAGAACGTGGTAGCGATAATGATGCCGAGGTAAAAGCTGCCACTAAACTACAATCACATAAACGTACACACTCGACAATGATTAATGAGAGTAAAAAGTCGAAAAATAAGTCCTCCAATAAAGATGAACAAAAGCCATCTAAGAAGGAACAGACAAAGGCACATAAATCCTCATCGAAACGCAGTTCGGCGAAAGACTCCTCAAGGAAGCCAGAAGCTGAATCAAGTAAAAAGAAAACCCACAAGAAGTACAGCAAAGCAATGAGAGAACGTATGCTGGAGCTTTTTGGTAGTTGTGATAGCGATGAAGAAGAATGCCGTCTAGATGAAGATACTTCGAATAAAGTATTGAACAAACTTGAATTGGATCATTATGTCAGTATCAGTAGCGATGCAGAAGAACGCAGTTCTGACCAAATTCCTGCAAGAAATTCAGAAGCTGTAACGAATCAGCACAACGCAGAAATGAGTACCCTTGAGGCTGATCTTGCTATCAGTAGCGATGAAGAAGATTTTTAAAATATGCCTGACAAGGAAGATTAACTTTCTAAAATAAAAATAATGGACGAAGCTCACGAAGTGTATATTTTTAGAAAAAAAAAATGTATTATTTGTAGTCATAAGTTGTATTAAATATCGCATGACAATGTTTTTAATTTTTATTAAAAATTGATGTAATTAATGAGTAGTTTTCAAGTTTAAATTAAAATAAATTTAAGATAAAAATATTTTCTTTTTCAATTTAATTCTATAATTCTTTTTAACTGTAATCTATTTTGAATGCAATTTTAAGGAAATCGTATAAATAATTAAAATAAAAAATGTATTGCTTGTAGTCATAAGTTGTATAAATTTATATTATATTTATATATTATTTATATCATGATAATGTTTTTAATTTTTATTAAAAATTGATGTATAAATGAATAATTTTGTAAGTTTAGGTTTAAATTATAACAAATTTATAAATAAAAATATTTTGTTTTTCAATTTAATTCTTTATTTGTAATGTATTTAAAGTGAAAACATTAAGCAAATCATCAAAGAAATCATGTAAATGAAATGTATTCAATATTTTCATTTCAATTAAAGGGGGAAGAGAGGGTTTTATTTGAAATACTTTTGCACTCACAACTGAAAATTGTTTGTTTTAATGGACGTCACTGAGTCTAGTATCGACAGAAGAAATCATTGTTTTTATACCTTAAATATTGGCATGGTGTAGGTACTTACATTGTATACAACATATGTACTCCATTTAATAAGTCATTTTTTATTTAATTTTAAACAATTTTCAAAATATTAAGAGAGAGTAAATACAACTTACCGGAAATCAGTAACATGATCAATGTTTTATCCCGAAAAATAAAAAAAATCGCGGTGTGTGTCTTAGCTAAAGTTGTAACTCGACTTTATAATATTTCATTGTATAACAATTTGCCTGTAATTGGAATAGAATTTAAAGTTTAAAGAATTAAATATAAACAAAAACATTTTAATTTATTTAATAAATTAATGTTTTAATATTAATAATTATTAAGTTTTTAAAAGAGAATTCCGTAAATTTTGTTTTGTAAACATTATTACTTATTTTATTTCAAAAATAAATGGTAATATAACGTCTGCGGTTAACAGGTTGCTGTATAATACACAGATGGCGTTACTGATATTGAAGGGGATGAAGTATTTTGTCTGCCTAAAAGCAATGCTTTATTTTATCAAACTAATAGAAGTAGGTTCACTCAGGGGCAAACAGAAAAACATTTACAGGAATTTTCCTAACAAAACGATAATTCCATTTCCGGTAATTTATTTAACAATTCAACATCAACAATTGATAATATTTAGTAGTAGCGATCTTGTAGTGTTCAAGTCTGTGCTAATGATCAAGTCGCATTAAATTTTTAGTAAAGACAACCACCTCCATTACAGAGTATGGCGAACATGAAAATTTTTTCATTCAAGCGGTAGTCTGTTAAATCCAGGTATCTTAAGTCTAGTTAATTAAAACGATTTGCCAGTGTTGTTTAACGTTTTCAAAATAAATAAATGATGCCCAATTTAATGACACATTACACCTACAACATTAAGAATATTTGAAGTACAAAATATTTGAAAACTACGTTTAATTTTGCTAATAATACACTCAGTGTATTTCTTTTAATGTGTGTGCAATAAATCCATAAATTTGCTTAAGTTTGGCCATAAAATTTTTTTATTTTGTTGCAAAGCCATTACGAACTGATGCAAAAAAAAAACAAGTTGATCTTAACTTTCGTTTTCAAGAGGCTTTTAACAGAACAGCAACCGAAAACGAGGCACTTGCTGGAGTAAAATGTTTTGTTGTGTGATTGGTAGCTGGGCAGTGAATTGTCTTTGATATAAGCTGCTTTTATTTGAACAAACTTTTGATTTGGATTTACAAAGTAAGCAACTAACGGTCCATCTACTACAAGAGCATTTTTTAGATCGGGTATAGAAACAAACAAATTTTGCAAATATAGCCTCAATAGAAGCTTTTGGATATGAATTCTTCAGGCTCTTTTCTGCTAGCAGGAACTAAGAGATTTCTGTAAGATAGTCGTAATGGGGCTTTGTATTGAAAATGACAAATTTTTAAACCAAAAAATACATATCAGATCAAAACACAAATGAAGGTACTACCGGACAGTGCAAAGTGTTGATTCACATCAAAATATCATGAGCAATTTGATTTTAAAGAAGTCGCTATAGGTTATTAAGCAGTGTGTGTGTTAATAAACATGGGGCCATGGTTCAAACCCCAGCTTAAACATCTGAAACAAAACCAAATCTGAAGAAATATATCTCCGGCGCCTTGCTCTCAGCTTTAAATTAGGTAGGTAATTAGGCCTTTAAATCATCTAACTAATCATCTTACTAAGAAAGTGATACAATAATTTGATGAAATAATGTTTCTTATAAATCTATTTATTGCATTGTAATGGAATTGTTTTGCAGTAGTTCTTGTGCTAAAAACTTATCAACTTTGCTGACAGAAATGGATAATGAGATGCCATCCGATTTGCCGATATCATTAGCAGCTCTTCTCATGGTGAATTGATTAGCACCAGAACAATTTACTTTAATGCTGTGAAGTTTCGAACAATTTTTTATTTTTATTGAATGCCTCATGTAATGCCAAGTTATCCATTGGCAAACTCTGAGTAATTTGATAAGAGTACGTACATATTTTAGGAGATAGTCTTGCCGCAATCTTGCCCCATTCAATGTATCAAACGAGTGGACATCAGAGATTAGCAATGAATCGTTTTTTTTTTTTGCTACTCATAAGCACTCATGAAATTTTGAATATAAGTGAGTCAATAATATTGAAATTTATCTACTCTGATTCATTCATACTCACTACAGCGTTGAATTATAAGTACAGGTTGCAATGAGTGTGCATACCATTCGAAATGTGTTTGATTCATAAGCCTACTCATTTAGATTCATAACTTTAGAAAAATATTTATAATGCTTATAAATGATTCAAGTGTCTCGAATCATTCTTCAAAATTTACTGTCTTAGTTATTGTTGCATTTACAAAACAGAAAAAAAGAAAAAGGACACATAAGTAAAAAGGACAGAGCAACAAGCAGAGCAAACACACGACCTTGTAGTGAGTATTTTAGTGTTCGTACGCGAATCATACTTATTTTGTGATTCGTGTATATGTTGAGTTATGGATATCATACGTGTTGTTATGTATGAATATGATGAGTACATCAAACTTTGAATATGAGTAGAGGTTCCATGATATTAAAATAAGTATGAATGCGTATAAGTATCAGAAATTATGAGTATGATTCCATTCTACTCATCTTTCTCTGATCTCTGGTTTACATGCTTACTTAAATTTATTTTTTTATCACAACTTAAAAAGGCCTTTTCAATAAACTTGTTTCTATAGCATGAGGTTGACTACCATAATTACTGTAACTAATCCACAGATTCCTTTACTTTTTCTTAATGTCTGTCATATTTGTCATGTTTACGTGAATTGACCAAAAATATTTGAAAAAAAAAATTATTTCTGCTGATTTTTCTTAATAAACTGTGGAGTAAAATCGCAAAATCATAAATTCTGATTTAACAACAACATTTCCTTTTTGTATTAGCAATTCGTTTTATTGAATGCCTTTGGCCAATTAGTCAAAAGGAAATCTCAACGAATCTCATTTCTAAGACACAGCAGCAGCTGCTTTAAAAGAAATTTCTTCTCAAGTGTTTCGCTTGTTTTCGTTTTTTCTTTTTTGCAAACCCTTTGAACAATTATTCATTTAAAGCCATTACAGATCATTATGGATTTAGACAATCTAAATGAGACAGGCAATTAAATGTGTGCGAGTGTGTGTGTATATGAGTGTTGTAGTTCTACCAATACAATAACAAAAAAAAAAAAATATACAACATTTGCTTCTGTTTCTCACTTCATTCTTCTTAACAAAATACCGCTTAACACTTTTCTTAACATTTTTAACTATTCAGCACACAATCATTCAACATGAACCCTTCATACATATATACATACATACGAACAACCATCATCTTTCCAAACAATCCACATCCATCCATCCATCTATGCATTCATTGACTCGCATACTTAGCTAGCTAGCCATCCCAGCCAGCTTGCTAGTCATTCTTCATTCCTTCGTTTATGTGTACATTTTGTCAGTCATTCATTTAATCAGTCGTCCGTCATTCAGTCACACATTTACGAGTGCATTTATTTATTAGCATACAAGTAGTATACGAGACGAGACGAGACGAGACAAGACGAGACGAGTTCACCAGCAATTGCATGCAACAGCCAAAGTCGCAGCAGCAGCAGCATTAGCAGCTGCCATCATTTGTTGATTTGGCCAATATTTAGTGGTTGATGATGTCTTCTACCGTATTTTATGCCTCTCTGCCTATGCTTTTGACTTTAGTTTCCATATTTTTTCCATTTTTTTTTGTTGGTTTTTAAATTTTGTTCTGCTATTTTGCATTGTATTTTGGTTGGTTTTGCCTGTATTACCAGATGATGTCGTTGCTAACGATAACGACAATGATGACGATGATGTTGATGATGAGGTTATATTTCAAAGATCATCATGTTAAAGTTCTCTCAAGCATAAATTTTTAGTCGCTTTCAATACACTGACACAAAAATATTATTTTCGAAATACATATTCAGAGGTAGTTGCTTACCAAGTGCTGCCAATTGAGTTCGACTGTCATTATCTGCACCTGACAAAAGTTATGTCAGTAGCATAGGAGTAAATTCAAAGTGTTATTGACTAATGTATTCAGATCAACAATTTTCTTTAGTACTGAAATCAACTTAAATCAGTAGGTAGTATGTCGGCTTATTAGACTCCGCCTAGACATATCGAACAAAAACGCAATAAAAGCTATTTCTTTGTCAACTTCCTCACAGCAATTCTCTGGCAAAAACTCTGCAAGTAAAATAAAAAATTGCCATGAAAAGTTTCTCAAAAAATCTGTCATTCGAAGTCGACTTTATGAATAAAATTATCGCACCCAACATGGATGGTGTGCGTAACTCGACTGTAAAAAGACACGTGTCCGTGGTCAAACCACAGCTCAGACATCTCGAATAAAGCAAAGTCTGAAAAAATGAACTGACTCCCGCAATTTTCTGGCAAAACTTTGCCACGACTAGTCGACTTTAAACTGTAGGTTCGGCCATTCATGAATAACATTGTCGCACACAACATGGGTGGTGTGCGAAACTAGGTCGTAAGATCTTCGGTCCAGTACGAGCGAGTTGGCGACGATTTTCGCATCCGATCCAACAGTGAGCTTTATGAGCTCGTCAACGACCTAGACGTTGTTCAGCGTATTAAAATGATCTTGTTTGGGTTGGAAGGACCACGTCGAGGAAGCCCTGTCATCGATTGGTGTGACCAACTGGTGTAGGTGGAATGATGTGTCTTGTTAATGGCCAATTAAGTAAGTAAGTAATGGGAAAGGAATATCGTTTCGCACATCTATTAAAGCAATGTTCACAACCAGTGATCTAAAGCTCGAACATAGCTATTGTTACGCAAATGAAAAAAATCTAAATACTGGTGTTTTGCTTTTACATTGCTTAACATTAAAATTATAAACAAAAGCTACAAAAACAAAACAATGCAGTAAACAAACTTGTTTACAAATTATCGTACTGTTTAATATAACAACAATCACCAGCATAATATAAATGGTATATAAGTAAACAAAAATACAACAACAAACACCAGCATAAAAAAATGGTAAACAAGTAAACAAAAAACATTACAAGAATAAATATAAACAACGATGTTTACATTTATAGAGATTTCGCAAAGGCGAAGCCATGAACATTCGCCTTCAAGAACATTCATCAGACTGTTTACCCTGTCATATAAAAGGCAAGGCAAAGCAGGTGAGTGGTTTAGTGAAGTGAGTGAGTCAGTCAGTCTTGTGTGAAGATGCGGTGTTTTTGAAGAGAGTAATCGTGGTTTGAAGATCGCTGTTACAAAGATCTGTCGCATATTTTATTTATATTTTTAGAAATTCTGCAATTCTGGCATCTCCATGATGGATTTCCAATACAATAGACCATAGAATAGACCAAGAAACCATTTGAAGCAGCAACAACAACAACGACAACAAAAATATATCGTTTACATTACATTTTCTACCGTTTTCTGTGGTTTTTTATGCTGCTTTTCTAGATATTTTGCGATGATTTTTGCTGTTGATTTCAATATTTGTTGAAAACCTTTAAGAGTTTTTCTTCTTTTTCTAGTGTTTTCTGTTATTTGTTGTGTTGTTTTTGGGGCTGTCATTTTACTCGAATGTTAATTTAGTTTTATGCAACTGTTTTAGGGCATATTTGTTGAGCCATTCATTTCATCGTCTTTACATACATACTTGGGGGGGGGGGTTAGGTAGTACGTCTCATTGCCAACATTTTCGTCTTCATCTATTTCGATTTGTTTCTTTTTGTTTTTCGATATTTTTTTCCTTGTGATCATTTTTACAATACAGCTTGTTCAAGTACTGTTTGTAAGGAAGGGGCCATAGAGAGAGCATTACAATCCATTTGGTTCATTACAGAGAGTCATCTCATCTATGGTTGGTTGTTCTTGTTGTTGTTGTTAGCATGTAAATATTAAGTGATGATTATTTGGTTACCTAGTGATGTTTTTGTTGTTTCATTTCGATTTAAGAAAACTAAGAAGACATACCAAAGCCCATATAAAAGAATGAAGCGCAGTAGCAGAAGCAACAGAATATGATGACTATGACTATATGAAGCCATTCAACCTAGATTTTGTTGTTGTTGTGCATTTGTGGTACAAACAGTGTAAGAAAAAAAAACCAGAGTCTTAAAATAATGAATTCTTCTGGAAAAATATAAACTTACTTCATGGTTTCGTGATTGACTTAGTTAATAATTTTCGATTTTGTGTTGGAAATACATGACATTTAATAGGCGAATAAAAATAGTTCTGTTCATGCTATTCAATGCAGTCGTTTACAACATTAAAGAAGGTTTTATTAAGGTTACTAGGCATCAGCTGATGTCTGAACAGCCGCCCTGAAAATTTAAACCACCCGCAACCAAAAACGTATTGACATGGAAGGGGATGCAGTAATGTTTGGTCATAGAATAAAGAATCACGTTTGGACAGAAATAAACCCAAGATGCTCAATCGTTCTGCTATTTGGGAAATATAATTGCAAAAAGTTTGAGAGTGGATGTAATGGAAGGAAATGGAAATCTGCACGTGTTACATCAGTTGTGCGTTGGTAGGCATGACACTCAAACCAAAAGCAGCATTAACTTCGTAGAAGTATTTATGAATCACTGCCCTTATTATATACGCACATTTTTTTTAGCCAAATACACTCTCATATGATCGTTAGGGAACCGAATTTAGTTAAACCACTACTGAGTGTGATATTAGAACACGGAAATGGTGCCGTAGAGTGCTTATACCCTTCGGAGCTCTCTAAACAGGATTGCCAAAATCACTGTAAAGTGCAATCTCCAAAGGCAGCTCCAGGAAAGGGCATCAAAGTTGCAACTAAAGTCGACAACTACACATGACAGCGGCAAAAATTAGCAAAACGTTGAACGAGCTCAAGTTCATTACAGCATGTGTTCGGAGACGCCCTGGACTTCTTATAGGAATAATGAGATTGTAAGCCATGAGCGTATTTATATCTACAAGTCGATGCTGAATAGCAATATAATTAAACCATAATTGGACTTCATATTCAGATTAAAAGCTGAAGCCTAGTTTAGAAGAAATAAGTGGGGTTTCTTCCTCTCCCATGGCAGACATCTCCAACCAAACGTAATTTAAATATTTCTGCGGCGCCTGTCATGAAAAGTTTCTCATAAACCTGTCGTTCGAAGTGGATTTTAAACTGTACGTACCGCCCCTCATGTATAAAATTAACACACACAACATAAGTGCTGTGAGAAACTAGGAAGTCATCCTGAATGCAAGGTTGTAATGAGGAATTATGTGTGGTTCCTCCCTTTCCTTGTAGAATCTAGAAAGTATACGTTGTCTAGAAATTCCTTTCGTTTTGGTTTAGAATTTATGACTGACTCAGAGATCCTCGGACTCTAGCCAATAGTAGCGAGTATATTTTAGAACAGGAGGCCAACTAAAGAGCGTTTTTCTTAGTCCTCTTTAATAATTTGTTTCAAAACTTAGTTTCAGTTTCAATAATAAAGTTTTCTTTTACAACTAAGCATATATTCGGTCTACTGTAACCGGTCCTAGGTTACTAGCTATTGATAGTATGGGATATGGAATGCTGTCCACATTTATATGCATCTTCTGGCTATTCATGCATTCATAACTATCATTCTGTCGCCTCTCGACCACAAATATTTCCATCGAATCAAATCGACGAATTATATTCCGTGGTCATATTTTTTTGTCAGTCAAAATTATTTCATATACATCACCAAAGTTTCTGCTTAAAGTTATTTTGGGCTACCGCTATGTACCTAATGGCGTCAGTACGATCCGTTGTCTAGTAGGTAGTGTGTTGGCTTATTAGACAAGAGGCTCCAATTCAAACCCCAGGTCAGACATCTCCAGCAAAACCGAAATGAAAAAATATTTTTTAGGCGCCTGCCTCTCAGCAGATTTCTGGCAAAAATCTGAGTGCAAATAAAATTGCCATAAAAAGTTTCTCAAAAATCTGTCATTCGTAGTCGACTTGAAACTGTAAGTCGCGCCACTAATGTATAAAATTAACACACACTACATAAGTGGTGTGAGCAGCTAGGTCGTAATCCTGACTGAAGTGTCGTAATGACCAAATTATGTATGTATGTATGTATGTGACTATGATACGAAGGGGTTTTCCTCATGTAGTCAACCTAATTTATTGTGATTACAAAATGCAGATCACACTCCTTTATGGCTCTGTGTTGTTTTTTATTTTTCTAAACAATTTGATATTTTGCATTCAAGTATATGCCATGCCATACTAGACTCGAGTACTCGTAAGTTAATGCCATTGATATGCTTTGGTTTCATTCAGTTCGCTTTGGTTTGGTTAAATCACTGTGTTCAAAACGTATTTTTATACCTTTACAGCCGGCATTTGTATGGTTGGAACCACTGAAAATATCACGATGAAAACCAAAGCAATTAAAAAAAATAGAGAAGAGTGCAGCAACTGCAACAATACAAACTGCAGCAGCTGTTGTTTGTTGGTCGGTCGTTGGGTTGGTTGGTTAGCTCAATTCAATGGTTTTGTTTGGTTTGTTACAATTTTAAGTTGAACTGAGCTGAGCCGGTGCTGAGGCTGAATTTTTGTTGCTGAATTGTGTTGATTTGATGTGATATGATCTGATTTGTTGTTGTTTAAATATTTATTACCATTTTGAACAATTGACAATTTTGTTTAAGAATAATGTCTGTGAAGCTATTGCTGCTCTAACTCTAATGATAATTACGAAGATGTGGTTTATTATCGTATTGTATTGTATGTATGTATGCTGTTGCATTTATTGTCGATATTGTTGCAATTTTTTTTTTTTTGTTATTGTCTCTACAAATTGTATTTGATTTGTCTACCCTGCTCATTTGCCGTTGATGTTAAGGAAATAATTTCAAACGCTTTTATGTGGCCTACTTTTACTTTAAAGAAAACCAATAAAGAATTGATAACAAAAATATAAACAACAAATAAATATTTGCATGTGTGATTTTCTTTTAATAAATATTGTCATTGTTTTGTTCGATACTCAGTTTTCTTTTAAATCTTAAAAATTTTTCCTGCTTCTTTTGCATGGTTTCCTTAGGCAAGAAGAATAGAAAAAAAAGTGAATCGAATTTATTGTCGGTAATTGAAAACTGGAAGTGTTTTCAGTAATTTAAATATGTATTCCGTATACATACTTATTTTTGTTTCACTTTTTATTGTTTTGGAAAATATTCTCAAATTTTGTTTTTCAATTCCATAGAATAATTTTTCATTTCATGGTGGAAGAGATAAGTTTGGCAAAAAAAAAAAACAAAAAAATTCAAGAAAGCAGTGCTAGTTACATACATACATGCATACATAATTGGTTATTACAGGCCTTCAATCAGGATTACGACCTAGCTTCGCACACCACTTACGTTGTGTGCGTTAGTTTTATACATGAGTGGCTGGGGACCTTCAGTTTAAAGCCGATTCCGAGCGACAGATTTTTAAGACTCTTTTTCATGGCAATTTTCTATTTACTCGCAGAATTTTTGCCAGAAATTTGCTGGCTGAGAGGAAGTTGCAGAAGAAATAATTTTTTTATTTCGTTTTTTGTTGGAGTTAACTGATCTGGTGTTTGATCTGAAGGCCTCATACGCAAACACACTACCTACTACTCAACACAGTGTGCATCAGAGATCAGCAACGAGTATTCAAAACGATGAGTAGATTCGAGTCATACTTATTATTTCTGAGACTTATACGCATTCATACTTATTTTAATATGATACTCATACTACTCATACTGAAAATTGGAAGTACTCGTCGTATTCATACTTAACAATACGCATGATGTTATTGACTTCGACTCGTCTCTACTTAACATTTACACGAAGCACAAAATAAGTATGATTCGCGTACGAACACTACTATACTCACAAGAAGATTGTGTGTATGCTTTGCTTGTTCTCTTTGTCTTTCCTTTCTTCTTTGTTTGTATATGCAACAATAACAAAGGCTGTAAATTTTGATGAATGATTCGAGCCACTCGAATCACTTATAAGTATTATAAGTATTTTTTTAAATTTATGAATCAGAATGAGTTTCGAATGTTGTGAGTTTGATGTCAACGTTGTACTCATACTCATTGTAACCTGTACTTATAAATCAATGCTGTAGCGAGTACGAATGAATCAGAGTAGTTGAATTTCAATTCTGTTGATTCACTCATACTCAAAATTGCATGAGTGCTTACGAGTAGCGGAAAAACGATTCATTGCTGATCTCTGGTGTGCATGGTGAGGTGGGTGGGTGGGTGGTTGTTGAATGAATAAAGAAGAAGAAAAATCAGGGACACAGCGATAATTCCAATAACTGTAGAATGAATGAACTGGCCAGCTATGGCATAACCATTGAAATATCGAATGAAGTCTTTACTTTGGAAACTTCTTTAAATGCTTGGGACTTTGTAATTGACAATGCAGTTATGGACGTCGTCAATACTGCATGGACGTTTTCGTATACGGCCAGAAAGGCGCAGTAAATCGGACCAAAACTCTGCTTAAACTCGAAATGATTATGCTTAGCAGTCATTACTGGTTATTGCACTATAGGCGTTCTTGAGTAATTAGCAAATGACTTCTGCATTAGCAGTAGAAATTAGGAAGAAAAAAAATCATTCATTGCCTATAGGGTACATGCCCAGCGTAATGTTGGAGAAGAAAAAGGCTCCTGGGGTCTCTTTTATATAAATGATCTGTACCCACAGCCTTACATATTTCATTGGAGAGTACAACCCTTCAGCTTCTCACACCATGTATGCTGTGGTCGTTAATTTTATACATGAGTGGCACGAATCATTCATCAAAATTTACAGTCTTAGTTGTTGTTGTATTTACAAAAAAAGAAAAAAAAAGCTAAAAGACACATAAGAAAAAAAAGTACAGAGCAGCAAGCAGAGCAAACACACAACCTTTTCGTGAGTATTTTAGTGTTCGTGCGCGAATCATACTTATTTTATGATTAGTGTATATGTTGAGTTATGGAGAGTCAAAATCAACAACATCATACGTGTTGTTAAGTATGAGTATGATGAGTACTTCAAACTTTGAATATGAATAATAGGTTCCATGATATTAAAATAAGTATGAATGCGTATAAGTATCAGAAATGTTGAGTATGATTCGATTCTACTCATCTTTTTGAATACTCATTGCTGATCTCTGGATCTACCAACTTACATACCAGATTTGTTGCAAGAAACTCTATTGAAACTACTGTTCTTAGTATCAGTAAGAATTGTCAATAAATATTCAGAACGTTATGTAAATTGGTTTACTTTTTGGTGAATTCCTATGTTAAATGAAAGAATTTAAGATCACAAAATACTTACTTTAATATTTACTTTAACCAAACGAAATCTTTGAAATCAAATCAAAATCTATTTCAGCTTATGCTGCAAACGTTCTCATTCATCTTTTGTGTTTGAAATAGATTTTGATTATGTAATCTTTCTCTCTTTGTCTTTTTATTTGCAGTGGTTGTTAGATTTATTTGAGTTTTCTAGCCAATTAAGTTTGAAATTTATAACAATTAAATTAAATTTTAAATGAAAAATTTATTTTAGCATGGCTTTCGCAATGAGAAACTTATAAATTTTGGATTTGATAAACAAAGTTATCTCTGACGTTTGGTTTTGGCTTCTATAATTAAAATTAATTTTCGTTGAATTTGAATTTTAAAATCTCTTGAGCTAAAGTTCAGAGGGGACATTTAAAGCTAAACATTGTTGCTAAAGTTATGCAAATTAAATTAAGTTTTTTTATTTAAATTTTTGTTGTTTCCTAAAGAATATTTCACAAATGCTAGCAATGAAACTGATGATGATGGCGATGGTGATTTGAAAAAAATAAATAACAAAAAATTATTAATGTTTTATTAATAGATTATTGTTGTTGGGCTACTTTGGCTGTGTTTTTTTTTTTTGTATTTTTTTCATTTTATTAATAACTTATAACTGTTATTTTGTTGTATCTCTTTCCATATTTATTGGTAAGTATTTAAGCATCTTCTCTTTTCATTTAAACATCTCTTCGGTTGCTCTTGGATGCTCATCTAAGCTCTTTCATGCTCTTTGTATGATTGAAACAAAAGACTTAAGAAACAAACTTGTATTCAAGCAAGTTAACTTAAGTCTCTCACTTTTTATGTAAAGATTCTTACTTAACAAGAGCATGAGTAACGATCAGAATTTGTAAGTTTTCTCAATTTCTCTCTCTCTCTTTATTGCTCTTTTTTTGAATGTATGGTCAATATGGTAAAGTACTCTGTAGCCACCTTTTAACAGTTGTTACACTGTTTCTGTTTCTTTTTATGGTCGTTTCTTTGCGGAGACAAAGTCAGTTTTTTCTGGTACTGAAAAGCTGAACTTGTTTTAAATTGTTGTTGTTGTTGCTGATGGTGGTTTTTTTTTTGTTTTATTTTGGCCAAATGAAATAAACAAACCAGCTAAAAACAAAACAAGTATTGTATTGAGACTGTTTGAGCAGCAGCAGTCTGGGAGATCGAGCCAAATGCATAAGCATTCGTTGGTTAACTGTCGAGACGGTCGAACGTGTTTCTAGTGGTTTAACGGTTATTTTTTTCGTTTTTGTACTGCCATTTCTTTCAAATGCTGCTCTCTTATATTTATTGCGGTGACAGCCTGTAACTACAGCGAGTGAATGAATTTTGAAAGTTTTTTTTTAAGAAAAACTAAAGTTTTCGTTTAAAAAACAATGGCGAAAATGAAAAGCAATTGAAAAAAAATAAAACAAATAAACGGTGCGTTATGTTTAATGAAAAATTTAATGAAAATTTGAAAATTTATAAGAAATATTTAAAGAATCCGAAAAAAAAATTATTTTAAAAGAATTTAAAGAAAATTTTGAAGTAAATCTAACAAAAAAAAAGAAATTCTAGAATTTCTTGAAACAAAAAAGTGAAAAAAATAAAAAAAAATTAAAAAGTGTTTAAAAAATACCCAAAATTTTATGTTTCTTTAACAAATAAATGAAAAGTGATTATTTAACAATATTTAAACAAAGTTTTGTGTCATAATACAAAAAAAAAAAGTAAAAAAGTTGTATATTCTTGAAAAAAGAAAAAAAAAATAAAAACTCAGATATTAAGCATTTAAATACACATCAAAAAAAAAAAGAAACAAACAAAACAAAATCAAAACAAAAAAGTTTTAAAACCCCTTAATTAAATTGGTTTTATGTTGACATAATTTTTATTTTTAAAAAAATTTTAAAAAAATATCGAAAAAATTCAAGAAAAGAAATAACACAAAACCAAAAAAAAAAAACAAAAAAAGTTAACAAAAGCCAACTAATAAAACAAGCTTAAAAAATTAATACAAAAATAAAACACAAAAAGTTAAGAAAACGCCTTTAATACCTTCTTGGTTTTACCATTAAGTTAACAAAAAGAGTAAAAAAAAAGAATCTTTAAGAAAAACTTCAACTTCTAAACAACAACGTTAAATATCCACAACAATATTAAATTGAACAATAGCTTGCACCAGCAACTGAAAATTTTTAAGTGTGTTGCTTGTTCTCGTTGCTGCTGCTGCATTATATGCCACATCTTGCCGCAAATCACGTTTCGTGGGAATTATTTCCTTTGGTGTACTCAATCTAGCCAGAATTACCACAGTAACAGTAAGAAAAGAACTTTACAACATACATACATACACAGACAGCCAGACTTTTTGTTGAAGACCAAAAAAAAAAAAAACACAAAAAATTGTATTCAGGAGTTGTTATTTTGACTTCTTGTAGCACCATTTTAATATTAAAACTATTACACCATTTCCTTTGTACTTTTTGTTTTCTCTTCATATCATTAAAGTGACAAAAAACAACAAGAAAGTAAGGGGAAATATTTGTAAAAGAGCCATAATGTTCGTTGAATTTTGTTTATTTTCTAAATTCATAATTTCTAGAACTTTAATCTCCAATCTTGATCTATTAAAGTCTGCCCATAGATGCCCATGTACATACAAAGAAAAATCTTCCACACTTCACTTCTAGGAAAAGTTGAGACATTTTCTCTGTATTAAACAAGTAAGAATTTCTTATGTATTCTTCACTAAAATTTTATTTTAATTATACGACCGGTTCAGGTATCGACAAAATTGAAATTTTCTGTCACGAAGCATCTCTCGAAGCTATTCTTTAAAAAGAGAAACTATTTTGTGGTACATAAGTGGGTCAAGAATGCACATTAAATCAAGACCTGGAGTTTTTGGTGCCAGAATGTGAAAAATTCGCGAATATCTTTCAAGCGGAAGTCTATGCTAACGAAAGATGAGCTCAATTCAACTTCGATGGGAAGCACCAAAGGCAGGACAAAGCAATACTATCTGACAGTCTGGCCATCATTCGTGCACTCGACTCTTGTGAGGTTAAATCGAAGATATATGGGAGTGTTTGGAAAAGCTGAATTGACTAGGTAGAAAAAATAAGGCGACCCTTTGCTGCATCCCAGGCCATGTGGAAATTCTCAGTAATAGGTAAGCAGACGAGCTTACAAGGAGGGGAGTGGGAGGGGATGTTTGAAAAGGTATGCGCATCGAAGGCCAATATAAAGACAGTCAAAGGCTCTTCTCAAACTAAGTTGGTTTTAGGTAAGCGAAAGTTTTATTGTGAAACTACAAGAAAAGAAGATCTGAGTCTAACCAGAAATAACCCAAGATTAGTAACCGGTTTTCTAACAGGGGACTTTAGACTCAAGGTACATTTATTTAGAATTGGGGTTGTTTTGAGCTCAACATTTAGATTCTGTGACGATGTGAATGAAAGAGCAGAACACATTCTTGGAACATCTAGAGCATTAATGCATCCTAAGATGAAATATCTGCATGCATATTAAATGCTGGGCAGGAGGCCGACATTCTGATATTTGCCAGGGTAGTAGTTTTGGAGGGGACATTATAACTGGCCAATAAACTTTGAGCGGCCAGAAAGCATAATTCTAGAATGTGTTCTCTGAGAACGACGTTTACGATGCAAAAATAAGTGATTTACTTGCACAAGTTTCTTATCGTTCGTTAAATAGTATTCCGTTAGTATCTATAAAACAGAGAAATTCAAGCAAACCTTTCATCACTGAATGTTTCTTTTAAGGCTTAAAAAGTTTGTAAATAATTCTACGTCCTTAGCTAAAGGGTTGATGGCTTGTTTCCTCTAATTTTAGACATTGGTTGACTGATTTCCACAACTAAACAATTCTGGCAAGAAATCAAGCTTAAATTTGTGATCGAACTTGTAATTTTTTGCACATTTTTCATGCATTATCCAAAGGCTGTGACTTCCGCTAGTAAAAGCTATTATTTTTTTCATCTGTCTAATAATGTGACACGTGAAGCAGTAAACCATTTGGGGCATACATGTTTGAATGTTAATTTCTTGGTGACTGCTTTCTGTGTCCTACGGCACTGCTATTGTATTTGAAATTTTCTTTTTAATAGTAAAAGAAAAGATAAATTTGTCTTTGAAGCGATAGGATATAATGTTCACCACTCCCTAGCCTTTATATATTCTAAAATAATATTCACAAAATTAGCAGGGCAAGTGGGTAAAAAGCTATTCTCTAACTGTCGCAATTGTGGTTTCAGTTCTGGAATATTAAGACATAATACTTGGAATAATTCAGACATAATTTGTAATTCTAGAGCAGGCGCATTAATCACGCCTTTGAGGATCCGGAGAAGATGATTTTTGATTTTGGTCAAAAGTAGGACTCAATTGAGCATAGTTCATCACCGTCCAATACAACGATTCGGTTTAGTGGTGAATTTTATACTAAAAGTTGTTTTTATACAAGAAGTCG
Source organism: Sarcophaga caerulescens (assembly GCA_927399465.1). Taxonomy (NCBI): domain Eukaryota; kingdom Metazoa; phylum Arthropoda; class Insecta; order Diptera; family Sarcophagidae; genus Sarcophaga; species Sarcophaga caerulescens. The sequence continues at coordinate 87,101,892 of OV656867.1, read as the reverse complement.
CCGTAGTCTAGTAGATATTGTGTTGGCTTATCAGACGAGAGCCAGCAGTTCAACCCCTGGCTCAGATATTTAAAAAAAAAAACATTTCTCTCTTTGTCAGTCGTAAGTAAATATAATTGCCATGAAAAGTTTCTAAAAAATCTGTCGTTCGGAACTGACTTTAAACTGTAGTTCCCATCACATATGAATAAAATTAGTACACACAACTTGGGTGGTGTGAGTAGCTAGGTTGTAATGACGACTTAAATAAATAAGTAAGTAATTAGGAAGCCCATAGAGGTTAACATCAATTAGGAGCAAAATAGGAATGTCAGCTCTGGAGAAATATTAAAACTTAATGAAAAAAAAAATTTTAATTTCATTAATTTGTTTAAGTATTACGAATGTGTTTAAGTTTTATAAGTGTTTAGAGCCTTGTTACATTTTATAGAACAATTAATTAAATTTTTCAAACTAGAGTCTCAGAATAAATTAAAGCACGTGTTCTTCTATATTCAAGACTGACACACATATTCATTAATCATCAGTCTTATTCCACAAAAATACGAATTCAGTTACAATAAGTTTTCTTTCATATTGACAATGTTTCATTGTGCGTAATTGTTTAATCCTAATTGGTTAAAGAGTCACTTTTGTTCAATTAAAATCATAAATAATGAATTTGTTATTAATTCCATTATCATATGCTAAGAGTACCAAATTATCACTTATTGATCATATAATTACCGAACAAATGAAAACATTTCAAGTGTGGTTTATCTATCATTCATAAAAATCTGTTAGAAATTCAATAAACAATACTATGGTCTGTGTAGGTGGTTTAACAAAATATTAACAAAAAAAACAGAAATAAAAATTTAAAAAATAAACATATCGCTATATAAAATATAAAACGTTTTAAATAACAAAGATTAATTATTTTGGGCATTGTAGTCATTTTTGAAAATCATGATTTTGTACGTTTAACCTTCCTATACCCGCGCGTTGGTCTGTGAGACCGATTTTTTTATTATTGCGATTTTTTTTTGTAAAAAAATAGTGCCAGTAAGTTGATATCACTGGTAGCTTCATTATTCGTAATAAGCTTCGTTTTTGCATCAAAAAAATTTTTTTGAAATAGTACCAAGGATATAGGATTTTCCATTGTCGGTCTCACAGACCAACGCGCGGGTATTGGTGTTTCACTTTTTGGCGCGGTTATAGGAAGGTTAATACGTACTTAATTGGTTATTACAACGATTTAGTCGGGATTACAACCTAGCTTCTCACTTAACTGATATTGTGTGTGTTAATTTTATCCATAAGTGGCGTGACCTGCAGCTTAAAGTCGACTAGTCGTGGCAGAGTATTTGCCAGAAAATTGCTGAGAGGAAGTCTTCGTAAAAATATTTTTTCAAATTTCGGTTTGATCCAGATGTCTAAGCTAGGGTTCGAATCATGGGCTAGCGTCTGTTTACAGTCGAGTTTCGCATACCACCACCTGCTGGACCTACAACTTAATATGACAGAATGACGAATGACAGAGGTTTCAGAAACTTTTCACGGCTTTTTTATTTTACTCTCAGAGTTATTGTCCAAGAACTGTTGTGAGGAAGTCGGCGAAGAAATATGTTGTATTGCGTTTTTGTTCGATATGTCTGGGCTGAGTTTTATACCCCGGTCTCCCGTGTAATATGCCGACATACAATCTACTAGACTAAGTCGACTTCATAACTAAAGAAAATTAAGGTCGACTCTGAACGACAGATTTTTGAGAAACTTCTCAGAGTTCTTGCCAGACTGCTGACAGGAAGTCCCCAAACAAATATTTTTTTTTCGAGATGTCTAAGCATCTTTTAAGCCAACAAACTACTTACTTGGCTACGGAGACTACAAATTAATTTATAAATGCGGTTATTGATTAAAAAAATAGTCTTTCTAATACATCAGCTAATGGAAAAAAATATGTCACAAGATAACTCATTGTTTTTGATTAAGAATTCTTAACAAACGTTTGTTAAACTTAATGTAAACATTAAATAATGTGTAATTGAAACTCAGCTTGACTCTTACGTAAATATTTCTTTTAATAGCGTTGCTTAGATCACTTTATATTTCAGTTAACGATATCCAATGTATGTTAAATAGTTTGCAAAATTAAATCCAAAATAATCTCTCGAATACGTTTAAGCTGATAAATTTGAAATTCTAAACATGAAATTTGTTTCAGCCCAAAACCATTAGCTAATCTACGAGTATGGAATAAAAGACAAGTGATTGAATCATATTATTGTGGTTAATAAACATTAATTATAAGTTCTAAGGAAAGATATGCACAAAATTTTTAAATGATGTGAAATAGAAAATTTTGTATTTTATTTGGAAGTAAACATGGCTAATAGAAATGGAGAGTTTCTTGTTTTTTTTACAGGAAAAAACATATTTTTGTACAGATTAATGGGAATTTTTAATATCTTTTTTATGTTCGAATGATTTTAAATTCAGTTTTATTTCTCACTTTTATCATTCATTCATTTTATTTTAGTGGAATTAAAAATTCTTTTAAAAACAGTTTTTCCCAGAACAAACAATAAAATTTCAGTTTGATATTTTTTTTATTTTACTACAACAACACACATTTTGTAATAAAAAAGAATTACAAGCTTAAATGTTTTCTTATTTTTTTTTTTTTTGTATTTGAAGCCACCTTTTCTTGTGGCTTTTATTTTAAAACCAAAAACACCGCTTTGTCTAAATGTTTACAACGTTATTTTCTTTACTTTCTTATGAAGAGCAGCCCTTTTAGGGTGTCCATAAATAATTTTACGCTTTTAACCCAGGCAAAACAGTAATCTGAATGAAATTCTTAGAAGCATACTTAGTTTTCAATAAAAAGGGGCCCGTATAATATTAGATCGTACAAAAAGTATCCGTATTTCTTATTCATATATCTGGCAAAAAAACCTGAGCCGTTTGTCTCAAAAGAACAATTATTTTAAAGGTGCTGAATGAAGCGTTTCATAAAATTATACAAATTGATTGCGTTTCAGCACAGTTTCTTTTGTGAATCGGGCAACCAATTTTAATTTGGATTATCCCAGACTCTTCCAGTGAGAATAGCGTCAACGACTGACAGCATCAAGCATTACAAAGAGACAATTGGACTGTCTTCACATTTTTTATTTCAATTGATTGATTGATGCTCTAAACCAAATCCTATGGTGGGGGTAGGACTATCAGTTGATTGTATTTTTTTGTTTCTTTATTTGCAACATACATTCAAGGGATGGCCACTACTTATGCAGTGCATTATGTTGGTTCCAGAAAAATAAGTTAAGGAATGCAGGAAAGAGGGAGTGCTGCTTAGGAAAAATTTCTGCGGCCCGAGCATTCCACAAGCGAATAGTGAGCTGTAGAACGAATTCTATCTGTAATGCATTGTGCGTTCCATCGACCACAAACCGTTGTGCTCAGCGAGAAGGATTAGTACTACGTATGAATATATGGTTTTCGGCAACAAGTCCCTATTGTTTCGCTAGAGCAGAACCCGTTGTAGTACGGATAGAATAGTGTTGTACAAGTCACATTGCGACAGTGCTTTAATGAAGTAATAGAGTTGGATACCCTACCATAATTAATGAGAACATTCGCCCTTTCCTATAAGCGTTCCAGAAGCCTCAAAACAGACCATGAGGCACTGGTCCACACATGAGAGTATTCAATTCTCGGTCGGATATAAGCGATGTGAATAGCAAGGATATCAAATGGAGTGAAGTATTAACTGCACCGTCTTAAGAAACCTAAGGGCTTGACACTTGAAAAATATACATACATACATAATTGGTCATTACAACCCTTCAGTCAGGATTATTGACCTAGTTTCTCACACCACTTATGTTGTGTGTGTTAATTTTATACATAAGTGGCGGGACCTACAGTTTAAAGTCGACTCCGAACGACAAATTTTTTGAGAAACTTTTCATGGCAATTTTATTTACTCTCAGAGTTTTTGCCAGAAATCTGCTGAGAGGAAATCGTCGAATAAATACTTTTTGTATTTTGTTTTGATGTCTGGCCTGGGGTTCGAACCCTGGCTTTACGTCTAATAAGCCAACACACTACCTACTAGACTACGGCGACTTCTTGACGGCGACTTGAAAAATATGCTGTGATCCGAATTCCCGAGGGATGGACGAATCTTTAATTCATACTTTTCAGGGAGTGAAGTTAGGAAAAGGTCGATGATGTTATTAAGGTGCCCTTCAACACGCGATTTGTGAGTTGGTTCTTCCACGGAAAGAAAGAAAGAGAGTCGAAGCCAGAAATGAAAACCTCCTCAAGATGTGATCTGTTTTTGAATTTAACTGCCTCTGGGTTACATCATAACCTAAAGGTTGCTGGCATTGGAACACAACTTCATTGCTTATATACATTGAAAGGCCTCTACCAAAATTAAAAAGAAATAAAATAGTAGTTGATAACCGGGTATATCAAAATCCTTTGGATCAGCATTTTCAAATATCTGGGTCTCACATAGGGCGAAAAAATCCGGCCGCAGGCAAGCAGTATGTTTTTTAAGGCCGAGTCACATAGAATCTGCGTTGAACTTTGATTTTTCCAACTGACAGTAAAATTGAAAATCATGTTTTCTTATAAGCTTTCTTATGTGCATATTTCTGCGTTAAAGCAACGGATAGAGATACGTTGAGTACTTTGACAGCTGGTTTGTTCTGTTCATTCATTTCGTTTTTAAAAACCTGGCAATAAAATAATTTTAAAATAAAAATAACGGTAATTTATTAATGTATATTTTTATTTTAATGTACGGTTTCTTTTGACGCTCACTATATGTAAATAATATCTTGTAGTGAAAATTTTAATATGAAAAATCATTCCTTGAATTAGGAAACTTAGCAAAATGAAATTGGAATGTATTTATATCTGTTTTTCTTTAAGGAAATGGTGTAGTTGTTTGTGGTTGTCATACACTCTCTCAAGCCTAACTGCAATGGCATTTAATATTTAAAACCATAGAGTTTGTGCTTATTTTTCGAATCTTTTTCTTTTTTCGTGTTAAAATAATAAACTTTTTTATCTTTGTTTTTCCTTTTAGCCATTCATGCCCATTTGGTGGAGAAAAATCTGTGGCTTTAAACTAAAAAAAACAACGACAAACAGACTTCTAAGTAAAGGTAAGTTAAAATGCTTGTTGTATTGCTTTTTGTTTTTTTAGTCAATAGTTCTCGAGATTTTTTTTTTTTATCAAGTTTTTCAAGTAGGCCTTACTGTAAGCGTTATAAATTTTCGCCTAGTTGTTGTTTGTCATGCTGTTGCTGCTATTATTGACTGGCAGGCTGACTCTTTAACTGACTGACTGGCATGACGTTTTTTTTTTGTCTATAAACCTGGCCTGGCGCTGCTGTAAATGTGAATGAATGGCTTACGCTCTGTAACTGGCTTTTTGAAAAAGAGTCTGGGCCGGTCTAAAGGCATTTGAAAATAATCTTTTGCGAAGAACAGGAATTTCCACTCCTACATTTTGAAATAAAAAAAAAAAACTCACACAAATTAACAAAAAAAAACAGAAAATAACGTTCAAATGTTTTCAAGTCGCTGTTGTCTTTGGAGTTTTTGAAAGTAATTTTTTTTTTGTTTGTTTTGCTTTTTTTTCTGGGCTAATTTTATACTGATTAAAACATTTTAAATGTTTTGTTTTTGTTATTGTTGTTGCTAAAACATTTCAGTTTCGCTTTGGATTTTTGCGCAAAAGGCCAAAATAATTGCGGCTGTGCAATTTGACATTTCAAAATTCATAATTTTTAATTTCGTTTCTTTTTTTCATATTTTTTCATATTCTTTTTGCAGTTTGATTTCGTTAAGCGTTAAATTACCAGAGGAGAATCAGCCAGAGGAACAGAAAAACCAAAGAAAAAAAAATGCAATTTAAACGGGTTGCCAAAACGTTTTGAAGGCCTTAAACTGCTTTTAACTGCAAATTGATTTAAAAATGTCAACATTTTTCATAATTTTAAAGCAAGCATAACTTGAAGACATTATTTGGCAATTCATAGTCATGCAAATAATTGCGAAAATACCACTTTTCAAAAGTAATTTGAAAACAATTCTTTACAGAAATTCGATTTCAGGGTCGTAAAAATCAAATTTAGAAAAATTCTTACAAGCCATACAACAGCAGCAAATAAAAATGTTTCAATCATACAACAGCTATGGACCTTTCTATGGAAGAGATAAAGTTGCATCTCACTAAAGTTACATGCTTACTTAGGCAGGATTACAACCTAGCTGCTCAAATCACCTAAGTTGTGCTTGTTAAATTTATACATGAGTGGCGGGACCTACAGTTTAAAGTCGATTCCAAACGAAGGATTTATTGAGAAACTTTTCATGACAATGTTTTTACTATCAAAGTTTTTACCAGAAATCTGTTGAGAGGAAGTCGCCGGAGAAATATTTTTTCATATTTCGTTTATGTTGGTCCTGGGACGTAATAAGCTAACACACAACCTACTAGACTACGGCGACTTCAAAGTTACATCTGCTATGTATATACGCGGAATTACAAAGTGACATATTTTTAATCACATAACTTACTTAGTCAGGGTTACAACCTAGCTTCTAACAACACCCATGTTGTGTGTATTAATTTTATCCATGAGTGGCGGAAACTGCATTTTAAAGTAGCCTCCTAATGACACAGTTTTGAGAAACTCATGGTTCATGGCACTTTTATTTACTCTCAGAGTTTTTCCTCTTTTAAAGACTGCTGAGAGGAAGTTGCCGCGGAAATATCTTTTTCTATATTTCGTTTCGATATCTGGACCTGGGTTTTGAGTCACAGCTATTATTCACATTACAGAGTATGGAAATGTCTAAACCCAATTACTTGTCTGCTAGTGCTTTTAGCATTTGGAATTTGTTTAAAATTCATGCATGTTTAAACATAAAGTCGCATTAAAAGTCTTATTTCTGGTCATTAAAACGATTAAAGTTGCGTAGTTTAGTAACTAGCGTATTGGCTTACGAGACATGAGGCTACGGTTCAAACCACCCCAGATCAAGACATCTCCAACAAAACGAAATATGACAACAAATATTTCTTCGTCGGCTTCCTCTCAGTAGATTTCACGCAAACAAAATTGCCATGAAAAGTTTCTCAAAAATCTATCGTTCAGAGTAGACTTTAAAGAATAAATTTATTTAAGCATAATATAGTTGAACTTGATAAACAAAACGTTATCCATTACGTAAGCACATACAAACAAACATTTAAATTGCATTGATAATCTTATTTTTTTGTTAAAAAAGGCGATTTTAAAAGTCAAACGACACACTCACTTAGGCTCATAACGAAGGTAGAGATTAAAACAGGGATTAAAAAGAAGAGTTGTCTTTAACATAATTTGCCTTTTGCATGTTACACGTAATATATTTCTTACTATGCATACGGTAGCAGCAGTTACTCATTTAGTTAGTTGTTTCAAAAGGATATAGAAAACGAGTTTACCTTGGTGATAATAAAATTGAAAAATAAAGAATAGAAAAATATAAAGAGGATCTCTATTTGGGTACATAATTAGTTGCTAAAAGCCACTAAGATGGTTCAATCAGGTATAATTTATGACTTAGTGAAGTGATAAACAGCTTAGAGGAGATAAAAATAAAATTGTTTTGTTTCTTTGTTTGCTTGCAAGCGTGTCACAAGTAGCATGTGTTGAATAACTTCTGACCATAGCTGATGACTGGTAGCATACTTAGCACGGCTTCTTGCAGAAAATACTTTGATATAGGATTTTAATCGATTTACATACAAATAATTATTTCTTAGACCCCTCTGTCAGGATTACGACCCAGCTTTTCACACCACTTATGCCGTGTGTGTTAAATTTACAAATGAGCGGCGGGACAGACAGTTTAAAGGGTTGTAATTATGTAAGCATGTTAGATGGTAATTGCCGTATCTTAGTTGAGATCTAGAATTTTGGTGCGACCAGTTCATAGAGGTTAATGTCGAAAGAAATTATTTTTAAGTCCTAAGAGCTGAGTTTAAAGGCAGCGTCTAGTAAGTCAACATACTGCAACGCGCTGGGCGACCACAAACTCATAGATAAAATTGATACACTTAGCATGGGTAGTATGAGAAACTAGATTGTAATGAAGCCTGTGTCTAGTATAGAGGAGAATGTCATTTATTCACTTTCTTCACTGTTTGCACGGCAATTGAAGAATCTGAATAGAAACATTTTTTTATTTGAAATTTTTAAATTCCTTTCCCTCTGCATTACGTTGTGAAATGTTCATGCATGTTAGTCCTTAGACATTAGAAATATATTAGAAAGGCAACAATAATGTCGAATCAATTAGCTTGTATGGAACTAAGCTTTCTTATAATAATCATTTCATCTCTTGCGGCATAACTCTCACCGGATACATGATACAAAAGCAAATTTTCACCACTTGGTCTTTAATATCCTAACCTAATATTCTTTTGAACACCAAAACAAATCAAAACAGCAACGTAATTTTAATTTATTTCGGTCTGAATTACAAACGTTTCATGCTAGCCAATTCAAGTGAAAACAATGGGAACATCTCTCTTAATGAAGCATGGTCAAGAGGAAATATGGAAATTACTAGGGAATGATAGACAAGAAAAAAAATTACAAAACAGACACCATAAATAAGCATATTCATGCATACATACATACATATATTAACAATTATATTAAAAAACAAAAGCAATAAACAAAAGCAGACCTTTAATATTACCATTAAAAATATTTTTTTGGTTACCAATAAAAAGAATTCAACTTTAAAAGCCTTAAACTCACGTCGTAATCAAAACAGTGACCACCAGCAAACATGCAGACTACTAGACGTTGTTGTTAAAAGAATGGCAACAACAACAATAGCCAACTACAATAGTATTAACAAAATATAAAACTTTTTTTTTGTTGAATTTGAATATTTTTAAATAAATAATGAACGAATTAACAACAAAAAAGAATAAAAAAAGAGAAGAGAAAAAACAAACTCAAGTTCTTAAGAAAAAAATGTTCATTATCGCTGATATACATAGAAGAGAAGGGTTTCAAGAAGTAAAAGAAAATAAAAATAAGAGAAGAAATTTTATGGAAAAGGAATAATAAATAAACAGAATGAAAAAGAAAGCACTTGAAAACAACAAGAGGTGTTGTATATACACCCGGTTTTCTAAAAATTTAGTAGAAGTACACTCATGTCATACAATTTCTTTTAGAGAATTTGGGCATTAAATACATGACAGTGAAGAACTGTATTCAGTAGAATATTTTTATTATTATTACAAGACCAAAGGATTTAAAAAATATTAACGAATGCAGTTAAATTAATACAAGCTCAAGCTGATATTTGTTCATAATTTTTTTTTTCACTCTCACACTCATTTACTAGAGTGCATGCAGAAGTCGCCGTAGTTCCTACTAGACTGTGTGTTGGCTTATTAGACATAAGGCCTCGATTCAAACCCCAGGTCTGACATCAAAAAAAAATATGAAAATACTTCTTCGGCGACTTCCTTTCAGCAGCTTCTGGCAAAAACTAGCAGAGTAAATAAAATTGCCATGAAAAGTTTCTCAAACATTTGTTTGTTTCGGAGTCGACTTTAAACTATGGGTCCCAGCACTCATGGATAAAATTAACACACACAACATAAGTGGCTTGAGAAGTTACGTCGTAATCCAGACTGAAGGTTTGTAATGACCAATTATGTATGTATGTATGTATACATCAGAACAAATCTATTGTCGGTTGCACTTTTTTGTACACCCAGTCTTTATTCACCAACAACGCATAATTAGTTAAAGATTTTATAAAAATGATCGAAGAACCTGTTAAAAAAATGTAAACAAAATTAAAATTAAAATTCAAAAGTGAAAGTTTAACTTTAGTTTTTCGAAAAAGAATAAGAGAATGCATTTCAACAAATACGCCCAAGCAAATTCACACTTTGGAAATTAAAAACAAAAAAAAAAAACATTTCTAGTGATCACGAGTTTTCGAAATGAAGACAAAGGGGCCCTGATTTATAAAATAATTTAATTGCTATTACAATGAATATTAGATTCTGATATTCTGATTTGAAAATACTTATGAAGTATGTGTTTTAATGTGAAATTTATTATTCTGCTCGCTAGTTTAACCAAATGGGAGACACTGTCAAGCCAAACTTCTCCTTGTGTTCTCCGCATAATCACCCTTAAGCAATTAATAGTGCACCCTTTACAGCCGCTGATACACAATAAATCACTATTGTCCATCGGTGTGCCATCTCAATCATAATGTGCCCAATCGTTTCATCCCCAAACAGACAGAACGTACATTCCATCTCATCCAGAAGACGTAGCCAATTGAATGCATATGTCAGGTTAAAATGCCCCAATAGGAAATCAGCTGCACTACTAAGTATTTCTATATTTTTTATAGAAGAAATGCTTTGCTAATCTCTTTGGCCAGAAATATATGTACGTCCTTAGATACCCTGACTTCAGTCTACTTAATCCCCCAAATTGTACTCTAGAGCTATAAGACTCTATGCGGGTCTGTTCCTCGCTAGTGTATCACCAATTTCTTTGCCAATCATCCTGAAATGATTCGAAAGCTAGCAAATCACAATTTAGTTCGCCGCAAAGAACAAATAATTTATTTTATAGTCAATGATCTCTATTACCATATGATTCTTACTTAACTCATGATTACAAGCCCTTAGGTCGGATTACAACGTAGCTTCTCACACCACTCATGTTGTGTAGCTTAATTTTACACATGAGTGGAGGGGCCACTATTTCAGAGAGCAACTTCTCTCCATTACTCTAACAGTTGTGAGTGATTATTATTAGCTACACCAGGATACGATGAATCCTTGGAGACTCATGACTTTTGATTTTCTATTAACATCTTACAGAGAAGCTTAATCTCCTTGGCATTCAGAAGGTACTTGCAATATTAGTAGACTCTGTTGGATACCTATGGAAAATAAGAAAACCGTTACACTTCTGTCCTCAAATCGCATGGCCATCCATTGCACAATAGTGATTCCTACGGACCACTGTCCTTTTGGCAGGCATGCCAAAAAACTTGACATTCCATCAAATGACTTCAACAGGAGCTGTGGGTCGGAGGAGCAGAAAGAGACTGTCATTCACTTCATGTGTCAGTGCCTTGCTCATGTCGTAAAAAGACAAAGATTTTTGGTCTCTCACTTTCTGACATCTTTAACCGAGGACAGTAATATAGGGATTGCTGCAATAACAAGATTTATTTTGAATCTAAGGTTGGTTCCTCTAAGGAATGTTGATCTCACGGTGGAAATCATTGTGGTATCACAATGTGTCTAATTGCTGGTCTAAGTGCGATCTCTTCCTTTAAGAGGGACCACCTTACTAACCTAACCTATGATTTATATCACAAGCATTCTATCATTTTAACTATCTTTTGTGGTAGGTTATTTGCTACATGTATAAAATTAGCACACACAACATAAGTGGTGCTGAGAAGCTAGGTTGTAATACTGGTTGTAAGACTAATATCGTTCACAACAACGCTGATATAAGGTGATGGTCTTGGCATTTTGCCCCCAAAAGATTTTCCACAATTTTTGATTGTGACTGCTTGTTGGATTGGATTGCTATGCTGTTTCAAACGGTAAACATTGATAAGTAAAGTCCATTCTGTACGCAAAACTAGCAAAGTGGAATGATAATGCCGATATTAACCCTTTCGCGACGGGTGTCGTATGTATACGACAGTCACATGGTGCATTATAGCGGCTGATGTATGGTCAATCGAGTGGGTCGTGAAAAGTTGCAAAGTGTTGTACTGGCATGCCATAGCGAAAGGGTTAAACAATTTTGAGGACTATAAAGCAAGACGCGGAAATTTTATAGACCTTAAAGCTAACCAGACACGTACCTATGCAGTGCATATTCAATTAAACATGCCATTATAAGCAGGTCATTGTTTCTGGCCACCAAAACCCCAGAGAGTTTTTCGGGACTGATTGTTAGAGTAATAAGTGACCCACTGTTTGATGCAGAATATTTGATTGAAATGAAAAAATGTGTCAAAATTTTATTTTATTTCTTTAAAAAAAGTTTATTAAAATTATTAAACTGGACATAGATACATACATACATACATACATACATAATTAAAAATTTAAATTTTAAAATGAATTAAAAATAAACATTACTTAACATTAACTAAGTCTCTTATTTATCAGTGATCCTGCTACAACTCAGTGCATTCAGCATTTGGATTTGGATTCTCAACGCCAAGTTCCTCTAGCTGTTGCATCCCTTTGATTTGTTTTTTTAACTTTTGCTTGAACGAGAACACGCAGGTTATCTCATTTATTTCTTCGATGGAACAATACCTTAGATTTTCAAGACCTTTCGAAAGTAATTTCTGGGTCAAAAAGTTTTTCGTTTCGCACAAACTTAAATAGCTGGTCTGGCGACATTTTATTTCTCTGCAATACAAATACAAAACATATGTGATGGTTGGTTTACAGGATGATGATATTAAAGTGCTACGAATGGTGGGGCCAGTGATGGTATCATCCTTCGCAAGGACACGAGCCATGTTGTTAGTTTTAGGGGGTTATGGACCTTAAATTATGCAATCTTTCGTATTCTGTTGGGTTTTTAATACATTTTTTTTTTGCGAGGAGGTCTTGTTTGATCCTTTGGATAGAGGAATCCAGACAGTTGATGGTAGTAGTGTCAGTGGGAAATACTTTCGTGTTTAATTCGAGGAATCCAGGCAGTTGATGGTAGTAGTTTCAGTAAAAAATACTTTCGCGATGTTAATCCATTTGATGAAGTTGTTGTTAATCTGTTTAAAACTTTAGTTTCTCTGGGCATTAAATTTCATTGGCAATCCGTTTGAGTTGATTTGTAGCAAAGTTGGTCAGGGAAATTGGAATTTTCTTATGATTTTTCCATGAAATTTTATTTTCGTTAAGCAATACCTTCTGTTTTAAAATTTGGTTTTTGAGTTTTAAACGTATTTCCTTTAATTTTTTTTTTATTGTTTTCATAACCTAAGCTATAGCAGGCACGTTCATTTCTTTTTTTTTTTTTTTGTAATTTATTGTCTTGTTAGTAAAAATAATTTGTTTAAAAATTTTTTTTTTCATATTTTAGCAACAAATACTTATAATTACGGTGTTAATTTCATTATAAAACATTTTTTTTATTCAATTTTTGGCACGTTTTAAAATATAAAATTTTATTGCAAACATTGAAATAAAAAATTCTTTCTTCATTTTGTTTTAAACAAAACAGCATAAATTAAATAAAAAAACAAAAAAAAAATAAAAATTACTTATCATCTAAGGGGTATCTTTTATCTTAAAGTCAATTGCAAATAAATTTAAAACATTTTAACCTCCTTACAGCCACACCATCATTGTTAAATTCCAATTGCATTTAAATTTTCTAGTGGACTGGGGTTCTGAAGAATTTTTTGGAACTAAACAAGTTTCACTTGAAAAAGTATTGACGCCATTTTTATTTTCTTAAATAGAAATGTTTTAAAATTTTGAACAATTTTTTCCGTGTTCTGCACGTCTCAAGGTTACTTTGCAATGTGAATAACGGGAGAGAAAGTTAGACAGTTTGACGTACTTGCAGAGTAGCTTAATTCTTTATTTGTTTCATGTACATGGTTGTATAAAAAAAGGACAAAATAATAGGAATTTGTCAAATTAAACTTTGTATGTACAAATTGGACACAAAGTTTAAAAGAAAACTTAAACGTCTTTGTTCGACAAAATTTTAGAACAGAAAGAAAAGCTATCTTATTTCTAATGTTCTTGCATTCAATACATACATAATTGCTTATTTCAACCCTTCAGTCAGGATTATAACCTAGCCTTTCACATCACCCATGTTGTGTGTGTTAATTTTATACAACAGTTTAAAGTCGACTCCGAACGGCAGAATTGTGAGAAACTTTTTCATGGCAATTTTATTGATTTCTCAGAGTTTTTGCCAGAAATCTGCTTAGAGCAGTTATCAAAGAAATATATCTTCATATTTGGTTTCATTGGAGACGTCTAACTTGGGGTTTGAACCGTGCCCTCACGTCTAAAGGCGAAAGATAGTATCTGCTTAGTTAGTTCTCGGCCCACAGCAGCTGGAGAAGTTAGTTGACGGAATGCCAAACCTTTCAATAGAACATTGGCCGGTAAAACCGTATGCGATTGATGGACAGACAATATTATCCATATCAGGCCAACAGAGCCAAACAATAATGCCTGTTGCAGTCTTGCTGTCAAATGATTTTAGTCTCCCTGCAAAAGAAGCAGAAAATACCTACCTTGATTGATACTATCGGAGATTGTAGGACCTATACTGATCCTATATATCCCTATGTCTTGGAAACCATGTTAAATCTACCTTTGAATGATAAGAAAATCCCAGCTGTCGTGCACTAGGATAGAGGTCGAAACGATGTTTGTTAGGTACTTATTCGCTAGGGACCAACCATTCGACAAGTATTCCGTGACTTTCATAAGTTCAAAGTCGATTCCGAACAACATATTTTTGTGAAACTTTTCATGGCAATTTGATTTTACTCTCAAAGTTTTTGCCAGAAATCTGCTGAGAGGAAGTCGCCGAAGATATATTTTGTCATATTTCGTTTAGTTGGAAATGACCTGAGGTTTGAACCGAAGCCTCACGTCTAATAATTCTGGGTATGTATACCCAGAATTTCAACATGTCCATAGTCCAGGCTGGATCAGAATGTAAGTGCATTGAGACTAAATGCCATCACCTTGGTCCTCTGCTTAAATAGAAGGGTAGAGGGAAACCAATTGAACATAATAAATAATGTTAGAATGATTGACTGCGTAACTACTGTTTCTTTCAGTCTGAAGTGACCCACGTACCAAATGTGAGCACCATAATTAATCTGAAACAAGGCAAAGACGTAATAAGAAGTTGAAGGAAATAAAAAGTTTTTGAAAATAAAAAATAACCGGAAAGTGTTATGATCAAATTGATATGAAGGACAAATAAATTGCTGTCGTCTCTAAGAGAGAGATTAATAGATAATAAGAGCAGGTTATTTAGAAAAAATAGAAACAGATTTGGCAATAAAACTGAGTAGAGTAGTACATATGAATTCAAACAGTTTTCTACGAAAGCTTTAATTGCAAAATTAACTTAAAATAGGCAATTTGCGTCATTTTTTGCTTTATAGAAGAAATACTCTATTGAGCGAGGCTTAGGTTTTTCGAAATTAAACTTGAAATCTTTTGAAAACTTCATTGTATTAAAGCAACCTTCTATGCTTACTAAATCGATGATGATGATGTGATGTGTTCTTTTTCTTTACTTTGTGACATTGTGAAATGGGTTTTGTGTTTGTATTATTTCTAAAGGAATTAATTAAGAAATCAAGTAGCAAAACAAAATTTTAATTAAATAAACTATGAAATCCGTCATATGGTTTTCAAAGCAAAAATCAAAAATTGTTTCTTAACATTTAAGATTAAGAAAAAAATAATAAAAACTGATTAGATTGTGTGTCGAATGAAACATTAATTAATGTTGTTTTTGTTTAATTTCTGTCTGTCCCTCTACGACTCTGAAAGCAAAAAAAGACCCCATAAAATTCGTGAAGAGCAAAAAAAGTAACTTTTAAGAGTTTTTAAAACAAAATTTTATTTGATTTGAAAATCAAAATCAAAATTAAATTTAAAGATTTTAAAAAACTGGTTCATTGCATAAATTAAATCCGGTTCCAATTAGTTTCAGTTTAAAATCTGTTTTAAAACAAAACAAAATTTTTTTTAAAACGCAAACACACTCACCAAATAACTGACGTAAAAAATATTTCATGTTACCTTAAAGTAAAAAAAAACACACACACAAAAAAAGAACAAAATTTTTATATATTTTTTAATATATAAAATCATATATGAAAATAAAATGTATTTTTTTTTTTTTGTATAAAAATTAACAAAATTTTGCAATAACACGCTGTTATAACCTTTAAATTTAACACTTAAACGTAAATTAAATTCAAATGATCATTGAATATGAGATTCTAATGGGAAAGAAGCAACAAAGGGGGGGAGCCAGGGGATTTACATTTAATAATAAAGTTGTTATTGAAACAAAATAATGTATATTTTTTCCACTTTTTTTTTGAGTTTTTTTATTTGTTAATTGCTATTAAAATTCAACAAAAAAAAAAAAACAACGTATTTAATTAATACTTATTTTTTAAGGAAAAAAAAAATTTAACAAAATTGTGGTGAAATTTGAAACAAAATTCATTTTTAATGGAAAAACATTATTAACAGGTGCCATTAAAATATAAAAAAAATTATTTAAAAATTGGAAAGGCATGCCTTAACACACAACTTTAAATGTAATTGAATAGCAACTTGTATTATTGTATTTAAGTTTACTTTTATAACACTATTACACCATTCCTTCATGGTTTTATTCGGAGTAATTAAGGAGTACTTGAAATATATTCAAATGAAGATAAAAAGTGAGAAGATCGCTTGCAACCTTGAAAATTTTGTGAGGTGAAGATTGCGGCTTTAGATATTTCCAAAGCGTTTATGCACTTCTATCGTAACTTATTGCTTTTAGTATTGGTCGTCACTTCTCACGATTTGTGTAGAGCTTTCTTTTCAGACGAGTTTAGGTTGAACTCAAGAATAACATAAGGTTCTGTTCTATCTCCAATTCTATTTTCTGTTTTCATTAACGATCTTATTTCCTTAGCTTATAATCCTCTGTATACTTTTGCATATGATATTTGTCATTCATATTCTTTGAAGTCGCCGTAGTCTAGTGAGTAGTGTGTTGGCTTATTAGACGTAAAGCCAGGGTTCGAGCCCCAGGCCCAGGCATCAAAACAAAATACAAAAAGTATTTCTTCGGCGATTTCCTCTCAGCAGATTTCTGGCAAAAACTCTGAGAGTAAATAAAATTGCCATGAAAAGCTGTCGTTCGAAGTCGACTTTAAACTGTAGGTCCCGCCACTTATGTATAAAATTAACACACACAACATAAGTGGTGTGAGAAACTAGGTCAATAATCCCGACTGAAGGGTTGTAATGACCAATTATGTATGTATGTATTCTTTAAATGATAGGCTGAGTCTCTTGTGGATTGAGGCGAAAAGGCTTAATATGAATTACACTCTCACATTCGAATATGGTCGTACGAATAGGGTTGATTTTAACCCGCTAAAAACATAAAGCTGTTTATTGACACACAAGCGCCTCAATAATATTATGATGCAAATACTAAGAAGCCAGATGCTCTTCATGTTCTGGACATTCTGGACAAAATTCAGTGGAACTTGCACATTTTCCCATTGTCGAAAGAAACATTCAAGTGCCTCGGTTTTCTCAGAAGGTGCGAGAAATATTTCACTTCATGTGATCTCCTTACTATTTACACCACTTGTATCCGGCCGATAATGGAAAACAACTCTAACGTATGGGCCGGTGTCTGAAAGTCTATTTTGAGGTTTCTCGACCGCGTATAGGAGAAGCTGTTCATTAAACTGTTCAATTGCAGATTTTACCCTAGTGAGCTAAAGGACTTGTCCCCGAAAATCGTATATTCTTACGTAGCACCCATCACCAGAGTACATCTGCATCTGGTGTGAAATCGCACGCTGCATTTTTACAGAAAAAATTCGTTCTATAGACGGACTTTCTGGATATAGTACTCCCTTCCTGTAGAGGCCTTTCCTCCCACTTAAAATATAAAAAGATTCAAATCCTCCTTCCCATGACCAATTTGGAATTTTCTTAATTCCAACACAATGCACTGCATGAGTAGGGGCCATCCCCTAAGTGTTGGCCTTAGGAATAAAAAAATAAATTAAGTTAGTAAGAAGACGAAAAAAATATACAATATTGGATTTAGTTAGCCCTGAGCCACTTTGTAAATCTACAAAAATCCACAGTAATAAAATACTAAGGAACTGGGGAGGAGATTTAATTCTTTCTGTACTGGCATAATTAGTGCTCGCTAGTGTCAGAACACAAGGGTATTTTATGCGACAATTACAGCTTATTTTATAAAAGTAACAACGAGAGTTCAAAGCGAGCATTCGTCAGATGAAGGAGTTTAGCACTTTGGTGACATTTTCGTGCTTCTTCATAGGTTGTGGAACACAGCACCTCAAGCAGAGCTTGGATATTTTTTTAAGGCTTTAGATCAATGAGAGATTTAAAGCGGTTTACAATGTCATCTAATGTATCGGCTTTCAAATACGTTTTCTTTAGAATCAAAATAGTGTTGCGGCATTTATAGGCCTCAACACCCTCTAATGATAGAAGACCACTAATACTTTTTGTATTACCTAATAATATCGAATGTAATTAAAATATGAAATAACTTTGTTGTCTTTTTTCGCATTTTGTTTTTGCAAGTTCCTAAGAATTGATATTGAAATTTGACCTTTCAAGTTTCGTTTTTTTTCTTTATTGGCTGACTTTTGTACCAGTTTTTCATTATTTGCAGCAGCTCTTGCAAGTTCCATAATATATAATAAGCGGTGCATTTTTCTATATTGAGTTGTGTTTTTTTTTTTTTCTTTTTGCATTTTTCTTATTTCTTACATTGACTTGACATTTTAATAATTAAAATAATTATCGCTTTAGAAATAAGAAAAAGAAGAAAAAAAATCCAAGAGAATCAAGTTCTTCAGTTAGACGATTTTCTTGTCTTTTTTACTTGGCAGCTGATAATTTGAAATTCTATTCTAATCTTGTTTTATGGCACTTTATTGAAGCCAATAGTAACGTGGAGCAATTGAAAAGTTTTCTTTAATTAGAATGCAAATAAGATCACATCGAAAACATGGTTATTTTTGTTTAGTATTGGAACTCTATTTATCAAACAATAAGCATTTACGGTCCAGTGCGAGTTGACGATGATTTCTGCATCCGATCCAACAGTGAGCTGTATGAGCTCCTCAACGACATAGACGTTGGCTCGGCCATGTCGTTCGAATGGAGGAGGATGCTCCGGAGCGACGAGTATTTAGTGCGGGGATCGGTGGAAGTCGGCGAAGAGAACGACCTTGTATGCGTTGGAAGGACCAAATCGAGGAAGCCCTGTCATCGATTAGTGTGACCAACTGGCGTAGGCGCGCAAGAAGCAGGGGCGCCTGGAAGGATGTGTTGCGGCAGGCCGAAATCCGTTAATCGGATTGTTAATGGCCAATTAAGTAAGTAATTAAGGAAGCATTTACTAGATGTATTTTTGAGAAAATTTTGATACTGATTATAGGAGTTGGAAGCTTTTCGTGAGTTATTTGAGGTAATAGTAATAAACAACAGATGTCATAGCTCCCAATAAATAGTATCTTATTACCTTATGAAGCACGTTATATAGAGGTGTTTGCTTAAGTTATTACCCAAAGTTTATCAAAAAAAGATAAGATTATCTTGGGGCTCTTCAGAAGGTACAAAAATCTCCACAAATTAATTCAAGTACAATACACCGATATCCGTGTTGGTGTATATGGCCGTGAATTACAAAGTCCCATCGCCAGAGACTTTTAACAATAAAAGAAACAAAGAACTATCGAAAGGTTAGGAGGATAGGTTTGAGGACGTATACTTGCCATTGGGAGAAGTACAATACACAGCGGTCAAAATAACTCATTGTAAATACGTCCTAGAAGAGAGAAAGAGAGAATGAATGATAAAGAAGATCTGGAACTGGGAAAAGGAAAGGAGGTAGGAAAGGTAAAGAAAGAAAGGAAGAGGTAGGCTATGGAAATGGTGTACCACAAGTACACAAAAGATAGCGAGTATAACCGAAATCAAGATAGGACTTCTCAACCAACTCAAACTATTTATGAATCTATGGAGATCCCTAATTTCGACTCTCGACAGAGAGTCTAAACGTTCAAAGAAGCCGCTGCCCAGGCCTACTAAGGGCTGGACAGTTGCAGATGAGTTGTTCGACATTCCTCACTCCTCCTCATCCCAACATACCCTGCAATAGACCGATTGAGGTCTGTTCCTAATCATTGTCAATAAAACTCAAAACTAACCTTAGCCCAGCAGCAAACCTGTTCTATAACTATTTATAACAGGCCATAGGCTCCTAGACACACAACATTCTGATCCATTCCGCCAATGCTTCTGCTCTTTCTTCTTGACCCATGCAGAAATGAGGACGTAGAAGTGGAAGATTGAAGGATCAGGACCAGAAAGTGAACCTAATCTAACGAAATCATCTGCTATTTTATTACCGAGTACATCGCTATGTCCCGGAATCCAGCATAAACGGATCTGATCTGGTCCAAAGGCTTTTAAAGTCTTTAAAATTAACACACATGCGTGGGGAGAGTAGCCAGATCATAATCCTGACTAAGGAGTTGTAGTCTAGTAGGTAGTGCGTTGGCTTATTAGACGTAAAGCCAGGGTTCGAGCCCCAGGCCAGACATCAAAACAAGATACAAAAAGTATTTCTTCGCCGATTTCCTCTCAGCAGATTTCTGGCAAAAACTCTGAGAGTAAATAAAATTGCCATGAAAAGTTTCTCAAAAAATCTGTCATTCGGAGTCGACTTTAAACTGTAGATCCCGCCATTATGTATAAAATTAGCACACACAACATAAGTGGTGTGAGAAACTAGGTCAATAATTCTGACTGAAGGGTTGTAATGACCAATTATGTATGTAAGAAGTTGTAATAATCAATTCAGAAAGTAATTAAGAATTGGCAACAGCTTTAAAAGACTGCATAAAGACATCATCGTGTGCAATCTGTCATCGAGTGAGGCCTACTGGTCGTTTGAAACACCAGATGAACGCAGAAATAACTGCAATGTATGAAAGCAAGATTGAGTGAAATAGTTTTCCAAAAAAATTTATCAAGTGACCCTCGTATATTTATGTATTTTTTTTTGTTAGTTTATTAATTTTTTGTTCTTTAATTAACGCCATCGATAACTGTTTAGTTGTATTCGTTAGCAAAGCAAGCAACTGAACACCGTATTAAAGAAATTTAACAAGAAACAGAATTTAGAAAAAAAAGCGAATGAAAAAATAAATTTTAAAATGAATTTGCATTTTTCAATAATTATTTAAATGTTGTTATTTGCATGCAATTAAAATTTAAACAAAATTGCTACACCAACAACTACAACAACAACTAAACTTGTTAAGACTGATTAAATGAAGTCAGAGATCTGCTGAATAAAACAACTTTTTTTTTTCTTTCTTTCCTTCTGAAAACAAAGATTTAAAAAGAACAACAACAACAAGAGCAACAAACAAAAACAACACATTTCCGGGGAGTTACTTTTCTACCTTTTTGTATTTAAACGTACGATACTCGAAATGTTTGTGGGTTCATAAAGAAAAAAAAAGTGAATGTTGTCATGTAATAATGGACGGGGTATGGTCTATTAAAAATATTTCGTTGTTGCTGCAGTTGTTGGGCCCTGGGTACCATTTGCATTGCAGGCAAAACTAAGTGTCAGTTTATATACGATATAAAATAATTATAATAATAAATAATAATTAATTTGTAATAATTTGTCGTATTTTATTTGAAATATTAAATGGGAATTATTAATAGACGCATTGAAGAAATAAAGTGTTGAATGGCAGCTGTGTTGCTAATTTTAAAAATAAATTTGTTTAATTAAAATAGGAAATATTAAAATTCTTTAAATATTTGCATGATCTTGTATCGTAAGATTTATGGCTATCTCTTGAGACAATCCATAGAAGCTAATTAGAAGTTTTGTCTTAGAAATCTTGCTTTAATAGAACTTGTGCCTGTGCACGCCGATCAAGTACTATCACTTAAGAAACTTCAAAGGAAATACAAACTTTTAATCAGTTATTAACACGGTAATTTTGGTGAAATTGAAGGATGAAAATGTCTTCACAATATCGTTTGATAAGAAAAAACATTTTTAATAAGGTAACGAAAATTTTTCACCATTTTATTCCATTTATTTGCTTAATTAATTGGTAATTACAACCCTTTAGTCAAGATTATGACTTAGCTTTTCACACCACCCATGTTATGCGTGTCAATTTATTTTTATTTCATTCTAAAGTCGATCTCTATCAATGGTTTTTTGAGAAACTTTTCATAACATTTCAAATAATTTTATTTTAATTTTTCGTTTTGTTCGAGATGCACTACATACTAGATTACGGCGACTTCATTTCAATTCAATTTATGTCTTCGGATTTCATACTGCACTGGAGTAGAGTTTTTCGACCACAAATGGTTATTTGATATTATCCTCGGCAATTATATGCTTTAGATTCTACAATTATTTGCAAAAATTTATATGCAGATCAATTGCACTAACGTTCCGCCTTTGCATTCCAAAAAAGGTATCAAACGCCTACTCAAAATCTATACATTGTAAGTACAGAAGTGATCTACACTTCTCTACCACTCAACTTAGGAGTATTGCACGCGAAAGGTTGCTTAGCCTCTTCTTCATGAATTTCTATAATCTGAGTCCCAAAGAATTCGCCGTAGTCTAGTAGGTAGTTAGTTGGCTTATTAGACTGAAGGCCCGAGTTCGAATCCCAGGTCAGACATCAAAACGAAAATATGAAAATATTTCTTCGGCGACTTCCTCTCAGCAGATTTCTGGCAAAAACTCTGAGAGTAAATAAAATTGCCATGAAAAGCTTCTTAAAATACTGTCGTTCGGAGTCGACTTTAAACTGTAGGTCCCGCCACTCATGTATAAAATTAACACACACAACATGAGTGGTGTGAGAAGCTAGGTCGTAATCCTGACTGAAGGGTTGTAATGACCAATTATGTATGTGAGTCCCAAACTTTTCTGAACAAATTAAAGATCACACCTTCGAAAACTTCCTCTGTAAAGTTTCTCTATGATAGTTGCACGAATTTGAACACTGTTCCGTCTGTTAATAGCAGTACTGTTTCCCTAAGTGTTGAAGTTGTATTTTTGATCTTTCTTTAATTAATTTCTTGAAATTTTCTAAGTATTTGTTTGTGTTATTTCTGTTTACCGTATCACATGTCAATTTTGTTGTTGTCCGTTAATATTGTTTACTTATTTATGTTGAGTTTGTTTGTTGCATGTGTAACAATATCGTTGTAAAGACGGTGTATACGTACGTAAATATAAAATAAAAATGTATGTTATATAAATATATGTCTGTATTGAAGTATTGCAAGCCGAGGTCGCAACGATATGACGTATTCTTTTTTACATGAGCCTATAAACACTGACGAATCGTTACCTAATTTCTTGGGCTTTAATAGAGCACTGGCTTCGCCTTTGCCATCATCCTCAAGCCAACGGTTTAGCACCCCATTAAGATCTGGAGCCAATAATGAACGGGAAAAGCCTCTACAGACACCAGAGGATCCTTGCATAGCCTTGGGGAAATTAAATTGCAGCCGAATTAAGGGCTCTTCCCGCAGAACTGGCAACTATTGCCAAAGCAAAATTGAATTTCATTCAGATGGCTTAAACTGCTTAAAAATCTTAGTGAAAGTACTTTTACAAAACACAGTTGCAAAAATGGGAAACGTTTGAAAACAGATACTAAGTCGTTTAGTTTAATTTGAAATAGTTACCCTATCGGGTAAATTGTTAAAAAAAAATCAAATTTTGTTTTTATGACTTGTTTGACGCCCACCCCATTTGACATTTTAACTTTTAAAACATTTCTCTCTAGTCACTTTAGAAGTTATTTTACAATCGTACAATCCACTGTATTCCCACTACATTTACTAATTTTACTGCAAGGCATTGTACAAAATAAACACGGACAAATACATCCACAACTACAGTATAACCCACACACCAGAGAACTCACAGAGAGAGAGAGGGATTTAATAAATAGAAATAGAGAGAGAAGAAATACATGTAAATAACAGAACTAAAGAAAAATTTTTATTCCACATATTGATTATAACGAATATTGTTGTATTCAATAGAATACAATGGAGCTTTAGCAACAACAACACCAGCAACAGCAAATCTTTCAAATATTTAATGAAAACCAATACAACCAAAAACTAATGAAATAAACCATACAAATTTGTACATATTGCATTGTATTGTTGTAGTTGTAGTCAACCTTTAAAGCATAAACAACAAACAATAATCGTGCTCGTAACGAGCACGTTAATATAAACACTAGGGTTCTCTCTCACACACACATGCATACATATGCTCTTAATAGAGTTAAATGTAAACTTTTGATTTCTCTCACTTACTTACTTACTTACCCATACATGTGCTTACATGCATATGTATGCATGTGTTCTCCTTACAAATTGTATATTTTATACAACGATTCATACGCCTTATGTTATTGACGTAGTTTATGTTGGAGTTTTGTTTTTGCTGAGAGAAAGAGAATGTGTTTGTAAATTGCATTATTTTTGCTTTTTTTTTCTTTTGCTTCACTACACATGTAATGTATTTAATAAAAATAGTAACAACAAATCTTTATTGTGTGTATATTTTATATTTGGTCAGAGTGTGTTTGGTTTCGTTTGCCTCTCTTTTGTTAGGTTTTTGTTACTGTGTGGCTCAACACAACACAACAATATGTTGGTTGCTGTTATTATTCGTATGTTTAATGGTTCGTTGGTTTAAATATAATATCGTGTGTATATCGTGTATTACTTTTTCTCTATCTTTTGTTATTATTTATATTATTGTAGTTGGTTTTTTCTTCATGTTATTGTTGTTCAAAAAAAAGACTTCTTTTTGTTGTTGTTTTGTTGTTGGCTGCTGTTGTTAAAGGTTATGGTTTTTATTTGCATTATTATTGATACACTGTCGATATTTTTAGCATGGCTTTGGCTTTTGTTACTACACAATACTAATGCTGCTGCAATATTGTTCTCCAATCTTTTTGTTACTGTTGTTTTTGTTGTTGTTATGTTGTTAGTGGTCGTTTATTTCCCGCAAACGTGACGTGTTTTTTATGTCATGTCATTTCGTTGTGTGACTATTTTTTTTTTGTATTTTTTTTTTTTTTGTTTTATTTGTTATTGGTAACCATAATTTATTTAATATTCGTATAAATTTTTTCGCTTCTTTTTTTCTATTTTAAATATTTATCGTTATTAAATGATTTTTTCTCATCATCACACCATTTGTGTGAGAATGTGAAGTAACATAAAAAAATTTTTAATTTTTTTACTCGTTAAATTCAGGCAATTTATAGGTAAACAGTGGTCAGAAGCTTGTATTTATTGCAAATATTAGGATGAGATTTTTACTACAAACGTTGTGGATTAAAAAAAAATCCTTTATTATTAAAAATTTTTTTTTATTCTTTAATAAATATATGGCTGCTATAAGCATCGGTACCTTATTTTCTTATTATTTTTTATTATTTCATTAATCCAGTTTTTCCATTTAAACTAGTAAAGTGTCAAATTTAGCAGTTTCTAGAATGATAGGGTTGCCAACTGTATTTTTTAGAAACAAAATCCTGCATAAAAATGTTTTAGATGTGGTTGTGAGGAACTTTTGTAATATTTAAAACGAATCAACTAAATTTCGGCAAGTTTCTACCTCAATGGATACTTATGGTGTGGCAAGGTCTGTCCAAACTTCCCAACTCCTACTTACTAATCAGATTTTAACTGATATTACAGCATATAGTGGAAAGCTATCAGAATGGAATATTATTGCTTTAAGTCTGTTAGCATATTTTAGGGACTTCTAGGCCAGTACTAGTTAAAGTTGCCGTAGTCTTGTAGATACATCATAGTAACGACATATGGAACGAAATATGAAAAATATTTCTTTGGCGACTTCCTCTCAGCAGTTTTATGGCAAAAACCCTAAGAGTAAAATCAAATTGTCATGAAAAGTTTCTCAAAAACTCTGTTGTCCGAAGAAGCCTTTACACTGTTGGTTTCGCAATTCATGTATAAAATTAACACACACAACATGTATGGCTTGGGAAGCTAGGTCTTAATCCTGAATAAAGGGTTGTAGTGAAAATAAATAAAATTGCAAATGAAAAAGTTTCTCAAAAATCTGCCGTTCTGAGCCGACTTTAAATTGTAGGTCCCGCCACTTTGCGATAAAATTAACACACACAGCATAAGTGTTGTGAGAAGCTAGGTTGTAATTCTGACTAAGGGGTTGTAATGACCAGTTAAGTAAATAGTTCTGCACAGTGAAAAATGGATCTCAAAATATTTGGCTTTGGTTAGATATGAAATATGATTTCTTGCGCCTTGGGATGCTGTAACAAATCCATTTAGTCAAATTAAGTTAGGCTGGAGTAGTAGCTTTGATACCAAAGATCACCTGAAAACGCATAGCCACCCGTTATAATGTCACACATAAGCACAGTCGCTGTACTGACTGAATTCCATCGAACTCATCGAAGAAGTTGGTCAGCGCAGAGACTGGTGTATTGTAAAACTAATCCAAAGTAAGACATTAAACCAGCATTATTTCTGTCAAAGCGAAATTATCTTTCAAAGCGTTTCAGCGTCTACTCGATTGTCACTGTTTGAGAGCACTCATACCATTTGCAACCAAACATTATTCGATATTTACAAACACAAAGCATGTGTGGACATAATCCTAAGAGGCTTATTTTTGGCCAAATTACGCTGTAAATTCTCATCATTAGGGTCTGTGATACACAACAGATTCAATTGAAGCTGTTTGAACTTACGGTCTCTCATCTATTAAGCGAATACACTACATAATAGCCTTTGGCAACCTATCCAGCTCGCTCTTATTCCTATCTGGATCGCACTGAGTTGTCTGAATGATTTTGGTTACTGTGTCGTAACAAGCTAGGTATCGATGAATATCATTTGGGGAGCAAAAATTCCGTAACTAATCTTACATGAAGACCTACTTTGTGCAACATTTTTATTTACAAGAATGAAAAAATCTACATTAATACAACAACAACAAAAACAAAATATCATGTTCAATAACAAAATGCGAGTGTCTTTAACTGCATGTTTTATGCAACAATAATTTGCTGTTCAGGTTTATTCACTGTTTTTTTGGTGAACATATGAAATCATGGATCTAAAAATTACAACAAAAAAAAACTGTTCCAGTTTTAAGTCTTTTTTTTTTGGATATTTGTGGTTAGTGGTGCTACATTACAAGTTTAGTTTAACTCACGCATTTTATATTTTCAAATAATAATTCATTCTTCTGTTTTGGATTTCTATTTTGTTTTTTCGTTCGAAATTTAGTCCACCATTCGATACAACATCATGGTCACCTCAAATGAATGAATGAATGGCATCTCTATGGGTGCTCGCTAGAAGTTAAACAAATGCATTCAATGCATGGCTAAATGCTTAGTGGAACGGTCCACTCATATGCTTGGTTGGTTAGTTGCTTTTGCTTTACAAAGTTCATTTCGCTTGTAGGTTTTATTCGAAAAAAAATTCTTTTATTTTTATTTGTCTTTGCACATGTGTTACGTGGTTTTTCTTTAGTTTTTTTTTTTAACCGCAATACTCCATATTTGTTAATAAGCAAGAGGCATAATTTATTGTCACATAAACCTGTTGTTTATTATTCCAAATAATCTTTAAATTTGTATATGAATTTATGTATGTTTTTATATTTACTTTTGATTTCTTTGTGATTATGCTCGCAATTTAATTTCAAATCAATTAATTGCTCGCATAAAAAGTAAATTAAAATGATTTCAAATTCTTAGAAAGTTTCTTAAGGTTAGTGGTTTGCTTAAATAGCCGCACTTTATTTGCGTCTAACTGACGTCTAAGTTGACATTGACTAAAGCCCACTCATTTAAAAAGCAGAATAAAAACTTACCCAATAAACCACAAAGCGATGACAACAGTAGCTGATGCTTATGTCAGCTATAATTTTTTGAAAATTTTTTGGAAATAAAAGGGCTAGGTTGAGGCTTTGTTAGAAGATAAAATTAGAAAAAAATACTAAAATTGACAAAGAAGAAAATGTTATTGCATACTTACTTTTGCGTTGACCAAAATCTTTCAAGTTAAGTTCAAATTTTCTTTCCCCGGATTGATTTTTATTTCAAAATATCAAAAATTTCTATGGGTGGTGTAAACGAATTGCCAATAACTATGGTGTTGGTTTAACTGCTGATGATTACTTACATACTGTAAATACACTATCGTTGGAAAAGGTTTATTAAGCTAAAACTAGCTTTCTTTGCTAGCAGGGCTAATTAGGTACCAACATCGCATCATACCATCTTCCTATTGAAGATTATGTTGCATTTTCAAATGTTATTTCTTGCTATTGCTACTGCCACTGCCATTAATGTTGATTGTTATTTGTATGGGGGGATGCAAGTAGAAATGTTTGTATATGTATGAGTGTATATGTATGCGATTACAATTTTAATACATTTTGAGTACTTCCCCCTAAAAAAAAAAAAAGAATAATAAAATAAAGAAAAACTAAAATGGAAACCACATACAATTTTCTTACCACAATTCCAAGATCTAAAAAATTTTTATGCTGCTTCTTTTAATTTTTTTTCCTCAATTTTTTTTTTTTTTTTGCAACAATTGTTTCATACCAAATTGTTATTGCAAGTTGTATTATTTATATACTCCTGTATGTGCATTAGTTTTTTTTTTGTTGTAGCACAGTACATTTGTACATTTTTAGTTAGTTAAGGTTAGTAACCGGGTATGTGTGTTTTAAAAATTCACAAAAAATACCCAAGAAAACCTTACAAAAAGCTTTTAAAAAAAACAACAACAATAACAACTTAAATTAAAACAAATATAAAATTCAGATCATGTTACAGCAACATTATCTAATTTTTTTTTGTTGCTGCTGCTTCGTCATCTTCTTCTACTTCTTTTTCTACAATGATTGTTGTTGTCATTGCTGCTTTTAATTTTCAAAGAAATAAAACAAATTGCAAGTAAAGTAAAGAAAGAATAGAAAAAAACTTCCACTTTTTATTTAATTTTTTATAAGAATTCAACTTTAGTTTTCTTCTTTATATTTTTTTGTTTTTGTTGTTGTTGTTTTTTTTTTTTATTGTTATTGTAAATTAATGCAAACAATACGTTTGTTGCTCTCAATGGCTAACAACAACGCTGAGGGTTTCTGTGTTGCATCAATGCTGCCAAGGACATATTAAATGCATGACTCTTTTCGGTTTCTTTTTATTGTTCATGGAAAATAATTTTTTTCTGGTTTCTAATTCAAAGCAATTTTACATTTTAATATCATTTTTCGTTTGATGCTGTTGTTCTTGCTGTTGTTGTTGTTGTTGTTGTTCTTTGTTTAACAGCAATTGCATCTCTCAAGCAAACAATAAGCAGCAACAAAAAAAAAAAACTTTTTTTTCGAGTTCGTCTTTAATTCGTTTACAATTTGAGTTTAAATTTCATCTTTTGTTTGTCATATCGTGTTAATTTTGTTGCCATTGTGGCATCTCTAATGTGTTCTATTGTTTCAAATATGTACAGAGTATTGCAGTTTTCTCTTCTCTAGTTTGTTGCCACAATTTGAATGCCTCTTACATTTTCCATTTGCTACTAATGTTGCTTTGCTGATGATGATGATGCAACCTTGTATTGCAAAAAGAAAAAAAATTACAACCCAAAAGTATAACATTTCAAATATGCGGCTTTTAAAAGCGAAAACAAATGTAATGTAATGAAATTAAAAGAAACACAATAAGAATTAGATTTTTAGTCTTCTTCTTCTTCTTATTTCTTACTTTTTTCATAATAAGAGAAGACATCTTAATTACGTACTTGCATGTTAAGCTTGAAAGCATAGTAAGGCACAAGAAACAAATAACGAGGGCAACGTAAAAATTAACAAGTTCTCTTAGAGAAATGTTTATTGCTTCATATAAAGTCACAGAAAAAGTCTACGAACAACGGTGTATGCAAAATTTATTTTTTTTTTTGTAGTTTTCTAATAATTTTAGGGTTTTTTATAATCGTTTTTGTCTTCAAACATTCTTAATTGTTATTGCCTTAAGCAATGCTTTAACACTTTTTTAATTTGATAAAAATCACCGTGTACGTAGACTTTTTTCTTTGACTGTAAAACGTATAACGGCGTTTTTGCCAGCTATTGACAACGTTAACGAAGACGTGATGCATACAAACATAATCAGTCATTACGAACCTTTAGCCAGGATTACCACTTATGTTGTGTGTGTTAATTTATATCCATAAGTGGCGAGATCTACAGTTTATAGTCGACTCCGAACGTTGGATTTTTGAGAAACTTTTCCTGGCAATTTTATTTACTCTCAGAGTGTTTACCAGAAATCTACTGAGAGGAAGTCGCCGAGGAAATATTTTTTCATATATCTTTCGTTCAAGAGTTCTGTCCTGAGGTTTGAACCATGGCGTCATGTCTAGCCAAACACGTGATATTTCAGATTAAATTTTTGGGGGAAGACTTTTCAATATAAATCGTATTTCACGTCAAATGTTATGCTGGTATCTGATGGCATACGCTTTGAAATGCAGAGTCACGTCACAGCAATGACTGACTAATCACGTTTGCGTGGTAGTATCAGTTTTCTTTTAATTTTCATGTCTGATACCTTCCCCAACTTTCTTTAAGTGTTGTTATTACATTTTTGCCATAGAAAAACTGCAATAATATAGCAAAAAAAAATTTGTTAAATATACCATGGTCTTAAACTTTTGCTCACCATTCTTCTACCTTAAATTGGTTTACTTGGAGGATCTAAGCCAGCAAACCACATTAGACGTCAGCATCTCGTTCAATAGATTTTCCAAAAAAAAAAAAAAGATAATTGAATGCCTTTGTAAATCAATATAATCTGCCATCTGAAATAGACAGTAATTGCTCCAGGCTTAGATTCGCTAAACCGACAGCAGTGGCTAGAATCTACTGAGTACGAAGCTCACTACAACATGTACCTGGAATTTTTTGTAACCTTCACAGGATGCCGACATCAATCTGTATGACAACTTGTTTAAAATTAAAAAGGATGTTCAGTGTATTTCATGCAATATAGTGAACTTATTGGGAAGTTTAATAACAGATCGAAAGTTTGTTATTACGGAAGGTGACTTTAAGACGTGACTCCATGGTTCAACCCCTGGCTGAGACGTCTCGAACTTATAAAAAAATATTTCTTCGGCTGCTTCCCCTCAGCAGATTTCTGTCAAAAACTCTGAGAGTAAAATAAAATTGCCATGAAAAATTTCTTAACAAATCTGTCGTTCAGAATCGACTTTAAATTGTAGGGCCCTCTACTTACATATAAAAAATTATTTCACACAACATAAGTGTTGTGAGAAGCTACGCCGTAATCCTGACTGAATGGTTGTAATGACCAATTATGTATGTATGTATGTGTATACATTGGATATGTCAATAAGTATAGACATCAACACTTCAATCTTTGCTGAAGACACCCTCTTTCTCCTAGAGTACATAAGAGTCCTCACAATGCATCTCAGCACCTGCAGGATTACGTATTCCAGCTGGAAAAGTGATTAAACCTATGGAGGATAAAGATGAATGAACAAAAATGTGTACATTACGTAACTTTTACATTACGAAGGGAAACATGCTCCCCAAAACAAATAAACAACCAAGGAGTGGCTCAACTTTTGAATCTGGCATTTACCTTGGCATTTACCTTGACAGGCGCTTGACTAGGAAACATCATGTTAAAGCAAAATTAATGCAAATAAAGCTGAAATTATCGGAAATAAACTGGCTTATTGATAACGATACTTGGCCTGCACTTTTTGGTGTTATGTGTACAGTAATAGAAAAAGGTCTACATACAATGGTGTATGTTGTTTTTATTTTCTTTCTAATAATTTCTAGGTTATATTTTTTTACATTAGATTTTGTCTTCAAATGTTCTTAATTCTAACTGCCTTAAACAATGCATGCTGTAACTCGTTTTTAAAATTCATAAAAATTACCGGGAAAAGTGTAGGTAAACTTTTTTCTTTGACTGTATACTGGGGGGACTATTTCAACTTTTCATATACAGAAAAATTCAAAGACAACAAAATTCGATTTGATTGATGATTACAGGCAGCGCCTTACATCAAAAACTGGAACATATTTGAGGATCTTCTAATAATTTTGATTTCGTTTTTAAGATTATGCCCGGGGGTTAATGAAGTTACTGGTGCCAGTATGTGACAGTCAACTGATTATTTTTACCTGGAGTGTGTTAACTGATCACACTGGTAAATTTAAAATAAAAATTTGGAAAATTTTAAACAAATTTCCCCTCGTTGCCGTTTTGCTGGCCAAAAAAATTTCCATAAAAATTAATCGAAAAAAAAAAAACCTTTTTCAAACTGAAAAATCTTTATGAAATAAACGCCGTATTAATTCAATTTAAATAAAATTAAATTATTTAATTAGTCATGTATTGCTACTGTTTATTTTAGCTTTGTACAAAAACCAAAAATTGCAATATTTTTCGATTTTTTTTAAACTTCTTGGCTTTACAAGTCAACTTACAGAAGAAAAAACAAGGAAAAGTTACATTAAAATGGCAAAAAAAGCAACAAAAAAAATGTTTATGATTTCAAATGAATAGTAGAAATAGAAGAAGAAGAAGTAGTAGATGTAAAAGGTTGTTGCTCACATAATATCACTTCCATCTTCATCAACAATTTTTATCATCATGATGATGATTGTCTCCATCATATTAAATTTTAGCATTAAGAAACGTTTCTATGCAAATCAAGTGAAACTTAAATGCCTTTATAGCTAAAAAAAAAGACAGACAAACAGACGGAAAGACACAAAGTTAGATGAAGGGATAGATAGACAGACAGACAAGACATATGCAAAGCGAGCTGATTATCTACCTATGAACTTGCAATTAAATATTGGTTACGCTTAGAAATCTCAAAACGAACAAAAGTTGAAGAGTAAAACACAAGAAGTAACTAAAAACCACAGAAAATGGCAAAACGGCAAAACGTTGAAATTCCATTCCACTATGTACACTGAGAAAAATAAAGGAAATTCAAATTAATTTTTTAAAAAGTTTTTTAATTAATTTTTAAATTATCAAATGAATACCTTTTTTAATTGTTGCAATTATTTCCTTTAACAAAATCAATTAATTGTCGAAAAGCCCTGGTCATTTCTTCCGGTGTATTTCCACTTGCCTTACTAAAGGGTTGAGTATCTTTTTTTCCATTGAAGTTTTGCAAAAGAAATGAACAACTTTTGTTACAAGAAAACTAAAAAAAAAACAAAAAAGAAACGTAAAAACTAGGAAAAAACTGTATGTATGTATACGATTTGAAAGTAAAATGATCTGCTTAGATAATGATTAAAAAATTTAATGCATTCGCTTAGTAAATGGTAAATTAAACCATTAAATGCTTGAAAGTACCTTCATTGAACTTTTGCCAAAGGAAAACTGTAAAATTGATTGTTTTTTTTTCTCTCTCTCTCTCTCTCTTGTGCTTTTTCTTTTCTTCCTCTAATAATCCCTTATTTTTCTTTCCATTTCAGTGATAGGCAACGAATATTTCAATTATAATGAATAACTGTAAATAGAGGTAAGTTTTTAAATTAAAAAAAAAAAATAAAAAAAAAATCCGTTACTTTCATATTGAATTGAAAAATTAAATTCCAATCAAAGGTTTAATGAAAAATGCTTTTGTTTGGAAGCATAGAAAGCATTTAAGGAATTTTGAACTTTTAATCGAAAACATATTCGCCATTATGGTCGATGATCTTATGTACTGATGTAGTAGTTTTTATAATATTCCATAGCTATGGAGTCTGTGTTATTTATCGGCTACAAACTTGGCCAAATGATTCTTGTAAAATCTTTGTTTGACCAATTATATACCAGCAATGGATACCAAAACAAATGATAGTCAAACAGTGTAAGTTATTGGCTATACGGGGCTTTCGTCGAAACTTCCTTGCAACTTAGCTGGCCACCTAAAATGTGCATACCATTGCTGTATTATCGTGCTACCGCATGTCTTTTGTGTCACTCTATCTTGATAATTTCATTCAAATCTTCTAGTTGTGAGCAGTAATTATCAGATTTGATCATTTCTTCAGATTGCAGCAGCTCTTAAGCATTAAACACTTAAAATAACATTCTTTGTTATACATCCATATCCACGTATTTAATTTATTTTTTATCGCATGTAATGATCCGTCTCAAAAGTATTTCAATCCATTTTAGCAGCCTCCTCACCGTTTACAACTTGCTTGGGTCCCAACCATTCCGATAGTCTTATGAACGTGTAAATTTTCCTCAAACCACCTTTGGCTAGAAATTTACATACATACATGCGTACATAATTGGTTATTGCAACTTCACTAAGGATTACTACCTAGCTTCTCACTAGACATGTTCTGTCACTAAATTATGGCTGTCCACTAATTCTACTTCTCAGGTTCTCAAACCCCGGACAATGACAGAGATGGTCCATAGCTTTCTCATTTTCTTTCTCGTCGTTGCAGCATCTGCAGAAATTATTACGAGGTATTCCCAGCTCCTATAAGGGTTCTCAGATGGAATCTTGCTATATTTAATGCAAATTCTGTTCTGCATAGTGCATCCATGTCGAGCCAGATCTGTCTGGTGTTTCTACAAGTGGGTACATTATCCCACCTTACCTTTGAAAGTGAACGTAGGTTTTGTGAGTTGCCTCTCCGTAGAACCCCTATACCATGTAGGAATTAATCTGAATTTTCCGTAGTGTCAGGTTTGGAAACTGCCTCAACCCTGTTATTACCTTCGATTTCCCCGTGTGTCAAATTAGGGTAACCGTCGAATGACTTTCTATCCCCTCCAGACGCTGCCGGCATTGTTGGATGTGGTGATGTACACGCTCTCTAGGGGAAATATTTCTTCGGCAACAAATTTCTGGCAAAAACTCTCAGAATAAATAAAAATTGCCATGAATAGTTTCTCAGAAATCGGAGTAGACTTTAAACTGTAGTTCAAGCTAATCATGTATAAAGTTAAAACACACAACATGAGTTGAGCGAGAAGCTAGGTCGTTATTCTTTCAAGGGCTGTAATGGCCAATTATGTATGCATGAAAGTACACACTCTCTAGGGATGCAATGATCGATTTACTGCCGGTAAATATCTGTATATCACTCTACTATTTGTATTACAGCAATTTTAATGGCCCTGTTTTCGGACTGTAAAATACTAGAATAACATAGTTATTCTCAAAAAAATTCCACATCCGACATTATTGCGCGATCTGGACCTATCAGTGAAAAGTAATGATAACTTAATTTTCAAATGATGCAAATGTATACAAATGAAGTAGTGTGTACTAAATCGTTTAGTTAACAGGAAACCTTCTAAAATTCCATTACTTTTAAGCAATAATCTGTTATTCGCAGCCAACTTCACTCTATAACGCGATGATATCAAAATAAAGTTTTCAAATAACAAAGCGCCAACGCAGTGATTTTTTGGTTTCCTTCATATAATTTGTATAAGCATGAGAATTTTTGACAGACCAACAATGCTTAGCGCTTTTATTTACGTTTGGCCGTTAGCCTAGAGGGGATTTACATTGTATTCTAAAATTATTTTCTGCAAAGCTATTGATGTTCATCTTACTGTCCTCAGCGGGATTTTGAAGGTCACTTAGTAGATAAATTTGCATTCGAAATTAAAGACAATTCTTGTCAATTACTGGAGATTATTGCTTGGATAACTAATCTTAATGCGTAAGATTTATGGATTCCATTACCGATTCTAAACCAGTATTATAAACGAAATTAAGTGCTACTCAAATCCAATTCTTATCTATTCGGTTCAGTTTCTAAAATACTTGCAGAATTTTATTTTAATTTTAACAATCAGATTGAAAAATTTTTAAACAAAGAAATTGAAAATTTTTATGAGTTTTTATTGTTGATGACATAAAAACGGTTGTTGTTGTTTTTCTTTCTTTTAAATGTCAAGCAATTCAGTTTGGCAAGTGCAGTGACTTTATTATTGTTTTTTTTTGTTTTTATTAACGTATAATAAATAAATTTAAATTGAATTGAATTTAATTTTTTATTTTTAATTTTTTTCTTTAACATTCTGAATGCACTTGTTTTATTACTTGTGTGATCATTTTTTTGTTAATTTTTTTCTCTTAAAACAAGAAAAACAAAAATAATACAAAACCATTAAAACAAAAAATTACTTTCAAAATTTGGATTATTTTGTTGTTTTCATTTTTGTTTTTTGAGTTTTTTTTTTTTGATTTTTTGGTAACACGTTTTACTGAATATTAACCAGTGGTAAATAACCTCTTTCTTGGCAACAATATTGTTGTTTAAAACACTTTTTTAAAACAACCAGAATAAACAACAGCAACCAAGAAAATATCAGTCACACGTTGTAATTGTCTTGTAATGAATGGTACACGCAACCGAAGACAGCACAACACAACAACCCAACAACATTCTTAAAAACATATTTTTTTTTATCCAAATGCAGAGAAGGGAAATGGAAGGCACGCACTGGAAACAAAAGTAAAACGATTACTTACTGACTTAATTGATGAGCACAACCCTTCAGTCAGGATTACAACCTACTTTTGCACACCTTTCATGTTGTGTTTATTCGTTTTATCCATCTGTGATCGGATCTACGGTTTAAAGTCCACTCCGTACAACAGATTTTTCTGAGCGACTTTACAAGGCTATTTTTTTCGTTTTTGTTCAAGATATCTGGGCTGGGGTCTGAACCACCGCCTCATATCTAATAAGCAAACACATTACCTACTATTTTCTCCAGGAAGAATATCCTCTTAATGGATGTTACGCTTAAAGGACGTATTTTCCCTGTAATATCTTGCCAACCATTGGCAAAGCGATTACATTTACTTACTTACTTAATTGGCCATTAATAATGCGATTGACTGATTTCGGCATGCCTTAACACATCCTTCCAGGCGCCTCTGCTGCTTGAGTGCATTCGCTTCTTCTATTTGGTCCTTCTATCGCAAACAAAGTCGACCTCTTCGCCGACTTCTGCAAATCCCCGCATCAAATACCGTCTCGCCGAAGCATCCTCCTCCATTCGAACGACATGGTCGAGCCAACGCAGCCGCTAGATGTTAATACGCTGCACAACGTCTATGTCGTTGAGGAGCTCATACAGCTCACTGTTGGATCGAATGCGGAAATCATCTCCAACTCGCACTGGACTGAAGATCTTACGTAGAACTTTTCTCTCGAATACTCTCAAGGCTGCTGCAGCAGTTCTTAGCAACTACAAATGGACATAAATTGCGCTAAATGAGGAAAATAACTCCACATATTAATATACGGCTTCCGTTTCTTTCTTCTTCCGCTTTCTTTCAGCCTCGCTAATCAAGTTTTTCCAGCTAAGCAGGCGTTTGATTTACTGTAGCAGGTTCTAGAATGATAGGGTTCTCATCTGTAGTTGCGTAGAAACAATGCCTTCCAGTTAATGTAGCTTATTGTAGCTGAATTGGTTGTCGTAGAAAATTTTAGGTACCGCCACTAATGTACAATATGTGGTGAGAGAAGTTAGGTCGTAATCCTTACTGCAGGGTTGTAATGACCAATTATATTTGTACGTATGTATGTATGTGTCCTAAT
Source organism: Sarcophaga caerulescens (assembly GCA_927399465.1). Lineage (NCBI taxonomy): Eukaryota > Metazoa > Arthropoda > Insecta > Diptera > Sarcophagidae > Sarcophaga > Sarcophaga caerulescens. The sequence goes on along the minus strand of OV656867.1, from coordinate 87,064,273 downwards.
AAATAATTGGAGTTCAAGACCCTACAATCATTAATTAACAGCTTTTGCCTCTTTTGTAACAGCGATACCAGAGCCTAGAGCCATTTTCCTTCAGATTTAGGTGTTAGAAATTGTAAGGAGCTTAGAAAATACAAAGTCGCAGTAGGCTAATACGAAGTGTGTTTGGCTTCTTAAACGGCTAGCGAACTTCGTCTGCAAACATGACCTAATAAGAGAGTGTATTTTGCTATTATACATCCAGCCAAATATAAAACATTTTTGAATTTCTTCAGGCCTTTCAGGCACTATTACATGAGATGGATGGTTTGCCTTTAGGTTGTGTTTGCAGATGAAGCTTGTGTGCAATAGTTACTTCAGACGAGTACCCGTGGTTTAAATACCCTCCCAGTAAGTCTTCTGGCTTAAAATTAGAGACTATATAAATAAAATTGCGATAAAAAGTTTCTCAAAAATATCTGGAGTTCGCAGTCATCATTAAACCGTAGGTCCTGCCATTCATGGATAAAATTCGTAAACACAACATTGGTAGTGTGAGAAGCTAGGTTATAATCCCGACTAAAGGGTTGTAATGACCATTTAAGTTAAGTAAGTTGTTTCTGTACCAAATATAGTTTATCGTTTACCTTCATAAATAGTATCGTCACACCTGTAACCTTACAAAGAATATGTTTTGCGACTAACCTGATCTACCCCGTTAGGTCGATTTATTTTTAAACCAAATTTGATTTTATTTTGTTTTATACACAGCAGTTACTGTCTACAGGTTAATTTAATTTTGGGTTTTTCTTTTGTTTTTTGAATTGAATTGCATGAATTGTTCCCATCTCTGCAATCTTCAACAAAAATGCTCCATCATTCTCCGACAATTGTGGCAGGTTTTCGTTGTTTTTTTTTTCTTCTTCACTCTCTAACAATGTGTCTCTATTTATTCGGTTTGTCTGTTATTCTTCTCACAATATTGTTATTGTATTTAGTAGCAAGTGATGAAATTCTTGTTGTATTTGTACAATATTGTACAATATTTTGTAGATATTTTGTATTGGAATTGGCCACTAGCAGTCAGACGTCAGTCAGATGGGTTGGCTAACCAACAGACATCCTACAGTGAAGTACAATACAAATACAATTGCTGTGTCTGGTTTGCAACAAACAAATACAGGTAAAACTACACAATAACTACAACTACAAAACAACAAAATTAAGTGTAACATTTTTGATTTTAAAAATAAAACCCAAAAATCAAAAAATCTTAGGGCTTCAAGTGCCAGCAACAGTAGTAACACCATTAACACTAGAAGACATGAAAAATTAAAAAAAAACAACAATTGAAATATAACAACAACAACAACAGCTATTTGTGTATATAAAAAATAAATAAATAAACGAAAAAAAATTATTATTTTATTGTAAGTATTTAAAAAAAAGAGGTGCACACTGGCTTACAAACGTCTTCTCGTAGTACTTGAGCAACCAAGTGGAACAAACGAGATTTTTGAAATCTTTTGGAGCACATCCACATATTTTTATAAAAGTTGAATACGTTTTTTTTTGCTAGCTTTACTACCACCGCCAGAATCATCATTATGAGCAGTAATAGCAGCAACACAACAACAACGCATTTTACATTCAAAATGTTAAAGTTACACGGGGAGACTTTGTTAATGGATTTCTAGCGCTGTATGCTAAGATTGTTTCCATTAATTTTTCTTTCTTTGTCAGAGAAATGAATAATTGGAATTATTTAAATTACTTCTGTAATTAGCTCAACAATTTTCATCAAACAATTACTTTAGAAATGTGTGTTTGTGTGAAAATTTTGCATATTTCAAGCGGGGGACAGTATTTGAAAATGAGCACGAAACAGTCATAAACATTCAAATGAATACAGAATATTATGTAGCCATGATTCATGATTTATTTTTTCAATATTTTGCAGAATATTAAGAACATTTATTTGACGTCATTGATACGTTTAGATTTTTTTTTAAAGGCAGTGAAAAAAATTCAAGGCATGCGTTCATGGTGTCTCAAAAATAGCAAACAAGAGAGTGGATGAATAGATTCCTGACTATCTGAAAGGTTTGTTTCATTTTTTTTTGCGTTCGATAATCTTTTAGAAGAAATTGGGAAGAAAATAGTCAAAAAAAAAAAAAATTAAGAATTGCTCTGAGGATTTAACTCCGAGTTACTTCGAGCTTTAGAAGTCGCCGTAGTCTGGTAGGTAGTGTGTTGACTTATTAGACGAAAGGCTCGAGTTCAAATCCCGGGTCAGGCATCAAAACGAAAATATGAAAATATTTCTTCGGCGACTTCCTCTCAGCAGATTTCTGGCAAAAACTCTGAGAGTAAAAATTGCCATGAAAAGCTTCTCAAAAAAATCTGTCGGTCGGAGTCGACTTTAAACTGTAGGTCCCGCCACTCATGTATAAAATTAACGCACACAACACGAGTGGTGTGAGAAGCTAGGACGTTGTACAATGGGTCAATTCGACCTCCGAGTACTGCACTTGTCACAGTTGACAAGTATACGTCCTCTAACCTAACCTAACCTACTTCGAGCTTTACTTTTTTACCTAATGAGTTTCACAGCTCACTTCTTGACAGAGAAAATAAAACGTTCAACTCTCAGTTTTATTGAAATTTTTCATACAAAGTTGAATTCATTACTGACCGTGACTGACCATCCTACAAAGCTGGGCAATTATGTCACAAAAAAATCTGATAGATTTCTGTCCTACTTGAAGAAAATCAGAACAAAATGTATGCATTTTGGTATCTACTCACTATCATCCATTTTGAACAGACATGTAATTTTTGGCAGGTAGAACTACTAAATCTGCCAGCTTACAGCTTAGCTGCTAACATCACCCATGTTGTGTATGTTAATTTTACCCAGAAGTGGCGCAACCTACAGTTTAATGTTAACTCCGAACCACAGGTTTTTGTGAAAATTTCATAGCAATTTTATTTACTCTCAGAGTTTTTGCCAGAAATCTGCTTAGTCGGAGAAATGTTTTCTCATATTTCGTATTGTTTGAAATGTCTAGGCTTAACTTCTGAAAATCAAACACACTACCTACTAGACGACAGCGACTTCTAACTTACTATAAAAACCCTAATATTACGGTCTAGTAACTAGCCTGCCTTTATGTTCATCTAGTTGATCCTGTGACTGAATGCTTCTGCTTATTGACTTTGTCGTTGTGATATAAAGACCCAAAGATTAAATTGCTAAGAAACTATTGCCTGTCATAGCTTAAAAATAATTCAAAAAGTCAATTAGATTATCACTGAAAACGCCAAACGATTCTGCAATGTTGTCGTACGATTCCATTTTTGATCGATTCTGAACGGAAAGTTTTCTCATACATACATACATAATTGGTCATTACAAACCTTCAGTCAGGGCAACGACCTGGCTTCTCAACACCACTTAAGTTGTGTGTGTTAATTTTTATACATGAGTGTCGGGATCTACAGTTTAAAGTCTACTCCGAACGACAGATTTTTTGAGAAACTTTCCATGACAGTTTTATTTTACTCTCATGAGTTTTTGCCAGAAGTCTGCTGAGATTTTTGGTGTTGTTCGAGATGTCTGATCTGGGTTTTGAACCGTGGCCTCAGCCAACACACTACCTACTAGAGTACTAGGATTTCATAGGTTTCTCATACCCAAGTGATAATTCCAAATTACAGCCACTATGCCATGGGATACTTTCATAAAATTGTGAATTTTTCGGGTGTATAAAACTCAACTGGCCGTTCAAAATGCTTGATATTTTTTGGGCTTATACGACTGCAGCGAATTCCATTTAATATCACAGAGATCCAATTGTTTTTGGACTTCTGATTGTTTTCAATAATGGGTTTTTAACGCAAAAACATATTGTTTAATGAGCATACAACATACACAATCATGCAGTAGAATGCTGTCAAATACATACATACATAATTGGTCATTACAACCTTTCAGGCAGGATTACGACTTAGCTTTTCTCAACACTTCTCCGAACGACAGATTTTTTGAGAAACTTTTCATGGCAAATACTTTTTTACTCTCAGAGTTTTTGCCTGAAAACTACTGAGAACCGTGTTTGAACCGTGGCCTCACGTCTAGACTATGGCAATTTCAGTGGCTGTCAAACACAAACTAAATTACGCAGTTTGCTAAAATTTTTGACTGAAGTGAACTGCTAGATGCATATTGATAGAGACAGTGTGCCAGGCTTTGTAAAAACTCTGAAAATAAAGAAGTTCTGAATTTATTGATCTGCCCTCACACTTATTGTAAGCTAAACCAGCTTTGCTTAACAATCATTCATAATTAAGGCATAACCAGAGAAACATTTTCTTTGAGGCTTGAAAAATTTTTACACTGCATACATGGTCATAATAGTTTGGGAAAGCCTGTTATATCGAGCCATAACCGCAAAAATATCTCAAAAAAACGAAATTTTACAGGGGAATGTTTTTATTATTTATTTCTTGTGCAAATTAAGTTAGAAAGTTAAACTTTTTTTGTTATAAATTCATAACGGTACAGAGTCTAACCCTGAAATTTTTATAGATGATGCAAATGATGCCAATGAATTTATTTATTACAAAAAACGATTTATGGAAAATATGTCGCTTGAGATATTTTTGCGGTTATGGCTCGATATATAACAGGACATGCAGAGCTACAAAGTAAAAAAGGAGGAAATATTTTCAAATATTTTTAAGCATTTAAAATATTTCTGATAACACGATGTAAAAATTTCTGTAAATTCGTGAGTTATGTTCGTATATTCCAGCATTAAATTTAAATTCGCTGTTGTTGGTTTTGTTTTTTTTTTTTTTTTGCTTTGTCAGCGTAGCATAGAATTCTTTGCAATGCAACGATAAATAATTCGTTGCTCGATTTTATTTTAATTTTTTTGTTTGTCTGTTAAAAAATCTTGTTAATTTTTATTTTATTATTATGATTTTATTTTTTATTTTCAATTTTTTGTATGTTTCAATGAGTAGAACAGATTTTTACAAAATAAATTGGAATTTATTTGTAACAGAAAAATACAAATCTTTTTACATACTTTTTTATTCAATTTTTTTTTGTTTAAAGTTTTTACAATTTTATGGGGATTTTATTTTGTTTGTTATTTTGCTTGGATAGTACCATTGTTTGAGTACCTTTTTTTGTTTTTTGTTTTGTTGGGCATTTTAAACAAACAACCGTCATTATTATTGTTATAAAATGTAATTTTACTGTCGACTTTTAACAAACGGTACGTAAATAAATTAAAATAAAAAATATAAAATAAATGCAAGAGAAATATGAACAAAAAAGAAACGAACGAGAAATTGTTATAAATTGTTGAAAAAAATATTTACAAAGGCCTGGATAGAAAAAAGAGAATAAATTTAAAAATTTTAAAGTAAAAACAGGCAACAACACAGCAACAAATAAACAAATATTTTGTGTCAAAATAGAAAAAACAAAAACTGAAAACAGTTTACATTTGTTTGTTGCAAGTTGTAAGCCTGCAACACTTGCTTATATTTTAGAGACAATGCCTACATAACCCAATAAATAAAACAGGCAACAAAACACCAATGCGAGTGCCTGGGTTTATTATGATCATATACAAAGAAAAACATAAAAATAAGATACAAAAAAATATTGTATTTTATAAACAAATGCTTATAATATTACAAACAAAAAAAAAATAAACAACAACAATAAACATTGGCAACAATAACAGCAAACAATTGCCATTTAAAATAAAGTACATGCGAGTATAAAAGAAATTCAAAAACAAACAACAAAAAAATTTAAAAAAAGTATTCATTCACTCGCTCACTCTCTTTCTGACTCACTAACGTGCTAAGTTAATATTAAAAAAAAATATTTTTGTTTTTTATAAAATAAAAATTGTAACGAGTTTATAAAAATATATTTTAAAAAAACAAACGTATTTTTTAATACTTTTTATGATCTGCAACAATTGTTAAAGTCAGCAAAAGTGCACTTGTTCGTATGCAAAATAAGCCATGAACAAAGCAATTACAGTAGAGTCTGGCTAAAACATTTTGGTTAATAACAACCAGATACTCTTGACTTTAAACCACATTCTAGCCTTAACTATGCTTAAAACAATTATAATGAAATTGATTCCTTCCGTCGTTATATCTCTTATCCACTGTATTTTTTTTTTATTTTACTAAACGTTTGGAAATAAAGTACCCCAAAAAAAAAAAAAAAACAAGACAAAAAGCACAAAAAAACAAACGCATTCATATGAAATGTGATGATGTTGAAAATATAATATCTCTGGTGGTGTTATTCTGTTCATGGTCGCATTTCGAAACACCCTTCAAAAAAATTAATTTTTGTTTTTGTTAAGAAAAACACGTCATTGGAAGTGAAAAGGTAAGGTAATGTTGTGTTGGCTACATAATACGGAAGAAATGTGAGACTTTGTCGAGGTTATTTGAAATTCTTGTTGTTTTTTTTTTTTTGTTTTAAATAACTTAAGTTTAACAATTTAAATTTTAATAAGAAAAAATTGTTTAAAAAATTAAATTTAAAAATAATTGTTTAATTATCAGCAACGGCATGTGGTATTTTACACTGTTAAAAACGTTAATCATTATTTATTTATTAATTACAACGCAATTATCGACTTTTTTTCATTCTTCTAATTATTATGAGGCAATTAACAGTGTAACAGACTAGAGTCTCACAGCATTAAATTCGCATACTGCGCCTTAAAATACCTGGGCATCCAATAAATCTCTTCAATTGTAATTTCGGCTTAAATAATGATATTAAGTTAATGACACCGCTGTTTTTTATAATTTATCACCTCTTAATTGATGCCGCTGTACAAAATATATACAATGTATTCTATTTCAAAACGTCGTCAATGTGTATTTTTAACGCAGTCAAAAAGCAATCAGGCATCGGATTTATAGTTGCTGCATTGTTTGGTTACTTTACATATATACATAGTTTATATACATGTAGTAGAACTGTATACAAACCTTGTATTGATACATTTTGGAAGGCATCCAAAGCTGCTACTTCAACCTGCCTACCTACAATAACTTCATCTCTGACATTAGGGAGGTTGATTGGGGACTTAGATTGGCTTAGCTTTTGCATCAATATGAAATACTATTGCTTATGTTAATTCATTTGGTTTCTACTACACCACCGGCTCGGGTATGAAGGAGATAAATTGAAGATTCTGCTAGTGTTATGGCTCTGATTTAACATCAATACACGTTTCTGCAAGTGAATATTTTTTGGCGGAAAGATTTCGTATATGTATATTCGCTTTAAGAATAATACGAAGTAGTGATATCAAACACTTTGGCAAGAACTGCAAACTTTCTCTTACCAAAATTCTTACCAACAGATGGGGAGTATTGTGCGCTCCTAGGAAACATTTTTATCTCCTTTTGCGAACTGGATAACTATTTTTATTGCATGGGAGTCGTTTCTTTAGGTATTGTTTTTAAGACTGAGCTTTCAAAATCACTTTCGAGCTAGAATTAGGTTTAATGGACATGGGAGTATTGACCAGGAATGCTGCAGTGCTTCTGCTTCCGAAAGAAATGTACGAATATTACAGAATTACGCATTGTAGTGAGGATGTCTTATTGGTATACGGAACTAAAAAATACATTTCTAGTGATCCATAATTCAAATACAGTCCATTCATCATACATTTGTCTATGCATTCACGTAGACACAATAACGAAACCATTAGAACAACTAAATGAAAATTAAAAAAAAGAAAAATATTTTGAAAATAAATTATCGAAATCGAAAAAAACGAAATGAAAATAAAAATAAAATTGAAATCCAAAAAATTTGTCTTTTTAACAAAAGACATCAATTTCACGCTGAAATTATACATGCTGTTCGCTGTCTATATGCAGCGCAGTGCATCATATAATAGTTGCATTTGGTCCTCCCCCCCACTATTAAATTTTTATTGTACAAGTAGTTTTAGTTTTATTTTTAAAATAATTTTGGAATGTTTTTTTTTTTTTATTTCATAATTTTATTAAAATTCTTTTATTTCATTGTTTTAATTTATGAAAAATTGTTGAAAAAAAAAATGTTTACTACACACAGTGTATTGTGTATTGTATTGTATGGTTTTATAAATATGGTTGCTTTAGTTTTATTTTATTTTTAATTTTTTTTATTGTTGCCTTCATTATGATCATAAATATTTCGTAATATTTTCCTGTTGATTATTATAAAATTTTTTTTTTTTTAGTTTTTTAAAATAAATTTAAAAGCACAACATAACAGTAGCGGATATGATGCTTTTTGCTTGATTTTTAATACAAAATTTTTTAACTTTTTTATTGTTTTGTTTAATGCCAGTGTAAATACTTTTCATTTGAATAAAAGTTTTCTTTTATTGTCTTTTGGTTTTTATAACTCGAATATGCTTTAATATACGAGTATGTACATATTGCAAGAAAAATACAATATATTAACTGTGACCTATTGGATACAAATTTATGGTAGCATTCGAGTTAAAATAACAGCAGTTAAGTTCGATGAAAAGTAAATTTCTAAAAGAAAAGTTCAGTCAGGATTACGACCTAGATTCTCAAATCACTTATGCTGTGTGTCAATTTTATACATGAGTGGCAGGACTTACAGTTTAAATTCGACTCCGAACAACAAACTTTTGAGAAACTTTTGGCAAATTTAGAGTTTTTGCCAGAAATCTAAGGAGAGAAAGTTGCGTAAGAAATATTTCTTCGTATTTCGTTATGTTGGAGATGTCCGACCTGGGGTTTGTACACCGGTCTCTCCGCTAATAAGCCAGCACACTACCTACTGGACTATGGTGAGTTGACAGATGAGTTTAGTAGTTTTTTTTTTATTCTGCTTGTTACATACAAAAGCACTTTTATTTTTATTTTAGTCGCTGCTCTGCTAAAATCAAAGTAATGCGAGAATTCACTGTAATGAGCAGGTATATGGGCTTAAGAGAATGCAAGCTTTCGTGTGACTGATGAGACCAGGACCTTTCTGTGGAGCGAAGACAGATGGAAAGGTATACGCCACAAAAGGAAAAGTTAGGGAAAGTAAAGACTTTTCTCAAACCAAATGGGAAACCTTTTGCTGGGAAACTAGATTAAGAATTGGGTCAAACAGCAGGCTATCCGGGAATAACTTAAGGTTAGCAATTGATTTTTGGACAGTGGAACCCATTAGGTTTAAATGCATCCCAGAAGAAAACATTTGGGTGCATATCCGGTGTTGAGCAGAGAACTGTCATTATCGAGAACGAAAATAAAAACTAGCCATCTTTCATACATGAGCTAATCAATCGAGCTATTGTCTTAATATTGTCAGATTACCGTGAAGAGAGAAGTAGTTCTCGACTATGTTAATCAGATAAAAAGCTAGGTTTAACTACTACAACCATGATGGGATGTACACTCATTTTCATTGCATTACAGTTTATATTCATAATAGACTGTATGTGCTACTAAATGTCTGCAAATGTGTGGTGTTGTAGTTATTAACGGGTTTGCCTTTAAGTGCAATCATCTTAAATTCAAGCAGAGCATTTCTTACGACCAGCTACGACTAAGTAAAGAACCCTTTTCACCAATATAGCAGCACAATACATAATTGTTCATTACAACCCTTCAGTTAGGATTACAACCTAGCTTCTCACACCACTTATGTTAATTTCCATAAGTGGCGGGACCTATAGTTTAAAGACAACTCCGAAGGACAGTTTTTTTTGAGAAACTTTTCATGGCTTCGTGTGTTAATTTTGCCACATGAGTGGCGAGATCTACAGTTTAATGTTGACTCTGTACGGCAGATTTTTTTGGCGAAACTTTTCGTGGGAAATTTATTTTTACTCTTAGAGTTTTTGGTAGAAATCTGCTGAGAGGAAGTCGCCGCCGAAATATTTTTTCACATTTCGTTTTGTTGGAGATGTCTGACCTGGGATGTGAATCGTGGCCTCACGTCTAATAAGCCAACGCCCTATCTACTAGACTATGGCGACTTCAAAAGCAGTACAATTGTCTGATTTAAGGGTAGAATTTAAAAACCACGTATACTTTTTATATGGTCGCATAGAAAAATGGAATGTTTTTAAAAATTTACAATATTTTCTTGTTGCAGAGGATAGTTTTACGCACCTCTGTTAAAAAATTCAAATAAAATTTTCACAAAAGCTATTATTTTTCCTATTTTGTTGGGCATGTCTGAAGAGGTTTGTAAAATGTTTGCACCTTAGATGCGTAATACGAGAGATGGGAGATATTGTCGCCAAATATTTGACTATTCAACGTCAGTCTTATGTACGTACAAAGACAGTGTGACCATACTCTGCCTATGAAATAAATTAATTTCTCTCTTGAAAAACATAAAAAACGAAACGAAAAAAAAAATTAATTAAAAAATTTTTTATTTGGTAATGCAGAAAAAGCCCAAAACAATAATTAAAAACAACGACTACAACAATTATGATTTACCTCAAAGTCATATTGAATGCATTTGTCGGTTGTTGTAATAATTTCTACTGATTTTCACCACTTAAAGCAAATAATTGTCAACGTTTGAATACGATGACTATGATGGTGTTGGGTTATGTTGACATTTACTGCTGCTGATTGTTTATGTTGCTCCTGATGATCTGGGTGATAAAAATATGTTGTTGTTGTTGTGGGTTTTATGATTTTTTTCTTTAAAATGTTGCATTAAAATCTGGCATTAAAAATATTGCAATTTTTAACGAATTTTTCGTATATGTTGGCAATAAAACAACAAGAAAAAAATGCATTTGCAAGTGTAAAATGTATCAACAAAAGCCATATTAATGTATGACAATATGCACTATCAGCACACCATCATCATCAATTGTTGCCACAAAAAAAAAAAAAAAAAAAAAAACAAGACAGAAAGAAAATACAAGGTGAGGAAAATGTCATTGCTGTTGCTGTTTTTGTTGCTATTATTTGTGTTTCATTTTTGGTTTTTGTCTACCATTTGTTATTTGTACGCCACTTGTACCATTTTTTCAAGAGTTTATTTGTTCATTTGCACCTTTGTTGAGTGCTTTTTTTTCCATTTTTGTTTTCTTTTTTTTCACCTGCTTAGCTGGTAAATGTTAGAAAAACATTTGTTTCATGTGTTTTCTGTTTTTGTTTCCACATTTATTTTCCAGTTCATTGTCAATGTGTCTGCATCATTAATGTACGACTTTTTCTTTAACTATTATGCGTTGAGAGCCATGGTTTTCTTTTAATAATTTTCCTAAAGACTGTATGTTTTTTTTATTTTCTTTTTTGTTTTCTTGTCTTTGGGGCCATATTTATTTTCCATTTTAAATCATAAATACAAATATTTTAATGTCACAACATTAAATAAATATTTAACATTAATGATCGTGTACATGTGGTACATGTTTTTATGCCGCATTTGTCTAAATGAACAGTGGAACTGAAAATCGAAATTATATAGGCTGGGCCATTTAAAACGTTTTGAAATTATTTCAAATTTATTTCTCTGTTGTGAAGCACAATTCTTCCGATTAGAATTGGAATATGATTTCATTTATATGGCTGGTGCAGCAGGCCCCACAATACCTCATCCAATCGGACCAATTTTAATGCACTTTTTCAAGTATATGGGCTTGTGTCTCGGCAATATCATAACGAATGTTGTTCAAAACGAATGTTCAAATTCTTAATTGTCTCTAGTTTGTCGGCCGCCGCAGAAAATACACAGAAAATCTCAAATCGCAGCTTCTTGCCGGCCAATTGACATTACCATTTCGGCTAATTAAATGGCCATCAAACGTTTGACGCAATAAATCGATAGTGCCATGAGGTGTGTAGCAAGTTGGATCATCCTGTTGAAACCAAACGTCGTTCACATCAATACCATAAAGAGTATGTTTAAAAAAAAAATCTGTTATCATGGCGCAATTGGTGCCTCCATTGACCGTAACGATTAAGAAATATGTGCCAATGATGTCGCCACTTCACAAGCCGCACCAAACAGTCACTTCTAATGGGTGCATTGGCTTCTGTAAGACTACGTATGGGTTTTCTAAGCCCCAACTATAGCAATTTTGCTTATTAACGTAAAAACCAAGATGAAAATGAGCTTTAACCGAAAAGAGGATTTTTTTGGTAAAATCAACATCATAGTGCTGTTTCTCGTTGGCCCAATACATATGTATATACCAACGTTGTTCAAACCTAGAACTCTCCGGGGAGATAATATAATGAATTTTGTGACAGAATAGCATGGCATAAATAATGCCAGATCAGACATCTAGAACACAACGAAATATGAACAAATATTTCTTCGGCGACTTCCTCTCAGCAGCAGCCACTCGTATATAAAATTGAAACATACAACATAAGTGGTGTGAGAAATAAGGTTGTAATCCTGACTGAAGGGTTGTAATGGCCAATTATGTAAGTAATGCCAGATTCGAAATTACTGGTAGTTCAAATTTATAGATGGTCCACCCGACATTGTAGACAAAACAAGGGCAAGAGTTTTTAGTATTTATGCTTGCAAAAGTATCGGGGAAAATTATTAGCAAACCAACACACTTGAAAACATTTACTTAATTGGGCTTTACAACCCTTTAGTCAGGATCACAAACTAGTTACTCACAACACCCATGTTGTGCATATTAATTTTATCCCTGACTGACGGGACCAGCAGTTTAAAGTCGACTTCGAATGATAGATTTTTTTGAAAAAACTTTTCATGGCAATTTTATTTCGCTCTCAGAGCTTTGGCCAGAAATTTGCTGAGAGAAAGTTGCCGAAGAAATATTTTATTTTTAAATTTCGCTTCTGTTTGAGATATCTAAACAGGGATTTGAATCACGGCCTCACGTCTTGTAAGCCAACACACTACCTGCTAGCCTACGGTAATTAAGAGGCATAGAAAGTGTTCTGTTTTATTTCACAAGAATGTCTAAGGCGTTACACTGTTAAACAATATTTTTTATTTTCTAATTTAAGCAATTACTGTCATCATTATTAGCAACAAAAAAAAATAAGAAGAAGAAGAAAATGAATAAAGAAATCTTTTTAACCAATTTGTAACCATGTTTACGGTATTGATGGACATTATCATACAACTGTTAATACAATAAATGGCCACGGAATACACATACGTACATATGTATGCTTGAATGAATGAGTGGATTGCAATGCCTGCAATGTATGAATGTATGAATGAATAAATGCGTAAGTCAGCGATTGAGTGTGCTCGAATATGAATAAAAACGTTTAAATAAATCGACGTCGATTGTAGTTGTTTTTGGTCTAATGCCATAATTAATGTACAATTGCTGCCAATCATCACAATGTTGCAGATTAACCTCAATTTCACCTACAAGTTGTTGTTGTTGTTGTTGTTGCAGTTGTTATTGTTATTCGTTTCAATTTTTATCTTTAACTGCAACATGCGAATGCAATGTGCATTGCATACGACTAGGCAATCAAATCAAATTAAATCAGAAAAAATTGATTTTATTTTCAGTTTATTTTCGTTTTTAGAATCAACTGGCAACAATAGATAGCAACAGCAATATAATATTGATTTATTATTCATTTAACCACATCTGTATCACATCGACACTCTATTCTAAATGTGTACGTATGTATGTATGTCCACCATATTTCTCCATCATTTGCCATTCTGTTGTTTGACTATTTTTACTGCACGCCCAACAAAACCACCCACGTTTTATTTCCTTTTTGTCAAGCAGAATATAAAAGAAATAACTGGAAAATTGATATAAGCGGACATGTTATAATAACAACAATCGAATTACAACAAAATAGTGCCAGACAATGATTCACATTTATTTCTGATTTTGTTTGTATTTATCCGATGTTGCATGTAATTCGTGGCTTCCTTTTGTTGCCACAATGAGATCTCATGTATGGGAGACAATGTTTTTGTGGCAGAGAACTTTCGATTTTTCGTCATACGCCATGAAGTGAAACGAAACAGACCTTCAATAAAATCCCCTCAATTATTTTTGAAAAAGTACAGACTTTAACAAACAGCATAATTGCTCTGTTTCGGGCAGCTCTGTAGATGGATAGTTTTTTACAAGAAAGTTTTACAGAAACCGCAATAAATTGCAGCTCGTCGGATAGTACCATTTGCCGAGACAAATCTTGTTAGTCAAATACTTTCTGACATTGTTATGATGAAAGCGAACATGTCTTCATTTGGCAAATTGTATGTTGCCATGCGGAGGAGTTGCAAACTATCGAACACCTCCTCTGCAACTGTCCAGCCTTTAGTAGGTAGGCTGAGATTGAGGACCCTTCGAAGGTTTGAACTCTTTGTCGAGCGCTTACATTAGGGCTCTCCATAGATTCATAAATAGGTTGAGCTGGATGAGAAGTGCTAGCGGATCAAGGTTGTAGTTGCGCTCTCTTGTGTGTTTGTTGTCCATCTTTGGCAGCCATCTCTTATATCCTCCCTTTCCTAACTCTTCTCCTTTCTCTCTCTGCTCTAGGACGTATTTACAAGGTGTAATTTTGACCGCTGTATATTGTACTTGTCCCAATGACAACTACACGTCCTCAAACTTAATCTAACGTTCCTACACTTACGGCCATTATTACAACTTGCCGTTAACTAAAGGGAGGATTTTAACGGGCAAATAAATTGTTTTTCATTGTTATGAGTACCCAATAAGATAGAAGTGATCGTTAAGCTAAAGGGAAGATCATTTAACATTTAAAGGTCACTTTATGTTTGAACTTGCCATATCATATACTATTTTCGATATGGCAGCTTCAAATTTAAACAAAATGAGCATATACAACAAAAAAAAACGAAGTCCGCTGTTGCCACTGCGCTAAAAAAAAACTTGTTTAATTGAGCAGTTGTATCGACTTTGTTCCGGCACTGCCATATTTTAATTTTATTTTATCTGTAAGTTGTAACAGCGAAAATCAGTTAAAGGTAACTTTACAGTTCCCTTTAGCTAAAGGTACCTTTAACTAAACCCAAGTTTAACGGCAAGTTGTAATAATGGCCCTTAGTATTGTCGAACTTAACTTTTTGTTAAGCACTCGGAATTTTTCTTTCAATCCAATTTTATGCAAGCAACTTCTGTGAGCATTTTTTATTCTTCGTTTTAACTCCTGCAGTTTGAAAGCAAGTGCTTAGCGTACTCAAGCGGCTCCTGGCGTGCTAGGCTTACCATCTGTCGTTGCTTAGAACAACAACCTTTTGCGAAATGTGTTGTTATGCAGCGGTGAAGAGTAGTGCTCATTGCTCTATTCTAATAGATGTTACAAATTTATCAAAGTAGAACAGACCCATGTTTCTGATAGGAATATAACCGGCAATCGCTAAACCCGCAAATTAGCGCACTACCCACTAGACAACTGAGGCACTCGGAATTACTAGTTCCAATATAATTCTTTGTTGTAAATACCAAAAAATAGATGCCGCTACCTGACTTATTTCTGATACTCCAAACAGTAGGAGGCTTCTGGTTAGATTATTATGATTTTCCATTTTCTGATGGCTTCTGGTTAGATTATTATCAGTTTTCATTTTCTGATTTCATATTTTTCCTCACTTTATTTCTCTCTAGCTAAGCACGTGATCGGTTTATTATAGTAGTCCATTGGCCTTAGCCTAGAAAGAACGCCCTCAGAGGTATATGAGGTGATATGAAGTAGAAGTTTCTTGTGTGTTGTGCTCTATTCCTTCACAAGAAGTGGCCCTCAGTAAACGTGTATGATGTATTTTGGAGTAGAAATTTCTTGTGTGTTGTACTCTATTCTTTCTGTGATATTTGTTGCTTATGTAGTCTGCTTTTGAACTTCAGCAATCAGGAAGTTTCCTAATTAAAGCCTCTTATTGATTCATATTTGAGATAAAATTCTTTTCCCAGATTTATACTACAATGACTCTGTATTATAGTTAATCGCCTAGTCACTGCTCTATTTTTATCTGTATCATTAACAATCCAAAGCGCTTCGTACATAAAGCATCTAAAGAACGTACCATTAGATAGGAAAGAATTGAAAAAATCAAAGTTTTAATAAAATCGCACGGAAAATGCCCAAAAAAGATTTCGAACAATTCACATTAAGATCTAAAATATACATAAAACTAATAAGGATTGAACAGCGTGTGGATAGCTTAAATTCGTGTAAAGGATCTTAACAGGATCGATTGTAGTTGCCGTAGTCTAGTAAGTACTGTGTTGGCTTATTAGACATGAGGCCAGGGTTCAAACCCCAGGTCAGACATCGTCAACAAAACAAAATATGACAAAATATTTCTTCAACAACTTCCTCTCATCAGATTTCTTGCAAAATTTCTGAGAGTAAATAGAAAATTGCCATGATAAGTTTCTCAAAAATTTTTCGTTCGGAGTCGACTTTAAACTGTAGATCCCACCACTCATGTGTAAAACTAACACACACAACGTAGTTGGTGTGAGAAGCTAGGTTGTAATCCTGACTAAAGGATTTTAATGACCAATTAAGTAAGCAAGTAAGCCAAGCATATGATATATATAACGAACCCTGTGAATATCTATAAGGTGTTATGGAGTGAATCTTTATTTGTTTGAATTCTACTTTTTCTTGTGAGGTCACAAAAATTAAATCCTCTTGATAATGAAAATTCGCAACGTGTGACGAAAATCTGTTAGTCTTCTCTGGAATTTGAACCAGAGAGGCTAGGGATTGAAAATCACAACTTTAGCAACTGCTGCACGTCCAAAGCATCCCATACAGTGAGTTTACACTCAAACGGCTGAAGTCTTATTAAAAACTCGAAAATCTTGAAGATTTCCAAAAATACAGCTTTGGATAGGATCTTAGCACGAGTAGCTCAAATATTTTGTGGTAGTGGACCAATTGACATTTCATTCCAGAAACGATTAAGAAAATACACAATGATGCATTGGATGAGAGGTATTTCCAACGTACATATTGGCTGAAAATTTTGATACGAAATGCTGCTGCGTTCATGATAAAATGGAGTTTTAAAGATATTTCAATAGAGCATCGGTCGTTGTTCCATAGCAATAAAGCCGAGCCGTGGAATATGTAAATGAACCATGGGTCTCCTATTATACACCTGAAACAATTGGGAACCTGAATATAGAGATAAGGTTATTGCAGACGACCGTAACAGCAGAGACAATAAATCTTCAACCAGCCAACTGTTAAGCCTACAGAAGAGTGAATATTTCTTCTGCTTTTTTATTTTTTCGTCAATTCAAGTTGTCGTAAAGAAGAATAAAAACCAATGAAGGGTTTAAAGTTGAAAATTTAAACTCTTCATTTGGAAAATTAAGGAAATTAAAGTCATTGCTACAAATAGATAGTTATTGATCGTAAATTCTTGAATGTTCTTTACTGTCACTGTATTTTATTTCATTTTATTATTGCTTTTGATGTTTATCTCTGAAATCGAAAAGTTATCACACACACTGACTTTTATTAGCCAATAAACTTTTAATTTTTAGCAAAGAATTCATTTGAATTTGACTAATTTTGTTCGTTTCTTTTCTTTTACTTTACAGGTAAGCAATGATGCACTTCAACCATTAAATATTCAATTTTTTGTAAATACGTAAGTACTAGACATTGATGTGCATTTGAGAATTTGGGTTACTTTACAGAAAGAGCCTAGCTTAAGATAAGAAACAAAAAATGGAAATTAAGAAGAGAAACTAAAACTTCTCCCAATCATACCTACATATTTGCTTGTCAGCATTCAAGCAAATACTTGACAGTTTTATCATGTCTCCTGTGTCCATGTAGTACCGGTTCCAGAACATGCCGTTTCAAGAAAAACAAAAATAAAAGGAGAAACTCGTTTAGCACTTGTAACAAATCATGTGCAAAAATGAAAAATAAAAGAAAATAAGAATCTTTCCTGGTTCTTTATAGGTTTCCTGGTTTCTGTCTTAACGTTTTGCTTTAAGACTCAGCCATTTGGGAGGCAGTCATTCAGTTTGCCAGCCAGCCAGTCAATTCGTTTACTGTTAAATGTCTTTTAAACGCAGGCGTGCATGAAATTTATCTTAAATACGAGTATTCTTCAGACTCTTATTTTCTTCACCACATCTTCTTTCTCTTGCCTCTTTTTGTTTTCAGGCTTTTTTTTTCGCCATGAACATGTAAAAGTAGAATTTCTTTGAAGAAAAAGAAAAAGTTTCTTCAGCATATCTCTTGCGAGAGTTGAATGTTGGCGACAAATAAGAAACTATGCGGATGAAAGTTCTTGGAATAGCATTTTTTGTCTTCCTTTCTTTCTGTCTTTCTTTTAACTCCAAAAGAAATTCTCTTCATCAGTCATATAAATTTGTTGTTTTATGTTGCTTTTCCATTTGTAATGTTAATGTGACATTTTCCCATAATTTATGAATTTTTTTTCTGTTTTTTTTTTTTTTTTTTGGAATACTGAAGATATGATTTTCACTTATCGCTATATTTATGAGCATTATGGATAGATTATTTTTTTTTTTGCCAAAGTGTACTCACTTTATTGCAGGAACTTCAATTGAAATTCAATAACTTGCATGCATTTTCGTAAAGAGTAATGAAAATTTATCAAAAGGACACTAAAAATTCAGAAAAATTTTGTTCATAAAAACAAATTTATTGCTGGACAGTTTTAGAACCAAATATTAACGTTTGCAAAGCAACATAAAAATATACGTCTTAGCATTCAAAATTGTTTAACTGGATGTTGGAAGTGCTGCTAAGTACTAAGTAAAGTAAAAAGATCCTCGAGATGTTTACATGAAAAACAAACAATACTCATACATACATACATAATTGCTCAATACATCCCCTCAGCTAGTATTACGATCTAGCTTCTTAACACCTCTTATGTTGTGTGTGTTAATTTCATATATGAGCGGTGAAGGGACCTACAGTTTAAAGTCGACTTCGAACGACAAATTTTTTTAAGAAACTTTTCATTGCAATTTTTATTTTACTCTCGGAGTTTTTGCGCGAAATCTGCTATGAGACAGTCGCCGAAAATTTTTTTTTTTATATTTCGTTTTATTAAAGATGTCTGACAGGGGGTTTGAATCGTGACCTCACGTCTAATAAGCCAACACACTACCTACTAAACTACGGCGACTACTACAAACAATACTCATCAATGTTTATGCGAAAATTTTAAAAATTTTAAGTGTAAAAATCCTTTAGTCTCCTTTGAAATAATTCATTCAGATTAACATAGAGAGGACGACATCAACATCTAACATAATAGGAAAGCCAGGCAACTACACTTCTTAAAAAAAAAATGAGATTTTGCACCACTACTTACTTTATTCATAATTAAGTCCTTTCTTCTCTGCAACTATACTTATGGAGGTCGTTGTTCTAATTAGAGAGCAGTCTTGTCCTGATGATACTTAATTTCTTTACTATTGGCCTCAGCATTCCATAAAGAGCAAAGCATCATACATATTGACTGAAAATCTGGATATGAAAAGCTAAAGTTTCAATGGAAAAATCTTGTTGAAACCTCTCAACGCTTGATGTAAAAGATTGAAGGAGGAGAGCAGAAGACCGAACCTCATAGAAATCTATTATAAACCCAGCCAATTACCCTATCTTACGGATTTACATAATTGGTCATTACAACGCTATAGTCAGAACTATGCAAGTATTTATTGCGTTTTTGATTGTTGAGTGGCGCGATTTTCCCTAAAAATCTCCTGATTTTCTCGGACAGCCAGACTGCGATGAAGTCCCTAATGAACGTAGTTTCAACGTCCATCCTTGTCCATGAATGGCGGGGATTTTTTATATAAATTTCAGATCATTCATAGTGAACTCCTGTTAGGAGTTTCGGGACAAAGGGATATTATTGGAAATTCCTTTGCCGATTAGTTAGCCAGAGCTCGTAATGAGCTCGCAATCTCCAACATGTTACAGAGCATAGGTATTCCGATTATCTCAGATAATTTGGATATTGTTCACATGTTTTACGATGAGGCTCATTCTCGTTTGCAGCGGGAGGGTACGCGTCACTACATATGTACATAATTAGTCATTACAACCCCTTAGGTAGGATTACAACCAAGTTATTCACACAATCTTCCATGTTGTGTGTATTAATTTTATCCATAAGTAGCTAGACCTACAGATTTTTAAGAAATTTTTCATGGCAATTTTATTTCATGCTCAGAGTTTTTGCCAGAAATCTGGTGAGAGGTAGTCGCCAAAGAAATATATTTTTATAATTCGTTGTGTTGGAGAGATCATGGCCTCACATCTAATAAGCCAACTTACTTCCAACAACACTGATTAACCTGATATATTTCGATTCCAAGAAAAGAACTTTAACCATAACACCATGCAAGTTTTGCAGTATCTTTACCGTTCTGCTTGCAAAACTATCATTATAAAATTCTATTTTTCCTACGTTTTTAATTGCGTGCAAGCTACTAGAGATCAATAATTCATTGATATTTGCGTGTATTATTGTATTATTTTCGTATTTTTTTTCTACTTTTTCTTCCTTGCTTTTCATAGAAAAAGTATTAATTGAAGTAGTTGTACTTGTACTTGTAATTGTTGTTCTTCTTGCCTTTTTTTTTGTTCTTTTTTTTGTTTGTTTATTTATTAATTAGCTTTACTTCTTAAGTTGCCACTTTACGTTTGCAGCAGTCATTCTGCACTTGATATGATTCACATATAAATGGAGTTGAACTGTTAATAAGCAAAAGGGAATAAGTTGCTTTAATAAAACTTACGGAAAAATATCACATTCTGCCACTATGGATTGCAAATAAAAATTATTGTTGTTTTCCTTTTAACTCTAAGCATTCTTTTTAACTCAAACTGTCATTTAATGAAGAATTGAATTCTTTTTTCTTCTGCTTTAGCTGTACATAGTTTATGAAGAACATGTTGCAGTTTAATTAAAAGCTTTTAATACATTTACGCTTAAGAACATACAGACGTCAACAGACTATGCATACAAGTGCCAGGCACTGTAGTCTATTGTAATGCTCGATAATGTTCAGTCTTCCGTTGAAGTAGATTATGCTCATTAGATGATGATGATGTACAATACATAGACATACAACAGACAGACACATACGATATGTACTGTGAGCATCAAAAGAAACTGTACACTATGGATAAAATTCCAACAATTACCAGGCTCAATTTTTACCACTTAAGGAGTGTGACCGAAAAAATTTTACAATATTTCGAAAATATTTTGTAATTTTTTTTTTTTTTTTTTTTGTTTAATTTTAAAAACTGTTAATGAAACAATTTTAAAATAAAAATAACGGTAATTTAATAATGTACATTTTTTTAATGTACAGTTTCTGTTGACGCTCACTGTATGTTTACTTCTTCTGTTGTAATTGTAGTTGTTTTTCTATTTTTCTAATTTTTTTTTTCCTCTCTATTTATTTGTCTACTTTTCTATCTGTCTGTCTGTCTGTCTGTCTGTCTCTTGACGTGTTTTGTATCGAACATTTTCCATTCAACAGCCATCGAGTCGAGTCGAGTTGAGCTAAGTCTACTTGTGATTAATAGCATCCGTTATGGTTTCTAGTAGCAAATAAAAAAAAAATTCAATTTTTTTTCTTCTATTTTTTCTATTCTTTAACAGAGTAGTAACAAGATTTTCAGTTTTAGTGCGTTCTTTAGTGCTCTTTTCTGTTCTGTTCAAGTAATGCTTGAAGTTTAGAAAATCATCACACAAGCAAACGAAAAAAAAATGAAAAGTTTCTTCAAATTGCTTGCAGTTGGTTACTCCATATGATTTTCGTTTTTATTTTTGTTTCATTTTTTTTTTCTATATTGTATTTTGTAATCCATTCTCCGTTTCTTCAGTTTCGTTTTGTTTTTATCACCGTGTTGATGTAATATTTCAGTTCAGTTTTACAAATTATTTTATCAAACGCCAAATCATCATCAAAACAGTTGAATTGCTTTCGTTTTATTTTCATTTATCAATCGTTTTCATTATTATTTATATTTCATTACATTTCATTGTTCGAAAACTAATAAAGAAATTAGGTTTTAAGAACTTTATAAAGACTCGATTTAAGGCCGGAGATATAGGCGACAAAGCTAACATTTTTCTTCAAAATTAGCAAAAAATAAAGTGCTCTATATAAAGCGGGCAAAATCGTATAAAAAGTGGACCTAGTGGAAGAAATGAACCTAGTGGGCTGAATATCCAAAGTCTCAATGATTCCAAAACAGGCTTTATTACGGTCAGACGTTTCTTGGGAACGGAGATATGGACAACGAAACTAACTTTTTTTTCAAATTAGCAAAAAAAAGGTCTCTATATATATTGGTCAAAATCGGATAAAAAGTGGACCTAGTTCGGTAAATTAACGTAGTGGGCTGGATAGCCATAGTCTCAAGGTTTCTAAAAAAGATTTCCCTACGATCTAGCGTTACTTAAGATCGGAGATATAGGCGACGAAGGTAATTATTTTCTTCAAATAAGCGAAAAAAGTTCTTCACATAAATCGAATAAAAAAATGGAGAAATGAATCTAGTTGGCTAGACAACCATAGTTCCAGGGATTACAAAACGGGTTTCCTTATGATTGGGCGTTACTTAAGACCAGAGATGTAGCCGACGAAGGTTGATGACTTTCACTTTTGGACGATGGTCATTTTTTAAAGCGATAAATTGTATTTTTTGGGTAATAATTTGCGTTTTTTGTCGATGACTTAAATTTTCTGGTCGATAACTTGGATTTTCGATAATTTGCATTTCTTTAGTAGATGACTTGCATTTTATATGTCAATTATTTTATATGTCAATTACTTGATATTTTTGATCGATAACTTGCGTTTTTAGTGGTCGATGACTTGAGATTTTTTTTTGGGAAATGACTTGTTTATTGACTTGTATTTTTTGGTCGATGACTTGCAATTTCTGGTCGATGATTGGCTTTTTTGGTCGATGACATATTTTTTTTTGTAGATGATTTGTATTTCTATGTCCATGATTGTCATTTTTTTGGTCGATTTCTTTGATGGATTACTTGTAATTCCTTTGGTATGTGACTGGCATTTTTTGATCGATGACATGGAATTCTTTGGTCGATAACTTGCATTTTCTTGGTCGACGACTTGTATTTTTTGTGTCAATGACTTGATTAAACTTAGAAAGATAGCCGATATTAGTTCGCCGAACCTTAATCTTGCCGATTTTAACATTTGGACAAGCATCGATTGTATCTGCTATACTTGATCCAATTTGGTGAATATATTAGAAAATGCGCAAACGAGTAGGCAGACATCATCGGCGTAGTACAGATCTTTTAGTAGACCATTCATACCGCATACGATGACTTTTCTAATATGGGTTGTAGGTATGTGCATTCCATACCATTCATGCTGTGCAGTGATTTGATAGAGAGTTCTGGTATAAGCAATCACTTCAATTGGGGACCTATTCCAATAAATTGCAGGGCCTTATGTAATGGACGAAAATCGTACATAAAACATTACTTTTTCATTAGATATGTATTTTTATTTTTTATTTGAAAAAGAGTACTTGAGATTTCAAAGTATTTATGAGGTTTTTTTTTTTTTGGTTTTTTCATTCAACTTTAATTTATAATTTCTTGCACAACAAATACGATACGACCATATAACTCTTCTTATCAACTTAAAACCAAAAGTGGCCACAACCAGCAACTTAAAATGCCTTTAAATATTGTACAATATCCGCTACATAACGTATGCCATTTGTCGCATACCAACCAAACTAATGCTGTTGTGTGTGTGTGCAAGCAGCTAGTAAGTATGCAAAACGATATGGTTTGTTTAGCATGAGATATTAAAGGTTTTTAGCACACAGGTTAAAATGGCTTAAAAATAATTACTCCACATAAATATAAATTAAAATTTAAACTGACAATGTTTTAAGCCTGATTACGATAATCGCAAATACACAGCAATACATGTAAGAGTACATACATACATATGCACATCAACACATATGCTAACATACTCGCTAACTTCTCATAGGCTTTTATCGGATACATACTCGTATACTATGTAGCTTATTTTCATTATTGTGGGTATGAGTGTGTGCCACAAAATATTTTTTGGGGCAAAAGAAATATTAGACATGCATTTGCATGCTTAATGCTGCATATGATTGGTTTGGTAGTCGTCTAATAGAGGGATAAGCCCATACGCATAGGCCATTAGTAGCTGTGAGAATGGAAGAGGATAGAACAGAATATTAAAATGTTGCCAGAAATGAGCAGAGAGTATAAATAAAGACACAACATTTTTAGGTAATAATATTGGATTAAAGCTAGTCTGTTATAACAGAGTGTTTGATCTGTATTGGCTTATTAGACACGAGCCCGTGTTTCAAACCTTAGCTGAGGAATCTCCTTCCAGAATCCTCTGCAAACGACTTGGGTATGTCACTTACCTCGGTCAAGTTGGCCATTGCGTGGTAATTCTTTCGGGAGTCCTGCTCCACTGCCAGACTCACCTGGCCCTTGATGGATAGAAGGCGCACCACCCAGTTACTTGGACTTGGTCGTGGCATCATCTCAATCACTGTGGCCAAGCTTATAGGCCTTATGGGTAGACACGCGGAAAGGATGTAGCTCCCATTTAGCGAATTCTGCCGTGGGTATAGATCCGCTGAGGAAGAGGAGACTGTTATCCACTTTCCTTGTCAATGTCCATCTCTTGCCATGTGCAGATATAGGTTTTTTGGCTGGTTTTTTGGACGGAGCTATCGTCCATTGATGTCAGGATATAGCTTCGTTTGTCAAATCTTCGGGCTGGTTTTCATGCTTTTAATGTGCAGCCCTTGAACTAAGCAACTTATTCTTCTTCCCTAATTTGGTAGAACTTGATCAGTACAGGGACTGCGTTCACCCGTGGCGTCACAACGGGTTGCTATGCGTGCTCAAGTCAGCTTTTGGTATTAAAACTACCACTCCAACCTAACCTAACTTCCTCTCAGCAGTCTTCTGCCAAAAATTTCTGAAAGTTAATAAAATTGTTATAAAAAGTTTCTCAAAAATCTTTCGTGCGAAATCGATTTTAAATTGTAGATCCTGCCATACATGACGAGAATTAACACACACAACTTGGGGAGTACAAGAAGCTAGGTCGTAAAGATCCACAACGTTCAAGTTCGCTACACACAATACTGCAATCCTATATAGTTTCACAGAGAACGTTATTCGTATCTAAGCCCAGACAACAACCCTATCGTGCTAGGACCTTTTAAAGTAGGTTAATCAGCTGCCTAGCTGGAAAACTTAACTAATGAAACTGAAACAAGGCAAAGAAGTAAGGGGGATACTTACATAAGCTTACAGTTACTAAAACGTTTTGCTTTTCACCGATTTTAATATAGTTTTCGGCACTATATATCACATGGCTTTATGGATCCTAGACGATCCTGTTCATTCAAGTGTATCAAGGACGTTGAACCAATATTTATTGCAGCAGAAGTATGACAAAAATGTCTATCATGGACCCGTGTGTTAGTTGTTGAAAATTTTGTTTCCAAAATTTCTTTACACTCTGTTTTAATAGCTTATAAACAGCTATTTCGATAAAATCCTATACAAATACAATTCATATACACGAGAGTGTGCGTAGATATGACCGTATATGAGTGTATGTCTGTTAATGGCATACCCTGATAATTTGTTGCCATATATCGTGTTGTGGTTTCTAGACCAGCTTTGTGAACATCTTCATGCCTAGTCGTACGCTAATGTTTATAAGCAAAGGAAACCTTTCGTTTACAGAATAAATCACTCGATGCCTGCAACTAAAAAGATGAGGGTCATTAATTCTACGAAATATATCGTTGAGTTGACTTTGACAATCGATTGTCGACTTTTTTAGTTGTTGCAGCAACAGTTTATCAATTTAAATGTCTTGCACTCCAGTCCATTCATGTTAAAGTGCATTATTGTCCGTCGTGTATTTTTAGTGTGTGGTACATATGATGCAAGAGTTGTTGCTTTTAATATTTTTGTAAGTAAATGTTATCGAAAACAGAGAAGTTATCGTTTCTAAGTATTTTGGTATTCAAAACAAAACCTTCAAATTCAAAACTTTTATCGGAAATTAACAGAATTTCTTGTGTTCTGTAAGCCTTAGCAAAGCCTTACTTTAGTTGCCTTTCTCAATGTCTCTACCCTTTAACTGTAAAATTTCCTTCCTATGCTTTCTATTAACAACGTCGTTGAAGTTCATAGAACTTTGTTTGGTTCATTCCTAAGCCTCACACTTATTATATCGCATAATCAACGAGTCAACAGCAGCAATAGTAAAAATAATGACCACCAGAATGAGAACGTATAGCGGCAAGAACAGCGGCAGCAGCAGCAGCAGCTGCAGCATTAAGAATATTGAACGTTACGTTCAAAATTTCTGTAAAATAATGCCCTCAAACACAAACTCACGTAAGCTTGTGTATATTTATACAATCAAGCATGTGTTTACAAACGTGTACAGCTTAAGACAATAACCCAGTAGGCAAAAATTTTCCAATTCTGTGATTAAAGTAAGAAAAATTGGGGACCACAAGTGATACTTGTGAGTGCCAACGTAGAAACGTTGGCACTTAAATTAATTTTATGCTTCCTGCCGTTTGATCTCTGTTGCAGGGGCGTGGCAGCACAGGTTAGTAAACGTCTCTGGGCGACTGAACAGTGGCGTGAATTGGATATTAAAAGCAACCACTCTTGCATCATATTTATCCCACAGAAAAAATACAAGCCGGAGAATAATGCACTGTAACATGAATTGACTGGAGTACAAGGCATTTAAATTGATAAACTGTTGCTGCAACAACTAAAAAAAATCGCCAATCTTGACAATCGATACATTTCGATTCAATTAATTTCGTACAATTAATGACCCCCATCTCTTTAGTTGCAGGCAACGAGTGATTTATTCTAGAGAGTTTGTGACTGTCGGAAGCAGTGACTACATGGTATCGCGATACTACTGCTCAATCAGATTAAGGACATCCATTCCATTGTGCAGAGCGTCTCGCAAAGCCTCCGAGTTAGACGGAATCATTGGATGTGGAATTTTTTCGGAATATATCAGAATATCCCGATCTATAAAGCTGCCGAAAACACTGTAGTCTAGTGTGTAGTGTGATGGCTTATGAGACGTGATGCTTCGGTTCAAATCCCAGGTCAGACATTTCCAACAAAAGGAAATATCAAAAAGTATTTCGTGGGCGATTTCCCCTCGGCAGTTTCTATCAAAAACTGTGTGTGTAAAATAAAAATTACCATGGAATGTTTCTCAAAAAATCTGTCTTTCGGATCGACTCTAAATTGTAGGTCCCACCTGTCATGAATAAAATTAACACTCACACGACATAAGTGGTGTGAGGAACTAGGTCGTAATCCTGACTGCAGGTTTGTAATGACCAATTACGTTACGTACGTATAAGGCTGCCGAAACACTGCAGCATTTTCAGGTGAAAGTGTCGGCAATACAGGCTGCGAAAAAATTATTATGCACGCGAGAAATTTCCATACTTTCCGATAAACAGGCGGCTATCAGAGCATTGGATTCTAATGTACGGTGTACAACTGTCGCCGGTACTTCAAAGTGGTAGCAGATTGATATGATGTCCATATCACATAGGTGCTAGGTCACGGGACTATCGGCTAACTGCACAGCGGACGAACTGGCCAGACGGGGCACAACTATCGAACTCTCCGATGAATTCTCAACGTTGGGAATACTTTTAAGACCCTGCAAGCTTACAATTAACAATGCAATCGTGAACTCCATCAACAATAGCTGGCCGGGTTCAGACACGGAAGGAATGGTGCAGAAAGTGTTGCTAAAGCTAGATGGAGGGCAAACGGTGACTCTGTGTAAACTCTAAAGAAGTAAGCTCAGTATTACAGGGCATTGAATTATGGGCACGCATGCGAGCCGCATTAATTTTGGACACCTCGCAAATGATTTCTGTAGAAGCTGTAGAGATTGGCAGAAGGATGAGACTATTCTTCACCTACTCTGTACTTATCGCACTATGTCTAAGGAGAAAGAAGCACTTGGTTACCTCCTATATGAAAAATCTGCGTGAACTGTCATGCATTTATATTGGCAGTTTGAGTCGCTTCACCGAGTAGGTCCGGCATTAAAGAATAAATGGAAAACTGTGGTATTACATAGGATCCTATATGTAAGAGTGTCCATTAAAACTCCTTCAGTGGACTACCTTCCTGCCTTCTTAGTATCGTCAAATTGGTCGTTATCAGCCTACAAAGCTGGGCAGTCGCTGTTGGAAGTTTTTAGAGAATTCTTGCTTAAGGGTTTATTGGGTTACATCAGAACAATCTAATGGCTTTGTATGTATTTTGCGCCATTCCTATAGCAGCTGTTGCTGCTGCTGCTGCCCGATGGTGGTGCATATTACTGATACAAGCCATATAAACCATAAGCATGTTTGTATTGAATTTATGGCCTCTGGGCTTTCATCACACGCTAATAAACAATTAAAGTGTTAATCAAGGGAATTTACCTTAAATGATCGAATAACATGATTATAATAAAACAGAATGAATGAACAAAACTTAATGTTATTCACACACATACACACACACACCGACTGAATGACTGAGTGATTGTTTCGGAAATAAAAAATTCAAAAAAAAAAATTATGAAAAATCGTAAAAGTGATGTAAAAAGAAGAAAAAGAAATCCGAGATACTAATTGAGAAATATTGTGATGTCGAAATAAATTTCTTGTGTTTTTTTGTTGTTATTGTTGTTTTTTAAATAGTTTTTCACCTTTTCTTTCTGAAAAGAAGAAATAAAGAAAGAAAGAAACTCATGAGGCAATGACTATATTTTTCACAATTTTACTTTATGCATACGACGATTATATTAGAGAATTAGAGGGTTTTGCAATAGGAAGTTTTGAAAATGATAAATAATTACAATTACATCCACACATACATACATGCATACACACATTTACATATCATATACTTAACAGTATACATACATATTGGGAATAATGATGTATGAGGTCAGGAAATTTGATGACTGGATGAGATCATTTGAAAGGTAAAGATAACTTTATAATCGCTTACATGCAAAGTCAATAAGCTAAGCACGTAACATTTTAAATGCATTTTTCGGAATGCATTTTTTAAGAATAACAACAAAGACAAAAAATAAATAAAATACGATTACGATTACGAGTGATATAAGAAAAACGTTATTTCCCATTGCTTTTGCTGATGAATACTGGAATGATTATTTCAATAGAATGAGACAAACAAATTTCATTTACATACATACATGCATACATAATTTGTGAAACAAAATTCATTTACATACATACATGCATACATAATTGGTCATTACAAGCATTCAGTAAGGAATACGACCTAGTTTCTCACCCCACTTATGTTGTGTGCCTTAATTTTATATATGAGTGGCGGGACCTACAGTTTAAAGTCGACTCCGAATCACAGATTTTTGAGAAACTTTTCATGGCAAATTTATTTTAGTCTCAGAGTTTTTGTCAAAAATCTGCTGAGAGGAAGACGCCGTAGAAATATTTTTTTATATTTCGTTTTCATGTCTGACCTGGGGTTTGAACCGAGGCTTTACTTGTAATAAGCCAACACACACGCGACTTCAAAAATATGAATTTTTGGAAAACCAAACCTCTACTCGTTCTTTAACCCTGGACAGTTACTCTTCGTCGAATCGACGAAGCTCATTTACAGTTTATCATATAACTCTTTTATGTTTGATCAAATCTCGCTCTTTTTCTCAACAACGTTATTTGATAATAAAAGCTTGCATTCAGTAGACGAAAAAAATTTTTTTTTGTTCGTCGATTCGACGAAGAGTAACCTTACTGTACAAAAATGGCCATCCAGGATTAAAAAAATGGGTGGCCCGGGTACGTTTACTCACTACAAGCTTTCGTAATCAATCAACATTGTTTATAAAAAGAGCGAAATTTGGTCAAACATAAAAGAATTATATGATAAAGAGTAAATGAGCTTCGTCGATTCGACGAACAGTAACCAAATAGGGTGAAAGTGTTCGTCGATTCAACGAAGAGTAACCTTAATGTAAAAAATAGAATAGTAACCGTCTAGGGTTAAGGGCCTTATGCCTCTAAAAAATTCTTACTGATTTGATCATTGAACAGCTTTAAGAGGAGGAGGAGGTGCCTACTCACTCAATTCATTGTGGCTGGTCATTGTCTTTAGTAGGCGCCTTTAAAATTCGGAATGTTATCGTATAGGACTTAGCAGTTGTTTCCGTGTAAGCCTCAAAATTAAACTATTTCACTCAAATGTCTTGTGCTGCACTAAAGCGCGGATTATACAGCTCGGATTATACAGCGTCTGGAACAAAACTTTTGTATCTGCTTCTTTCCAAATAAGTTTTAATAGGTGAAGCCAAATTCTTGCCGGCTATTATTTATTCAATACATCTATAATTGGTCATTACAACCCTTCAGTCAGCGTTACGACCGAGCTTCTCAACCCACTTGTGATGTGTGTTTTAATTTTATACATGAGTGGAGTGACCTACACTTTATAGTCGATTCCAAACGACTGATTTTTGAGAAACTTTTCATAGCAATTTTATTTATTCTCAGAGTTTTTGCCAGAAATCTGCTGAAAGACAGTCGTCGAAGAAATATTCTTTTCATATTCGTTTTGTTGGAGATGTCTGACCTGGAGTTTTATTCGTGGCCTCACGTCTAATAAGCCAACACAATACCTACTGGACTACGGCGACACAGCCCTACGCACAACCCAATTTAAAGTCCATGGAATTAGACTTTGCTGCACGCATTATTTAACGTCTTTAGATTCGAGAAATACTTCTTCAAAATGGTGAACGTCTTCAATCCAAATATAAATTCTGTTATGATGAATACGCAACATTAAAACACATACTTTGACCCTGTGTGGCGATAAAGTATACCAGAAGAAATCACGACAGTGCATAACAGGTGCTAGGCAAGATATTGTCATCGTTGACAGCGAGCTGCATCCTGTTTGACAAAGAAAGGGAAGAGACATTATGGGGGCACCATATGTAGATCGAAGACATTACATTACAACGCAAGGCCGCAGTACTCTGTCATATTTACAGGTGTACAATTACAAAAAAGTTTGTGCTTTAAACAACTATGCAAGTATTTCTTGCTTTAAGACTCCATTCTGTGTTTGCTTGCTGACTGGCTGGATTTTCCCTGAAAATCTCTTGATTTACTTGGACAGCCAGGCTAAGAAGGCGTGTCCTTGTCCATGACTGCCACGAATTTCCCACAGAAATTTTGGATCATTTATAGATAACTCTTACATGGGCTCCCCAACAACGAGATATCGTTGGAAATTACATTCCCGATGAGTTGGCCAGGGCTGGTACTGAGCTCGCAACCTCAACATGTTACAGAGCATACGTATTCCGATTATATCAGATAATTTTTATGTTGTTCACATGTTCTACGATTAGGCTCATTCCCGTTGGCAGCAGGAAGGTACGCGTCACTACATACATACAAAATTGTTCATTAGAACCTTTTAGTCAGTATTACGACCTAGCTTAGCACACACACCACTGGCGTTGTGTGTGCTAATTTTATACATGAGTGGCGGGACCTACAGCTTAAAGTCTATTCCGAACGACAGATTTTTGAGAAACTTTTCATGGCAATTTTATTTACACTGAGTTTTTGCCATAAACCTGCTGAGAGGAAGTTGCCGAAGAAAAATTTTTTTCATTTTTTCGTTTTGATGGCTGACCTGGGGTTTTAACCGAGGTCTCACGTCTAATAAGCCAACGCACTACCTACTAGAACGTGTCACTTCTGTCTTTCCATCCTTGTCATCCATCGCACAATGGGCCACTGTCCTTTTGGCATTCCAAGGAACGACTTTTGCAGGAGTTGTAGTTCTGAGGAGGAGGAATTTGGGCGGAGTATTTTGTTCTCTCTTTGATTGACATCTTTGACCGAATAAAATACTCCTCATGTCCATATTGTGTTCAAATGTTAGCGATTCGTAAGATACTGATACGAATCCTCAGCGATGAGGTACTTTGACAGGCAAATAAGCTGCTTCTGCTGTCATTTAAGAACTGAGACACAGACCACACTGCTTAAGACAGTTCAGTGGAATGTTAGCATGAGGATGGTAGCAATTTTAATTCACATTTGGAGTTAATGAAGCACTGTAGGGAGAATAAATAAGTAAGGTTAACAGCAAAAAGGCTATAACGGTAATCAACAGCTAATATGGAAACGGAAGTAAGCAGTAATAGATAGGAAGCACAAAACACTGCATAAACCCGCACAGTGTGAGATGGATGATGCATCTGTTTAAAGTCACCAGTAATAAAGGCTGTCCAAGGATTTCACCTGTTATTAAACAGAAATTTACTGGTCATTAATAAGAAATTAGTCACATTAACATAATCATTTCAAAGTACAGATGAATGGTAATGCCTGGTGATGATGCATACAATGGTGTTGATGCTTAAAGATCTTCATGTTCAAATCTTCAGTAGCTGTTTCATGCTGCTTTTTATTGCTGTTTTTCTGCAATTTCATGCTAATTTTTCATTGCCTTTCGTATTTTTCTGCAACACAATAGAAAATCAATTTCCCAGTTTGATTTTCTGTTTTTCTTTTCAAATTTCTTTTCATTGTTTCGTTTCAATCGTTTGGTGTAATCGAAAATACGTTTTTTTCTTCTTCTTTTTTCTCTTATTGGCCTTTATTTAATAATTTGCCACCACCAGTATGTTATTAGGTTAAAAGCTTTGTTTAGCCACTTTAAACGTTTTGCCATAAAAAATTACGAGTATTTCGCTAATAAATCACAAACACGCTTGTGGTTTAATTTTCGCTGCTAAATCTTTACTTTTTCTTTAAGTAGCAGCTCAAGTTTGTTTTTTTTTAATTTTTTTCCATTAATTTTGTTATTGTTGTTATTATTATTGTTTATTATTGTTTTATAATTTTTTTTATTAATTTTTTTCGTTTTCTTTACATTTTATTTTATGACTACTTTTGTGATGCTTCAGATGTATTATTTTTTCTATTTTTTTAATTATTTAAACAAATTAAATTTAATTGAGTGGAACATCATGAATCTAAAGTCTAAAAACGAAATTAGAAACGTTTTAAAAGTGTAAAGTGATAATAATTAATTATTTTTCTAAACACTTCCTTTCATTTTAAAGCTGAAAGGACTCATATCAATGGACATTTGATACCAAATGTTGTTTGGTTGCCCTGAGATAATTACGTGCAGTAAATTTCTTTTTCGAAAAAGTCTTCAAAGTTTGAAATCCAAGACCCAAACGAATAAAATTCGAATTCAGAAATACGAAAACATTTGCAAGCGGAAGTGTAAGTGGCAGAAGAAAACTTGCGCATTTATTAGGAATAACTGGCAGTTTGGCGGCTTGTATTTTAATATCAGTGTCACGATTGTGGGTCTGATTTGCTTTAAAGACACTGGTGTTCAGTAAATACCGTCTCTCAATTATTTCCATAAATTATTGTACATCTACATCCTATAGTTGCTAGAAATCACAAAAAACTGCAATAATATGCTTCCACCCGGCTCCCTCTGATCCAATATGTTAGTCGCGTAGTCTAGTAGGTAGTGTGTTTGGTTATCAGACGTGAGGCCGTGCTTCGCGGTGACTTCCTCGCCGCGATCTTCTAGCAAAAAATCTGAGAGTAAAATAAAATTGTCGGCAAAAGTTTCCACAAAAATCTATAGTTCGGAATGTGTAGCCCTTGCGCTGACCAACTTCTTCCTTTTCCCTGATTGTGGTGGAACTTGGTCAGTACAGGGACTGCGTTCACCCGTGGCATCACAACGGGCCAATATGCGTGCTCAAGTGAGCTTTGTGACATCAGAGCTACCGACCTAACCTAACCTAACCTAACCTATAGTTCGGAATCAACTTTAAACTGTACGTGAATTAAGTCAACAAATAAGCAAGTAGGTTTGGCTTTTGTCAACTTTCTTTCTATCTGAATGATCTCTAATCTTATTTTTCGCCTCCAAGTATATATTGGCAATCAATTTTGACCGTTGTTGACCATGTATTCCCTGGGCTACAGTATTTTTTATTATGTCTTCATACGGCTTTTGCAACTTCACAAATCAAAAAATTACAATTAGCTAGTATGTGACCAGAGTTGTTCGCAGCACCGTATCACAAGCTTTCCAAGAACAAATTAAGTCCCTATTTTCTGCTTCTACAAGATGATGTCGTATTTCACTATGCTATCACTGCGTGTGTATTCTCTGCATATGCCTTCGGGTGTGTTTTACTTCAC
The DNA here is from genome assembly GCA_927399465.1 of Sarcophaga caerulescens. Taxonomy (NCBI): domain Eukaryota; kingdom Metazoa; phylum Arthropoda; class Insecta; order Diptera; family Sarcophagidae; genus Sarcophaga; species Sarcophaga caerulescens. The sequence goes on along the minus strand of OV656867.1, from coordinate 87,029,887 downwards.
AAGCATTGATTAAAAGTTCGAAATTTTATAGACGCAGTATTAGCTGGTTAAGTGTATGTAAAATGCCTTTTCGAAGTTAAATGCTATGAGATTAACTGTTCAATAATTATACCCGTTACAATTTCTGTGTCAAAACACAGGTAGCGTCGATCTTAGATCATATAGTAGGGTTTACAAAATTCTCTTCTTAAAAATCTGTATAAATACCACTTTAATTAATGAGGTGAGTATATTAGTAACGAACTGTTCAATTTTTATAGTCACAAAGGTCACCTTTTTAGGGACATTGACCTCTATTAGAGACAAACTATGTTCTTCAATCTGGTAAAAATGTACAATATGTAGCAGCAGCAGTTATACTGCTTTTATGAATGAATTTGTTATCGTTTATTACGAAAAGAATATGCCTTATGAAAAATTAAAGTACCTTTTTTTAGTACCATAGTAAAGTAATAAAATTTTTTGTTTAGGTAGAAATAAGTTAATTTAACAAATTTCCCTTCGAGCCAGTGACATGAGTAATGACAATGTAAAGATCAACCTTCATTTGTGAGTTCGATATACTGGTTTAACATGTGACCAGCCGGTACTTTTTAGGTACTTGATAATCCCATACAATATCCCAACATACATTCGCAATCCGGATATTTTATAAAAGTACAGTCGTACAAAAATTTTTTGCTTAGTTATGCCATCTTCCTGCCTATGCTCATGCAATGACATGTAACAGCCATATAAATGGACCATAATTCAACAATTTTATCGTTCTGTTATAATCCTCTTTAGGTCATAAATCTTTATTCTAGGAAAACCAGGTCGAAGCGTGCCTAGTTATCTTCTGTGTACACGGGCCCAGAAAAGTATATATACGATTAACAAATTTCAGAAATTCCTGCAAAAAGCTGTCATTAAATCGTGGAATGATGGCAATATTCTAAATTAATTTAAAAAAAGAAATTTCTTAACCGTATGTACACTTTTGTGGGCCTCTGTATATTATTGGTAACAAGATCTGTTAGCTTACATTGTGACTCATACTGAGTTAAACTATTTGCTATGAATATTTGTCAAAATTCGACAATTTTACTGTTCATTTATCATTTTCTTTAGGCCATAAATTATTGTAGGTATTCCTACTTAGCACCGTTTTTGTTTACAAATAGACTTTCCAGGAAATTCCATGTTTTCATGCTACGGCGAACTGTATCTGCTGAGCAAGTAGAATCATTTCGTGTTTGCGAAAATTCTTTTATGAAACTCTTTACACGCAAAACGACTTGTGCTGGAGGTGATGATGATTCGCCCATAATAGATGCAGCAATCGACTTCCACAGAAAGGCGTAAACTACTGGCGGGACCTACAGTTTAAATTCGAATGCGAACGAGAAACTTTTCACGGTAATTTTTTTTTACTCTTAGAGTTTTTGCCAGAAGTCTACTGAGAGGAAGTCTGACCTAAGGTTTGAATCGTGGCCTCAAGTTTAGTAAGCCAACACACTATCTCCTAGCCTGCGGCGACTTCTAAAAGTGCCATATCTTCACAAAATTTTCAGAATGTCAGAGAAATGCCAGACATTTGGTAAAATAAGCATAATAGGTGTCTTTAGCCAGTGGTCAATTTAACGTAACCTAACGTAAAACCATTTTATGATATAATAAAAATTAAATTTTTATCACGTCTAGCAGCCCAATTAAGGCTCCTTGAGGTAACTTTCATGAATGGCCCGGCCACTCGATCTTCTTCATTTCATAAACAGTTCAAGGTGGCTGTAATAATTTTACCTTCTCTTGATTTGGTTTTAAAAAGCCCCTTCAGTGTTAATTATCGTTTTAAAGTGTTTGCGGTTAACAAGCCAACTAAGCTAACCTAACCTAATCGTATGAAATAAATTTGATTGTCTTAATACCGCAAAATATTTGCATAAAATTTGAAAACTTGTTTGAGATTCATTTCAAACCAAAAATTGTAATAAAAATCATTGAATTGTAAAAAAGCCAAATAAAAATATATTTTTTGCCTAAAAAAATTAATATTTTCTGTGGCAAAACTTCAGAAAACAATACGAAAAAATTGAAGAAAAAATACGAAAACAATACAAAGGTCAGGCAGGCATCAATAAAAAGCACTTGAGATCAACAACAAAAAAAGAAAAGTGAAGATACAGTGATGTTGGCGGAAACTCTTTATAATCTGGCACAGTTTTTCACAAAACTTTGAATGAAATTTGTGAAAAATATGTTTTTGTTTTTTGCTTACGGGAGTTTCTACAAAAAAACCTTGACATCAAATAACATCTCTAATGTTTGGTAGGCAAAACTCAAGGTTATTTGAAGGTAGAAAAATGGAAAATTTTTAACAAGAAAAACAAAAAATCAGCAAAAAAAAAAAACTGAATATTTTGTAAAATTCAAAGGAAAAATAAAAATTAATCCATTTATTGGTTTGTTTGTTGCAAAAAATTGTTGAAAACAAAACGGATTAAAAATCTAGATTAGTGGGATAATGCCGTGCTTTATAGAGCCCATAAAAAATGGAAGCGTTCAAAAGAATCCCTTTTTCAAAAGTATGCATGCAATAAAAAATGCTACTGAAAATTTAAATTTTTCAATAAACAGGCGCAGGTAGATAACTTTTTTTGTCTATAAAAGGTCCTGGTCGTTTGCAGAATTCCATTAGTTGACACTGAACTTTCCGGCAAACAACAATTATACGTTGCAAGCAATTGAAATAATTTTTTCGAAAAGAGTTAAAAAATAAACAAAAAACAGAACTATGGCACCCAACACATATCCCAATGACACGAACAAAGCCTTAGCTAGTACATCGAACGATGTCAGACCGCAATCCGAACAGAGCCAACAACCAAAATCCCGCCTCTCCTACACCATTTATATGCATCGCCAAGAGTTGCGTAAACGTAAACGAACTTTTATCAATATAGCCACCACAAAAGTTCATTTAACCCGTGAACTGATCAAGAAAACCATAGAAAATGGACCAAATTGTTCACAGGAAGATCTAAGAACTGCCATTCGTGCGACTAATTTCCATACCAATTTATTGCATGAAATGGATAAATATAAAGCTGCACAACAGGAGCAAATGACAAAATCGTTCAACAGACATTATAAAAAGTTTCAAAAACAAGTGCAACAAAAACAGGAAGAACAAATCGTAGCATGTTTAAAAACTCAACGTCCGAAAGAAAATGTTACATTCAAGCAGCATAGTAAACCACAGACGTCATGTAATGATAACCACAACACTGTTCTAGAAGACAATGGAACATACGTTTAAGATGCCGCAACCATAAGAGACAACTTTTATTCTTAGTTCTTAAGTCTATCCTATCCTATCTATTCACCACCAGCTGCCTTATATTTTTCGTTGATTATTTTGAAACGAAAATTTTTTAATTCCGTACTTTTATTTAATTTTTTATTAATTTTGTTTATTTTATTTAATTTTTTGTTTATTTTATTTTATTTGTATTATTTATGTTAATAAATAACCATGATAATAAATATAAATAAAATAAATTTCTGATGGGAATTGAACCCACAACCCTTACGCTTATAGTTTAGCTCACAAGCCAGGGCAGCCAATTTTCAAAGTTTTTTCATGACATAATTTTACAATAAAAATTGCATTCAATAGACTCTGAAATTAAGTTTTTAAAAAAATTTGTTTAATAAAAATTATTTCAAAAATAAATACAAAATTCTCTAAAGAATGTTTACAATTTTATTCTACAAACAACGAGAGTAAAGACTAGTGATATACATTAAGTGGAAACATCGATATTATTTCGATGCAAAGCATCACAAATGCTACAAGGCTATTTTCTGTGTCTCTTCTGATTTTTTTGTAGCACAATGGAAATCAAAAACACAGTTTATAATCATTAAAGCGCAGAGGCCCCTAATCCATATAGGATATCCCACAATTATGTTGCACTCTCAAATTTCTAGATGCTATTTGACTTCAGTAAGGATAACTATGAACTCGCGCCACTCACGTATAAAATTAACGCACACAACATGGCTGGTGTGAGAAGCTAGGCGGTAATCCTGACTGAAGGGTTGTAATGGCCAATTATGTATGTATTCCTTCTTACTCGATAAACGCCCATTTGTTGCAACATATTGAGAAGCAACAAGATGATCCTCAGTTGGAGACAGATGATGCTCAGAAGCAACAAGAGGATGATCAGAAGCAACAACATGATACTGAGAAGCAACAATATGATCCTCAAAAGCAAGATATTGCTCAGAAGCAACGTGATAATATCAGAAAGCTCAAAAGCACGATTCCCAAGAAATGAAACAGCTCCAGATAACCTCGAATCATCCGTTTCAAATGAACAAGTCAAAGGGGAAATTTCTACGAAAGTCCGCGAACTAAGACTTTCTTGCTAAGTACCTTATTTTTAAAAAGTATTTCGAAATTATTTATTAAAAATTTACGTTTAACTGACGCAATTACCAAGCGATCATGTGTCATTTCTAATCTGATCGCATATACGATTTTAACGATTTCAAATTCAAACAAAAATGTAACATTTTGAAACAAAATATTTCCATGGCGAGGACGATTATTTATGGAAATACCCATATGCTTATATTAAAATTTAAAAAAGTGCTTTCAATTATTAAAAAAGTGCTTTCAATTATTTATGAGAGACAGCAACGAAATTTCGTACTTGAAAATTAAAACAGAAAAAACTGATGATGAAACTGATGATGAAAATAATATTTATATTTGCATGGAAACGCCCATATGTTTGATATACCAATGCCATCAAATAAAAACTTTTCATAAAAAAAACTATTTTTGCAACATTATTCTTTCAATAGAGTATAGAATTTTACAAACAATACAGCAACAAGCGGTTAAGTAGTAAATTTGGAAACACCCATATCTTTGTGTTTCAGGTACTGATTTTATCATTTAAAATGGATTTCAAAGTTTTTTTTTGAAACAGGCCATTATTGCCTACACATTGAAAGAAGGGTGTATTATAAGTTACATCATCCCAAGAATACTAACCAGCTTTCGGGCCCAGGGTATTTTAGACTCTAAAATATTTGTTAAGTACAGAAATTGCTTCAAGTCCAACATGTAGTATCTGTGATGAAAATAACCAACCCCTTAATAACATACAATCCATCCGACATTAAAAAAATTTCGCAAGCGTATAGGGAGTTATCCCTACTGACATCGAACTGCAACACTACAGATCTTCTACACGACAATATAATACTATCCGCAGTTAGACTCTTTATAGAAGTAAGTCAGCTAAAAATTAACTCTTTTTGGTTATTACAGAATACTATTCACCTCAGGAAACGTTTTCTCAAAAACTCCGGGTGGTTTCATACTGTCCATGCATCGGTTCTTCCAACAGAGACCTTTGAACAGACAACTTGATGATGCGTAAAGGGATATAGCATTCAACAACACGCGTAAATAATAAAGTTGTTTTCACAAAATGAGCGAAAAAATATCTTCAGCTACGATGCCAATTCTATTGATTTTGGGCTGGCGGCGTCCTCGGTCTCTATTTTTCGAGAATAAAGTTGACCAGGATACCATTATTAAGATCAAGATCAAGGAGTAGTAATTTGTCATCCGTCGTGTACAGACATATTCGCACTGTCCGTCTATTTTGTGTCGTCCGTCTATTTTTACTCAATTACAGTTTAAACAACAACACCACCAAACGAAATATTTATTTTTATTGAAAATAACTTAACCGCAATAATTTAAATATAAATAAGACAATAACAACAAACTAAAAGTGCTAAAATTAAAAAGAAAAAAACAAAATTAAAATAAAACAAAATCAAAACAATAACAATTTCGCGTTCAGGAATTACAGTTTTTAGACAACAATAACAACAAACTAATAGAATTCGTTAGTCTCATTCGCAAAGGTGTTAAGTCCCTTTTTTCAAATTTTACAGGAGACACAAAAAACATTGTATCTTTTTCAGTTTTTAAAATTTCTAAACTGTTTAAACGCAATTATTTTTACAAAATAATAATAATATTAATATTAATAACTAATAATGTTAATTATTATTATTATTATTTAATTAATAATATTAATATTAATATTTTTCGTAGTTTTGTGGACTTAGCGTTTTTGCAAACCACAAAATTACAACAACTTTGAACTATATAATGACATGTTTTTTTGTTGTAAAATATGTATTATGCATAATGTTACCGTTTTGCATTAAAATCTCAATTTTGGAAAAAAGTGGACTTAACACCTTTGCGAATGAGACTAACGAATTACAGTTTTTAGACAACAACACCATCAAACGGAATATTTATTGAAAATAACCTATTAAAAATAACCTATTACATACAAACCTATTACAAACACTTAACCGCAATAACTTAAATATTAATAAGACAATAGCAACAAACTACAGTTTTTGGACAAAGTGAATTGGCTATCGCGGCGTTGTTTAGTGTTCCGTGGATTTGAAGGAACATTTATGGGCCACACTTGGGTCTTTTAAGGCACCCATAGGCGGTGCATTTTCCTTTTCATTTCTATCCTTCACCCTTGAACTTAAATAACCTTATGATGCGGACTTCTTGTGGACGACTGCTGTAGACTGTCTAATGGTGAAGGTATGGCACTGGCCATTTTATAGTCACCTAGCAGCAACTCGTTTCCTTGCCGTTCGTTATATATTAAGCAGTACGATAATTTGTAAACAGGTTTGTTTACTGCATTGTTTTGTTTTTGTAGCTTTTTTTTTATAATTTTAATGTTAAGCGATGTAAAAGCAAAACACCAGTAACTAGATTTTTCATTTTCGTAACAGTATATTTCCTGTATTCTTAGATTTTTTTGGGTAAATATTTCCCCAATGTGAACTTAATTTTAAAAAGCTCTTAAATTTTTTTTTATTTACAAGAATTAATCGTTCTGTGACTAATTTTGTGTAGAAAAGAGCGAAAGGGTAAACAGCATCATGTTCATGCTTAAAACTTACTTTACGTAAACGAACTTTTATCAATATAGCCACCACAAAAGTTCATTTAACCCGTGAACTGATCAAGAAAACCATACAAAATGGACCAAATTGTTCACAGAAAGATCTAAGAATTGCCATTCGTGCGACAAATTTCCATACCAATTTATTGCATGAAATGGATAAATATAAAGCTGCACAACAGAAGCAAATGACAAAATCCTTCAACAGACATTATAAAAAGTTTCAAAAACAAGTGCAACAAAAACAGGAAAAACAAAGCGTAGCATGTTCAAAAACTCAACGTCCGAAAGAAAATTTCACATTCAAGCAGCATAGTAAACCACAGACGTCATGTAATGATAACCACAACACTGTTCTAGAAGACAATAGAACATACGTTTAAGATGCCACAACCATAAGAGACAACTTTTATTCTTAGTTCTTAAGTCTATCCTATCCTATCTATTCACCACCAGCTGCCTTATATTTTTCGTTGATTATTTTGAAACGAAAATTTTTTAATTCCGTACTTTTATTTAATTTTTTATTAATTTTGTTTATTTTATTTAATTTTTTGTTTATTTTATTTTATTTGTATTATTTATGTTAATAAATAACCATGAGAATAAATATAAATAACATAAATTTCTGATGGGAATCGAACCCACAACCCTTACGCTTATAGTTTAGCTCACAAGCCAGGGCAGCCAATTTTCAAAGTTTTTTCATGACATAATTTTATAATAAAAATTGCAAAAATTTGTTTAATAAAAATTATTTCAAAAATAAATACAAAATTCTCTAAAGAATGTTTACAATTTTATTCTACAAACAACGAGAGTAAAGACTAGTGATGTACATTAAGTGGAAACATCGATATTATTTCGATGCAAAGCATCACAAATGCTACAAGGCTATTTTCTGTGTCTCTTCTGATTTTTTTGTAGCACAATGGAAATCAAAAACACAGATTATAATCATTAAAGCGCAGAGGCCCCTAATCCATATAGGATATCCCACAATTATGTTGCCCTCTCAAATTTCTAGATACTATTTGACTTCAGTAAGGATAACTATGAACTCGCTGTAATCTAGAAGGTAGAGTGTTGGCTTAATAAACGTAAAGCACGGGTTCGTATCCCAGGTCAGACATCAAAACATTATACAAAAAATATTTTTCTTCGGCGATTTCCTCTCAGCAGATTTATGGCAAAAACTCTGAGAGTAAATAAACCTGCCATGAAAAAGTTGTAGGTCGCGCCACTCACGTATAAAATTAATGCACACAACATGGGTGGTGTGAGAAGCTAGGCCGTAATCCTGACTGAAGGGTTGTAATGGCCAATTATGTATGTTATTCCTTCTTACTCGATAAACGCCCAAGTGTTGCTTTCTAAAATGTATTAACACAGGTTCTAAGTATGTGTCCTGATGATTCGTTCTCTTTCTTACGCAGTTTATATATCGGGAAAAAGAAAATTTTCTCTGGCTCCACGATGCCTTGTGACTATTCTCAGGCTGTATCTCAATAGTCTGTTTCTTTTAACCCATTTGATTTGAGAACATTGTCTGTCTCTCTTCACCTTTCCGTTCGCTAAGTATGCCATACCAAACCCCTCTTCCTATTCCACAGGTTCTGGTCTCTTTAGCGACTTGAAAGTTACCCGCTTTGCACGAATCAACTTGAATTCCTACACAACCTATTGTCTAGCATACATACATAACATATTTAATTAGTCATTACAATCCTTCAGTCATGATTACGACCTAGTTTCTCATACCACTTATGTTGTGTGTATTACTTTTGTGCATGAGTGGCGGGGCCTACAGTTTAAAGACGACTTCGAAAGACAGATTTTGAGAAACTTTTCATGGCAATTTTATTTACTCTCAGAGTTTTTGTTAGAAATCTGCTGAGAGAAAGTCACCGAAAAAATATTTTTTCATATTTCATTTTGTTGGAGATGTCTGACGTGGGAGTTTATACATATATCGGGGCAAAGGAAATATTCTCTGACGCCATCATGCATTTTGACTATCCTCAGGCTATTTCTTAATAGTCTGTCTTGAAAACAATCTGTGCCTCTCTTTCCTTTCTTCAAGTATACCATATCAAATACCACATTTTATTCCACAAAAAGGTTATAATCTCATTAGCGACTTGGAAATTACTCTTCTCGCAAGTTGATCTGCCTACTCATTGCCGTGTATGCCCACACGACATACCGTCTAGCCCTGCTAGTTAATTTAGCTTTTCGTTCGAATATCCAGTCAAACCGTAGAAGTTGAGTATTCGGATCGCAGACAGACTGTGAGGTAGCCCGATTATTTCCCGTTCTTTGTACATTCTGACGTAAACTATCGTTTAAATAGTTAGGATAGCTTAGGTTTAAGGCCATGTACTTGCCATTAGGACAAAAGCAATAGACAGAGGTCAAAATTACTCATTGCAAATGCGTCCTAAAAAAAAGAGGGAGACAAAGAGAGTATAGTGTAGGAGATAAGGAAATGGTTAAAGGAGAAGTTGTCGGAAAAGGAGGATATAGGAAACATAGAAAAAAAGATGAACCATAAACAGCTTATGCTTGAGAGTGCCTCACAAATTTCCACACATTGACTCTATATATTCTGTCCTACTATTTGTCCATCACCTATCTGCATACCACAGGACGGTATCGCTTTCCCAGTTCCAATACAGCTTGAAAACTCAGCATTGGCTATGAATAGCTGAGATCATGCTCGTGCTGCAACTACTAGAAATGATGAAACTTTTCGTGTTGATTGCTAAGCAACACTCAAGGTCAAATAGAGATAGAATATATGGAAAAGGGAATAACATTTGGAAAATTATTTTCTTTTAATATCGAATTAATCCGTATGTTTGCCGAAAAATATCCAAAAAGGGATTAAAAATTATAAGGATTTTCCTGACCGCTATAAACAGATTAGCTCCTGATATTTATTGCGTCAATAAATACAGAAAAAGAAACTCTTAAGCGTGAATCATTTTCTGTTGTTAGGTAAACCATTATGAACCTTATGTCAACGCTACTGCTAATTAATGCTTTATGATGCCATGGATCAGGGAGTTTTCCTAAATTTTCCTATAAAAGGGCGTGCCTCTCTTGAAATATTCTCAGTTGCTACGGAACTTTCTTTAACACAATATTTTGTGTGACACAAAATATTATTTTTACAAATATCGAGAGAACAAAGAAAAAAATATGGCAGGCGCAGTACCGAAAAGTAGAACTAGGAACGGCAATACTGGCAACATGAGAAACTCAATCATTCTTCAACCCGTCCATCAGCCAAAGACCAGCGTACAACTTGCTCAATATTTTCATAAGCAAGAGTTGCAAAGGCGTAATCTAACCTTTGCGACATTATCCAGTACCAAATTCAGATTGACAAATGAGTTGATAACAAAAGGATTTCAAAATCTAAAAAACTGTACATCATACGAATTGGATACTCTGCAACGTATCTGCCAGTTTCAACAGAATTTATTTGGCGAAATGGTCAAATGTGCGGAACATCAAAGCAAGAAAGCAAAAGAACTATACAACTATCAAAGGGAAAATTTTAAATGGGTGTTTCGGCTAAAGTTGGAGAGACAACAGCTGCCAATATGGCAAAGGCTTCTGCAATCAAAAATTCCGCCACTAGCACCAGTATCAAATCCGGACCAATACAAGGCTTGGGAAACTTTAATGCAACAACAAATGCCGTTACGATTCCAACGCATACAGAGACATCGCTTAGCAATTGAAGACCAAGAGCAACGAATGATACGTCAACTATATAGAGGCCTAAAAATAGATGAACAACATTTGTATCAACATATTGAGAAGCAACAAGATGATCCTCAGTTGGAGACAGATGATGCTCAGAAGCAACAAGAGGATGATCAGAAGCAACAACATGATACTGAGAAGCAACAATATGATCCTCAAAAGCAAGATGTTGCTCAGAAGCAACGTGATAATATCAGAAAGCTCAAAAGCACGATTCCCAAGAAATGAAACACAATAATTTAAATATAAATAAAAAACCGCAATAATTTAAATATAAATAAGACAATAACAACAAACTAAAAGTGCTAAAATTAAAAAGAAAAAAACAAAATTAAAATAAAACAAAATAAAAACAATAACAATTTCGCGTTCAGGAATTACAGTTTTTAGACAACAATAACAACAAACTAATAGAATTCGTTAGTCTCATTCGCAAAGGTGTTAAGTCCCTTTCTTCAAATTTTACAGGAGACACAAAAAACATTGTATCTTTTTCAGTTTTTAAAATTTCTAAACTGTTTAAACGCAATTATTTTTACAAAATAATAATAATATTAATAACTAATAATGTTAATTATTATTATTATTATTTAATTAATAATATTAATATTAATATTAATATTTTTCGTAGTTTTGTGGACTTAGCGTTTTTGCAAACCACAAAATTACAACAACTTTGAACTATATAATGACATGTTTTTTTGTTGTAAAATATGTATTATGCATAATGTTACCGTTTTGCATTAAAATCTCAATTTTGGAAAAAAGTGGACTTAACACCTTTGCGAATGAGACTAACGAATTACAGTTTTTAGACAACAACACCATCAAACGGAATATTTATTGAAAATAACCTATTAAAAATAACCTATTACATACAAACCTATTACAAACACTTAACCGCAATAACTTAAATATTAATAAGACAATAGCAACAAACTACAGTTTTTGGACAAAGTGAATTGGCTATCGCGGCGTTGTTTAGTGTTCCGTGGATTTGAAGGAACATTTATGGGCCACACTTGGGTCTTTTAAGGCACCCATAGGCGGTGCATTTTCCTTTTCATTTCTATCCTTCACCCTTGAACTTAAATAACCTTATGATGCGGACTTCTTGTGGACGACTGCTGTAGACTGTCTAATGGTGAAGGTATGGCACTGGCCATTTTATAGTCACCTAGCAGCAACTCGTTTCCTTGCCGTTCGTTATATATTAAGCAGTACGATAATTTGTAAACAGGTTTGTTTACTGCATTGTTTTGTTTTTGTAGCTTTTTTTTTATAATTTTAATGTTAAGCGATGTAAAAGCAAAACACCAGTAACTAGATTTTTCATTTTCGTAACAGTATATTTCCTGTATTCTTAGATTTTTTTGGGTAAATATTTCCCCAATGTGAACTTAATTTTAAAAAGCTCTTAAATTTTTTTTTATTTACAAGAATTAATCGTTCTGTGACTAATTTTGTGTAGAAAAGAGCGAAAGGGTAAACAGCATCATGTTCATGCTTAAAACTTACTTTACGTAAACGAACTTTTATCAATATAGCCACCACAAAAGTTCATTTAACCCGTGAACTGATCAAGAAAACCATACAAAATGGACCAAATTGTTCACAGAAAGATCTAAGAATTGCCATTCGTGCGACAAATTTCCATACCAATTTATTGCATGAAATGGATAAATATAAAGCTGCACAACAGAAGCAAATGACAAAATCCTTCAACAGACATTATAAAAAGTTTCAAAAACAAGTGCAACAAAAATAGGAAAAACAAAGCGTAGCATGTTCAAAAACTCAACGTCCGAAAGAAAATTTCACATTCAAGCAGCATAGTAAACCACAGACGTCATGTAATGATAACCACAACACTGTTCTAGAAGACAATAGAACATACGTTTAAGATGCCACAACCATAAGAGACAACTTTTATTCTTAGTTCTTAAGTCTATCCTATCCTATCTATTCACCACCAGCTGCCTTATATTTTTCGTTGATTATTTTGAAACGAAAATTTTTTAATTCCGTACTTTTATTTAATTTTTTATTAATTTTGTTTATTTTATTTAATTTTTTGTTTATTTTATTTTATTTGTATTATTTATGTTAATAAATAACCATGAGAATAAATATAAATAACATAAATTTCTGATGGGAATCGAACCCACAACCCTTACGCTTATAGTTTAGCTCACAAGCCAGGGCAGCCAATTTTCAAAGTTTTTTCATGACATAATTTTATAATAAAAATTGCATTCAATAGACTCTGAAATTAAGTTTTTAAAAAAATTTGTTTAATAAAAATTATTTCAAAAATAAATACAAAATTCTCTAAAGAATGTTTACAATTTTATTCTACAAACAACGAGAGTAAAGACTAGTGATGTACATTAAGTGGAAACATCGATATTATTTCGATGCAAAGCATCACAAATGCTACAAGGCTATTTTCTGTGTCTCTTCTGATTTTTTTGTAGCACAATGGAAATCAAAAACACAGATTATAATCATTAAAGCGCAGAGGCCCCTAATCCATATAGCATATCCCACAATTATGTTGCCCTCTCAAATTTCTAGATACTATTTGACTTCAGTAAGGATAACTATGAACTCGCTGTAATCTAGAAGGTAGAGTGTTGGCTTAATAAACGTAAAGCACGGGTTCGTATCCCAGGTCAGACATCAAAACATTATACAAAAAATATTTTTCTTCGGCGATTTCCTCTCAGCAGATTTATGGCAAAAACTCTGAGAGTAAATAAACCTGCCATGAAAAAGTTGTAGGTCGCGCCACTCACGTATAAAATTAATGCACACAACATGGGTGGTGTGAGAAGCTAGGCCGTAATCCTGACTGAAGGGTTGTAATGGCCAATTATGTATGTTACTCCTTCTTACTCGATAAACGCCCAAGTGTTGCTTTCTAAAATGTATTAACACAGGTTCTAAGTATGTGTCCTGATGATTCGTTCTCTTTCTTACGCAGTTTATATATCGGGAAAAAGAAAATTTTCTCTGGCTCCACGATGCCTTGTGACTATTCTCAGGCTGTATCTCAATAGTCTGTTTCTTTTAACCCATTTGATTTGAGAACATTGTCTGTCTCTCTTCACCTTTCCGTTTGCTAAGTATGCCATACCAAACCCCTCTTCCTATTCCACAGGTTCTGGTCTCTTTAGCGACTTGAAAGTTACCCGCTTTGCACGAATCAACTTGAATTCCTACACAACCTATTGTCTAGCATACATACATAACATATTTAATTAGTCATTACAATCCTTCAGTCATGATTACGACCTAGTTTCTCATACCACTTATGTTGTGTGTATTACTTTTGTGCATGAGTGGCGGGGCCTACAGTTTAAAGACGACTTCGAAAGACAGATTTTGAGAAACTTTTCATGGCAATTTTATTTACTCTCAGAGTTTTTGTTAGAAATCTGCTGAGAGAAAGTCACCGAAAAAATATTTTTTCATATTTCATTTTGTTGGAGATGTCTGACGTGGGAGTTTATACATATATCGGGGCAAAGGAAATATTCTCTGACGCCATCATGCATTTTGACTATCCTCAGGCTATTTCTTAATAGTCTGTCTTGAAAACAATCTGTGCCTCTCTTTCCTTTCTTCAAGTATACCATATCAAATACCACATTTTATTCCACAAAAAGGTTATAATCTCATTAGCGACTTGGAAATTACTCTTCTCGCAAGTTGATCTGCCTACTCATTGCCGTGTATGCCCACACGACATACCGTCTAGCCCTGCTAGTTAATTTAGCTTTTCGTTCGAATATCCAGTCAAACCGTAGAAGTTGAGTATTCGGATCGCAGACAGACTGTGAGGTAGCCCGATTATTTCCCGTTCTTTGTACATTCTGACGTAAACTATCGTTTAAATAGTTAGGATAGCTTAGGTTTAAGGCCATGTACTTGCCATTAGGACAAAAGCAATAGACAGAGGTCAAAATTACTCATTGCAAATGCGTCCTAAAAAAAAGAGGGAGACAAAGAGAGTATAGTGTAGGAGATAAGGAAATGGTTAAAGGAGAAGTTGTCGGAAAAGGAGGATATAGGAAACATAGAAAAAAAGATGAACCATAAACAGCTTATGCTTGAGAGTGCCTCACAAATTTCCACACATTGACTCTATATATTCTGTCCTACTATTTGTCCATCACCTATCTGCATACCACAGGACGGTATCGCTTTCCCAGTTCCAATACAGCTTGAAAACTCAGCATTGGCTATGAATAGCTGAGATCATGCTCGTGCTGCAACTACTAGAAATGATGAAACTTTTCGTGTTGATTGCTAAGCAACACTCAAGGTCAAATAGAGATAGAATATATGGAAAAGGGAATAACATTTGGAAAATTATTTTCTTTTAATATCGAATTAATCCGTATTTTTGCCGAAAAATATCCAAAAAGGGATTAAAAATTATAAGGATTTTCCTGACCGCTATAAACAGATTAGCTCCTGATATTTATTGCGTCAATAAATACAGAAAAAGAAACTCTTAAGCGTGAATCATTTTCTGTTGTTAGGTAAACCATTATGAACCTTATGTCAACGCTACTGCTAATTAATGCTTTATGATGCCATGGATCAGGTAGTTTTCCTAAATTTTCCTATAAAAGGGCGTGCCTCTCTTGAAATATTCTCAGTTGCTACGGAACTTTCTTTAACACAATATTTTGTGTGACACAAAATATTATTTTTACAAATATCGAGAGAAAAAAGAAAAAAATATGGCAGGCGCAGTACCGAAAAGTAGAACTAGGAACGGCAATACTGGCAACATGAGAAACTCAATCATTCTTCAACCCGTCCATCAGCCAAAGACCAGCGTACAACTTGCTCAATATTTTCATAAGCAAGAGTTGCAAAGGCGTAATCTAACCTTTGCGACATTATCCAGTACCAAATTCAGATTGACAAATGAGTTGATAACAAAAGGATTTCAAAATCTAAAAAACTGTACATCATACGAATTGGATACTCTGCAACGTATCTGCCAGTTTCAACAGAATTTATTTGGCGAAATGGTCAAATGTGCGGAACATCAAAGCAAGAAAGCAAAAGAAATATACAACTATCAAAGGGAAAATTTTAAATGGGTGTTTCGGCTAAAGTTGGAGAGACAACAGCTGCCAATATGGCAAAGGCTTCTGCAATCAAAAATTCCGCCACTAGCACCAGTATCAAATCCGGACCAATACAAGGCTTGGGAAACTTTAATGCAACAACAAATGCCGTTACGATTCCAACGCATACAGAGACATCGCTTAGCAATTGAAGACCAAGAGCAACGAATGATACGTCAACTATATAGAGGCCTAAAAATAGATAAACAACATTTGTATCAACATATTGAGAAGCAACAAGATGATCCTCAGTTGGAGACAGATGATGCTCAGAAGCAACAAGAGGATGATCAGAAGCAACAACATGATACTGAGAAGCAACAATATGATCCTCAAAAGCAAGATGTTGCTCAGAAGCAACGTGATAATATCAGAAAGCTCAAAAGCACGATTCCCAAGAAATGAAACACAATAATTTAAATATAAATAAAAAACCGCAATAATTTAAATATAAATAAGACAATAACAACAAACTAAAAGTGCTAAAATTAAAAAGAAAAAAACAAAATTAAAATAAAACAAAATAAAAACAATAACAATTTCGCGTTCAGGAATTACAGTTTTTAGACAACAATAACAACAAACTAATAGAATTCGTTAGTCTCATTCGCAAAGGTGTTAAGTCCCTTTCTTCAAATTTTACAGGAGACACAAAAAACATTGTATCTTTTTCAGTTTTTAAAATTTCTAAACTGTTTAAACGCAATTATTTTTACAAAATAATAATAATATTAATAACTAATAATGTTAATTATTATTATTATTATTTAATTAATAATATTAATATTAATATTAATATTTTTCGTAGTTTTGTGGACTTAGCGTTTTTGCAAACCACAAAATTACAACAACTTTGAACTATATAATGACATGTTTTTTTGTTGTAAAATATGTATTATGCATAATGTTACCGTTTTGCATTAAAATCTCAATTTTGGAAAAAAGTGGACTTAACACCTTTGCGAATGAGACTAACGAATTACAGTTTTTAGACAACAACACCATCAAACGGAATATTTATTGAAAATAACCTATTAAAAATAACCTATTACATACAAACCTATTACAAACACTTAACCGCAATAACTTAAATATTAATAAGACAATAGCAACAAACTACAGTTTTTGGACAAAGTGAATTGGCTATCGCGGCGTTGTTTAGTGTTCCGTGGATTTGAAGGAACATTTATGGGCCACACTTGGGTCTTTTAAGGCACCCATAGGCGGTGCATTTTCCTTTTCATTTCTATCCTTCACCCTTGAACTTAAATAACCTTATGATGCGGACTTCTTGTGGACGACTGCTGTAGACTGTCTAATGGTGAAGGTATGGCACTGGCCATTTTATAGTCACCTAGCAGCAACTCGTTTCCTTGCCGTTCGTTATATATTAAGCAGTACGATAATTTGTAAACAGGTTTGTTTACTGCATTGTTTTGTTTTTGTAGCTTTTTTTTTATAATTTTAATGTTAAGCGATGTAAAAGCAAAACACCAGTAACTAGATTTTTCATTTTCGTAACAGTATATTTCCTGTATTCTTAGATTTTTTTGGGTAAATATTTCCCCAATGTGAACTTAATTTTAAAAAGCTCTTAAATTTTTTTTTATTTACAAGAATTAATCGTTCTGTGACTAATTTTGTGTAGAAAAGAGCGAAAGGGTAAACAGCATCATGTTCATGCTTAAAACTTACTTTACGTAAACGAACTTTTATCAATATAGCCACCACAAAAGTTCATTTAACCCGTGAACTGATCAAGAAAACCATACAAAATGGACCAAATTGTTCACAGAAAGATCTAAGAATTGCCATTCGTGCGACAAATTTCCATACCAATTTATTGCATGAAATGGATAAATATAAAGCTGCACAACAGAAGCAAATGACAAAATCCTTCAACAGACATTATAAAAAGTTTCAAAAACAAGTGCAACAAAAATAGGAAAAACAAAGCGTAGCATGTTCAAAAACTCAACGTCCGAAAGAAAATTTCACATTCAAGCAGCATAGTAAACCACAGACGTCATGTAATGATAACCACAACACTGTTCTAGAAGACAATAGAACATACGTTTAAGATGCCACAACCATAAGAGACAACTTTTATTCTTAGTTCTTAAGTCTATCCTATCCTATCTATTCACCACCAGCTGCCTTATATTTTTCGTTGATTATTTTGAAACGAAAATTTTTTAATTCCGTACTTTTATTTAATTTTTTATTAATTTTGTTTATTTTATTTAATTTTTTGTTTATTTTATTTTATTTGTATTATTTATGTTAATAAATAACCATGAGAATAAATATAAATAACATAAATTTCTGATGGGAATCGAACCCACAACCCTTACGCTTATAGTTTAGCTCACAAGCCAGGGCAGCCAATTTTCAAAGTTTTTTCATGACATAATTTTATAATAAAAATTGCATTCAATAGACTCTGAAATTAAGTTTTTAAAAAAATTTGTTTAATAAAAATTATTTCAAAAATAAATACAAAATTCTCTAAAGAATGTTTACAATTTTATTCTACAAACAACGAGAGTAAAGACTAGTGATGTACATTAAGTGGAAACATCGATATTATTTCGATGCAAAGCATCACAAATGCTACAAGGCTATTTTCTGTGTCTCTTCTGATTTTTTTGTAGCACAATGGAAATCAAAAACACAGATTATAATCATTAAAGCGCAGAGGCCCCTAATCCATATAGGATATCCCACAATTATGTTGCCCTCTCAAATTTCTAGATACTATTTGACTTCAGTAAGGATAACTATGAACTCGCTGTAATCTAGAAGGTAGAGTGTTGGCTTAATAAACGTAAAGCACGGGTTCGTATCCCAGGTCAGACATCAAAACATTATACAAAAAATATTTTTCTTCGGCGATTTCCTCTCAGCAGATTTATGGCAAAAACTCTGAGAGTAAATAAACCTGCCATGAAAAAGTTGTAGGTCGCGCCACTCACGTATAAAATTAATGCACACAACATGGGTGGTGTGAGAAGCTAGGCCGTAATCCTGACTGAAGGGTTGTAATGGCCAATTATGTATGTTATTCCTTCTTACTCGATAAACGCCCAAGTGTTGCTTTCTAAAATGTATTAACACAGGTTCTAAGTATGTGTCCTGATGATTCGTTCTCTTTCTTACGCAGTTTATATATCGGGAAAAAGAAAATTTTCTCTGGCTCCACGATGCCTTGTGACTATTCTCAGGCTGTATCTCAATAGTCTGTTTCTTTTAACCCATTTGATTTGAGAACATTGTCTGTCTCTCTTCACCTTTCCGTTCGCTAAGTATGCCATACCAAACCCCTCTTCCTATTCCACAGGTTCTGGTCTCTTTAGCGACTTGAAAGTTACCCGCTTTGCACGAATCAACTTGAATTCCTACACAACCTATTGTCTAGCATACATACATAACATATTTAATTAGTCATTACAATCCTTCAGTCATGATTACGACCTAGTTTCTCATACCACTTATGTTGTGTGTATTACTTTTGTGCATGAGTGGCGGGGCCTACAGTTTAAAGACGACTTCGAAAGACAGATTTTGAGAAACTTTTCATGGCAATTTTATTTACTCTCAGAGTTTTTGTTAGAAATCTGCTGAGAGAAAGTCACCGAAAAAATATTTTTTCATATTTCATTTTGTTGGAGATGTCTGACGTGGGAGTTTATACATATATCGGGGCAAAGGAAATATTCTCTGACGCCATCATGCATTTTGACTATCCTCAGGCTATTTCTTAATAGTCTGTCTTGAAAACAATCTGTGCCTCTCTTTCCTTTCTTCAAGTATACCATATCAAATACCACATTTTATTCCACAAAAAGGTTATAATCTCATTAGCGACTTGGAAATTACTCTTCTCGCAAGTTGATCTGCCTACTCATTGCCGTGTATGCCCACACGACATACCGTCTAGCCCTGCTAGTTAATTTAGCTTTTCGTTCGAATATCCAGTCAAACCGTAGAAGTTGAGTATTCGGATCGCAGACAGACTGTGAGGTAGCCCGATTATTTCCCGTTCTTTGTACATTCTGACGTAAACTATCGTTTAAATAGTTAGGATAGCTTAGGTTTAAGGCCATGTACTTGCCATTAGGACAAAAGCAATAGACAGAGGTCAAAATTACTCATTGCAAATGCGTCCTAAAAAAAAGAGGGAGACAAAGAGAGTATAGTGTAGGAGATAAGGAAATGGTTAAAGGAGAAGTTGTCGGAAAAGGAGGATATAGGAAACATAGAAAAAAAGATGAACCATAAACAGCTTATGCTTGAGAGTGCCTCACAAATTTCCACACATTGACTCTATATATTCTGTCCTACTATTTGTCCATCACCTATCTGCATACCACAGGACGGTATCGCTTTCCCAGTTCCAATACAGCTTGAAAACTCAGCATTGGCTATGAATAGCTGAGATCATGCTCGTGCTGCAACTACTAGAAATGATGAAACTTTTCGTGTTGATTGCTAAGCAACACTCAAGGTCAAATAGAGATAGAATATATGGAAAAGGGAATAACATTTGGAAAATTATTTTCTTTTAATATCGAATTAATCCGTATGTTTGCCGAAAAATATCCAAAAAGGGATTAAAAATTATAAGGATTTTCCTGACCGCTATAAACAGATTAGCTCCTGATATTTATTGCGTCAATAAATACAGAAAAAGAAAATCTTAAGCGTGAATCATTTTCTGTTGTTAGGTAAACCATTATGAACCTTATGTCAACGCTACTGCTAATTAATGCTTTATGATGCCATGGATCAGGTAGTTTTCCTAAATTTTCCTATAAAAGGGCGTGCCTCTCTTGAAATATTCTCAGTTGCTACGGAACTTTCTTTAACACAATATTTTGTGTGACACAAAATATTATTTTTACAAATATCGAGAGAACAAAGAAAAAAATATGGCAGGCGCAGTACCGAAAAGTAGAACTAGGAACGGCAATACTGGCAACATGAGAAACTCAATCATTCTTCAACCCGTCCATCAGCCAAAGACCAGCGTACAACTTGCTCAATATTTTCATAAGCAAGAGTTGCAAAGGCGTAATCTAATCCAGTACCAAATTCAGATTGACAAATGAGTTGATAACAAAAGGATTTCAAAATCTAAAAAACTGTACATCATACGAATTGGATACTCTGCAACGTATCTGCCAGTTTCAACAGAATTTATTTGGCGAAATGGTCAAATGTGCGGAACATCAAAGCAAGAAAGCAAAAGAACTATACAACTATCAAAGGGAAAATTTTAAATGGGTGTTTCGGCTAAAGTTGGAGAGACAACAGCTGCCAATATGGCAAAGGCTTCTGCAATCAAAAATTCCGCCACTAGCACCAGTATCAAATCCGGACCAATACAAGGCTTGGGAAACTTTAATGCAACAACAAATGCCGTTACGATTCCAACGCATACAGAGACATCGCTTAGCAATTGAAGACCAAGAGCAACGAATGATACGTCAACTATATAGAGGCCTAAAAATAGATGAACAACATTTGTATCAACATATTGAGAAGCAACAAGATGATCCTCAGTTGGAGACAGATGATGCTCAGAAGCAACAAGAGGATGATCAGAAGCAACAACATGATACTGAGAAGCAACAATATGATCCTCAAAAGCAAGATGTTGCTCAGAAGCAACGTGATAATATCAGAAAGCTCAAAAGCACGATTCCCAAGAAATGAAACACAATAATTTAAATATAAATAAAAAACCGCAATAATTTAAATATAAATAAGACAATAACAACAAACTAAAAGTGCTAAAATTAAAAAGAAAAAAACAAAATTAAAATAAAACAAAATAAAAACAATAACAATTTCGCGTTCAGGAATTACAGTTTTTAGACAACAATAACAACAAACTAATAGAATTCGTTAGTCTCATTCGCAAAGGTGTTAAGTCCCTTTTTTCAAATTTTACAGGAGACACAAAAAACATTGTATCTTTTTCAGTTTTTAAAATTTCTAAACTGTTTAAACGCAATTATTTTTACAAAATAATAATAATATTAATAACTAATAATGTTAATTATTATTATTATTATTTAATTAATAATATTAATATTAATATTTTTCGTAGTTTTGTGGACTTAGCGTTTTTGCAAACCACAAAATTACAACAACTTTGAACTATATAATGACATGTTTTTTTGTTGTAAAATATGTATTATGCATAATGTTACCGTTTTGCATTAAAATCTCAATTTTGGAAAAAAGTGGACTTAACACCTTTGCGAATGAGACTAACGAATTACAGTTTTTAGACAACAACACCATCAAACGGAATATTTATTGAAAATAACCTATTAAAAATAACCTATTACATACAAACCTATTACAAACACTTAACCGCAATAACTTAAATATTAATAAGACAATAGCAACAAACTACAGTTTTTGGACAAAGTGAATTGGCTATCGCGGCGTTGTTTAGTGTTCCGTGGATTTGAAGGAACATTTATGGGCCACACTTGGGTCTTTTAAGGCACCCATAGGCGGTGCATTTTCCTTTTCATTTCTATCCTTCACCCTTGAACTTAAATAACCTTATGATGCGGACTTCTTGTGGACGACTGCTGTAGACTGTCTAATGGTGAAGGTATGGCACTGGCCATTTTATAGTCACCTAGCAGCAACTCGTTTCCTTGCCGTTCGTTATATATTAAGCAGTACGATAATTTGTAAACAGGTTTGTTTACTGCATTGTTTTGTTTTTGTAGCTTTTTTTTTATAATTTTAATGTTAAGCGATGTAAAAGCAAAACACCAGTAACTAGATTTTTCATTTTCGTAACAGTATATTTCCTGTATTCTTAGATTTTTTTGGGTAAATATTTCCCCAATGTGAACTTAATTTTAAAAAGCTCTTAAATTTTTTTTTATTTACAAGAATTAATCGTTCTGTGACTAATTTTGTGTAGAAAAGAGCGAAAGGGTAAACAGCATCATGTTCATGCTTAAAACTTACTTTACGTAAACGAACTTTTATCAATATAGCCACCACAAAAGTTCATTTAACCCGTGAACTGATCAAGAAAACCATACAAAATGGACCAAATTGTTCACAGAAAGATCTAAGAATTGCCATTCGTGCGACAAATTTCCATACCAATTTATTGCATGAAATGGATAAATATAAAGCTGCACAACAGAAGCAAATGACAAAATCCTTCAACAGACATTATAAAAAGTTTCAAAAACAAGTGCAACAAAAATAGGAAAAACAAAGCGTAGCATGTTCAAAAACTCAACGTCCGAAAGAAAATTTCACATTCAAGCAGCATAGTAAACCACAGACGTCATGTAATGATAACCACAACACTGTTCTAGAAGACAATAGAACATACGTTTAAGATGCCACAACCATAAGAGACAACTTTTATTCATAGTTCTTAAGTCTATCCTATCCTATCTATTCACCACCAGCTGCCTTATATTTTTCGTTGATTATTTTGAAACGAAAATTATTTAATTCCGTACTTTTATTTAATTTTTTATTAATTTTGTTTATTTTATTTAATTTTTTGTTTATTTTATTTTATTTGTATTATTTATGTTAATAAATAACCATGAGAATAAATATAAATAATATAAATTTCTGATGGGAATCGAACCCACAACCCTTACGCTTATAGTTTAGCTCACAAGCCAGGGCAGCCAATTTTCAAAGTTTTTTCATGACATAATTTTATAATAAAAATTGCATTCAATAGACTCTGAAATTAAGTTTTTAAAAAAATTTGTTTAATAAAAATTATTTCAAAAATAAATACAAAATTCTCTAAAGAATGTTTACAATTTTATTCTACAAACAACGAGAGTAAAGACTAGTGATGTACATTAAGTGGAAACATCGATATTATTTCGATGCAAAGCATCACAAATGCTACAAGGCTATTTTCTGTGTCTCTTCTGATTTTTTTGTAGCACAATGGAAATCAAAAACACAGATTATAATCATTAAAGCGCAGAGGCCCCTAATCCATATAGCATATCCCACAATTATGTTGCCCTCTCAAATTTCTAGATACTATTTGACTTCAGTAAGGATAACTATGAACTCGCTGTAATCTAGAAGGTAGAGTGTTGGCTTAATAAACGTAAAGCACGGGTTCGTATCCCAGGTCAGACATCAAAACATTATACAAAAAATATTTTTCTTCGGCGATTTCCTCTCAGCAGATTTATGGCAAAAACTCTGAGAGTAAATAAACCTGCCATGAAAAAGTTGTAGGTCGCGCCACTCACGTATAAAATTAATGCACACAACATGGGTGGTGTGAGAAGCTAGGCCGTAATCCTGACTGAAGGGTTGTAATGGCCAATTATGTATGTTATTCCTTCTTACTCGATAAACGCCCAAGTGTTGCTTTCTAAAATGTATTAACACAGGTTCTAAGTATGTGTCCTGATGATTCGTTCTCTTTCTTACGCAGTTTATATATCGGGAAAAAGAAAATTTTCTCTGGCTCCACGATGCCTTGTGACTATTCTCAGGCTGTATCTCAATAGTCTGTTTCTTTTAACCCATTTGATTTGAGAACATTGTCTGTCTCTCTTCACCTTTCCGTTCGCTAAGTATGCCATACCAAACCCCTCTTCCTATTCCACAGGTTCTGGTCTCTTTAGCGACTTGAAAGTTACCCGCTTTGCACGAATCAACTTGAATTCCTACACAACCTATTGTCTAGCATACATACATAACATATTTAATTAGTCATTACAATCCTTCAGTCATGATTACGACCTAGTTTCTCATACCACTTATGTTGTGTGTATTACTTTTGTGCATGAGTGGCGGGGCCTACAGTTTAAAGACGACTTCGAAAGACAGATTTTGAGAAACTTTTCATGGCAATTTTATTTACTCTCAGAGTTTTTGTTAGAAATCTGCTGAGAGAAAGTCACCGAAGAAATATTTTTTCATATTTCATTTTGTTGGAGATGTCTGACGTGGGAGTTTATACATATATCGGGGCAAAGGAAATATTCTCTGACGCCATCATGCATTTTGACTATCCTCAGGCTATTTCTTAATAGTCTGTCTTGAAAACAATCTGTGCCTCTCTTTCCTTTCTTCAAGTATACCATATCAAATACCACATTTTATTCCACAAAAAGGTTATAATCTCATTAGCGACTTGGAAATTACTCTTCTCGCAAGTTGATCTGCCTACTCATTGCCGTGTATGCCCACACGACATACCGTCTAGCCCTGCTAGTTAATTTAGCTTTTCGTTCGAATATCCAGTCAAACCGTAGAAGTTGAGTATTCGGATCGCAGACAGACTGTGAGGTAGCCCGATTATTTCCCGTTCTTTGTACATTCTGACGTAAACTATCGTTTAAATAGTTAGGATAGCTTAGGTTTAAGGCCATGTACTTGCCATTAGGACAAAAGCAATAGACAGAGGTCAAAATTACTCATTGCAAATGCGTCCTAAAAAAAAAGAGGGAGACAAAGAGAGTATAGTGTAGGAGATAAGGAAATGGTTAAAGGAGAAGTTGTCGGAAAAGGAGGATATAGGAAACATAGAAAAAAAGATGAACCATAAACAGCTTATGCTTGAGAGTGCCTCACAAATTTCCACACATTGACTCTATATATTCTGTCCTACTATTTGTCCATCACCTATCTGCATACCACAGGACGGTATCGCTTTCCCAGTTCCAATACAGCTTGAAAACTCAGCATTGGCTATGAATAGCTGAGATCATGCTCGTGCTGCAACTACTAGAAATGATGAAACTTTTCGTGTTGATTGCTAAGCAACACTCAAGGTCAAATAGAGATAGAATATATGGAAAAGGGAATAACATTTGGAAAATTATTTTCTTTTAATATCGAATTAATCCGTATGTTTGCCGAAAAATATCCAAAAAGGGATTAAAAATTATAAGGATTTTCCTGACCGCTATAAACAGATTAGCTCCTGATATTTATTGCGTCAATAAATACAGAAAAAGAAACTCTTAAGCGTGAATCATTTTCTGTTGTTAGGTAAACCATTATGAACCTTATGTCAACGCTACTGCTAATTAATGCTTTATGATGCCATGGATCAGGTAGTTTTCCTAAATTTTCCTATAAAAGGGCGTGCCTCTCTTGAAATATTCTCAGTTGCTACGGAACTTTCTTTAACACAATATTTTGTGTGACACAAAATATTATTTTTACAAATATCGAGAGAACAAAGAAAAAAATATGGCAGGCGCAGTACCGAAAAGTAGAACTAGGAACGGCAATACTGGCAACATGAGAAACTCAATCATTCTTCAACCCGTCCATCAGCCAAAGACCAGCGTACAACTTGCTCAATATTTTCATAAGCAAGAGTTGCAAAGGCGTAATCTAACCTTTGCGACATTATCCAGTACCAAATTCAGATTGACAAATGAGTTGATAACAAAAGGATTTCAAAATCTAAAAAACTGTACATCATACGAATTGGATACTCTGCAACGTATCTGCCAGTTTCAACAGAATTTATTTGGCGAAATGGTCAAATGTGCGGAACATCAAAGCAAGAAAGCAAAAGAACTATACAACTATCAAAGGGAAAATTTTAAATGGGTGTTTCGGCTAAAGTTGGAGAGACAACAGCTGCCAATATGGCAAAGGCTTCTGCAATCAAAAATTCCGCCACTAGCACCAGTATCAAATCCGGACCAATACAAGGCTTGGGAAACTTTAATGCAACAACAAATGCCGTTACGATTCCAACGCATACAGAGACATCGCTTAGCAATTGAAGACCAAGAGCAACGAATGATACGTCAACTATATAGAGGCCTAAAAATAGATGAACAACATTTGTATCAACATATTGAGAAGCAACAAGATGATCCTCAGTTGGAGACAGATGATGCTCAGAAGCAACAAGAGGATGATCAGAAGCAACAACATGATACTGAGAAGCAACAATATGATCCTCAAAAGCAAGATGTTGCTCAGAAGCAACGTGATAATATCAGAAAGCTCAAAAGCACGATTCCCAAGAAATGAAACACAATAATTTAAATATAAATAAAAAACCGCAATAATTTAAATATAAATAAGACAATAACAACAAACTAAAAGTGCTAAAATTAAAAAGAAAAAAACAAAATTAAAATAAAACAAAATAAAAACAATAACAATTTCGCGTTCAGGAATTACAGTTTTTAGACAACAATAACAACAAACTAATAGAATTCGTTAGTCTCATTCGCAAAGGTGTTAAGTCCCTTTCTTCAAATTTTACAGGAGACACAAAAAACATTGTATCTTTTTCAGTTTTTAAAATTTCTAAACTGTTTAAACGCAATTATTTTTACAAAATAATAATAATATTAATAACTAATAATGTTAATTATTATTATTATTATTTAATTAATAATATTAATATTAATATTTTTCGTAGTTTTGTGGACTTAGCGTTTTTGCAAACCACAAAATTACAACAACTTTGAACTATATAATGACATGTTTTTTTGTTGTAAAATATGTATTATGCATAATGTTACCGTTTTGCATTAAAATCTCAATTTTGGAAAAAAGTGGACTTAACACCTTTGCGAATGAGACTAACGAATTACAGTTTTTAGACAACAACACCATCAAACGGAATATTTATTGAAAATAACCTATTAAAAATAACCTATTACATACAAACCTATTACAAACACTTAACCGCAATAACTTAAATATTAATAAGACAATAGCAACAAACTACAGTTTTTGGACAAAGTGAATTGGCTATCGCGGCGTTGTTTAGTGTTCCGTGGATTTGAAGGAACATTTATGGGCCACACTTGGGTCTTTTAAGGCACCCATAGGCGGTGCATTTTCCTTTTCATTTCTATCCTTCACCCTTGAACTTAAATAACCTTATGATGCGGACTTCTTGTGGACGACTGCTGTAGACTGTCTAATGGTGAAGGTATGGCACTGGCCATTTTATAGTCACCTAGCAGCAACTCGTTTCCTTGCCGTTCGTTATATATTAAGCAGTACGATAATTTGTAAACAGGTTTGTTTACTGCATTGTTTTGTTTTTGTAGCTTTTTTTTTTATAATTTTAATGTTAAGCGATGTAAAAGCAAAACACCAGTAACTAGATTTTTCATTTTCGTAACAGTATATTTCCTGTATTCTTAGATTTTTTTGGGTAAATATTTCCCCAATGTGAACTTAATTTTAAAAAGCTCTTAAATTTTTTTTTATTTACAAGAATTAATCGCTCTGTGACTAATTTTGTGTAGAAAAGAGCGAAAGGGTAAACAGCATCATGTTCATGCTTAAAACTTACTTTACGTAAACGAACTTTTATCAATATAGCCACCACAAAAGTTCATTTAACCCGTGAACTGATCAAGAAAACCATACAAAATGGACCAAATTGTTCACAGAAAGATCTAAGAATTGCCATTCGTGCGACAAATTTCCATACCAATTTATTGCATGAAATGGATAAATATAAAGCTGCACAACAGAAGCAAATGACAAAATCCTTCAACAGACATTATAAAAAGTTTCAAAAACAAGTGCAACAAAAATAGGAAAAACAAAGCGTAGCATGTTCAAAAACTCAACGTCCGAAAGAAAATTTCACATTCAAGCAGCATAGTAAACCACAGACGTCATGTAATGATAACCACAACACTGTTCTAGAAGACAATAGAACATACGTTTAAGATGCCACAACCATAAGAGACAACTTTTATTCTTAGTTCTTAAGTCTATCCTATCCTATCTATTCACCACCAGCTGCCTTATATTTTTCGTTGATTATTTTGAAACGAAAATTTTTTAATTCCGTACTTTTATTTAATTTTTTATTAATTTTGTTTATTTTATTTAATTTTTTGTTTATTTTATTTTATTTGTATTATTTATGTTAATAAATAACCATGAGAATAAATATAAATAATATAAATTTCTGATGGGAATCGAACCCACAACCCTTACGCTTATAGTTTAGCTCACAAGCCAGGGCAGCCAATTTTCAAAGTTTTTTCATGACATAATTTTATAATAAAAATTGCATTCAATAGACTCTGAAATTAAGTTTTTAAAAAAATTTGTTTAATAAAAATTATTTCAAAAATAAATACAAAATTCTCTAAAGAATGTTTACAATTTTATTCTACAAACAACGAGAGTAAAGACTAGTGATGTACATTAAGTGGAAACATCGATATTATTTCGATGCAAAGCATCACAAATGCTACAAGGCTATTTTCTGTGTCTCTTCTGATTTTTTTGTAGCACAATGGAAATCAAAAACACAGATTATAATCATTAAAGCGCAGAGGCCCCTAATCCATATAGCATATCCCACAATTATGTTGCCCTCTCAAATTTCTAGATACTATTTGACTTCAGTAAGGATAACTATGAACTCGCTGTAATCTAGAAGGTAGAGTGTTGGCTTAATAAACGTAAAGCACGGGTTCGTATCCCAGGTCAGACATCAAAACATTATACAAAAAATATTTTTCTTCGGCGATTTCCTCTCAGCAGATTTATGGCAAAAACTCTGAGAGTAAATAAACCTGCCATGAAAAAGTTGTAGGTCGCGCCACTCACGTATAAAATTAATGCACACAACATGGGTGGTGTGAGAAGCTAGGCCGTAATCCTGACTGAAGGGTTGTAATGGCCAATTATGTATGTTATTCCTTCTTACTCGATAAACGCCCAAGTGTTGCTTTCTAAAATGTATTAACACAGGTTCTAAGTATGTGTCCTGATGATTCGTTCTCTTTCTTACGCAGTTTATATATCGGGAAAAAGAAAATTTTCTCTGGCTCCACGATGCCTTGTGACTATTCTCAGGCTGTATCTCAATAGTCTGTTTCTTTTAACCCATTTGATTTGAGAACATTGTCTGTCTCTCTTCACCTTTCCGTTCGCTAAGTATGCCATACCAAACCCCTCTTCCTATTCCACAGGTTCTGGTCTCTTTAGCGACTTGAAAGTTACCCGCTTTGCACGAATCAACTTGAATTCCTACACAACCTATTGTCTAGCATACATACATAACATATTTAATTAGTCATTACAATCCTTCAGTCATGATTACGACCTAGTTTCTCATACCACTTATGTTGTGTGTATTACTTTTGTGCATGAGTGGCGGGGCCTACAGTTTAAAGACGACTTCGAAAGACAGATTTTGAGAAACTTTTCATGGCAATTTTATTTACTCTCAGAGTTTTTTGTTAGAAATCTGCTGAGAGAAAGTCACCGAAGAAATATTTTTTCATATTTCATTTTGTTGGAGATGTCTGACGTGGGAGTTTATACATATATCGGGGCAAAGGAAATATTCTCTGACGCCATCATGCATTTTGACTATCCTCAGGCTATTTCTTAATAGTCTGTCTTGAAAACAATCTGTGCCTCTCTTTCCTTTCTTCAAGTATACCATATCAAATACCACATTTTATTCCACAAAAAGGTTATAATCTCATTAGCGACTTGGAAATTACTCTTCTCGCAAGTTGATCTGCCTACTCATTGCCGTGTATGCCCACACGACATACCGTCTAGCCCTGCTAGTTAATTTAGCTTTTCTTTCGAATATCCAGTCAAACCGTAGAAGTTGAGTATTCGGATCGCAGACAGACTGTGAGGTAGCCCGATTATTTCCCGTTCTTTGTACATTCTGACGTAAACTATCGTTTAAATAGTTAGGATAGCTTAGGTTTAAGGCCATGTACTTGCCATTAGGACAAAAGCAATAGACAGAGGTCAAAATTACTCATTGCAAATGCGTCCTAAAAAAAAAGAGGGAGACAAAGAGAGTATAGTGTAGGAGATAAGGAAATGGTTAAAGGAGAAGTTGTCGGAAAAGGAGGATATAGGAAACATAGAAAAAAAGATGAACCATAAACAGCTTATGCTTGAGAGTGCCTCACAAATTTCCTCACATTGACTCTATATATTCTGTCCTACTATTTGTATATCACCTATCTGCATACCACAGGACGGTATCGCTTTCCCAGTTCCAATACAGCTTGAAAACTCAGCATTGGCTATGAATAGCTGAGATCATGCTCGTGCTGCAACTACTAGAAATGATGAAACTTTTCGTGTTGATTGCTAAGCAACACTCAAGGTCAAATAGAGATAGAATATATGGAAAAGGGGATAACATTTGGAAAATTATTTTCTTTTAATATCGAATTAATCCGTATGTTTGCCGAAAAATATCCAAAAAGGGATTAAAAATTATAAGGATTTTCCTGACCGCTATAAACAGATTAGCTCCTGATATTTATTGCGTCAATAAATACAGAAAAAGAAACTCTTAAGCGTGAATCATTTTCTGTTGTTAGGTAAACCATTATGAACCTTATGTCAACGCTACTGCTAATTAATGCTTTATGATGCCATGGATCAGGTAGTTTTCCTAAATTTTCCTATAAAAGGGCGTGCCTCTCTTGAAATATTCTCAGTTGCTACGGAACTTTCTTTAACACAATATTTTGTGTGACACAAAATATTATTTTTACAAATATCGAGAGAACAAAGAAAAAAATATGGCAGGCGCAGTACCGAAAAGTAGAACTAGGAACGGCAATACTGGCAACATGAGAAACTCAATCATTCTTCAACCCGTCCATCAGCCAAAGACCAGCGTACAACTTGCTCAATATTTTCATAAGCAAGAGTTGCAAAGGCGTAATCTAACCTTTGCGACATTATCCAGTACCAAATTCAGATTGACAAATGAGTTGATAACAAAAGGATTTCAAAATCTAAAAAACTGTACATCATACGAATTGGATACTCTGCAACGTATCTGCCAGTTTCAACAGAATTTATTTGGCGAAATGGTCAAATGTGCGGAACATCAAAGCAAGAAAGCAAAAGAACTATACAACTATCAAAGGGAAAATTTTAAATGGGTGTTTCGGCTAAAGTTGGAGAGACAACAGCTGCCAATATGGCAAAGGCTTCTGCAATCAAAAATTCCGCCACTAGCACCAGTATCAAATCCGGACCAATACAAGGCTTGGGAAACTTTAATGCAACAACAAATGCCGTTACGATTCCAACGCATACAGAGACATCGCTTAGCAATTGAAGACCAAGAGCAACGAATGATACGTCAACTATATAGAGGCCTAAAAATAGATGAACAACATTTGTATCAACATATTGAGAAGCAACAAGATGATCCTCAGTTGGAGACAGATGATGCTCAGAAGCAACAAGAGGATGATCAGAAGCAACAACATGATACTGAGAAGCAACAATATGATCCTCAAAAGCAAGATGTTGCTCAGAAGCAACGTGATAATATCAGAAAGCTCAAAAGCACGATTCCCAAGAAATGAAACAGCTCCAGATAACCTCGAATCATCCGTTTCAAATGAACAAGTCAAAGGGGAAATTTCTACGAAAGTCCGCGACTTAGACTTTCTTGCTAAGTACCTTATTTTTAAAAAGTATTTCGAAATTATTTATTAAAAATTTACGTTTAACTGACGCAATTACCAAGCGATCATGTGTCATTTCTAATCTGATCGCATATACGATTTTAACGATTTCAAATTCAAACAAAAATGTAACATTTTGAAAAAAAATATTTCCATAGCGAGGACGATTATTTATGGAAATACCCATATGCTTATATTAAAATTTAAAAAAGTGCTTTCAATTATTTATGAGAGACAGCAACGAAATTTCGTACTTGAAAATTAAAACAGAAAAAAACTGATTAAAATAATATTTATATTTGCATGGAAACGCCCATATGTTTGATATACCAATGCCATCAAATAAAAACTTTTCATAAAAAAAACTATTTTTGCAACATTATTCTTTCAATAGAGTATAGAATTTTATAAACAATACAGCAACAAGCGGTTAAGTAGTAAATTTGGAAACACCCATATCTTTGTGTTTCAGGTACTGATTTTATCATTTAAAATGGATGTCAAAGTTTTTTTTTGAAACAGGCCATTATTGCCTACACATTGAAAGAAGGGTGTATTATAAGTTACATCATCCCAAGAATACTAACCAGCTTTCGGACCCAGGGTATTTTAGACTCTAAAATATTTAAATTGCTTCAAGTCCAACATGTAGCATCTGTGATGAAAATAACCAACCCCTTAACAACATACTTACAATCCATCCGACATTAAAAAAATTTCGCAAGCGTATAGGGAGTTATCCCTACTGATATCGAACTGCAACACTACAGATCTTCTACACGACAATATAATACTTTCCGCAGTTAGACTCTTTATAGAAGTAAGTCAGCTAAAAATTAACTGTTTTTGGTTATTACAGAATACTATTTACCTCGGGAAACGTTTTCTCAAAAACTCCGGGTGGTTTCATACTGTCCATGCATCGGTTCTTCCAACAGAGACCTTTGAACAGACAACTTGATGATGCGTAAAGGGATATAGCATTCAACAACTCGCGTAAATAATAAAGTTGTTTTCACAAAATGAGCGAAAAAATATCTTCAGCTACGATGCCAATTCTATTGATTTTGGGCTGGCGGCGTCCTCGGTCTCTATTTTTCGAGAATAAAGTTGACCAGGATACCATTATTAAGATCAAGATCAAGGAGTAGTAATTTGTCATCCGTCGTGTACAGACATATTCGCACTGTCCGTCTATTTTGTGTCGTCCGTCTATTTTTACTCAATTACAGTTTAAACAACAACACCACCAAACGAAATATTTATTTTTATTGAAAATAACTTAACCGCAATAATTTAAATATAAATAAGACAATAACAACAAACTAAAAGTGCTAAAATTAAAAAGAAAAAAACAAAATTAAAATAAAACAAAATCAAAACAATAACAATTTCGCGTTCAGGAATTACAGTTTTTAGACAACAATAACAACAAACTAATAGAATTCGTTAGTCTCATTCGCAAAGGTGTTAAGTCCCTTTTTTCAAATTTTACAGGAGACACAAAAAACATTGTATCTTTTTCAGTTTTTAAAATTTCTAAACTGTTTAAACGCAATTATTTTTACAAAATAATAATAATATTAATATTAATAACTAATAATGTTAATTATTATTATTATTATTTAATTAATAATATTAATATTAATATTTTTCGTAGTTTTGTGGACTAAGCGTTTTTGCAAACCACAAAATTACAACAACTTTGAACTATATAATGACATGTTTTTTTGTTGTAAAATATGTATTATGCATAATGTTACCGTTTTGCATTAAAATCTCAATTTTGGAAAAAAGTGGACTTAACACCTTTGCGAATGAGACTAACGAATTACAGTTTTTAGACAACAACACCATCAAACGGAATATTTATTGAAAATAACCTATTAAAAATAACCTATTACATACAAACCTATTACAAACACTTAACCGCAATAACTTAAATATTAATAAGACAATAGCAACAAACTACAGTTTTTGGACAAAGTGAATTGGCTATAGCGGCGTTGTTTAGTGTTCCGTGGATTTGAAGGGACATTTATGGGCCACACTTGGGTCTTTTAAGGCACCCATAGGCGGTGCATTTTCCTTTTCATTTCTATCCTTCACCCTTGAACTTAAATAACCTTATGATGCGGACTTCTTGTGGACGACTGCTGTAGACTGTCTAATGGTGAAGGTATGGCACTGGCCATTTTATAGTTACCTAGCAGCAACTCGTTTCCTTGCCGTTCGTTATATATTAAGCAGTACGATAATTTGTAAACAGGTTTGTTTACTGCATTGTTTTGTTTTTGTAGCTTTTTTTTATAATTTTAATGTTAAGCGATGTAAAAGCAAAACACCAGTAACTAGATTTTTCATTTTCGTAACAGTATATTTCCTGTATTCTTAGATTTTTTTTGGGTAAATATTTCCCCAATGTGAACTTAATTTTAAAAAGCTCTTAAATTTTTTTTTATTTACAAGAATTAATCGTTCTGTGACTAATTTTGTGTAGAAAAGAGCGAAAGGGTAAACAGCATCACATGTTCATGCTTAAAACTTACTTTCAAACGTGAACACATTCAGGCATTAATGTTTTCCCATGAAGGCCAAATAGTTTACCCATCAAAAAGTTATTATTTTTTTTTCTAAGAAAATCATCACATACGTATACACTTTCAACGTTTTTTTTGGCAAAAATCATGAAGAAAAAACTCATGTAAACACAATTTAATGGAAATCTTTTTCTGTTTTTGTTTTTTTTATTGTTTTTCTTAATTTAAACATTTAATTCAACGTGATTTAAAAAATTTCATTTCAAAAACTAAACTTTCGTGCAAAATTACAAAAAAAAAAAAATACTAACGAGAGAGAGAGAATAAAACATAAAAAAAAACTTTTTTGTAAAAATGAAATGAAAATCATATATTTTAACATGGAAAGTAAACGAAATAAAACCAAGCAAAACAAACGAACAAAACAATCTAAAAAACTGAAGACAGTAGAAACAATTTATAGACCAAGAAAGCATTCGAATACAAACCGTTCACAGCATTCACCTCATAAGTACCAAACAGCCAACCTTAGTGGTGTATATGTATGTATATGTAGTGGCCATACCTTTGAAAATGTAATTTTATATCGTCGTATTATTTGGAGGTATTTTTTTTTGCTTATTTTGCCATAACAAAAATAAAGAAAAAGTACCCAAGAAAACGGGAATACAAAATAGAAAATCGAAAGCCATAGGCAACACAATAGAAGCAAAATATTTTATTACATACGAAATGAAATGAAAAGACGCACCAAAAATCCTTTTCTTTCTCATAAAATTTATTGTTTTTCTCTTTCGTATAAATTTCAGCTTCCAACGTCACGAAAAACAAAATTTTTCTAAAAAAATACTAAAAAAAATGGAAATTAAAGTGTTTTTCAGATTTTCAGAAAGACCACTCGATATAGAATCTGGCAACGAAAGGCTTTAGTTACTGTGCTCAAGGACATGTCTCTACTTCCGACATAGAAGGACTTAGTAAATGCATTTGGCTTTAATGGAAACCTTTCAGGAAGCCTGAAACAAGGCCACTAAGCGGCTTATATGGAAGGAAAGAACACCAAATTTCTTTCATGTTAACATGCATGCAACATCATAATGGGTCATTACAACCCTTTAGTCAGAAATACGATACGACCTAGTTTCTTACACCACTTATGTTGTGTGCGTTAATTTTTATGCCTGAATGGCAGTTTAAAGTCGGCTCCGAACGACAGATCTTTAAGATACTTTTCAAGGCATTGTTATTTAATTTCAGAGTTTTTGCCAGCAATCTGCTAAAAGGAAGTCACTGAAGAAATATATTGTCATATTTCGTTGAGTTGGAGATGCCTGACATGGGGCTGGAACCGTGGCGTTACTTCTAATAAGATAACACACTATCTACTAGACCACGGCGACAACAATTTCGTAGTACATGTGAACAAAGAATTGAAGATACGATTGCAAACTGTTGACAAAGACAAAAGAAAAAATAAAAGGAAAGAACTTAGAAAGTCATCTCACCAGCCAGCTAATGTCTGACATGAGCCTCAGCAATTCGGATTGATATAAATTGTCTAAGACCATTAAAGCTGTCCTAGCCTGGTAACTTGTGAATGGGCCTCTCAGATTCTAAACAGTGTTCGATTAACACTAGCCGCCCATAAAAGAAAGACGCAGTAGACTGTTATATAGATTGTAATAGGCTGCCTTTCCAGGCTTAGAACCCTTATATTCCAAAACGGTTCGGTCATATGAAGGACGTTGAAGACTTTATAATTTAGTTACGGCATAATCAGACTTTAAACTCCCTGTAGTCTAGAAGATTGTCTGTTTGTTTATTAGACAAGAGCCTGTGATTCAATCCCTGGGTCAGAAATCTCGGATAATTCGATATCTGAAAATATATTTCTTTCGGCAACTTTACTCTCAGCAATCTTCTGGAAAAAACTCTGAGAGCAAAATCAAATTGCCTATAAAAGTTTCTCAAAACTCGCTCGTTCGGAGACGACATTAAACAGTAGGTTCCGCTATTTATGGATTAAATTAAACACACACTACATGGATAGTGTGAAAGCTTAGGTTGTAATCCTTATTAAAGCATTGTAAAGGGACATTATGCAAACGGTAGTCATAGACGATTTGGCAGGAGCCAGAAATGCAGAAGCTGCCTTGATAAGAACATCGTGATAATACTGGCAACATCTTTTAGAGTTACCGACCCTAGGGAACGAAATCTGAAAAACTTGTGCATTGCTAAAAACAACTTTAATGGCGTTATTTTTTTCATTTCAGAAGTAGTGGTTAGTAGTAGTGGGTGGTGGATTAGAAGCGTAAACAGGAGAGAGTATCCCAACCAGACTAAGCTAGACTAACTAGCCTAATAGCAACTTCATGTGTAATGTAACCTACTTTCGAGCTGAGTTTGTTGCAAATATATTTAAAATCGGACTGAAACCAATTGCAGATCTTAAATAGGTCGCGCTAATGAGAGCTTTACAGAATGAAATTCGTTTCTGTTAATATGCGTACAAGTAATGCCCATTTTCGTAATGGACCTTTTCAACTCTCCTAAGTACCTTCTAATGTTCCATTCCAAAATCAAATAAAATTATTCATAGACAAGCATAAAACATGTTGCATGGCATGTTCAAATGTAAGTCATGAGTAAGAGTTTTACATTTGAAAACCATAAATATGATGGCCTTTAAGAGGAACTGCAATTCTATTTGCAATGAAACTGAAAAATTATAAAGAAATTAAACGAAACGTAATGAAAGAGACACGGCAATAAACACGACAAACAAATGCGCTGATGTGCTACCAACAGAATGTCTCGTCTATTTGTCTCGTCTTCCATGGTTTGTTGTTTTCATTTGTAAAAGTTTTTCATGGCATTTTATTACGCGATATATTCTCTTAAGCTTCTCTTATTATTTTCATTATTTTTTGTTTGTTTGTTTGTCGCCAAATTCGTTTTGTTTTATTCGATTCACCTTTTCTAGGTGCTTTTCTAAATGTTTGTTGCCACAAACTTCTATGAACAGAGATACAGGCTACAACATAAAGTGGCACACTCCATTGAATGTTTAAAAGACGCTCCTAACACACTACTGCTGCCATATAGGGTGTATGTGTGTGGCATAAACAAGGTTGTTAAATGAAAACATTTAGCCATAAACGGAAATAATTTCCATTACCTTTTACGTAATTAGTACGTGTGTTAAAATAAAGTTCCAAGAATTAACACGGATCAAACGAATTTGCTAAAGAAGGGAAAATAATTTAATGTATTTGAGAGAGTTTAATAGGTCAGAATCCATGTAATGCTTACAATACCAAGGCTTATGGGAGAGAGATTTATATGCCTTATTAAAATACAATCAAATTGTAAGCCATTAATTGAGATAGTTTGAGTGGCTACTAAGACAGCCAACTTTGCATACATGACCCTAAACTTATTGAGAGCTTGAATACCCGATACTATCCAGAACTACAGATTAACTCAACCATCGGCCACATGATAAGCATTCTGTCCTGAATGTTCCTTACTAGCTCAAGCGGCTATTACAAACCTTCAGTCAAGATTACGACCTAGTTTCGCACACCACCCATGTTGAATGTTTTTATTTTACACATAACTGGCGGAGCCTACTGTGTAATGTCAACTCTGAACGACAGATTCTTTTCATGGGAATTTGATTTTAGTCTCAGAGTTTCTGCCATAGGACTGCTGAGAGTTAATTTGGGGAGAGAAATATTTTTTTATATGTATTTCGATTTGATTTCCGAGATGTCTAAGCCGGGGGTTGAATCACAGGCTATCGTCTTATAAGGCAACACACTATCTACTAGACTACAGCGACTTTAATGTCTGATTATGCCGTGATTAAATTAGAAAATCGGTCTTCATTATAAAGTCTTAAAGATACTTCATAGGTTAGAAGCGTTTAGAACGTTCTGAACCTGGATAGAAAGCCTCTCACAATCTATAGAGCTTTCTACGGCGATTAAGCTCTGTGATAGAGAACTAATTTGTGAGTGACAGACATCTTCATTTTTGCAGATTATGTAATGATGAACGGAAACTTGAGTTGATCGTGCACGGTTTTGAATTTAAGACGCCCAAACTGAAGTTACCAGTCTAGGATTGCTTTAATGGTCTTAGACAATTTATGTCAATCCGAATTGTTGGGGCCCATATCAGACGTTAGCTAGCTAATGAGATGATTCTCTATGTACATTCCTTTGCTTACCTTTCCTTTCCTTTTTATTCTCTCTTTTGTCTTTGTCAACTGTTTTCAATCATATCTTCAATACTTTTTGTCCCAACTTCGCATTTCGTTTTGTGTAGAGTACTTACTTAATTGGTCATTACAACCCTTTAGTCAGTATTACAACCTAGCTTCTTACACCACATATGCTGTGCATGTTAATTTTATCCTAGAGTGGAGGAACCTACAGTTTATAGACTACAAACGACAAATTTTTGAGAAACTTTTCAGGGCAATTTTATTTACTTTCCTAGTTTTTGCCAAAAATCTGCTGAGAAAAGATCGCCGAAGAAATATTTCTTTATATTTCGTTGAGTTGGATATGTTTGACCTGGGGTTTGAACCGTGGTCTCACGTCTGATAAGCCAATACACTACCTACTACTTCACAGCAACTGTTATGGATCTCTCCTGACAAAATAATCCATCTCGCTCGAGTAATACTATGTTGGGATTTATTGATGATTGATGTTGAGCTTAAAAAAAGAAAATCCGTTATAAGTTCAAAAACTCTTTTCACTTTTTGCTGAACTTTCTTAGCCATGATTACTATTTACTACCCACCATCAAGCGGGCACCAACTAAAGTGACTTTGCAACCTAAAAGTATTTATTCTGAAAAAAAATGTTACTGGCATGCATTTTCAAATGAAATATTATAGACGAAAACACAAAAGTGTGGCTGTAAATGTCACAATGCCCGTAAAATAATTAACGTTTAAACAAGCCAACGCAAACAAATGGGGGGAAAAACAAACTTTCATTTGTTATCAGGGCTATAAAAATATGAACAAAAAAAAAACAATCGCTTTGAAATATCGTGACCATGATAATGATGATTTTTAATAAAAGAAGAAAAATACAATACATTGATTAACAAAAAACTACATATACGTACATACATATGTTTGTTTGTAAGAGACAATAAATAAAAAATAAATGTTTAATTGATTAAGTGAAAATCAGACATACAGATACCCCCATATAAATCCATTTTCAATAC
Source organism: Sarcophaga caerulescens (assembly GCA_927399465.1). NCBI lineage: Eukaryota > Metazoa > Arthropoda > Insecta > Diptera > Sarcophagidae > Sarcophaga > Sarcophaga caerulescens. The sequence continues at coordinate 86,989,679 of OV656867.1, read as the reverse complement.
AATTGCAATTGCACATTTGTACTCACATATGTATGTGCGTCTATACATACCATATTCAAGTAAATTCTTTTTTTTTTTTTTTACTCAAGTGTGTAATTTTTACATGTAGTCACTTCAACACACATTACGTGACATCAATCGAAGTGACACAATTTTTTATAAATTTTTTCTCTCTTTTTTTTTTTTTTGCTTGTCTGATTCGTTAATATTCACTTTTCTAAAAGACAATATCGATGACGTTTTTCTTTTAATGGCGTTTTGTTTTTTCTTTTCATAATAATCACTCACACTCTCCACCTTTGCATATCCAACTTTGCATAGGTGAAATTATTTTCACAATAAAAATTTTATTACAATCCAATACAATACAATAAAAAAATAAAAACAAAACATAGGTGATGATTATTGTAAGTGATTTTCAATCAAAAAACACAAAAAAAAAAAATATACGAAAAAAATGAAGCTTAAGAAACGTCAAATTTGTATTTTGCTGGAGGCGTGTGTGTTATAGAGTTTCAAACACTCTCATCTTTGAGTTCATAAGCAAACGGTGGCTACAAATATATCGGCCTACGCAGGCGCTGTTGTGCATTTTAATGCTTGCAGGCTAAACGTGTGCGCATAACGTGCATATGCGATATAGAAAAATGTGTTGAAGGCAGGGATTTCCTAATTGTTAAATGAAAGGGAAAACTATGTTCTCTAACATTATAAGCTATGCAGAGTTATGTTTGGCATTATAATTCATCTCGCTCGAGTAATACTACGCTAGGATTGATTGATGCTGATTGTTGATTGATGTCAAGCTTAAAAATAAAAAATCCATGCAGTTCAAAAACTCTTTTTACTTATTTGCGAAATATCAGCTGCACTTCCATAGCCATGATTACTACTTACTACCCACCATTAACCTTAAAGTATTTACTCTGAAAAGTGTTTTCTGTCATTCATTTTCAAATGAAATATAAGAGTTTCTGCCAGAAATCTGCTAAGAGTAAGTCGCCGAAGAAATTTTTTTTTCATATTTCTCATTTTGTTGGAGATGTCTGACCTGGGATTTGAACCATGGCACACTACCTACTAGACTAGAGCGATTTGATATTTGTATTGATTTTTAAATGCTTATAACTGGGCAAATAGGTCTCCAATTAAAAGCATAATGAAGTGTAACATTCAACCATGTGGTGGCACTATGTAGTGGTTAACGAACTTGACGTTATTCCGAACAACTTGGTTCATTTACTTGTAAATAATTCCTCTATGAAGTGTATTGTCTAAGAATTCTTACCTTCAAATTCATTTCAACTATCTGGTAACACAAGATCCCATTAGGAACCTAGTCACCGGACTCTCTTCGAAATTTTTAAGTTATAGCGCAGCAAGCCATTAATGGCCAATAGTCCGTAGAAGCATAGCAATTTCAGCTATTCTCCCAATGTCTCTGCTGCTTCATCTGAATCCATTCCTAGATAAGACCACAGGGTTGGCAGTTCAGAGGACTGAGACGAACAGTCAATTAATCATTGAAATCTTGATATCTAGGAAGGGATCTCTAATCACAGATATATGGCTATTTAGAAAGGATACCAAGAATATTATTGTCCCCTAAAACTCAAAGAAAACTAATTAGATCCGGTCGAAAATTTCCTATTGATTCGTTGCAGTCATCAATCACATACAATTTATGTCAGACCAACGTAATCACTCTGAGGACAGCTTAACTAACAATAAAAATCACATAAGAATACCCAGCAGAAGGAGCTAGGTCTACTTAGTCCTCAAGTCTCTGTCTGAAAAATGAAATGAAACTTCAGCTCTAGGTCTTTTCAATAAAACCCAGCACCAGTGTGTCTCCATCCAGTTTCGGGCTATTCATGAAGATGCGAGTACCAAGCAGTATTGGAAGTTCCCCAATGGGCCCATCCTGAATAGATTTTTTATCCGAAATAAATATGACATCAAAACAGGCATATTTATTCATATTTAGTTTTAGGAGTTATTGAAGTCGCCGTAGTAGGTACTGAGGACACGATTCAGGCCCTAGGTCTTGCGTCTCCAACAAAACGAAGTATGGAAAAATATTTCTTTTGGAAATTTCTTGCAAAAACTTTGGTTGTAAAATATAATTGCCATGAAAAGTTTCTCAAAAATCTGTCGTTCGGAGTGGACTTTAAACTGTAGGTTCCATCACTCATGAATAGAATTAACACACACAACATACATAGGTTGTGTGAGATTCTAGGTTGTAAACCTGGCTAAAGGTTTGTAGTAAGTAAGTAAGAGAAATTTATCCCAGAATTCAGTAATGGATCCAGACCATAAAACATAGTGGTGTTAGGAATGTCTGCAGAACAGTCGAGCCCTATACTGTCCATTCGGAGTCGAGTTTTAACTGTAGGCTCCGCCAATCATGTATAAAATTAACTTACACAACATAAGTGGTGTCAGAAGCTAGGTTGTAAACCTGACTAAAGGGTTGTGATGCCTAACTAGATAAAAGAAATTTATCCAAGTTTTCACTAATGGATCCAGATCACGCGACTTAGTCTGATAGTTGAACCCTATACCGTCCATTCGGAGTCGACTTTAAACTGTTGACCCCGCCACTCATGTATAAAATTAACACACCCAACATAGGTTGTAATCCGGACTGAGGGATTGTAATGACCATCCCAATCTTTTAAGGAATGATTTTTCAAGAACTTCTATCGGCGACTTTGCCTATTTCGGGTGAGGATACTCTTAGAAAATTGAAAAATATAAAAAAAATATCATAAAACCGTTTCAGAATCACTGAAGTTATGAGAAACGTGTGTCATTGTGGCATTCATTTGGAATATTAAGTGAAGATCACGTTTATTGTGACTACAACAATATTTTAGAAAAAAAAACGTTATTATTATGTCTTCTGCTTGCTTTTATTTAATATTTTTTCGTTGTTGTTGTTGCTTTTTTTAACAAAAATAATCAAAAATAAAATGCAACTTAATAAAGGTTTTTTGGGGTCTTAAACGGCATGCATGCATGATACTTGCTTTGTTCTTTTAATCCCTCATGCCTTTCATAATTTCCCATTAAGCTGGTAAAGATTTTACCAGAAAGAAACTTTAAATATCTGTTTTTTATTTATTAAATTAAAAGAATAAAAAAAAGAAAAAAATTGAAAAAAAAAATACAATAATAAGGTGAAATGGAAAACATGTTAAGGTTAAGCAGCCATGTGTAGAAAGAAAATTGCATGTTTTTTGATTTTTATTTCTTAATTTTTTTTTGTAAGGTAAGGTAAACTTACAGGTAAATTCAATGCATTTGTAAAGAAGAAGCAACAGAAAATTCTTAAACATCATTGTTAACATGCAACATTATTTTGTGGCAAGCGAACAGAGCACAAACGGAGCTCGTGCTTGAAACATTTGAAAAGAATCAAAATGGGTTTATTGTTCTCCTCTTAATGTGATTCTTCTATTTCTTCTTCTATTGTTTGTATGTGAGCATATGGATTAGATTTTTGGAAATACGATTCAGTTTGAAATTTTCGATTGCAGATGATTCTCTTTAAAATAGAAAAACCCAATTTAATCACACACTGAAATCCAAAATAAATATTCTATTCACGAACTAAGCATTCAAATCTCTGTATTTTATTTAAAATAGAATTAAAAAAGAAATCTAAAAAAATTGTTCCTTTCTTTATTTTAATTCTTGTAAATAAATAAAATTGTATGGAGTTACTTACTTAATACGTACTTAATTGGCCATTAACAATCCGATTAACAGATTTCGGAATGCCTTAACACATCCTTCCAGGCGCCTCTGCTTCTTGCGGGCCTAGGCCAGTTGGTCACACCAATCGATGACCTCGATGACCCAACGCAAACATGGTCGTCCTCTTCGTCGACTTTCGCAAATCCCCACATGAAATACTCGTCTCGCCGGAGCATCCTCCTCCATTCGAATGACATGGCCGAGTCAGCGCAGCCGCTGGATGTTAATACGCTGCACAACGTCTATGTCATTGAGGAGCTCATACAGCTCACTGTAGGTTTGAATGCGGAAATCATCGCCAACTCGCATTGAACCGAAGATCTTACGTAGGACTTTTCTCTCAAATACTCTCTGCTGCATTAGTGCTTAATAGTGTCCATGCCCCTGCGCCATAAAGAAGCACGGGGAGGATGAGCGTCTTGTAGAGTATTAGTTTCGTCTTACGAGAGAGGTCTCTGCTACTCAATTGCCTATTGAGACCATAGTAGCACCTGTTGGCAAGAGTAATCCTGCGCTTAATCTCCAGACAGACATCATTTTTGGTGGTAAGGACGTAGCCAAGATAAATAAATTCCTTGATATCGAAAATATAGTTATCGGCCGTTTTCTGAGATCCAATACGCTGCACGTCTCTACTTGTTAATATTTATGGAGTATAAGTCAAAATTTAATGCCCAAAACTGAAACAAATTTTCTTTAAAACATGCTTAATTACCCAATGCCATTCCTTTAAGATCTTTTTCCGAGTCTATATCGAAGCATTACATAAAATAAAAAACCATGAATATTAAAAAAATTTTATAAGAATCAAATTTTTAATTACAAACTTTTTTTGCCTCTTCTATTTCCAGGTAAGGACAATAATTGCTTTACACGGACCACGAATATGAACAAATTTTCCAAATAAATTTCATTGATTTCATTGGGTATGTAAACAAAGTTATTAAAAGCATTGAAGTTGAGTTGTAATAACAAATTCTTTAGTGCTTCATGCCGACGACATTAAGTGAGGTTAGGTTAGGATATATTTGGTTAATAACTATCGATATCGACGTCCCTGTCGTTGAGCAGCTCATACAGCTCATTGCTGGATCGAATGCGGAAATAATTGCCAACTCGCACTGGACCGAAGATCTTACGTAGTACTTTTCTCTCGAATACTGTCAAGGCAGCTGCATCAGTGCTTAATATTACAGCGCAGTATTGTTACTTATTACTGTACCCGTTCAAAATTTTGTAAATTTACTACGATATCCAGATAATGCTTTGATTTGCGTCCAAATAAAATACATACTCATTCACGGACTTCATTTCGATTGTCAGGCTTCTACATCAAGAACTTCTGATACGTCCTCTAGTCCGAAATTCTTGTGAGTTCCAATCCTGTTTATGTGAAATTTTCCCAATCAATTTCCTTAAAAGTATCCAATCCCTTACCATTTATTGCAAGGCGGCGTCCTGGTTCCAAATGTCACCCTTCGGGAGTATTGTGAGTATGTTCCTCCAACCGAAGTTTGTAAAGATTTGGTTTCTATGTGTACCATCTGCTATTATCTTCCAAAGAGTGGTGATTTTGAGTTACATTTTCTGATTTACTTACTCTTTCTGTTCAAATTCAGCTAAGATGTACACAATTAGTTTGATTTAACAATAAAACTTAAAACAAAGATTCAATATCTCCAATGACTCCATTAATAGCAATGCCAACGATTGATTTGATGTGCAATAAAGTTGGTAACAATACGAGTAAATTGTCTATATTCCACAGCTAAGCAGCTGAACAGCTGAACCAGCTGTAGTAATAAAGCACTTCTGCAACAATAATTGATTCTGCAGTGACTTTCTCTGGCCATAATTAAACACGAAAACCATGACCAATTCAGACAAATTAAAACAAATCAATTTTATATTCACAATAAAACTGTTTTCAGATCGTATACCATATTATCGATGCTTTAAACTTTTAAACGCTTTAATAATACAGATTCAAACCAAAACAAACAAAATAAAGAGTAAAAAACTAAATTGCAAATCTACTGTAAAATCTGTATGGCCTACTTCAGCTAAAGAAAACCATTCAAATTTGTTTTAAATTTTTATTTTTTAGCACATAAATATAGACACACACACAGATACTAATGCTTTTTCTACTACTATTATTAACAACCATTTATTTCATATTTGTGTTGATTAGTTTGTTTGAATATTATGACGTTCATAGGTTAAATGAAGTTTCTAAAATATGTCGTTGGCCAAATAACCGCGACACTGTATAAGGAAATTCAATATTTTGTAACTCTAAACTGAGCAACGTGAATGTATTAGGTACTCAGCCAGTAGTATCCGGAACAAAAACTAAGATCATTGAAGAAATGGTCAACCATCTTCCCAGCAAAGTTAATAACATTTATAACCTCAACCATGTTATTTATTTACAAACTGAGTCTTATTTACAAATTGAGCTTTTAGTGCTTTAAGTCTGTCTTTCTTTCTGCAGAAAATGAGTATTGTTAAGAAAACGAAAAATCTAAATACTGGTGTTTTGCTTTTATATCGCTTAACATTAAAATTATAAACAAAAGTTACAAAAACAAAACAATGCAGTAAACAAACCTGTTTACAAATTATCTTAATGCTTATTATAACAACATACATACACCAGCATAGAAAAAATGGCAAACAAGTAAACAAAAATACAACAACAACACTACAAGAATAAACGTAAACAACGATGCTTACATTTATAGAGATTTCAAGAAGGCGAAGTCATGAACATTCGCCTTCAAGAACATTCATCAGACAATTTACTTTGCAATATAAAAGGTAAGCCAAAGCAGGCAACGGAGTTAGTAAAAGTTCAGTCAGTTCTGTGTGAAGACGCGGTGCGTTTGAAGAGGGTAATCGTGGTTTGAAGATATCCGTTACAAAGATCTTTCGAATAATTTTCTAGTAAATGCTATTGTTTATGCAAAGGGTGTAAACAGAGTAATAAAAAACAAAGCAGTTTTTCTTCTTCCATTACTCAAATTAAGGACCTTTTGTGGCGCCTACAAGACAATCAGCCGTCCACTACTCGAAACGATGTCAGCAACTAATGCTAGTGTATTCCTTCAAGCTTCCGTTCTCAAGCAGTGTAATTTTTCCATCAAAAACTTATTAAGCTTTGGTTATAATTGGTCATTACAACCCTTTAGTCGGGATTACGACCTAGCTTCTCACATCACTGATGCTTATGCAGTTTAAAGTCGATCCCGAACGATAGATACTTTAGAATCCTTTTCATGGCAGTTTTTTTACTCTCAGAGCTTTTGCCAGAAATCAGCTGAGAGGAAGTCGTCGAAGAAATATTTTATCGTATTTCATTTTGTTGGAGATATTTGAACTGGGGTTTGAACCACGGACTCACGTCTAATAAGCCGACACACTATCTATGTATATACTTCTATGATACATTTTATCACGAACTCAATTAAAATACTCTTCAACGGGGTGTAACGAAGCACATTTAAAATTAATTTTTTTTGTTTTAATAAATTTAAATACAGAAAATATTTTTGTGCTCTTTCTCTCTGAAAGCAATACCAATTCATCTCTGACTAAACTCTGAAGTATATAAGATTAAAAAATAAGTTTTTTTTAAGCGTTTAAATAAACCCAATTTACTTAAACCGGTATTTCTGTTACAAGTACAACTATTTACCAATAATACTTTGGTAATAGCACAACACAACAGCAGCAGCATCAGTAACAAAGACAACAAGAGTAAGACTTCTTTGCAGTAATAACTACGACAATATACAAGAACTACTACAACACAGTTAAATCGATCATATGACCGGGGTAACGATAACTTGCATGCGACGAGTGTAATGTACATTTTAACCAAGTAACCAAGAGTTACGGCTAATGAAACATTTGTTGTTCGGACCATGCAACAACAGCTATACAAAACAACTTACAAAGTGTTTAAATTGGCTTTAAGCCGGTTTTCAATTTATTTAAACATTTTATTTTTATTTTTTTTTCTTTATCTTGTTTTAATACAAAGAAGTTCTTTTTTTTTTTTTTCTCTTTAAAAGAAGTATTAAAAAACGACTTAAATTTACATACTGGTACTCGTTACCCCCGGGAGCATTTCTAATAAAAATGTAATAATTTTTTAAGATTTATTAATAGAAAGAAACAATAACAACAACAACAATAATAATACATAATAAAATTTATTACAATTATCACACGGCCATTTGTTAGCGAAATTATTCGAAAATTATTATATTGGCCAATAAATAAATATTGTGTTGTATTTTTCATGTTTTTTTCATATTTTTCTTTTTTTATTAAAAATAATAATATTCATTACAATATATATTTATTAGTTAATAAATAATTAAATGAATATAAAAACAAAAATTATATATTTTTATAGCATATGTATGTATGTGCATACATATGTATATGCAATATGAACTTTGTTAAAGAAGAAAACCTCAAGAGAGCAGAGAAGAGAAAGAAATCATATTGAAATTTACCACAAATACCACTACCATTATATGGTCGGTCAACAGTGTAGAACAAAAGAAAAGGCACTCTAAAGAAGGATAAAAAAGAATTACAAAGAATTTGTACAGTGTTAAACACTCGAAAGAAATAAGTCATTCAAGCCAATCAACAATGTTGAGCTATATTAGGTTGAATTCAATTGGAAGTCATCGAGAGCCTTATTATGAAATAGTAATAAGTGCCCTCTCCTGGACTGACCATCGTAACCCACACCAAGTATGGAACCTCTATTCTGAGGAACCCAACGTTTCGAAAGAAATAATCTTCCTAGCATTCACATATTTATTTATTCCGTGCCGAAAACATGTTTCAAACGTTAAGGCATAGACGTGGCCAAGCATAAACGTGTAATAAAGCGCAGTAACTTTATTATTTTCTTGTGATATTGCACAGTTTAAAATGGTTTACATCCCCTCTCTGGATGCAACATAAATCCCAATCTTTACTTTAATAGCCTTCTAAGTTCAGTTATCTGTAATAGATTCAGCTTTCCATAAAAATCTGGTAGCCCCAGCTTAATCAGTATTGAAAAAAAAAAATCCAGCCAAAAAGGAGTTTACGCTTAACATATCGAAACATATCAGTGGATCCAGCAGCTATTGTCTCCAAAGATACTGTAACAAATAAGAAGATCGTTTGCGAAAATGACAACGAAGATGAAAAATAGTCCCAATAGTTGGTGTAGCTGCAAATAAATCCCAGATATTGAAGTATAAGTTATAAAGGTGTCAGCTATAATGTAATGCAGCCCCAAAAAGAACACGGTTTGTCGTGCACCACATCTTAGGAAGATGTTCTCAGTGAAGACAAAACTGCAATATATGTTCTGCTCACATTCCCACAGCTTTATGAATATGAAAATGAAATGGAGTCCGTAATTGATTGGATCTCAACGATAGATAATGTATTCGATGTGAAAAGTTGGTACGCTGTGGTGAAGTTCATACGACGAGACAATCTGCAAAGACATTACAATATGTGCACCCAGGATGCTGATCACACCTCGGAGAAATCTTTATGACAATTCTGCATAGTGTGGCGATAGAGATGGATTTGGTTTTAATCGATAAGAACGTGACATCACTACAGAGATAGAATTGGTTTCAATTAGTAAAAATCTGATATAACCAATAGATAGGCTTCCACTGTCAATGCAAAAAGAAAATGCAGCTCCTGTGATGGAAAACTTTTTATGAAACGTTTATTTACATGAAAACAAATTCAACTTCCTAATCGTTGCAAAATTTTCCACAATTCCATTGGGTCTAAGGCAAGACCCTTTAGATCTGTAGCTATTGAAACTATTTAAGCCTCTATAGAGAATGTTTCGGATCACAATCTAATTGTCCTTAGGGAGTAAAAAATTAATCATAACACTTGTCAATCACAAGTACATCCAATCGAATTAAAAAAAAAAAAATTAAACTCTGCCCTCCGATTTGCAGATAAAAATGTGTCCAAATGTAAGAAAATATTACAATTGAAATCTCAACTACCAAATCAAATATTAGTGAAATATAATCCTTCTATTCTCACTACAATTTCATTTTAGGTTGATATCTCAGTAGTTAGTACACTAAGGCTATGACAAGTTCTAGAATATGTTCATGTTAGTCAACAGATGACTATGCTACATATTGTTTAACCTGAGTATTATATCTCTTAACTGAACAGAGTTACAAATGAGAACGAGTTTGAAACAGACAGTTAGAAGCCGGGTAAAGTTTTGCTGTAGATTGTAAAATTTTGCCCATACCCCCCACCTGTGTTTCATCCAACAGAGCCTAAGTATTTGTATGCATGTATGTTCTAAACTTTGTAAGACTATTTTTGTTTACCACTGTATTCATTTAATTTGACCTACATCAAGTTTTTAAAGTTGTTTGTTCATTCGTTCGTTCATTAATGTCTTTAAGCTGCTGGCTAGTTTGGTCCCTATGCTGTGTTTTTTCTCTCTTTTTTATTTATTTTCTTTATTTTTTCTTTAAGAAATATAAAGTCTATACAGATAATTTTGTGTATCTTTGGTTACTTATTGATATTCTGTGCTTCTTTATTAACGTCTGTCTTTACATTGTTTTGCCTCATTTATGCAGTCACAGCCACAACAGTACACAACTGGTTAAGAGTTCATCATTCATCATAAAAGAAAAACTCGATAAACATACTTCCCCAACCAACAACCATCGATAGATCTCGTGTTGTAAGTCATAAAGCGAAAACATAAAAACGATTTTATTTGTCAACTTTAATACTCCATCGTCAGCCTACACTTTTTGAGTAACCCTATGATTACTACTACGTTGTTGTACGCAATTTGTGTTGTTGATTTTTTTATGGTCATGAGTCATGACTCATATTTATCTTGTGGTTGGTTTTTTTGGTATTTTTCGCTAATGAATTCTCCTCCCCCCTCCAAAGACCAGAATAAGTGATAAGGTTTTAGAGAAAAAAAATAAAATAAAATCGCAGTGTTTTATGTGTAGTTTGCTGGTGTACACACTTAGGGCAATTGTATGTGATACAGACAAGAGTAGTTATTTGGTAATGCAAATATTTGCTTAGAACTGTAAATAATTTTTGAAAAGTTTTCAATTTGAAATTTATTTCACACTCTTATGTCTTGTTTTATTAGAAGAAATAGTTTTCAAGTGTTTTTATGGGCTGATAAGCAGACAAACGAGTTGTATCATTAGAACATCCATGGGGTATGAAGTTTTTTAATGAAAAAATTGTTTCAGAAATAAAATTCAATCTAAAATTTGTTTGTCTAACTAATCCATTAAGTTTACATACCCAAAAGTTTAAAGACATAGGACCTGGAAGCCCATAGCTTACACCGTTAAATCAAAATTTCAAAAATTTGGTATAAGAAATTACTTTTTTATGGACTCGCTTTTTGAACAAGAACAATGTAAATTGTAAGATTACAGCCAATTAAGTAAAGTATCGTACCGTGTTTACTGAATTTAATTTGGCAATAAATACATTTTTAAGCCCACTGTATGACAAGTTGCGTCATCTTGCTGGAACCAAACGATGATGTGTTGTTGATTAATTTTTGGAAATAAAAATTTCAGTCAAGATAGCTTCATATCTCTCGCCATTCACTATAACAGCAGATCTTTGCTTATTTCGAAGAAAATGAAGACCGATGATGCTATCAGCGTGTAAATCGTGTCAAATAAACATTTTTAATGGATATAATTGTCATTCGTTAACAACTGGGCTGCTTGACTACGCTTCAAATACAATTTCATCACTTATTTAACTAGTTATTACAACCCTTTAGACAGGATTACAACCTAGCTTCTCACAACACCCATGTTCGGTGTGTTAATTTTATTCATGAGTGGCGAAACCTACTGTTTAACGTCGACTCCGGACGACAGATTTGAGAAGTTTTTCAATTTTATTTTACTCTCAGAGGTTCTACCAGGACTCTGCTGAAAGGAAGTTTTTGAAAGAAACATTTTTTCATATTCCATTTGGTCAAGCCGTAAATTTAATTGTGATTCGTGAACGGTTCGTGGATTATTTTCGCTATAAATATAATTTTTTTAAAAATGCTTGTCTACGGCCAGTTTCAAATCAGCAAAAATACTCAAATACTAGTCGTCTGGCTTCAAATCTAGTACGAGCTGCAATTTTATTGACAACTAAGAATAGTTTCATTAGATTTTCAAAATAGTCAAAGGACAGCAAATTGAGAACGAGAGGACAAATCAACGCTTTGAAGTTTTGTTCAAGACTTAGAGCTATTGCAGCATTATTCTCTTCGGTGTGCACATTATATTGATGGGTTTGAACCGAGAACGGAAAAATTAAAGCAAAATCGATTAATAACTGTAGGAATTGCCAGCTCACTAGAACGATTATTACTTACTTAGTTGGTCATTACATATCTTAATACAGGATTCCAACTTAGCTTCTCACAAGACCCATGTTTGGTGTTAATTTTATTCATGAGTGGCGGAACCTACTGTTTAACATCGACTCCGGACGACAGATTTTTGAGAAACTTTTTATGGCAGTTTTATTTACTCTCAGAGTTTTCGCCAGAAGTCTGCTGAGAGGAAGTCGCCGAAGAAACATTTTATCATATTTCGTTTTGTTTGAGGTGTCTAAGCTGGGATTTGAACTACGGCCTCACGTCTAATAAGCCTCCACACTATCTCCTAGACTATTTCAACGACTTCGATTATATTGACCGTAAAATGGATGAAGTGTCCGTATAGCACAAAAGATTTCGTGAACGGATTTATCTTTTCAAAGTAAATTTACACATTTCAGAAGATTGTTCTGAAATTACATGATTCATGATAATATGCTAAACCTAATTGAAGAGAAATGTGAATGCCGTCAGCTAAAAAACACCCGATAGAAAAATTCTTGAAAGAAATTCTCTTTCATGAAATAGCTCATGTTTGTTGTTTGAAGTAGAAATCTTTTGATGGTACTGTAAGCAAACAGTATTTTTTTTTCAAATTTTTCTAACTGCCGATTTTATACTTTTTAAGACTTTTTTGCTTCACAATTTTTCTTTTCATTTTTTTTTTCTTCAAAATTCACGCTTATTTTGTAGAGAAAAGCAATAAAAAGAGAGAATTTATTTGTTATACATTTCAATTAACACCAGCCATATTATTAATGGATTTCATGGGTTTTTTTTTTTTTTGTAAAGGCTCTAGAAATTTTTTTTGTCTTGACCCACTTAGCTAAGAAAAGGCAGCCGTTTGTTTTGGCAAAAAAAAATTTTACTGCAAATAATAAAAAAAACTATTAAAAACAAGCCATGAAAAAATGGGAAAAAACAACAACTACAATTAGCAGAACATATTCTCCACCTTTAAGTTCAAATTTTCGTTTAAAATGCGAACGCATTTGTTACACATTCTCTCAAAGAAAAGCATTTCTTCTGCTCATCAACAACAACAACCAGCAGAACGGGAATGGGAAACAACTCGTTCCCAATTAAGTGTTAATTGATAAGCTGCTCTTTTTTCTTATTATTTTACAAGTTTTTTTTTTAAATAATTTTTAACAACAAAAAATGAACCATACGAGTAGCTCTTAATTCGCCACCAAAATGTTTGAGGTATTAGGCCCACATCATGCATGCTGTGATGCTGGCTGATTTTGGCTTACTGTTGCCGATTTTTTTTTTTTTTTATTTCATTTCTTCTCTTTCATTTTTCTTATTCTCTCACTTAGAAATTACGAAATGACTTCATCGCATATACATTACACGCGTTTAGCAAAAAAAATGAAAAAAAAAACTCAATAAAACCGTTGACGTTTTAATTAAAAAAATAAAAAAAAAATTCTAGCAAATAAAAATAAAAACAAATTAACAATAAAAAAAAAATAAGTTAAGAAAAATAAATATTCAAAAAAGCCACTAAAAATACTGGTTAGAGTTGAGTTTAACGTTAAGCGTTCAGTTTGATCGGTCCGGTTGAGGCATAGAACTTGTGTTGTGAAGGTTGTTTGAACTGCAAAAAAAAAAAGAAGAAAAAAAACAACAAAATAAGTGGAAAATAATATAATTTTGCAATATCTTCCGATAGTTAATTTATTATATAATCAAAATCGTAGAATATCATATCAAATACATACATACACATCCATATAATTAAATTGAAAACAAAACACTTGTATTTGCAAGGTAAGAAACTATTGAAGAAAGGCAAATTAAAGTATGATAACATCTGATCAATCACACTTATTCTGGTTGTCGTCGTCGACGTCGTCTTGCGTCGACAGTTTAAAATTGGTATTCTGTTTGTCGTTATTGACAGTTATAGATGACTGTCGACACACATTTGGTATTCTGTGAGTCAATACGCCGTCGATATTGTGTTGTGTCGAGTCTGATTTTGTCGACTCTGATTTTATCGACATCATTTTTTGTAACGACGACGACGGCGACGACGACGACGACAACCAGAATAAGGGTGAATAAGTCGTCGAGAAAAAAAAACGAAACAATTAGGAAAGTTCATGATAAAACCCTAATTTAAATAAGGCGATGAAAGTGTCTACCAATACGATACGAAATTATTTGCAAATCCAATATAAACAATACAAAGTGAATTAAAAATGCAGTAAAAAATCCATTATGATCAGTTATAACTCCAATCAAGTCTGTTATACTCAAGTATGAAACGCCGTAGTCTAGTAGGTAATGTGTTATCGACTTCCTCTCAGCAGATTTCTGGAAAAAACTCTGAGAGTAAATAAAAATTGTCATGAAAAGTAACTCAAAAATCCTTTGTTCGAATTGTTTTAAATTGTGGGTTCCAATTAAGCAAATAAGGCATGTGTCAGTGCCTCGATATAAATTTTTAGATACCGCGAGCTACACACCTGTGTGTACAATTCTATTGATTCATTAACATTCATTTGTACGTTTGCAATATGACTTGTTCTTCACTATTTTTATATGGGATATGAACACGTTTTAAAGCATACACATACATTTGTGATCCAATGACCAGTGACGTGCACAATGCATTCGAGAAAGAAATGATTCCTTAACCACACTTTGTTCTACAGGGGAAAATCTAAAGAACTCTCACTTTTAACTGTTCCAACCACAACCGCTTCTAGAGTGGATACCTCTGTTGGCTGAATGCTACGACGTTTGGTTTGGTATCTCGTAAGGCCTCTTTAGATCATCGTCATCAGAAATTTAATAATTATAAAAGAAGGAGCACACTGTCTTAGACTTGAATCGAGTTGAACTAATATTGGTTGGACTAAGGCCTTTCAAAGAACTTTTTTTAAGAAATACTAGAAATATGTACATAGCATATGTACATACATAATTCTTCATTACAAGCCTTCAACAACCTAGCTTCTTATACGACTGATGTTGTGTGCGTTGTATTTTATACACGAGTGACGGGACATACAGTTTAAAGTCGACTCCGAACGACAGATTTTTTGAGAAACTTTTAATCATGGCAAATTCAACCAGGTAATAGCAATTGTACAACAACTCAATTCGCAGTGTTTTTTAACAAAAACAACATGTATTTTCTGTTGTTTTTGTGTGACCGGTTATGTCAAATGAAATTCGCCGTAAGCTAGAAATGACAAAGGCGAATCCATATAATGACATAAAGTTGTTATTTTGTGTCAGTATTTCTCTTTTGTTTCTTTTTGTTTATAAAAAAATTTTAAAAAACAAATTGTAAAAAAACAAATTTTTTTAAATACGGGCTGATTTGCACTACCACTGAGGTCGTTATGCTTCAGAGGGATACTGGGAAGCATAAGAGCGGATTCTACAATAAAAGTTGTGCCAGAACATCAAGAATATTTGAATAAATTATAAATTGTGTAGAATACAAATATAAAAGGAAATAAAAAAATATATGTATAAACAAAAGAATGTATATACAGTGAGCAAAAAAAATGTGTACATTTATTATAAAAAACTAACAAATAAATTATTCCACAGGATTTTGTTCAAGATGACTTTCTAGAGAATCCGGTCGCCGTAGTCAAAGAATCACAACTTTTTGTTCCTCAAAATGTCGAATTTCATAGTTTCGATGGTTATTTTCTTTATACGTAACCAATAGAGAAATATTTATAATCAAAATATAGTTTTTAAGCTCTTATTTAATCTTAAGGACAATAAATTTCATTTTATAGTAATTCTTTGTTCAAAAATGTATTCCAGATAGTAAATGTACAATTTTTTTTTTGCTCACTGTACGTATACAAAACATTTGACAATCCCGTGTACTCAAAAAAGCACTCAGCTGGGCTAATAACACTACTTGTTGAATTTGCGTTGCTTTTAAATTTTATTTAGTAATAGGTTTACCTTAAAACTTAAGACATTTGTTGTATAAGGGTGCCACTGATTTAATATTGATTGTACTCTTGGTGGCAGGTGAATATGTTTGATTTTAGGCGGTAAGTCCGTTATAAAACAGGGGAAGAAAAGGCACATTGCAACCGGGCTAACGAATGAACACACTTGTACTCGCTCGCGAAATCTAAAAATATAGACTAAGACACTTACTCATACCTTACATGCTTCAGTGGTCATTATAACGCTTGAGTCAGGCTTACGACCTATTTTTTTCTTTTCATGGCAATTTTATTTACTCTCAGAGTTTTTGCCAGAAATCTGCTGAGAGGAAGTCGCCGAAGAATTGTTTTTTTTTTTTTTAATATCTTCGTTTTGATGTCTGACCTGGGGTTTGAACCCGTGCCTTAGGTCTAATAAGCCAACACACTACCTACTAGACTAAGAGGACTTTTTTATCCATAAGTGACGGGACCTACAGTTTAAGGACGACTCCGAACAAAAATTTTTGAGAAACTTTTCATGATAATTATTGCCAGAAATATGTTGAGAGGATGTCACCGAAGAATAATAGTTTTGTATTTGACTTTGTTGGAGATGTCTTACCTGTGGTTTGAACCGTGACCTCACGTCTAATAAGCCAACATACTATCTACTAGACTACGGCAACTTAGAATGGTCTACTCATCATTTAATTTCCCTTTTTATTAAATAAAGCCACCAACTATACATCAGTGCGCCTTAGAACATACTGTAAAGCCAAGTCAGTCCACATTTTACTCTTAATGACTTCATTGCCTTATTAGCTTAATTGATGTATGCACGCGTGTCTTTATTTGTTATTAGTGATTCTAGAAGCCAGGTGGCAGAATTAGTGAATTAGTGTCGTTAATTAAGAGTGAGGCATATTACTTACTTATAAGCTTAAATGGCCATTAAAAACTCTACTAACGAATTTCGGACAGCTTTAACACATGCTTCTAGGCGACTCTGCTTCTTGCTCGCCTTCCCTACTTGTCGACAACATGTACTGCGTTTTGCCTTCATTTACTGCCAGACCCATATTAGTAGACTCCCGTTCAATAGCACTAATGACAGCAGTAACATCTCGCTTCGTACGTCCTATGATGTCGTATGCAAGAAACTGGATGCTTTTTTGAAAAATAGTGTCATTGCGATGTATTCCCGCCTTCCGCAGAACACTCTCCATAACGAAGTTGAAGAGGTTGCCTTGTCTGAAACCTCGCACGGTATCAAAAGATTCGGATAGGT
The DNA here is from genome assembly GCA_927399465.1 of Sarcophaga caerulescens. NCBI lineage: Eukaryota > Metazoa > Arthropoda > Insecta > Diptera > Sarcophagidae > Sarcophaga > Sarcophaga caerulescens. The sequence goes on along the minus strand of OV656867.1, from coordinate 86,972,254 downwards.
CCATTCCAACCTTGACGGAGCTGCAAGAATTGCTCAATGTCATTCTGCATAGCCTTATCAGCACCGCAGGTATACTGAGATCAGATACTGAGGAAAAAACACGATCCCTTATGAGGCTATCGAAGGCTGCCTTATATTCGACTAAAAGATGGTGTATGTTGACTTGGTTTTCGTGGGTTTTTTCCAGGATTTGACGTAGTGCGAAGATCTGGTTGGTGGGGTCAGGTCTGAAGACACACTGATAATAGCATATGCTTTAGAAATTCTCACAATTAATTTGTCTTGTTGAAGTTGCAACACTGACCGATTTCGAGGGCACTTGTGTGCATTGCCTTTATAACAAATATCGTGGGATGGATGAAGAACCTTAGGAAGAATGGTTTAGTCATCGATTAGTTTCCCTTTTTATTAAATACAGCCACCATCTCTGCATTAGTTAGACTAGAAGCCTACTGTAAAGTCAAGCGAAAAAGACCACATACATTTAAATGTATGCAATGTTAATTCCATTGTTTAAATTGCAATTAAACAAATTCCAGATTTAATTATTTTTATTATTATTTATCTTTTAACACTTTTATTATATTTTTATTTAATTCTTTTTTTTTATTCTTACAATTTAAATGTTTGAAAATTATATTACAGTGTAACCGTTAAGGGCATTTATGCTACGCTGTATTGTATGACTATTGTATTGTATTGTACTTAAATAGTTAATAAGGCTATAAATCAATTATTTAACAATTAATTATATTTTATGCAATTTATCATATTCAAGGATAAATTAAATAGATTTTCAAACCAAAAAATAATAAAAAAAGACTATTGAATAATTGTTTTCAAAAAAAAAAAAAAAAAAATAAATTTAAACAGAGAAACAATTTCAAAAAATATAACATCAATGTCAATAATCAATTAAGAGCTATGCGGTAAATATATGATAAAAAACCAAAATAAAAAGCAACAAGAAAACCACTTTGGATGTGGAGAAAAAAAAATAACAAATGAAATAATAAATAAATCATTAACAACAAAAAGAATTGATTTTTAACAAAAATATCAAGAGAGCAGTATTAACAGATACGGGGAAAAACACAGACAAATTAAATAACCAACAGGCATAAAGGGAGGAAAAAATACGAGATTTTTTTTTAAAAAATTTAAATGAATAATTAGCTGATGAAGTGAGCAACAATTAAACAACACAAAAAGATAACAAACCGAACCAAAGAAAAACAAAAAATGGAAACCATTAACCAAATATGGCAGAGGAATATTATTTAAACGGTTTGCCTATTGCCAGTATTTAAGCAATTTACGATTTTGTTTCAAACAAAATAGATTACAAATCAAATGATAAAAAACACAAATAAATTCATTCTAACACACACACCGAACTGTTAACAAACACTTAACAGCCTGTTGGCTAGCCAACCCTCTATGTTCCGCAAGCTACCAAAATTAATCTTAAAAACGTAATCAAATTTCATTCCATTCCGTGGGCCTATTTAATGAGCCTTTGCTCTCAATATCTTGTGTGTGTATCTGTGTATACATATTTCTTAAATCGCTTATTAATTACTGCCTTAAATGGTACTCATTTAGGAATTTATATTACCGTTAGCAAGATTTTCTTTTGTTTTAAAAGCTTAAAATTAGTTTTTCTGTTACTATCCACTTTTCTCCTAGTTTTTCTTTCTTTTTTTAATATTTTCTGTTTTCTTTATTTATCCTAAGTTTCTTCTTTCACTCTCTTTATTAATTTACTTTTTTTTCACTGTGTTCCCTTTTGAAAAAACCTTCACTTCAGTTGTTTCAAACCTAAGGCCCCGAAGGCTAAAATTTTTTTTCTAAAAACCCCAAAGAACTAAGCAAAGAAAGTTGAAAGGAACATTCAAATGCAAGCGCATATTAAGAAAAAAAAACTGGAAACTTTCTAAAAAATAAAACCAGTAGTGAGATATTAATTCATCACACTCGCCTTGAAACAACGATTATTGTTTAATATTGTTACGAAAATGAAGAATCTAGATACGGGTGTTTTGCTTTTATATCGCTTAAGGTTAATATTATAAACAAAAATACAAAAACAAACACCAGCATCAAAAAATGGTAAACAAGTGAACAAAAATACAACAACAAACACTACAAGAATAAATGTAAACAAAATACACAAACAACAATAATGAAACAACGATGTTTACATTTATGGAGATTTCGAGAAGACGACGCCACGAACATTCGCCTTCAAGAACATTCATCAGACTGTTTACTCTGCCATATAAAAGGCAAGGCAAAGCAGGCAAGTGAGTTAGTGTGAAGACGCGGTGTGTTTGAAGAGAGTAATCGTGGTTTGAAGATCTCCGTTACAAAGATCTGTCGAACAGTTGTCTAGTAATTTTTATTGCTTATGTAAAGGGTGTAAACAGAGAAATAATAAACAAAGCAATTGTTGTTATTTACATACGGTTGTGAACAGTGACACACAGAATTGTGCGCATAATAAAGAATTTTAATTAAAACTAAACACAAATTTATTTTTATTTTATTTACAATCTACGAGCTCATATTTTAAACGTTTTTAAAAGGTAAAAAATGTTTTTGGCTAGAGGCTATCATGCAAAATTGTATCCCAAACAGATTCGATTTCATTTCCTTTCACTACCAGAGTGGACAGATACTGAAAACAGATCAAGTTTCTTAGGTTAGGTTAGGTTAGGTTAGAGGACGTTTACTTGTCAACTGTGACAAGTACAGTACCCGGAAGTCGAATTGACACATTGTACAACGTCCTAGCTTCTCACACCACTCGTGTTGTGTGTGTTAATTTTATACATGAGTGGCGGGACCTACAGTTTAAAGTCGACTCCGAACGACATATCAACGTTCTTAGTCCAGTGGATTTATTGCACATACGCCCACGTCAACTTGTTGCAACATGCATAGCTCTCAACATACAGATAGCACGGGACTGAGTCTTTATAAAGAAGAACCAGAAATCAAACTTCTGCCGGACCTTAGTACGATTTTTCAAGTGGGATTTTCATCAAACGCTTTATATCTTTAAATTTAAATAAAACGAAGTATATGTGAGATATGCCGATTATTTGTGATGTAGAACATCGTTTAAATGCCACAGCTTCTCTGCGCAGAGCACATCCGAAATCTCCAATATTCTATGATTCTGGCGCATATATCAGGTTGAATATGATCGATGGCATGGGTTATATTGGCTTTGAAAACTGCGGTGAATTGTGCCGTAGCTTGTCTGTAGCTTAAAAAAGACTCAAGAAAAGTCTAACTGAGTCAAATCGCACTATTTTGGTGGTTAGTTCTCATCACCTCCAAATGAGATGGCAATGCCCTCAAATCGTTCATGCCGGATATCGTGCCATGCGCTATGTAGCATGCAACATTGCCTTATTACAACCATATGTCCAGATTATCCTATTAAGACCAAAAAAGTTAATAGTTATCGTTCTATTGTACTCGCCGTTGACAGTGATGGTCTCGCCAACATCGTTCTCAAAGAAATATGGACTGATAACGCCGTCAGTCAAAAATTCAAAACTATTTAGTGAGTTATTTCGGGATGCTCGTTAAGTTTAGTTGGTCATACAATCATTCATACAGAAATGGGCTCAACACTGAAGATGATTTTAGTGTCACTTGCCAACTGGTTCAGAGCTCATTTAGCAAATACGTGTTTTCGATGTTCAGTTACCTTCAGTTCCTGGGTGAGTTGTACTTTATACGGATGCAAGCCCAAATTACGACACAAAATCCTTTAAATTGTGGTCTGCAAAAAGTCGAGTTTTTTGAACTACACGAAATCGATTGCCTAGGATTCTACTGCACACATGTTGTTGAATTCCATCATGGTGATTTGACAAAGCAGTCTAAATGAACAAAATGGTCGTTATCAATTGCCAAAGTTCAGAAGTCTCTGGTAGAAAACCGGGTATATGATCTGGACTAGTGATAGTAGTAAACTTGCCATATTGGAATTTAAATATCTTCACTGAGAGCCAAGAAATCAGGAAGAATTGCAAAGATTATGTGGAGCTAACAAAGAAGGAAGAAAACTAAAAATATATTAAGACTGAATAAAGCCGGCTTGAGTACACTAATGAGCATACTTACGGGACTCGCAGTTCTACACTTACATCTGAACTGTATAGGCGCTAAAGATAATTATGAGTGCAGGGCATTAAAAAATTAAACATTTTCTGCGTCACTATCCATCTTTCGTAAGTTCACCATTCCAATATTTTAGAATCCAGACAAAATCCACCTAAGAGTCATAGGAGAAGCTAAGGAAGCATATGAGGATCTTTGGAAGTTGATACAAGATACAAACGTACGAAGAAAAGTATGCTTGGTAGCCCTTAGAGAACGCACAATAAGTCGAGTTGTAAGCTTAAGTGTATGTCGATAGGTATGAGATCCTTTAAATCCTTTGGTTGGTCTCCTCCAATTCAAGCTGCCTACCTACCGCCTACCGACAATATTAATTTTCTAGTTAAGCCGGGCTTCAAACAATTTTGTTGGCAAAATAAAAAAATCTTTTTTTCCCAAACTTTTAATGGAACTAGACTAATAGGTAACACCCTACTTCTGACGCAAAACCAAAGATCAATGTTTAGGAGCTAATTTCCTTTACGACCTAAAGTACATCCAGTAAATATTTTTAAGTTTGCCCAACTCTGTCGAAACTTAAATTTACACTAAGAAATCTAAAAGAAGCATTCAAAATCGCATTTATTTGTACAAGTATATTGAAATGTTTAATTAAAAGAAGAAGAACAAAAACAATAAAACTGAAAACTAAAATCTTTGTTTTAATTTTCTTGATTTTTGTTTTTATTTTTTAATAATTTTTTTCTTTATTTCTTCTTACATTACAGGGAACTTGTAATTAAACACAGTAATTTTTTGATTAAACGGATGCGAATAACAACAAAAACTATCTACAACAACAACAACATTAATAACTACTACAGCAGAAAAACAATCTGAACTAAAACAGAAGCATCAGCAGCATCAAATTGTGGCAATAAAAACTGAAGCAATAGTACAAGAAGAAAAAGACGACGAAAAAAACGATTGAAATTTCAAATAAAAAGGTGAGTTTTGTTAAGAGAGTTAGTTGTTAAGCCTCAAACCAAAATGCCTTTTAAGTCGTTATAATTTTTTGGGAATTTTCACATTTAAAGTCTTGTGATATTAGATTTTGAGATTTTTGTTTAGAAATCGAAAAATAAAACAAAAGAAACTTAGAAAAAAATTTGTTTTGAAAACAAAAAGTGAATGTACGAGGGTGTAGCTAGCGCCAATAAGCCTGTAAATCATAATCTACAAGAAGCGAAAAAAAAAGATTCAAATTTAATTTCATTTAAGCAAGAAATCAAAAGTAAAAAAAGTTAAAAAAAAGTCTAAACAACTCTAAATAACAACGAAATGCCTTCAAACCTTATTAATGAATGCAAAGTCAGCAAAAAAAAAATTAAAAAAAAAATATTTGTAAAGCAAAAACAGAATAAAATGATCTGGTTTTAGAGTTCATATAAAAAGTACTTTTTTTTTGATAGTCATTATTTAATGAAAGTAAAAATGTTTTTTCTTGGATTTCTATTTCTTTTGGGTGTAATTTGGTAGCTGAAATGGAGCCTTTCCCTTTAATATTTGACATTTGAAATGTAGGTCAAGTAATTTCAAAAGAAATTAAAACTGAATTAAATGCATTTCATTTCAATTATTTTTTTACAATCCAGAAAGTTTTCTCTTTTATAGAAAATATTAAAAAAAAAACAAAATTGTTAAAATATGATATTTTTGAAATTCCTTTAAAAAAGAACTTTCTATTATAAATTGTGATTAAAGTCAAATAGGCGGCTTTGGATATGGAAAAGATAGTGCAGCAAATCAGTCCAAAGCTGTGTATACAAGGGAGCCAGGAAAAGTCTGTTCAATCTCCAAACCTCAGGTCGAATGACATTTAAAGTCTCTCGCAATTTCTCTAATCTATAGCTAAAAACCTCACCAAAAAAATTTGTTCATTCTTTCGGAGTAGTACATCCTAGAATGATAGGGATACCAGCTGTCAAAGTCTAGAAATAGCATCCTCTGTGTAAATGGATGAAGTTGTTGTATTGTGTGAAGTCGCCGTGGTCTAGTAGGTAGTGTGTTGGCTTATTAGACGTGAGGCCTCGATTCAAACCCCAGGTCAGATATTTCCAACAAAACAAAATATGAACAAATATTTCTTCGGCGACTTTCCCTCAGCAGATTTCTGGCAAAAACTCTGATAGTAAATAAAAAAATTGCCATGAAAAGTTTCTCAAAAATCTATCTTTCGGAGTCGACTTTAAACTGTAGGTCCCACCACTCATGTACAAAAATTAACGCACACAACATAAGCGGTGTAAGAAACTAGGTCGTAATACTGACTAAAGGATTGTAATGACCAATTATGTATGTATGTTGTATTGTGTGTTTGGTGCGGATCTTTGTTAATTAAGTCCCCTCCACACTTTCCCAAGCGGTGTTCCTGCTTGACTCTCCTATAATGTTTAGAGTTAGTATTATTCTATCAGTGTGTCCAAAGGATTTCGTGAATGTATAATATGACAGCGGATGTGAGCCTCTTAATATTTAAAGGCCAGTTTTAAAATGCACAAACGATGGTCGTTTAGCTTAAATACTTGTACGAAATGTATTTTATAGGTACCTAAGCCAGGATCCTTGCGTAAAATTTTACACGTAGTCGAAGAATAAAAGTCAATATTGTGCTATAGCTCAATATTCTCTTTAGTACACATGTTTCTTTGTCTAGTTTTGAATCAGGAATGTATGTACATCGTATAGTTGAAAGAAAACACCCGATGCTTATTTTCTATCTAAGATTAGATAAGGTTCAATTGGCATCCGTCTCAAAGGATACATCTTATTTAAATCCTCTAAGATTCCGTTGTAACGGCGATATTAACAATTTCGTCATACAATTATACCTCCCGGTTGGCATCTTTGTGACTTTTATTCAATTCGCCTGGTTCCCCACAAATTCTGCTTCTTAGGTTTCAAAGCGCTGAGCAACGACAGAGTGTCTTCTCCTCTTTCTCCTCTTACTCCGGTCAGTGTTCCTTTATAATTGCTATTATGTTCCAAAGGCCAAATCTGGTTAACTTTATCGTCAATTTTATTCTTCATATCGGGCCAGATATGTCTGATCTCACTGAAATTGGATATATTATTCCATCTTTCTTTTGCAAATTAATGAAGTTTGTTGCAGACCATTTGTTTCCTGCTCTGGCAATCTAAGATATGATTTCAATTGAATATTCCATCTTCGTTATCGAATCATAATCGAAAGTGGGTTCAGGAGAATAATTATGGAACTCGTGATCGAAATAAATTGGTATCTAAGCTAATTTCGATTCTACCAATTTTTCTAATGATAGGACTCAATAAAAAAAATCGCAACATCCAGAAAATCTCGCATGAGATCGACTACGGGAATTAGCTCTCAGGTACCGTGAAATCGATAGGCAAATTCATATCAACTCTAACTAAGATTTTGCTATGGGGCATTTCTTTTTACTATAATGCCTCAGTTTATAAATAAAATAATGAATAAATTTGTTAAATATAAAGCAACCAGATAGAGAATACCAATTGACCTCTTTGAACCTGATTGTTTAAATTTTTCATTGAAATTTAAAAGCATTTCAATTGATGCTTAAAATAAAAGAAAATGCATTTTATTTGTAATTAATTTATTAACGAAAAACACAAAAAACACAACACATAAATTATAAAATTGTACAAAAAGAATCGAATTTAAATGGGCAAAAAGGCAGAAAAAAAGGGCAGGCAAAATCAATATTTACAATTGAATTAAATCAAAATTAATTAGTTATATGGAGTTGTTTCTGTGTATATTATTATTAAAAATTTTTATTTTTTTAATATTTCTTTGTTTCATTAAACATTAACGAAAAATATGAATTTCACTAAGAGAAAAAAATCATGGTCAAAATAGTAAAATATGGTTTGTGACTTTGCTTAAGATTTTCGGAAATTTTTGAAAATGTTATGGAAGTAAACAATAGGGTAGGGTATCCATCTCTGCCTATACTATTTTCATTGTTTATTGATTTGTAGTTAAAATTTATAGCATAATCAAGATGCTACTGTAACTAATAATAATATTTTTTTTAAAGAAACCAAAAAAAAAAATGGCTTTAAACTCTCCTACCATTATTAACGAAATTAGATTGCAATGGCGGCATACAATATTCGTTTATAATGTCTGTACATACGTACGTAATGTACGTGAACATACATAAATTAGTTTCATAAATAAAACCATTCAATGATAAACACTTTTTTGCATTAAAAAAATAAAAAAAGTATGTATTTAAATAGACTACAAATTAAAATTTAAATAAAAATAATAAAAATAAAATTGAAAAAATAAAAAAATAAAATATTGTTTGTTAATTCATTGAATTAATGACAGAATTATTTTTCGCTTTAATTTTTATTTTTGCTCATAAAATACAAGCATATTATTGTATGTAAATTATATTGTATTAATAGAGTCAAGTTTTTTTTTTTAATTTTTTATTTTTTGCTTTCTGCATAAACAATTTGTTTATTATTATAATGATTTTTATTAAAAGTTTTTGTCATTTCTCTCATAAATATTATTATAATTTCACTCTAAAGCATGACGGAAAGAGACAGAGCAATGGCGAAACGTAGAGTGTACACGACAGTATAAAAGAGTTACGAACAATTAAATAAATTTGCAACAATCATAACCGTTTGCAATTTTTATGTACATTTGTATTTGTATTTAAAAGATAATTAAACATTTTGCAACATTGATTCCTTTATTATTATCATCATCATCATCAACTCACTCCCTTTCGGCTATTAAGCGGACGGATTGTGTGTACCACAGAGTGTACGTACATATGTGGTTGCCAAGAGGGATGAAATCTTACAATTAATGAATTTCATGAATGACGCAATAAAGCTTAACACGTTCAGTGTATGAAAGTAGAAAAATGTATCACGCATTTGCCGCCATTGCAAAAATCTTAAAGTAATACATGGAAATGGATCTAAGGAGAATAAATCCACGTTGTTGGTTTCATCAAGGAAGGAATTTCCTTTCGCTGTCACAAAGGATTACTCAATTCTTCTTATTTGTTTCTTACTTAATCAGTGATTAAAACACTTTAGTCAGGTTTACAACCTAGTTTCTCGCTTCACCTATGTTGTGCGCGTTACATTTATATTCAACGAAGAAGGAATTCCCTTTAGCTGTCCGAAAGCATTTCTCAATTCTTTTTATTTGTTTGCCTTGTTTCTTACTTACTTATTGGGTCATTATAAATATTTAGCCAGGTTTACAACCTAGCTTCTCACTCCACCCATGTTGTGAGTGTTACTGTTATCTATGAGTGGCGGGACGAAAAGACAAATTTAAAAAAGTTTTCATAGCAATTTTATTTACTCTCAGAATACTGCTGAGAGGTCGTCGCCGATAGAGATCATCTTTTTCATATTTCGTTTCGTTTGAGATTTTAAGCTGGTGTTTGAGACACGAACACTTGTCCATAAGCCAACACATTCATCGTGTGTAATAGGACATGATAGGGAATTCTAGACAGGTTTTGGATAAAATTCTCGAGGACGAAATTGAATTTAAACTCGATGACTTTGATTGGACATACTTTTAAGCCTTGACAGATTCTCTTACTTGATTTATTACGTGGTTAGTGTAACATGAACAATCACGATCAAGATCTATTTCGAAAATCACAATAGAAGAGAATTCAATGAAATCTCCGAAATCTTAAAGTTATCGAAGAAATATCCGATTCACTCACCATTCAACTATGAAGATATAGATCAGTATCTGCTTAGAAAGTAACAACAGAAAAGAATTCAGTGAAGCAACTTAAACTTTGAAGTTATCGAAGGAATATCTGATCCACTCATTACTCAATCATGGAAATGTAGATCAGAATCTGCTTCGAAAGTAACGATAGAAGAGAATTCAATGAAACCAGTAAAATATTTCAAAGTTTATTCGATTTACTCACCATGGAGATGTAGATCTGATTGAAATGGCGCTAAAGCCTAAGGGCAATAGTCTGAGAAAGCTAAGAACCATTGTAAAAGTTTTAACGGTCCATGGCGCCTTTAGGCACGGTATCAACAGATGGAACACAGGGATATATCAGATTTCTGTAGGGTATGTGAAGCGGCAGAAGAAACACTAGAGCACATTTAATTTCTTGTCTGCAAGTATGTGGGCAGAAAAACCTTTCCAGACAGTCTACTGCGAAAAATGATGCTTTAGAGTAGAGTAGGACTGAGACAGTATAGGACAATTCAAAGTGATAAAAAATAATCTAGAGGAAGCAATGGTACAGAGTAGAAACTTAATTGTGTAGCTTAATAGAGTAGCCAGAGATAAAGTAGTAGAAAATAAACAAGGATTGAATATAGAAGTCACCGTAGTCTAGTAGGTAGTGTGTTGGCTTATTAGAAGTGAGGCCTCGGTTCAAACCGAGAGAAGCTAGATAGTAATCCTGACTAAAGGGTTGTAATGACCAATTATGTTATGTACGTATTCTTCTCTGCAATTGTGCGGGCAGATAAAATTTTTTCAGACGCTCTACTAAAAGAAAGTAATGCTATAGAGTAGAGTAGTACTGTGACAGTATAGGACAATTCAAAGTGATAGAAAATAATATAGAAGAGGCATTGGTAGAGCGTAGAGACCTAATGGTGTAGCTTAATAGAGTAGCCAGAGATAAAGTAGAATAGATAACACATAACGGTGGTATGAGAACCTAGGTCGAAATCCTGGCTGAAGGGTTGTAATGACACATTATGTTTGGTATGAATAAAGAAGTATTGAATACTGTAATACTAGAGGAGGGTGATGAGTAAGCTAAAGCAGAGTAAAGCTTTATAAAGTAGTGTACAAGAGGGGCAATTAAATTTATTTATGAATTCAAATTTATCAAACAAAATTGTAAAACACTCACTTAATTGTTTGTATCTCTTAATGCGTATTTATTTAACGAACTGTTACGTACCATCATGGGTTAATTTGAAAATTTATTAATATTTGGTTTACATATGTTGGCAAAAGTATTAACTTTTGTTAACTTTATTATCCGGTGACAAATTTATTTATACCGTTTTTATATTAAATGTTAATGGTTTATTATTAAAAAAAAAAGAATTAAAATAAAAATAAAAAATAAAATCAAATAAAAAAGTATATTAAACAATACTTTGTAAAATTACCATACAATACAATACATATGCATGTGAAACATGAAAGAGTAAAACAGAATCATATCGAAAGTAATAAATGGTTGCGACAATCATATAAAAACAAAAAAACATAATTCTACTAATTTAAATGGTGTAAAGCGCCGTAATGGGTTTTTAAGTATTTTATAATAAAGATAAGATTTTAAGTACTTAAGGATATTATAGTTGGTTAAATGGTTTATTAAATAAACAACCATAAACATCAGCTTTTATTTTGTAAGGTTTTTATGGCAATAAGCAATAAAGCCCACTTGCCATATACTATTCATATGTGTAGGCAAACTCATCCATTAATAGTTATTATTTTTGTTTTTTTAATTTTATTTTATTAGTTTAACAATTCGTTTCCTAATGAGTGTGACTATGAAACTTTATATATTTCCTTATTTCTCTCGAACGGTAGCAGTAGCATATAAAATATTGTAAAATTTTAATATGATGCGGAGGCATCAATATGAAATGGACATTTATAAATGGCTTCCATTTGTTGAAAGTGAGACAGTGAGTCAGACACAAAGATGAGATGTCAACATAAGTCTGTAATTATTTTGAAAAATTATGATATTTTCCTTCAGCTTAATGTGTGATTGTATTCAGAAGTTGTGTCTGCATTGGTCGGCTTTTTGGGAACTTATCTGTCATCGTTTTATTATCATACATAATTGGTCATTAAAACCCTTCAGTATGAATTACAACCTAATCTTCTCACACCATTTATGTTGTGTTTGTTAATTTTACGCATAAGTGGCGTGTCCCACAGTTTAAATTCGACTCCGAACGACAGATTTTTTGAGAAACTTTTCATGGCAATTTTATTTGCTCTCAGAATTTTTGCCAGAGGTCTGCTGAGAGGAAGTCGCGGAGAAATTAGAGATGTCTGATCTGTTGTTTTAACCGTGTTGTTTAAAAGGCCTCGAAAGAGATTAAAGAATTGAAACGAAAAAATAGTTGGGCTTATTCGAGGAACTAAAGGCTCAACTACATACTCAAGCATACTAAGTTCGAAAATAGTTCGGTTCTTCATCGAATTTTAAATATTGTTTGACTCTATACATTACATTAGTAACATTAACACGCGAATATTCTGAAAATGTCAGGCAATTCCTTTTATTGCGAATGACTCAATTAGGAAGTTTCAAGTTATTCATAACGACAATTAGCAACAAAATAACTTCAACAAAACAGATCCGAAGATACCTTATTATTGTAGTGAGTATAGTTATGAGGAACTTTACTCCATAGTTTCTAGTCTCCGGGAGTTAGGGGTCAAATGGTTTTCATGGTAAAATTTTTCTTCTTACTTAATGGCAATAAGAGGAAAATAAATGTTCATGTATGTTACAATAGTTTAGTGTAGATTTTGAACTGGCGGCGTCATCTGTCGATATTTTTTTATGAACGATATTAACTGCGAGCACTATAGGTCGATGGTTAGCAACCACTTTTGGATGATCTAGATACCAACAATATATACATAGCTCATGTCACATTGCATTTTCTGCAAAAGCGATTTGAGTGCATGGTCTCACGTGGAGGTAAAGCAAACTGGCCACCCAGAACGAACGATTTGATCTCAATAAACTTTTTCTTCTTGGGTTTTCTTAAGTCGCAGGTATGTACATATATGCGAATAAGCCACAGACTACAGTGTAGCCAAATTTATTTTCATTTAGGCGTCGACTTATGCAAAATTGGATGAGCAGTTTACTGCGAGTAAATAAAATAAAAAGTTTCTCGAGGTCGACTTTAAACTATAGGTCTCGTCTAATGGATAAAATTAAGGTACACAGCATCGATGGTGTGAGCAGCTAGGTCGTAATCCTATCTGAAGGGTTTTAATTAAGTATGTATATCCATATATAATCACATCAATTGGTCTTTAAAAGGGCTACACTTTTTCGATGATATCTCACATATACATACATACATACATAATTGGTCATTACAACCCTTCAGTCAGGATTACGACCTAGTTTTTCACACCACTCATGTGGTGTATGTTAATTTTATACATGAGCGGCGGGACCTTACAGTTTAAAATCGATTTCGAACGACATAATTTTGAGAAACTTTTCATGGCAATTTTATTTACTCTCAGAGTTTTTGCCAGAAATCTGCTGAGAGGAAGTCGCCGAAGAAATATTTTTTCATATTTTCGTTTTTATGTCTGACCTGTGGTTTGAACCCGTGCCTTACGTCTAATAAGCCAACACACTACCTACTACGCTGCGACGACTTCATATCTATCTATCTCACATATACCTTAGTTTTATTTGAATTTAGATAGGAAACCTTTAATGAAAGATCCTGTACAATACGCTGCAGTCTAGTGGATAATCTGTTGTGACAATGAAATTGCAATACTGACTGTTTTGTTTCTTAAGTCCTTCAGTTTTGGTTTTATGTCACGATCGTTTTCCCATTCTCATTGTAGTCTAATTTTTTTCAGTAAGCCCCCTACGTAAAAACTTTTCAAATCTCTAATTCGAGGATTGTTTTCAACCCCACGAGTCCTTAGTGCGCGATTTGAACTTTATTTTAAGTGCAGTCCTTAGGTAGATTCAAAAATGATAATTTACGATGACTTTATAGATAATCAAATGAATATTCTATTGGCTTCATTGACTAATTGTTTACTATCATGTAAGAGATTCTTAAAGTTCCTTTAAGCTTTCCATCATACCGGATACAAAATTATGAACACATTAAAGAAAAATAACCGAATTCACAAATAATGACTCGTAAAACAGAATGAAGTCATAATTGTCTGGAGACAATATTTATGCTGCTGCTTTTATTTTTACAACAACGACAATAAATCAATGATTGTGGTATTGTGTGTGAGGCAATTAGAGAAAATCAATAGAGAATTGAAAACATAAACAAACATACAGACACAGACAGACAAGCTCATAAACACAGATACAAATACGAGTGTCTGGCTAAAAGCAATTAAAATACGAAATTGTTAAAAATGACTGAGTGACAGCATAACTGACCAACTGGCTGACTGATTGTCTCAATTGTAAGTCAAGGTAATCATAATGCCGTTTATGTTTCAATGATTAAATCTCTGTGCGTTGTGCTACAATTTTATTTCAATTTTTTTGTTTTTGTTTTATAAGACGTAATATTGTTCCAAAACTCATGGATGATGATGATGTGGGGGCATAATAAAAATCGAATTGAAGCCAAATTGAATGACGGCCATCAAAACGTCAAGTTCAATAAAACAATTTAACTGCGTTACACATACGATTTGATTATGTTTGGAGAGCAAATAATTTAACACTCATACGATGTAATTGCCATAAATTTCGGTGGCGATTAAATATTGTAACACACTTTAACCACCACAGCAGCTATTAAACGCTTAAGACTTTAAAAACGAAAACAAAAATTTACAAAAAGTTGAAAAACGTTGAAAAAGTAAAAGTAAGTCTTTAACTTGAATCTTTAAGTACTTTTTACTTAAAAGATTTAAAAATTAAAAAAATAAAAATTTTATTTTTATTAAATCGAGATGCTGTTTTACTTTTCAAAATGATTTTAAATGCGAATTTTATTTAAATTACAGCTTAAAAACAAACAGAAACAACAAAAACAACAACTAAAATATTGAAATAAACGGCCATAAAACTTTTTTAAAGGTCAACTTCCTTTCACTCGCCAATCGTCTAAAACGGCATTAAAAACAAAACCAATCATGCATGAATCCATGCAATCAAGCTTTTGCCATAATCGAGCAACAAATAACACAGTTTCGCTTGCTGCAGCTGCAGCAGCCGCAGTAGCACGTTTAGTTGTTGTTGTATTATCGACAACAGCATACATATGTATGTATTTATGACTTCTCTCGCTGTTTCATTTCATTTTTAAGATCAAGAATCACAAACTCCACCATTCGCTGCAATTGCCCCGCTCGCCACACTTCCTGTCTCTGTGTGATACAACGAAAATCTCTGTTATTCTACTGCTTTTCTGAGGTTTAAAGAGAAGAGCATGAACGAAAAGAATGATCAATAATTGCATGATTAAAGTCATGCTACTGCAACAGTGGCTAGTAGAGGGTGGCAAAAGCTTACAATCGAAATCAAAATCTATTACAAAAATCACTACAGTAGACCTTTAGATTAAATATTGGAGAACACGAAAAAGAAGTCGCCTTAGTCTAATAGATAGTGTATGGGCTTATTAGACGTGAGGCCCAGGTCAGACATCTCCAACAAATAAACGAAATCAGAAACAATATTTCTTCTGTGACTTCCTCTCAGCAGATTTCTGGCAAAAACTCTGAGAGTAAATAAAAATTGCAATTAAAAGCTTCTTAAAAATCTGTCGTTCGGAATCGACTTTAAACTGTAGGTCATAGATGATAGGATAAAATTGCCACACACAACATAAATGGTGTGAGAAGCTAGGTTGTAATCCTGACTGAAGGGTTGTAAAGTTCAATTATGTATGTATATATGTATATACATATGTATGTTACATGTATGAACACGAAAGGATAAATAATGGAGAAATATAATGATGATATCCTCAAAAACTGTAGCGAGTATACGACAGGGATTAGGTTACTAACCACCAATACTTAATCCACAGGAACCTTGTCATCTGTAAGCATCAATATCAATAGAAAGTTCTCGTCTTCTCAAATGTAGTGATCTTAGAGCAAATGTCCAGAAGAACTGCATCAACTATCTCTCCCTCAACCAAAATTTTTTCGAAGTACTACTTAGTAGTAGTATATTAGGTAGTGTGTTGACTTACTAGATGTGAGACCACGGTTCAAACCCCAGGATAGACATCAAAACGAAATACAAAAAAATATTTCTTTGGCGACTTCATATCAACAGATTTCTGGCAAAAAATCGGAGAGTAAAATCAAATTGCAATGAAAAGTTTCTCAAAAAATCTGCGGTTCGGATTCGACTTTAAACTGTAGATCACGACACGCATGTACAAAATTGACACACACAACGTGGGTGTTGGGAGAAGCTAGGTCGTATTCCTGACCTATGGGTTCTAATGAACAAATACTCGTATGTATGTACATATGTATGTATGTACTTAAATGCACTTCATGAAATGTAGTCCTGGTACAAGAAACAAAAAAACTGACTGATTCTTCAAAATCTAACAGAAATTTGGCCTTCTTATGAAGCACATGGCACTGCTTTAATTATAGGATATAACATGATGGGACTGTTAGTGTCCAGAAAAAATAAAGAAATCCAGTCTGGAAAATTTCCTCGAATTTGAAGACAGGACTTGAAAAGTGTTCTGAAAGTAACTTTGATTTTCTAAAATATCTGTTCAAGGTAACCAAGCGAGCGTCGCAGATACTCCGATTTACACACTCATACTGTTGGATAGTTGTACCGAAGATTCTAAAAGAATTTCTTCCTCTGAGTCAGACTTACTTCTGATAACCTGAGCACTTATACCAGTGGCCTGAAATAACAGCAAAATCCTGTAATGCCCATAAGGCTTACCTAACCCCGCTTTCCAAAATTTGGCAGCTTCATTGTTCTCTTATTACTCTGTCAATAACATCAAGCCATGGAAATGGTGTACTGTTAAAATGGTCTAGCGTATCTTGAGAATTTTAAAGATAGACAATCTCTTCTTGCAATGGCCACATCTCGATTGTGCCAGTATGATTAGGTAGTTGCTATCGCTGTACAAAATCGCCAAAGAGGGTTTTCATTGAAGACTCTATTGCATCTGCAACCGTGTACGGCCTTCCTGAACAAAGCGACTACCAGCTTAATGAAAGCTGTACCACAAGGCATGTGTTTGGATGTTATATTCGTTTTAGTAGAGAGGAATTTTGAGCATTATGTTCTATTGATGTCGCCATTGTCTAGTGGATAGTGTGTTGACTTATTAGACGTGAGGCCACGGTTCAAACACCAGGTCAGACATCTCCAAAAAAAATGGAATCAGAAAAAATATTTCATCGCTGACTGCCGCTCAACAGATTTCTGGCAAAAACCCTGAGAGTAAAATCAAATTGCCATGAAAAGTTTCTCAAAAAATCTGTCGTTCAGAATCGACTTTAAACTATTGGGCCCGCCACTTGTCGATAAAATTAACACACAATATTGGTGGTGTTAGAAGCAAGGTTTTTAATCTTGACTGAAGGGTTATAATGGCCAATTGTGGTAGAGGTAATGCTGTCTGACCTTCTTATTATATTCGTTGCTGATGTTACCTTCTCTGTTGATGTGTCAGGTGTCTGCTTTGGAGGAGTTTTGATTTTGTCGTTGTCATTAGTTTTCATCTTCATCCAGTTTCGAGCCTTGATTGTTCGTGTTTCTAATCAAAAGTTTTAATCACTATTTGCACATGAGGCGAGAACATTATGTCATTCAAATAAGAAGCATTATGTTGATCCGTTTTTGTACGGGTAGATCAGATTCGTAAGCCTTTAGAACCAGCGTATGAAGGTCCTTTTGAAGTCCTGGAACGCTACGATAAATATTTTGTGATAATAAGAGGAAAAAGGAACTCACAAAATATCAATTGACCGAATTAAACCAGCAAGAATCTACACTAGTGACTCTAAAAAGTGTTTGATTAAGGCATATTTTAATTAAAGTGGCACCACACACATATAAGGCCTACAATTGAAAAATAAAATACAAAATATTTTTGATTTTTTTTTTTTTAATTTTTCGAACCAAATGTAATACATTCGCATACTTTTTAATGCCTCGCATTACTGGCTCTCAACTAAGATATGCATTTCAATTAAAAGTTAGTTATTGTGGGTTATTAAAACAAGTCAACAACAATATTTAAAATTATTACGACAACAACAATCAAACTACCAACAATACATAACATTTAAAACCATAAAATCTTAACTTGTTACTGTTGCCTGACAAAACTATCACAGACAAATGCAATACTAAAGCTTTTTAATGTAGACGTATACGTATTTGCATCTGTAAATATGTATATATTAAATGTTGCATGTATCTGTCAATATAACAACATACATACAGTGAGCGACAAAAGAAAGTGTACAGTGAAAACATACGTTAATAAATAAGCGTTATTTTAAAATAGTTTCATTGCAGTTTTTAAAATTGAAAAAATAAAAAATTTTAATAAATATTTCGAAATATTGTTAAAATTTTTTCGGGCACTCTCCTTAAGTGGTAAAAGTTGAGTTTGGTGATTGTTAGAATTTTGTGCATAGTGCACAGTTTCTTTTGACGCTCACCGTACTTTATATTCGAAGGCAATAATCTTGGTTTTAAGATATATTTGAAGGAATTAAGAAACCTTCTGTAATGCTTCAAGTTCCGGATTTCTTTGTTCGCTATATCTTCGCATACAAAAAATCCTGAACAACTTTGTGTGCAACATTACTGACTATGAACGCAGCAGAAATTACAGTGTAAAAACAGTGTTTTGCCGATATTAAGACCCAGTCCAACATCAACCGCCACCCGATATATTTCTAGACATGTGGATAAAGTTGTGGGATGACAATACAGATCTTAACGACAGATTCGAAATCTTTAAGTCAAGCCTTCATGCCCCATGAGATGTACACTTTGAGGTATACGTAGTACCTGTTATATTACCGAGCCGAACCGAGAATTTTGACTAGCAGATGACCGAGCAACGAGTTGAGTTTGGTGATTGTTAGAATTTTGTCCATAGTGTACAGTTTCTTTTGACGCTTACTGTATATATTTTTTAATACAGTATCAGTATGAGTATTTAAATGTTGCAGCATGTTAAATTTGTATTTATTATTGCGGTACTATATGCTGATTTTAATGTTGATTTTCCGGTAACATTCTGTGTCTGTTAAATTGTTATTTAATTTTATTACTCTTCCCCTCTCATTGTAATATGCTAGTGCTCGATATTTTTCTTATTTTGTCACACGTTATTTATTTTATTTATTAAATAACTGACTAACAGCCTGACTAGCTGGCTCATTGACTGGCTGAATGGCTGGCTAACTTTACATAAATAAAAATACGAATAAAAATAAAATAAAGTTTTAAATGCACTCGTATTTATTTTTTTTTTTTTTTCTTTTTTTTTCCTACAACAAGTTTATGTTTGTTTGTATAGTTTCTCCCCTTTTTGGATACAATTTTGTCAACTGCCTGTTTGGCTATTTTAGGGTTTCTTAAGTTTTACTAAATGACTGCTGACTGTGCTCCACAGTGTAGGTGTAGGATTTTATTATTCTCTGGTACATATTTTTAATTTTTTTTTGTACCAAAACAAGTCTTGTAAGTTTTTTTCTTTGTTTTAATTTAAAATAATAAAAAAAATGTTTCTTTGTTGTTGTTTGGTTTTTTTTACCTTTTAATCCTAAAATATATTGTGGCGGATGTACGCAATAAGTGACCTTAGCCAATGTATCAGATTATAAGAATGACAGATTTTTTTATGTGTTTTTGTTTTTTTTTTTTTGTACATTTTTTATTACTTTTTGTTAATTTTTATCTCTTTTTGGCACTGCATTACAGAATTTGTATCCTACACACTGCAATACAAAGTGATTTTGTAGAAATTATAAAACACATAAGGAAACTAAAAAAGTTTCCAGCCTGACTAGTCAATGTAGTACAGCCAGCTGGTTGGCACCATGGTGATGAAAATTATGTTGTTATTGAATTGCATATGAACCGTATTAAAGCGATTTTAATATTTTAATTCGATTGCAATACACCGGATTTCAATGTTGGGTCTAAACATACATAATTCAACATTACAACCCTTCAGCCAGGATTACAACCTTGCTTATCGCGCCACCCATATTGTATGTGTTAATTTTGTACATGCGTGGCGGAACCTACAGTTAAAAGACAGATTTTTGATAAACTTTTCATGGCAATTTTATAATTTTACTCTCAGAGTTTTTGCCAGAAATCTGCTGAAAGTTAGTCGCCGAAGAAAATTCTTTTCATACTTTGACCCATAGCCTCACGTCTAATAAGCCAACATTTTACCTACTAGACAATGGCGACTTGGTTCTATACATTCTATAACTATACTGGCAAATATATATATATAACTTCCTGGCAAACTGCATTCAATTTTTGATACATTATCAGGCAAGTTCACATACAACAACTTTTCTGTTAACTACGTCCCGGATCCCATTCTTTCATTTAAAATGTTAAGTTGTGAGACAGCGCTTCAAATTTACTACGCGTTAATTCAATTCTTACTGAAATACCAAGGCTCTTCGAGTGACCAGCTCTTTTTATTTAATACCAACGAGTCATGTGGTTTAGTACGAGGTTGCTATCTCCCGATATCTTATGTATCAGACTTGCATTAGCAGTTGCAAAATCTCATCCAATTCTTAGAGACTGGCCGACAGTAAGAAAAAATAATCGCGCAAGCCCGACAGGGATCGGCACACTCTTTAGCATGGAGGACCTCTTGTAACTTTCTCACAAGAAATCAGGAAGGTATGTGCAATATTGCTAGACTCTGTTGGACATGTAAGAACAAGAAAAGCATCGACTCACTTCTGTCCTTAACGCGTTGACTGCCACGGCAATTTTCAGAAAACTGGCCAAAAAACTACAATTTGATTTTTTCACATTAGTGAGTACGAGATAACTCGTAGTTTGGCACCCTAGAAGGAAACGCAATCTACAAGTTATCTCGTAGTTGGCAGTCAACGTGTTAAAGCGCATGGCCGTGCATCGCACAATAAAGATTCTTACGGGTCACTGTTCTTTTGTTAGGCATGCCGAAAGACTCGGCATTTCGACAAATTACTTCTGCACGAGTTGTAGATCTGAGGTTAAGAAAGAGACTGTCTTTCATCGCATGTGTCAGTGCCCTGCTGTTGTCATAAAGACACGGAGGCTTCTGACATCTTTAGCCGATTCCGCTTCTTGTATTCGGGATGGTTTCCTTAAGATAACGATCTTTGGGTAGAATTTGGTTGTGGTATCACAATGGGCCTAAATGCTGATCTAAGTTGTACCTCTGCCACCTTACCTAACCTAAGCAAACCTTCTTACAAGCACTGTCTAAACTGTCTTTCACTTTCGTTGATTTTGTTATCCTGTGTGGGAGGCAAAGTTTAGGCGACTTCTTAGACGAATTATTTGAAGTTTTTGGAGTCTTACAATTTTGTAAATTTGAAAACCATAATAAAAATCTATTTGGCTTCCACGGAATTAGAAACTAGATTAGTTGGGTCTTTAACCGAACATTGAAGTCACTAAACTACGTCATTTCAATAAGATTTTGATCATGTTGTCAGCGCAGCTTGTACGATTATATAGTAATGTGGAGATACTCACGTCTTTATTTGTTAGAATACAATTACAAATTACATTATCCAGATTTTCTGGTGACACACACTAATAGACTAGCACATTACCCACTAGTTTATCAGAGCAAACAATGCTATTCTTACTTGTTGTTCAGTTTCTATGATGTGGTTCTTCATAAAAGAAATTTATTCTGTACATAGCCCATTAAAAAACTTTCAGATTTCAAAGTAGTCCAAAAAGCAAGATATGACTATATGTTCTTTTAAAAGCTTTTTCCATGCCTCTCATTCATGCTTGTAAGAAAATTATCATTTTCTTTACATCATTCAATAGTTACTGCAAAAATATTATTCTATGCGAAGTCTTTCGGTCTAAGAAGCTTCAGAACAAATTTTGTGTTACACCACCAAAGCATCAGAATAAATTTTAGGTTCTCTAAACGTGAATTTGCATCACAATTTTCATCCTTTCTTAGAAATTTTCTTCATTGTCCCATCAAATGTTTAAATTAAATTTTCTAAAAAATTTTAAATCTTTCGCCTCCTAGCCCACTGTACTCACGATACGGTACTCATTAAGGCACATTACATTTCATTAAATCTGATTAACTGCTAACAAATCTATTTCATTAGACATACAAATGCAAGCGAATATGAGAAATACAAAAAATGAAATAAATATAGCAGCCAACATTCATGTTTTTATCATTAAAAATGCAGACACACTACACTACAAACCATAGATTATTTTAAGAGAGCATAATTATAAAATAAAATAAATCTCGAATGGAAATCAAAAACAAAAGCAAATGCAATGGCAATATGGATGGAAAAACTAAACTAAACTAAACAAGAGATAAAGAAAAAGTCAAAGGCAGATAAATTTTTTAACATTTAAGCAGAGACAGAGGCAGAAACGTAGAGAGAGGAGAGGAAAAAAAGTAGCAGTCGACATATTAAATGTTGGAAAATAAAAGAAAAAAATTATAGCAAACCAACACACCCAGTTTTTTTTCTTTTTAATGAACAAAACTGCTAAAGCTGTAACAGCAGATTTGTGTAGAAATAGGAAAAAGATTTAAAGTTTCACACTTCAAAGAAAATCTAGCCACATAAACATGCTTTCGTACATCGTACATCGTCTTTAATGGCTGCTGGATTCAGTGTAAGATGGGATGGGAAAATATTAAAAATCATATGCCAGCCAAATGATATTTAACCCCGTGCACAAATGAAGCTGATTTTCATTAGTTACACTACGTCCACATTACACCACACCCACCCCTTCCTTTCTTTTGGTTTTTTTTTCTTTAACTTGCTGCTGCTGCTTTAGAATTTATTTCTTTTACTCCTAGTCCTCCTTTTTTTCTGTTTTTTTTTTGGTTATAAACTCATCATCTAGTATAGTAGTGAACATTGGTTGTTGTCTCTGCTTTTTTTTTTTCTTATTTTGCCTTGTATCCCCATAAATAAGTTTAATTGTTGCATTGCATCTTGTCTTTGGTTTTACAACAACAAAAACTACAGCACAAAAATTATTTTCATTGTAGTTTGTTGCAAGCAGTTTAAGCGTTTAAGAAATTATTCAGTTGTCATTTGTAAATTTAGCAGTTACAATTGCAACAACAACAACAATAACTACAACAATAACAATCATAGCCATGACTACTTCATATAACAACATATTGCAACTATTTTAAGTTCTGTTCTGTTCTGTTCTCTCCTGTACTGTTCTGTTCTGTTCTTGGTTGCAAATGTCAAGCTTTGAATTATTTCATGGCATATAAATTTCACGCTTTTGGTAAAAAGAGAATGAAACGATACAAAGTTTTTTCCTTTTTCGACGTTACTAAAATTACATACAGTTGAGTCCAGCTTTAATGAATGCATATACCTACATTATGGGGTAAAATATTGTTACGAAAATGAAAAATATAGATACTGGTGTTTTGCCTTTACATCGCTTAACATTAAAATTATATACGAAAGCTATAAAAACAAAACAATGCAGTAAATAAACCTGTTTACAAATTATCGTACTGCTTAATATAACAACAAACACCAGCATAAAAAATGGTAAACAAGTAAACAAAAATACAACAACAAACACTACAAGAATAAACGTAAACAAAATACACAAATAACAATAACGAAATAACGAAACAAAGGCTACAAAATCAAAACAATGAACTTGTTTACAAATTATAGCACTGCGTAATACAACAACAAACAACAAAAAATGGTAAACATGTAAACAAAAATACAACAACAAACACCAGCATAAAAAAATGGTAAACAAGTAAACAAAAATACAACACAAACACTACAAGAATAAATGTAAACAAAATACAGAAACAACAATAATGAAACAACGATTTTCACGTTTGTAGAGATTTCTAGAAGGCGAAGTCATGAACGTTCGCCTTCAAGAACATTCATCAGACTGTTTACTCTGCCATATAAAAGGCTAGAGAAAGCATACGACGGAGTTAGTGAAGTTCCGTCAGTCTTGTGTGTATACGCAGTGCTTTTGAAGAGAGTAATTGTGGTTTGAAGATCTACATTACAAAGATCTGTCGTATAAATGTCTAGTAATTGTTATTGTTTATGCAAAGGGTGTAAACAGTGGAATAACAAAGAAAAGCAATTGTTGTTGTTTACATCAAGTTGTGAACAGAATTGTGCGAATAATAAAGCATTTTAATTAAAACTAAAGACAAATTTATTTTCATTTTATTTGCAATCTACGAGCTCATATTTTAAACGTTTTTAAAAGGTAAAATCATAACAATAAACATACCGCTTAAGGAGAGTGCCCGAAAAAATTTTACAATATTTTGAAATTTTATGTAATTTTTGTTTGTTTCAATTTTATAAACTGGCAATGAAACAATTTTAAAATAAATATAACGGTAATTTATTAATGTATATTTTTCTTAATGTACAGTCTCTTTTGATGCTCACTGTATGTAACATAAAAGTTTAAACAACTCATCTTAAATTAGAATATAAAATCAGAAAGTATACTCTCCTGAAATCATTTCATTTTACACATTCTGCCTCATTGTTCTTTCCAATTGTCGATCACTTTCAATTCAATCACCATTTGCACATCATTTACTTGTTACCAGTTTTTAGCCCAAATTGTTTTAGCGTGTCCCTACCGTTTATTCTCCATATTCGTGCAACATTGTATGCTCACATAAGTCTATCATGATGAAAATTAAAACTATCTCTGCAGGAAATTGTTAATGGCACATAAACACGAATAAAAATAACTTAATTGGTTAACCCAGACCAAATAAATGCCTTATATGGGCTCTCTTTAACAAGAAATTTCATGTTTTTATGCTAAGATTTGCAAATTAGATTTAAAAGTTAATAAACAATCACAAATCACAAGTCCTTAAGCAAGTCAAATTGGAATGGGATTTGTTTACAAATTTCGATTTTCGAGCCATTAAAAAAATAATGTAAATAAATTCCTCAGAACCTCTGAAACCTTTATAAGGAGTATATGGATGCAATAATCCATCCCGAATTGCTAGAAGAGATACCGAAAAAAGGAGATATCAGTCTAGATAACAGCTGGAGGTATATAACGCTGCTGGTTAGATTAAGTTAGGTGGCCGACCCGAAGAAAGAGGTCACACTTAGGCCAGCATTTAAGCCCATTTAGGTTCATTATTTTCGAACAGTCCATTGAAATTAATAGCTGTATTTCAACTCTATTGAAAGAATTAGCCGAACGTTAACGCAACATACTGATTCTATTCGTTTCCAGGATGTGAAAGACACTGTGAACGATTAAGATAAGCACTTGCATTATTTTCGTATGCTATAGACAAATGTACGTTACGTGAACGTTCGGCTAATTCTGCCTTATGCAGTAAGGTCGTATATTATAAATCTAACTCGCGAACTTCAAACAGGTACAGAATGTAGAGTAGACTGCAAAGGAGGAGATTGTGTTCCTTTCGGAATTGCTACATTGGTAAAAAATTGTTTTCTTTTTCTAACTATTCATACGTGCACTACAAATGATAGACATGGATTATCCATATTCCAAGTGTCATGGGCATTTGATGAGGCAGATGCGAAGTTTTTTGCCCATGAAGACACTCGTACGTTGCTTTGAAGGAAAAGATGTGCTCAATTCGTCTTGAACAGGCAGTACTATCAATACTTATGGTGTTTTCTTTTCTACCAAAAAATGTGCATTTTATTAACGCAAAATGCAATTTTGCGTTTGCTTCTTAAAAATGTTTCGCCCTCTAAAAGGGTGGTATGTTTTATTCTAAATAATTCGCACTTGCCAATGGTGGAGGGCATTGCATTTTATGCCCTGTATAAATCGAGAGTGCTGCTAATGCCCTGTAAAGCAGATGACTTTTGTTTATTTATAGGGCTACCAGATGAAATTTAAAAAAAGTCGCCTGGTATTGTTATCCAATTTGAAGTTAATTTTTTCATTGTTTTGTGGAGTAATCTTAAGGAATTATTACATTATTAAAGCTACATGGTCAGCAGTATAAAAAATTGCATTCAATGTTAGAACAGTGTTAAAATATTTTTTTTTTTTTTTGTAATAAAAAAAAGCGTGCAACAAATGAAGTCGAAAAATTAGCGATCTGGCAACACCTTTGAACAAATTGGCATTTCCTCATTCATTTTCTTAATAAGTGGTAAACACAGGGCATACCCTTTTTTAATATTTGTGTTATGTTCTTCTCAAGTAAAAAATGACATTACAACAGGGTTGGTCAAAAATTTTTTTAATGTACCGTGTAAGAGGGTGACATTTTCTTTGTAGAAAAGAAAACACCATTAGCAATACTATCTAACCGTCACACCTCTTTTGGACCACTCAACACCTAAAAGTTGGAATAGAGATTAGAGATAAAGGAGGTTATAACTTCCACGTCGCGAATGAGTCGAAAACCTCTTAGTGATATATAAAGAAAGGTTTGTAAGGGTATACCCGGCGAAAGGAACGTTGAAAGCGTTGTTATTAGATGTAAGGCCATGGTTGCCACCCCACGTCAGATATCTCGAAGAAAACGAAATACGAAAAAATATTTCTTTGGCGTCTTTTCTTTCAACAGATTTCTGGCAAAAGTTTCTCAAAAATCTGTTGTCCGGAGGCAACTTTAAAGTGTAGGTTGCGTCACTTATTTATAAAAATTAACGCACAACAAAATAAGTGATAAGAGAAGTTAGGTTGTAATTCTGACTTACATACATATGTTCGAAATATGCAAATAATATATAAAATATGAAAATAAAAAATTTTGTTTTAAAACATCGTTTTGTTTTAAATCATTAAGACATTGGTGGTGAAAGCATTTTGGTTCAACTGTCTACATCGGTTTGTTTGAGCAACTCAGCAACATTTTCTATGACATTTTCTAAGAAGAACTGATCCTGAGAACAGTATAAATGAGTCCTACACAATTATTATTCGTTGGTACGTACGTTTTAATTTCAAGCTCATGTTGTTAAACTTTTCACAGAGTTCAACATGCCTTATTGTACACCTACATATCTAAAAGAAAAAAGAGATTATTTTATTACATTTATTCCCCTACATTTCCATTTACAATTCACATTTATTAAATTTGTTACTTTACTTCTTTTTTTATTTTGTTTTACTGGCTTGTGTTTCTTCTTGGCAGTAGTAGTTGGTAGTTGGAGCCGTAGACATGGCAATAAAATAATTGTCATATTAAAAGAAATAAAAAAAATTGAGATAATTTTTCTTAAGTGCGCCAGAGATAAAGTAAATGGCTAATGGGGGAAAATTATACTCATGCATCGGGCTTTACAAAATGCACAGACAAAGTGGGTTAATAAAATTATAAAATTATTGAGCAATACAACGTAAAATTATTATACACACAATACATACATATACGTACGAATACGAGTATGAGTGAGTAAGCATGTATGCATGTAAGCCGAGTAATTGTTAAAAACATAATAAAATCGGATCATAAAACATTTTGAGGCTTAAAATCTTAGTTTTCTACCATTTAAAGTGATCCGATAAGTCTCTCTGTTGTTACAGGGAAGAACCTTTCATTAATAATTTGTAGGCAAAAAGTTTTTCACGTAATCGAGATTAAAGTTTTCCTTGCAACATCTAAAGAAAAATAATAATCGACAGCAAAAAACAAAGAAAAAAAATATGCAGTAAAAACCGTTGTAAGCTAATATGCTGCTGGTGGTGGTGTGGTGGTGGTGGAGTTAAGCTTAAAAAGTACAACAAAAAAGACCCGACGTTCATTTAGGTTAGAGAGTCTTCTAGTTTGGCCTCCTTGCACTGCTTGCTCTCTGTACTTCATTAGTGTGTTATAATCTTAGGCGTAGACCCACTTAGGAGGGCTGGGTTTAGGTTAAACCATGACGTCTGGCTACGATAACAAATTGGTCATTTGACATTTGAATGGTTGTTACATGAATGCATGAATCTACCATGGAAATGCCAACAACTTTACATTTTCAAACCCATACACAAACACACACATACTTACTTACATATAATATTATACGTGTGCAGTAAGTTCTTAATTTTTTTTTCATTTCAACCCAACTGATCTGTTAGAGGAGTTTCTATTTGCCTCTATCTTTATATACCCAGCTACATACATACATACATACAAACACTCAAGCATTTAAACTTTAAATTTGAATACACGTAATTGTAGTTGTTGTAGTTGTTGTTGTTGGTGTAGTAGTGTTGTAACATTTATTTAAATTACATGCGGCAGCAGTAAAGGTGCTGATATACAGAGGCTGAAAGTTGAAGTTTCATATAAAAGATGAGAATGAAAATATTATGAACACAACCACACACATACTCGTATACTCATACATCATAGTAGTATATAAATAGTTGCAACAATTTATTTCCATTTTTTTGTCTTACTCGACATGGTTGTATCTAAAAGAATGCATTCATTGTCTTAAAGACCTACATGAGGAATGTTAAGAAATTTTTGAAAATTATTTGCTGTGGCACTTAAAATTCAATTTCTAAGATTCTTGTCGAATATTAACAATTCAAACTTTCATTTCTACGCAACTCTTTTTAATGTAAAAAAAAATAAGGAAAGTAACTAAAAACCATGTCAAGAGGTTTTTGAAGTGTTCGACTTCAAACTGCATTCAGATTCAACCCTCGTAGAAGGCAAGCAAATCTTTAAGGGACAGAGGAGACAAGTGCCAGCTATCGTCAGCCAAAAGATGCTCAGATATAGTTAGCATTATACACACACGCACATATAATCATTACAACCCTTCAGTCAGGATTACAACCTAGCTTCTCATACCACTTATATTGTGTGTGTGTGTTAATTTTATACATGAATGGTGGGACCTACAGTTTAAAGTCGACTCCGAACTACAGATTTTTTTGAGAAAAATCTGCTGATAAGAAGTCGCCGAAGAAATATTTTTCATATTTCCATTTGATCGAGATGTTTGATTTGGTCAGCTTTATTCTCCCTAAAGTCAAGACGTACTTGGCATTGGAGCAACAATTTCATTATGTTTGCAAGCAACAGAATTCATCCAACAGCAAAGAATTTAAGTACCACTCGAGTGGAAGCAGAGAGACATACAAAATGTGGTTTAAATATAAAAAAGGAGAAATTTTTCATTCAATTGTGGCTAGTGATCGGAATTGGATGCATTACGTAGTATAAAAATTTTATGTAATCGTATGCAAAAGGGGTCAGTGGTACCACAAAAGTTCCTTCTATTATAAGCTTCTGAAATATGAACGAATACGAAAAGCCTGTGCCAAACGTTAATGATTTGCTTGAAGCAAAGAAACCAGATTTTACAAACACACACATTAAGCCATATTATATCACATCATAACAAAACTTAATTGCATGTTAAAAGACCAGTTAGAGACTGTTTAGAAGATTAGATAAAGTAGCGGAGTCCCCTCAGACCAACTTTTAGGCGCAAACCGAGTTCAAAATAAATCTTGCGGCAATCCTTATATTAGAGCCCTCAATTAAAAAATGTCAGAAAATGAGAGATCAAAAACCTCTGTCTCTTTATGACTAGAACAGAGCACTGACACATGCAGTGAAATACAGTCTCTTCCCCTTCCTCCCACCCACAACTCTTGCAGAGGTCAGTTGATGGGATGTCAAGTCTTTTGTCATGTCTACCAAAATTTCTGTGAACCCGTAAGTATCTCTATTGTGCGATGTATGGCGATGCATTTGTAGGACAGAAGGGAGTCAGTCCTCTTTCCATCCAAACGTGTCCAGCTGAGTCTAACAATATATAGCAGATATCCTCCTGCTGCCAATGAGATTGAGATTCCTTGTAAAACGAGTGGTATCCGAATATCCACATTTACGAAGACAAACGATATACGTATGACCTGTAATATGTCGGAGATTGCTCTGGGCAGCTCATCATCAATGCTATTTCAAACGATATCCAAAGATATTTCTCGAAACCAATATAAGAGTTACCTTTAAATGAACCGAAATTTTTCTGAGAAATCCCCGGCATTCATATACAAGGAGGGACATTGAAACTACATTTGTTAGGGATATAAATCAAAAGATTTTTAAGGAAAAAGCATTGCGCCGCTTTCAAAATTGGTTTGAACCGTTGCCTCACGTCTAATAAGCCAACACACTATCTACTAGACTACGGCGACTTCAGAAGAAAAGCATGGAAGTCTAAAGGAAAGTTTATTATCAGTAACCTTAATAAATTTACTACAGCCTACTCTGTCACTCATCTGTTTAGAAACTAGTGTTAAAACTAGCGGACTCATATCCACAGTCCTTTCTACTAACATATCTGCTTTTAGTTTCATAAACTTGTTGATTTTCCTAATGATTGCATTCCTTTATAGCCCTTTACTCATATGGGCTCTTAGGCAATCTGAGAGACTATGACTACACATATGTATGTATGTATGTGCCACATAGCATACACAAGTTTATGCATAATGAATGCCTGGCAGTTTAGTTCATATGGCCTAAAGGTAGAATTTTATTCTTTCAACATTTTCTCTCCTTTTTTTCTTCTTTTTTTTTGGTAATTTTAACAAAATTAAAGTACAATAAATAAAAGAAATAGAAAAACCCAAGGAAATAAAATAATATGAATGAATGAAAATGAATATGAAAAAGAGGGGCGTTTATAGACCAGACAAATAGACAGTCATTTAGACAGACATTCTAACATTTCATCTTCAATGGATGATAGTAAGAAAAAACAAATGATGACTTCTATAGAGATGAGTGTCTATTTGTCTAGAGTTTTAGTTTGGGAAGCTTTTCTCTCTCTTTCTATCAGTGTGCAATTCTGTAATTTTAATCATATGGGCGGCAATTATCTGAAAAGAATATTGAGTTGAGTTTTTTAGTTTTTGTTTCAAAATTAAAAACCATTTCTACTGGCTTTAGAAAGCTTTTAAAGCCATGATTATGATGATGGGAGATTAGATTTTCATTGAAAATTTATTATTAACACATGGTAGTAAAACTTAACACGACGCTGTGGCTAAAAAACTTTCGAGTTTCGATTTAAAGTAAAAGAAATGGTTTCAAGTCACCATAGTCTATTAGGTAGTGCGTAGGCTTTTTAGTTGTGAGGCCACGGTTCAAACATCAGGTCAAATATCGCCAACAAAACAAAACATGAAAAAATATTTCTTCAGCAACTTCGACTCTCAGCAGTCCCTCCCTTTATAGTTTTATCGCGTAATAAATAAAAAGTACTTGAAATGAATTCAAATAACAATAAAAAAAGTTACCATTGTCTAGTACGAGTAGCTAGTGTGTTGGCTTATTAGACGTGAGGCCGTTGTTCTAACCACAGCCGAGACACAACGAAGTATGACAACTTCCTCTCAGCTGTCATCTGGCAACAACTCTGAGAGTAAATAAAATTGCCATGAAAAAGTCTCTCAAAAAATCTGTCGTTCGGAGTCGACTTTAAACCGAAGGTCCTGCAACTCATGTAAAAAATTAACACACACAACATAGGTGATGTGAGAAGCTAGGTTGTAATCCTGACTAAAGGGTTGTAATGACCAATTATGCAATGGTTTGATAGGGAATAAAAGGCAATTATTGTTTACCTCCTCAGCAAAGGGACCAATAGGAGTGTAAATAATTCTTTGTATTGTTATGGTCCCAAGAGATGTACATTTTAAAACATACTATGCTGTACTGAACTTAACTTGAATATGGCATCCACGAAGAAATAAATTAAAAATATCAATTAAATTCAAATTTCCATCAGACATAATAATAAATTGATTATATTTTAAAGAGTACTTACAATTCCATTTGAGAGATTATAAAGATTTTCAAATTTTCGCATTAATTTCGCATGATATTTGATATTTTCTTTGACCTTTTTTTGGGGGCAGCGGTTGGCATGCAACTAAAATTATGATGACCTTAGATTTGATATTTTATGCTCTTTATTTAATAATTCTTTTAAAGATTGTTGACCATCTAAATCTCAAATTTCATTTATTAATTGTATTACGGAATAATTGCAAAATCATTAAAAATATACAGGGTAACGCTAAAGAAAATGTACAAATTTAAAAAATGCAAATGAAAGAATTTTTCGTAATAAAATACTATTGAAGACCCATCATAATGCTATCTAGTTTAGCCTAATCACAGGGTGCAGAAGGAATATAATTAGATGTGGTTGACCATCTTAAACCTCGGAGTCTACAAATGTATTGATTCCTAATTCATTCTTATAACAACCAACTTCTAGTGGTGTTTTTGAAATAGAACAATTTTTATAAAAAAGCGAGATTTATATAGCCTTACAGTAGCATATCTCGAATAGGAAGTCGCCGTAGTCTAGTAGGGAGTGTGTTGGCTTATTAGACTTGAGGCTACGGTTCAAACCCCAGGTCATACATCAAAACGAAATAAGAAAAAATACTTTTTCGCCGACTTCCTCTCAGCAGATTTCTGGAAATAACTCTGAGAGTAAATAAAATTGCCACGGAAAGTTTCTCAAAAAAATCTGTCTTTCAGAGTTGACTTCAAATGTAGGTCCGCCACTCATGTAGAAATACACAACATAAGTGGGATGAGAAGCTAGGTTGTAATCCTGACTAAATGGTTGTAATCACCAATTGTGTATGTATCATAAGAGCACAATGAAAATTTTGAACCTTAAAAACCGAGAAGTTTAATAATTTTTAAAATTACTACAAGTGACCATGCAGTCATCCGAAAGCAAGAATTTTTCTCCTATAACGACCGAAAAAGCAAGATTAATACAGCTTTACAGGAGCATATCTTGAAATACCAATTTTCTCAAAATTGTATCGCAGATATGAACTTGAAGAGCCTATCACAATAGGCTTTCTCATATATAATCTGTACTAACCCAGCATAACCTACTGCTGAGGTTCCTTTCTGAACCTTTTTAGTGTTTCTTTTATTATGTACTTTCAATATCTAAACTTTTGCCATTTTTCCTAGGTCATAACACATGTGATGCCATGTTTAACTTCTCGTGGTCCTGGCTTCAAAAATCCCCAAGTCATTGGCAAATTTTTGTGGCAAACCGAGTATCGTATATCGTGTACCAGGTAGGCACTGACAAGTGGTATCTTTTGGAATCTCATCATAACTCGGCTGCTTTGGCTAGTCGTGGTATTAGCTTTCTACTTCAGAAGTTTGGTGGAAAAGTGCTGAATAGTTCTGTCGCTCACAGTCTGAGTGGCCACAGACTGTTCTTTTATGCTGAACAGTCAACTTGAAACGCGTTTGTTATAGGTACACATTGCCCAAACGTAGACTTCCAAGGAATTCTTGAATTGATTTTCAGACTTATTTCGTGCTCTGGGAGTTCTTTTTACATATTTCGCTTCTACCACTCTTTACACGCTGAAAGAGCTTTGCGGACCCTCATCGGATAACTGCTCCTACGTAGAGTCTACTATATTTTTTTACTTTTCTTTACGCTCATGGTTGCCAGGGCCACTGTTACATCGGCGGAAATAAAAGAGTTTTTGAACATCCTGAGAGAACCCCGATAGATGAGCAATTTAGCACTTTGTACTCAGACATATGCTGATCTATGGCATTCGATAAAAGATAAATCTGCAGATTTTATCATGGAAAGGCGAGTAATACTCCAGCACCTTAGGTTCTCTTGCAAGAAGCCTCCATGTAGGACAGGGGTATGACACTACGACTTCTGAAGATATTTTGACACTCAATTTCCAAATATATAGCCGAGTGTACTGTTGTTAACCTTTGCTGCAGAAGATAAGGGAATACTTTGAGAGAGAGAGAAAATTCTGAATATTTCTCTGTGAATGGGTGCAGCTGCCGCGTTTACATTTTCCTCTATGAGTTCGGTGGAATTTGGTCAGTATGGGGACTGTGCTTACCCATGGCATCACAATGGGCCACTATGCTTCCTAAAGTGAGCTTTTGGTATCAAAGCTACCACTCCACTCTACCTACCTACCTCTGTGAATATCTGGGTGTAGTTGCAAGTCGATTTCTTTGGGGTACCTTGCTATAAAAACTTTATGTATTATTGAACCCAGGAAACACACGATCTTTCTTTCTTTTTATAACCTTAATAGGATATCAAAAAATATGTTTTGCCAACTAATCTTATCGATTTACTTGAACTTATCTTATGCCATTATAAATAAAATAAAATAAAATAAGAATTTACGAAAACTTTTGTGACACACTGTTGATATACAAATCTCTTAAAAAATTATTTTTTTTTTATTTTTTACTTTAAGTTCACCGCCTTTATGTAAATTATAACAAATGCAAGACTTTATTTATAACAAAAAATGAGAAGAAGAATGAAATAAAACAAGAAACAAGAGAAATAATATCACTTTACCTTCGTTATTGCAGTTAAAATTTTTGTTTTAAATTTTTTTTTCTGTTCTTTTTCTGTTAACTTTATTCTTCTTAATCTCTTTCAAGACTGCATTATTCTTCATTCTCGATTTAAGCAGAAAGAAAAAAAAAACGTTTTTTTGTTTCTGTATTCGTTCGTTACATTTTGATTCTTAAGGCGTACAGACAGACACAGCTTTTTGACAGATTATTAGTTTTGTCAGTTTTAGTTGCCACAACTTAAGGTAGTTGAACGAACACAGAAAATAAATTCTTTTTGAATTATGAATTCAGAGTGACATTTTGTGTGGTAAATAATCGAGAATAAATTATGATTGAAGTCTGAAGACAGACAGACTAAAAGCATTTGTAAGGTTTCAGAATGCAATCGTTTATTAAAGTTTTCACAAGAATATGTATTTAAATGGGAAATATGTTTGAGACAACTATAAAAGTTTGATTATAGTTTTTATTAAAAAATCATTTTAAAACCTAACTGTTTATGCAATTATGCTAGGATTATTGTAGTGTGATGGAATTATGTGTGGAATATAACGTTCTTCAAATGTCGGAAATGGCTACATGGGTGAAACGGATACGAAATGTCAAATTTTCTATGTCTCACGCTATATTTGACTGATGGCGTGGCTTATTCTACTCCGACTTAAAAAAACCCCACTAGAAAAAGTCTAACGGGGTCAAATCGTACGATATCCGTGGCCGATTCATATAATCTTCACGTAAGATGACAACGCTCATAAAGCGCTCGTTCAAGTTATACCAAAAGAAATTGGCAATCATCGACCTTTAGGCCTCACCGTTGATAGTGATGGCCTGGCCATTGTTGTATTCAAAGACATATGGACCGATGACACAGCAAGCTTAAACAGGGGCTTTCTTCGACATCGCTTTTGGATTTCATGGGGAGTCATCTCAAATTCAAGAATTTTGTTTGTTCACGTACTTATTCATTCAGAAATGGGCGTATACTGCACGTTGGGTAAAAAACGCGGGTGATTGCCCAAACCGAACACACGTTTTGGAACATCAATTTTATTTTTTGCACGTGTTGTTGAATGGTATAGCCGGTCATGGCAATTCGACAGAAAAGACTGCTTCAACAAGATGGCAGTTATCAGCTGTCAAAATTCGGAATTCTCTGCTCTAGATGATGACAGAAATTGATGGCGCACTACCACGCTACAACTTTGTTCCCTCATCTTTCCCATTATACGGGGTGAAATTTTTTTTTTTTTTAACTTGAAGTGTGGAAATTGGGGAAACGTTAATCAAATAGTGTAGAGCTCTTATTCGGCAAATGTTTTGCTTCAGTAATTGGCCTATTTTGGTCTATTATAGCCCGTTGTAAAATATATATATTGTGTTGGTTTATTAGACAAAAGGCCTCGGTTCAAACCCCATCCTAGACATCGCAACAAAATAGTGTAAAAAAATATTTCTTTGGTGACTTCCTCTCAGTAATCTCCTGGCAAAAACACTGAGAGTGAGTAAAACTACCATGAAAATTTTCCCAAAAATCTGTCATTCGGGAATAATTTTAAACTTCAGGTTCCGCTACTCATGAATAAAAATTAACACACACAACATGACTGAAGTGAGAGGCTAGGTTGTAATCCTGACTAAAAGGTTGTAATGACCAATTAAGTAAATAAGTAGCTTACCTCACACTGGGTAATATAATGGGCCATATTGCCGCTGAGTGAATTTATCAAGCTACCCGCTAACTAAATGATATCGCTTAACAGATGTTGAATGCTTAGCAACAGCGCAAACTGTGCGTTGCATTTGGTTGTTGTATGGGAAATTATGATGAGTATCTTTACTCATTGAGTGCCACTCTTTCTAAAGTTATAGTATGTAACCTTAGTATGATATTCATGTTAACCTCAGGGCGTCAGACGGTTTCTTGCATGTTTTGTTAGCCGTAGTCAAGTAGGTAATGTATTGGCTAATTAGACAAAAGGCCTCTGTTCATCAGATGTCCATCACAGACATCTCGAACAAAAACGAAATATGGAAAAATATTTCTTCGTAAACTTCTTCTCAGCTGTCTCTGAAGATAAATAAAAATTTCCATGAAAAG
Source organism: Sarcophaga caerulescens (assembly GCA_927399465.1). Taxonomy (NCBI): domain Eukaryota; kingdom Metazoa; phylum Arthropoda; class Insecta; order Diptera; family Sarcophagidae; genus Sarcophaga; species Sarcophaga caerulescens. The sequence continues at coordinate 86,935,605 of OV656867.1, read as the reverse complement.
TTGCTCAAAAATCTGATGTTCGAAGTTGTCTTTAAACCGTAGGTCTCGCCACTCATGTATAAAATTAACACACACAGAGCATAAGTGGTATGAGAAGCTAGGTTATAATCCTGACTAAAGGATTGCTATGTCCATACTTAATTCATAGGGCTGTACAGCTGTTGAATGCCTAGAAACAATGCAAACTTTGGATTTTATTAGATTGTATTATGGAATATAGTGTGGAGGAGTATTATGAAGCAAGAGACAGTACGTGACCTTTCCACGATAGTCGTTATTGATGTTATCCTGAGAGGTCAGGCAGCTTCCTACATGTTTTATTCGGATGGATATTAAAGTCTTTGAATTTTGAAATGAAAAATTGTCTGCCTTCGTTTGGTTTATAGCTACTCATCTACATTAAGCTTATGGAAACGAAAAATATGTACAAGACTGTCCTTAACAAAATTGAAATTTGTAAACATTATAGGCTTGGGAATTAATATGCTTAACATAATGAAAGCAATGATGCACCACTGCTTTAATGTATTTTATCTTGTAAATATTATTTAACACTTTTACTTAATAATGGTAAAATTAAATAATTTTTGTTTAAACAAAAAAAAAATTAAAAAAAAGAAAATGGAAAATAAATGAAAAAACAAAACAAACAACAGCAATTAATTATGACAATGAGATTTACACAATACTACATACATACATTTGTAGCAACTATTGTTGCAACTATACACACAAACAGACACACGCACCATTCTGGCACACGTATGTATATGTGTGTAATAATATAAATGCCCTTCACATGCAACATGTTGGCAACAGACAATAAATGAATGAATGAATAAAAGAATACATGAATGAATGAATGAATGAATGTGTGTATGGATAGAGTAGCTGTAATTGAGTGAATCTATGAAATATGATAGTGATGATGATTACAACATACGGTTACCACAAAAACTATGGATGGATGGTGGCAAAAACAATAAAAAATAAACACAAAATAATTGTGGAATTCATACATTATTTGGATGACTGTTAAGCATGCAACAACATCAATAGGTGTGTTGTTGTATAAAATATGAGATGAGATGATTATTATTATCATTAAATATCATGTAAACTGATGATTATTCTTTTATTTTTACAAGTATCTTTTTAAAAATAAAAACAGAAAATTAAAATGAAAAATTGTCAAAACTATGTACATACGTAGTATGTACATACAGTGATCCTCAAAAGAAACTGTACACAATCATACATAACATAACTAGTCATTACAACCATTCGATTAGGATTACGACCTAGTTTCTCATACCACTTATGTTGTGTGTGTTAATTTTATACATGAGCGGAGAGGCCTACAGTTTAAAGTCGATTTCGAACGACTGATTTTTTGAGAAACTTTTCATGTCAGAGTTTTTGCCAGAAATCTGCTAAGAGGAAGTCGCAAAAGAAATATTTTTTCATATTTTCGTTTTGATGTCTGACCTGGTGTTTGAACGTCCAAAAAGCCAACACACTACAAACTCAACTTCTACCACTTAAGGAGAGTGCCCGAAAAAATTTTACAATACTTTAAAAATATTTTTTTTGTTTCAATTTTAAAAACTGGCAATGAAACAATTTTAATACAAAAATAACGGTAATTTATTAAAGTTCATTTTTTAATGTACAGTTTCTTTTGATGCTCACTGTATGCATGCAAGTAAGTAAGTAGGTATGTTAATGTATTTATAAATCAAAAATGTAACTGACATTGTTTTTTTTTTTTCATTTTGATTTTGATTTCTTTCATTTGGCTGTGATTAATAACAACCACAAAATAATAAAAAAAAAATCACTCAGAAAACATGCCAGGCATTGTTACTTCAATTAGGCTGCAACCTGGCCTACACTTTCATCTCCATACTGTCTGTCTGTTTGGCATACAGCATAAATATTAAAATTATGTATGCAATGCATTGCAATGTAAGCAGCAGGCAGGCAGGTGACAACTTAAATTATGTTGTTGCATCTGCAAATTTTTAATTGCAAATTTGTTTTAAATCATAGTAATCGTAAGCTGTACAATATAATATTAAAAATATTATTATTAAACAATTTATTTAATCACGAAAAAACCCCCATAGGAAAATCATTTTCAACTCTCAAAAGTAAAGGGAAAGAAAGCATTGGTAAATGAACTCCATTCGTAATAGCTTTTACAAAGCTAAGGCAACTAAATTCCATGTGACTTTAATAGCAATACACATACATACATGCATACATATATACAAAGAAACTGTATCGAAAGAAACTGTACTGTGTGGATAAAACCTCTAACAATTACCAAACTTCGCTTTTAGCATTTAAGGAGAGTGCCCCAAAAAATTTGTTAATATTTTGAAATTTTTTTAACATTTTTTTTTTGTTTCAATTTTAAAAACTTTCAAAGAAACAATTTTAAAATAAAAATAACGGTAATTTATTAATGTATAATTTTTTTTAATGTACAGTTGCTTTTGACGCTCGCTGTATATCTAATAATACGAATTAAGCCAAACACCGGAGTTACATACAGAGACATCCGTCAGGTAGCAAGTTTTTTTTTTTTTTTTGTTTTAGGATTTGAAATATAATATGCCACAATATATATGTATGTATGTATGCAACATGCAATTAAATATTTATTTATGCTCTTATCTCGTACAAAATATATGCATTTTATTATGTGCATACAATTATTATGATTAGAAATTATTTTTATGTGACTTTTTTTTTGTTTTTCTTTTGAATATCAAATTGCATAAATGCTGTACCCACCACAATACAGTGAAAACAATACATGAATGTGTTGTTTTTCCTTTGGGGCGTCATGATGTGGCATGATGATGTACAGCTACATATTTTATGTTAGTTTGATAGGAATTCTATTTTTGTAATGGCAAAACAATACCATCAAATGTAGAATACATTAGATAATGTATTGCGAGAGCGTAGGTTTCAAACATTTGCACAAAAATGTCATCTGTTCACACCATTTCACTAATTCAAGTCAGTTGAAGTCAATTTGAATCTATAAAGGAAATAGAGCCACTGTTTTTACATTGGAACAAATAAAATACTTCAGGCTATGCGATGTTTTTGTAGAAAAAAATTACAAATGCATTATGATAGCAAAGACATGGATAGATCTAAGCAATCGATGTTCAAACCCTTTAGAATGTGAAAAAGTTTTGACGATGGTTTCCGTTGGTGTGGTAGCTTTGAGACCAAAAGCTTACTTGAACATGCATAGCGGCCCTTTGTGATGTCGCAATGGTTTAGAAATTCAGTTGAGCCTGATCATAGCTGTCTCTACTGCAACGAGATGACGAATGATCTCGCACGGTTAGGTTTACTACCTTATGGCAACCTTATCTGCGGATTTATCGGAACATGCGTCAGGTAGAAGGGTCCCAGAAGTCTTTAGCTTTTTATAGATGAAGTTAAAACAGATTTGCAAATATGCTAGGATGCGATACCCGGAAACCAAATGACCAATGCTTTCCTTAGTTTAGGTTTACTCCATTATGGAGACCTAATCTACGGTTTTACCGGAAGAAGCGTCAGAGAAAAGGACCCCCAAAAGCCTATGGCCTACTATAGGCGAAGTTAAAACAGGTCTGCTCATGGGTTTGAATAAATTCATTCGGTCATTGTGTTTCTTACGAGACAGTGTGATGTTGAAATGTTGCAATGGAGAGGAGTTAGAGACTATAAAACACATCCTCTGAAACTGTCCAGCACTCGATAGGATAAGATTGATTGTCTGTCGGCAGCGTATATTTGGCCTCTCCTGTGTTTTCTATTCACTATTTCTTTTCCCTTTATTTCTTAATACCTGAATAATTCTCTCTCCTCTCCGCATTTAGGACATTCATAAGGGGTCATGGAAGTCGCCGTAGTCTAGTAGGTAGTGTGTTGGCTCATTAGACGTGAGGCCACGGTTCAATCCACAGGTCAGAGAACTCAAGCAAAACGAAAAATGAAAAAATATTTCTGCGATGACTTCCTCTCAGCAGTTTTTTTAAAAAATCCAAAAATTGGCATGAAAATTTTTTAAAAAAATCTGTCGCTCGGAGTCGACTTTAAACTGTAACACACAATATAAGTGGTATGAGAAACTAGGTCGTAATCCTGACTGAATGGTTGTAAAACTTACACTTCTCTTCATGACAATGTATGGCTTCAAAACTACCTACTGAACACTTTATTTATGATTCAAACAAGATGTTCGTTGAATATGATTCACTGTTTCATCTTTTTCTGATTGTCAGCTTGGTGTTCAACTAAATACCTCTTGATGTACTTAATTCGTATCAAAAATTCCATAAAATTTTGAGCATTTATTGTGAAATAATTATCTTTGTTTGTGCACGGCTAATCTAGTGGGAGTGTGCTACTCTATTAGTGTACTGATCGTAAGTTTAACTTGTTCTGAAGTGAAACGTAATTCAATGAGCGCACTCTGCGTTAGTCAAATGAGGAAAAACTTTTTTCAAACACTGTTTTTCAAATATTTTATTATTTGTACTGCACCTTATGAGTTGCCGTGTTAGGATGTTACGGCTACGTGTCAACCGGTTTAAACAGTTTTCCGACAAACGCTTACTTTATATATAACAAGTGTGTTGATAGAGCTCTTCTACGAACTTCTAGTCTAATTTCAGCAGATCATAGTAGACCTTTTTTCGACTACTTGCACTTTTGCATTACTGGTTAGAAGGGTTTTCCTAGCTCATCAGAAAATGATTTTATAAAAAAAATTGTATTTCGGTCATACAAAATAACTGAACTCCTGTGAAACCAAATGGTCCTGCTGCCAGTAAAAATTTTAATAATGCTGCTCCGGTGTCTTCCAATGAACTTTTTTTCTTGGAATTTTTTCAACTTTTTCAGAATTAGTGCCTCCAATTCTTGATCTTTGAAATATTTTGGTGGATTTGGGCACTTCAAATTAGCAACAGACATCTCTCGTTTCTTTTCAAAATTGAAGAAGAAAAGCAAACTTCTCTCAAAAGTCATTTTGTTGACAAAAAATTCGACATTTGCGAAGTAAGCAATTTCAGCTCAGTGAGTAAGTGCGAACAAATGATAGACGTTTACCCACCAAGCTGTGATTTATCTTATTAACCACACAAATCATGTGTAAAGGATACGGCACCAGTTCTATTTTTAGTTAAAAACTGAATATTTACTTCAACCCAACACTCAGAGGATGATCCCTATTCGTGCAGTGCATTGTGTTGACAATAGGGAAATAGGTTATGCAAGGGAGGAAAGAGGGAGTAATGTTTGTGGATATTAGATTTAAATCTCTTTATATTGTTACGTTTTTACCTTTTAAAAACGTTTAAAATATGAACTCGTAGATTGCAAATAAAATAAAAATAAATTTCAGTTTAGTTTTAATTAAAATTGTTTATTATTCGCACAATTCTGTGTGCCACTGTTCACAACTTGATGTAAACAACAACAACAATTGCTTTTCTTTGTTATTTCTCTGTTTACACCCTTTTGCATAAATAATAACAATTACTAGGCAATTATTCGACAGATCTTAGTAACGGAGATCTTCAAACCACGATTACTCTCTACAAACACACCGCGTCTTCACACAAGGCTGACCGAATTTAATTAACTCACTCGCCTGCTTTATGTTGCCTTTTATATGACAGAGTAAACAGTCTGGTGAATGTTCTTTAAGGCGAACGTTTATTCCTTCGCCTTCTCGATATCTAAACATCATTGTTTACGTTTATTATTCTAGGTTTTGCGGTATATTTTTGTTTATTTGTTTACCAATTATTTTTATGCTGGTATTTGTTGTTATATTAAGCAATGCGATAATTTGGTAACAGGTTTGTTTACTGCATTGTTTTGTTTTTGTAGCTTTTGTTTATAATTTTAATGTTAAGCGATGTAAAAGCAAAACATCAGTATTTAAATTTTTTCATTTTCGTAACAATATTTTAAGTGACAAGAAAGAACCCTGCAGGAAGGAAGTTCCACATATGGATAGTTCGACTAAAGAACGAGTTCTGTCTGTATTGAAGTGCTCGATCCAATCGCCACACAAACACAAACGGATGTGCTCTGCGCGGAAGGCGAGGGAGATTCATTTCAACACTACAGTCATCAATGAGCATCATTGGCCCCTCCTGTATGCGGTCGAGAAGCCTTAAAATAGACTTCAGTTGCATGTTAGTGCTACATTTTTGAACAATTTCTAAGCGCGTGTATGGAATAACTGTTGTAGCACTTTTTATAAAAGCTGATTACAAAAAATTCACTTTTTTTTATTGCTTTTAGCAAAATATACATGGTATGTGTGATGATATGCAACTTTTCTTCTACAAAAAAGTTTGAGATTTTTTGCATTCATTTGAAGAATTAAAATTAACTTAACATAGCCAATAAAAACCAAAAAAATATAACAGGAAATATAACTGTTTTATATTGTAAAATAACACAAATAGAGGCGAAAAAAATTGATGAAATTTTTTTCAAATCATTAACAAATAATTCCCACTGAATACGTACAAATTGTGAACGCACGCAAAAGCATATTTAGGAAGACGCAAAAGAAATACAGAAAAATCATGGTTTAGAAAGAAACTAAAAACAAACAAAAAATCTTGATGTATTGAAACAAAATTATTTCGTAGAAATAAATCTCTGAAAAGAAAAGGTTATTGCCTTGATAATTACAATCTTAAGAAAAATTGCTAATAAATGACTCGTGTGTTTTGGCACTAATGATGTCGATGCCTCTGTTTTTGTTTCTGAAAAACTAAGCATTTTTTGTTATCCCCACACTAACCAAGTTTTCTTTTTCAAGTTTATTTTAAGGCCAAACGTTACAATTGATACAATTTTAAATTTACGCGCTACAAATACATGAACAACATACATATTTACAAAAGTAATTAATATTTTCCCCATGTTTTTTTTTTCATTTATTTACAGGTAAGACCCATTATCTGGCGATGCCGGTCACTTATGGCACTATTAGGTAAGTATTTAAGTATATGCCTCGGTTGCTTTTGCAGCAAACGCAGTTTCTCTTCCTCGATTTCTTGTTGACGCTGTTTCATCATATCCACTTGCCTTTGATGTGCCAACTGCCTTTCCTTGGCATCATATTCACGTTCGGCCCGTTGATGTGCAATCGTATTCAATAGTTCTTGGCAATAATCTTTCGTTTTTGTCGCTTTCAATTGTTTTCGTTTTTGTTCCCTTAGTAGGTGTTCTTGATGAGTTTCCAAACGCGTTTGATTTGCCTTAAGGTCAGCCTGCCTTTTCAGCTCTTGCTCATGTTGCCTATGCAAACGATAACGTTCCATATCCCGTCGTAGATTTTGTGCAGTTTCGATTTGTTGATCGATTTTGTGCTTGTAGTGTTCATCGTCCTTGGCCAAACGTTCTTCAATCAGCAGCTCCATTAAAACGTCTTCTTTTTTTTCTTTTTCCTTTTTCAAATTATAAATATGCTCGCCTATATAGTCACTAACGGCTGCACGATTTTTGAACGTCTGTTTGCGTTCCTCAATCTTCATTTTATCAAATTGATCGGTTTTTTCTTGCATTTTCTTAAATTTCCGCATATCTTCGGCGGCTTCTTCAAGGCGTCGTTGCTTGTACAGCTCATTCTGTTCTAAACACTGTTGCATTTCCTGTCTAGCCTTACGCTTTAATATTGCCAAACGTTGCATTTCGGCCTCATCATCTTTTTTCAATTTCGTTATGTATTGTGACATACATTCACGCTCCTTTCTAATCTCTTCCCGTTCTTTTGCAAGCATTTCTTGTTGTTCTTTCATTTGCTTCAAGAGATCCTGGCGAAACAAGTCCTTCTTACGCTCATTGGCACGTTCCTCTTCCAAAGCCATTTCAGCATTTCTTTTGAAATGTTGCTGGATTTTTCGATTCTCTTGCATAGCCGCCTCACGCCTTTCTTTGTCGAGTTTTTGTTTCATAGCTTTCTGGTTCAATAGTTCATTCTGTATATGAGCTCTTTTGATTTGTACATCCAACAATCGTATCTCATCCTCATTCTTATGCAGCATGGTACGACGTTTCTCTTCAAGAAACTCATCCCTTTTCAATTCCTTCAGTTCCGAACAAATATCCGTTTGCAGTTTCCGTTCCACAATCATTGGATTTTCCTTAGTCATGTGAATTTCTTGCGCTTCCATTGCATTGCATTTTTGCTCCTCTTCGATAATGATTTTTAAAAACTGGGAATTTGTGCGCCGATGACGCCGTTTGAAATTTTGGGCAACCGTGCATACTTTACCCCGAAGCATGATGTCTGCTATTTAAGGATTCGTTATTAATTTTTGTATTAAATTGTTGAAAAAAAAAAATAATTAAAAAAAAAAAGATTATTATTCGGAAATAAACTACGATGAACGATGAGTAAAAGTCACATAAAAAAATTGAAATTAATTTCTCTCGTTGTGTTTTTTTTTTTTTAATTCGAAAAAATTAACACTTAAGTGAGCGGATAAAATATTGTTACGAAAATGAAAAATCTAGATACTGGTGTTTTGCTTTTACATCGTTTAACATTAAAATTATAAACAAAAGCTACAAAAACAAAACAATGCAGTAAACAAACCTGTTTACAAATTATCGAACTGCTTAAACAAACAAAAATACTAAAACAATACTACAATAATAAATGCTACAAAAACAAAACAATGCAGTAAACAAACCTGTTTACAAATTATCGAACTGCTTAAACAAACAAAAATACAAAAACAATACTACAATAATAAATGTAAAAAACGATGTTCACATTTATAGAGATTTCGATCGAAAGTCCTGAACATTCGCCTTCAAGAACATTCAGCAAACTGTTTACCTTGCCATATAAAAGGCAAGCCAAAGCAGGCGAGTGAGTTAGTGATGTTCAGTCAGTCTTGTGTGAAGACGCGGTGCGTTTAAAGAGAGTAATCATGGTTGGAAGATCTCCGTTACAAAGATCTGTCGAATAATTGCCTAGTAATTGTTATTATTTATGCAAAAGGGTGTAAACAGAGAAATAACAAAGAAAATCAATTGTTGTTGTTGTTTACATCAAGTTGTGAAGAGTGGCACACAGAATTGTGCGAATAATAAAGAATTTTAATTAAAACTAAACGCAAATTTATTTTTATTTTATTTGCAATCTAAGAGCTTATATTTTTAACGTTTTTAAAAGGCAAAAGCGTAACAATATGTTCGAATTTGTAGGGTTTTCATGAAGTACATTTACAGAGATAGAGCATAAAAATTAGTTAACTGTACAGCTTTTTCAATTTCCATTACCGAAAGCTAGCACTCGCAGCCAACTTCACTTGCAATAATCTTGTGTTCCTTTTTTTTAATGAACAAATAAGTTTTAATTTTGTGTTATAATTTACTTGAAATATTTTTGCAATCTTTGGCAAAGACGTGACTTGTTTTGGTAAAAGAAACAAAAAAAAGTGCAATAAATTATTAAAATTTATATGACAAACTACGTATAAAAAAGCATACAAAAAATTATTTGAAAATTCTTAAGACAACCGTCCAGTCATAGAGCCAGCCAACCAGTGAGCCATGCAATCAACTGGACAACTAAAATATGCTGTAATTGTGTCATTTTGTTAAGATTTGTAATGAATTTCAATTACATTTTGAAAAAAAAAAAAACAACTTCAAACCTTAAATTATTGTGTAAAAATATCTTCATTAGCCAGACGTAATTGTCTATAAAATATTGTGTGCAGTCGAGTTAATAATAAAATCAAAATAAAATGATGACAGGTGTGAGTTCCAAACACACGTAAAGTAAAATGAATTAATTAATAAGCACTCAGAGTCCATGTTTAATAAGTCATTTGGAGTCTAAAGTCTAGAAGTCATGGTGTTTAAGTAAAAGCAGTAAAAGCATTGCGAAAACTTAAGGTCTTTAAAGGCCTATAAAATAATTTTAAGCAGCTTTCATGCTTTGGAAGTCGCCGTAGTCTAGTAGGTAGTCTGTTGGCTTATTAGACGTAAAGCCAGGGTTCGTATCCCAGGTCAAGCATCAAAACGAAATATAAAAAAAAAAATATTTCTTCGGCGATTTCCTCTCAGCAGATTTCTGGCAAAAACTCTGAGAGCAAATAAACCTGCCATGAAAAGGTTTCTCAAAAAGCTGTCGTTCGGAGTCGACGTTAAACTGTAGGTCCCGCCAGTCACGTATAAAAAATGAACACACACAACATGAGTGGTGTGAGAAGCTAGGCCGTAATCCTGACTGGAGGGTTGTAATGTCCAATTATGTATGTATGTATACATGTCATGCTTTGGAAGAAGGTTGATGAGCTTTTGCAGCTTTTGGTTAACAATAATGAAAGTTTTCGATTGGCTTTCAAAAAAAATAAGCATATATGTACACTATGCTGTATATATGCGTTGTTCCAATGGGATAGGTCTCCAATAAAAACGGTGTAATAAGATTTACCCAAGTCCAAGAATTTTATTTATTGATTTTAAGAAACCATTTCATATCTTGTCACATGAGGCCCTATGACCTACCCACCATCAGACACTATAGTCTCTTATAAAGACACTGTGGTCGCCGTAGTCTACTAGGTAGTGTGTTTGCTTATTAGACGTGAGACCACGGTTTAAACCCCATGTCAGACATGTCGAACAAAACGAAATATGAAAAATATTTTTTCGACGACTTCTTCTCGGCCGCTTTCCGGATGAGACCCTGAGAGTAAATAAAAAAATTGCCATGAAAAGTTTCTCAAAAAAATCTGTTGTTCGGAGTTGACTTTAAACTGTTAATCATGACACTCATGTATAAAAATTAACACACACAACATAAGTGGTGTGAGAAGCTAGGTCATAATTCTGACTGAAAGGTTGTAATGACCTACTACACTACTTACTGGATTACAGAGACTTCAATATCTTATATATGGAGTTATATATACATATACATACACTGAGCGCCATAAGTGAGTCAACACCCACTATAATTTAAATTTTCTATTATAAAAAATGTACTTGTAGCACAACAATAATTGAATTGTTGGTTTTGTTTTAACATTTTATAAGTAATAAATAAACTTTTTTATTTTTGGAAATTTATTCGACTATTCTCATTTACTTTTCTCGCTATCCTAAGAAAATGAATTATTTCAGTGGTGTTTACTCAATTTTGGCGCTCAGTGTATATGGAATGACTGCAATCCAGTAAGTAGTGTGTTGGCTTATTAGACGTGAGGCCACGGTTCAAACTCCAGGCCAGATATCTCCAACAAAACGAAATATGAAAAAATATTTCATCGTCGACTTCCTCTCAGGAGATTTATGGCAAAAACTCTGGGCGTAAATAAAATTGAAATGAAAAGTTTCCTAAAAATCTGTCATTCGGAGTAGACTTTAAACTATAGGTCTCGCCACTCAAAGGTAAAATGAACACATACATCATGGGTGGTATGAGGAGCTAGGTTGTAATCCTGTCTGAAGGGTTGCAATGACCAATTATGTATGTATATTCATACTGTACTGTAAGAATAGAATACCAGCGTAACTTCAGGAGAAACCCGTGTAAAAATATTTGGCCCTTAATTATTCAATAATCTGTTCAATCATTATTTTTCTTTTTAAACGCACCTCGTATAATTTAATCGTTTACTGTACACAATACCAAGCAAACATAATTTTAATTCATTTTAATTAAGTCATCCGAGTGTTGAAAAATAATTAAAAAATATAAAAAATTTTAATATCTTACGACTATACCTGTCGCTTGCTTGCAATGCAATGACATTAAAACAAAAAATTGCACATGTTTTCCATCAAATTGCACATTTTAGTCAAATAAATACATACCAGCAGCAAACAACAGCACTGGCTCACTCACTACATTATGTTTTAAAGCCAACAAAAAAAACACGAAAAAAAATGACAAACTGCAACAGAAAAAAACTCATTAAAATGTAACACGTATCGGGCAGAACTTATAAAACAACAAATACAACAACCATAAAAACATTAATGAAAAAACACATTTCCAAAGCCAGGAAGAAGCAGAAAAAAAATCATATTCAACAGCATGGCTCACTCACTTCTTTGGCTTCCTTTTTTTTCATACACTCAACAACACTGGCAGTATTTTTTTTTTTTCGTATTTTTTTGGTTTTTTCCTTCTGAAAACCTCGTAATGCGGTTGAGATGACGATGTTATTGGGATAAACGGGGAATACATGCATACATATACATACGTATGAAGGAAAAGAAGTATAAAAAAAACTGAAATCTCAGTGTTATTGTAGTAAATTGTTCATAAATCACGTGAATTCAGGCACTTTCATTTCATTCATTCATTCAGGCACATTCTTTAGTTTTGTTCATGCGTTCGTTTGTTCGCTCACTCGCTCACTCTCTCGTTCATACATTAATTCATTCATGAAAATTCTGTTTTGGGGTTTGAAGGCGAAAGCAAAAAAAAAAAAAATAATAATAACAAAAACAAAAACAATGAAGAATAAAAAATACAACGAGAAAATAACGCAATAATAACAGCGTCAACAAATCTGAAAGCAGAAAGGACAACAACAGCGGGTATACAGTGTGTGGTTTTTCCAACAGTTCAGCTATATCAAGCAACTGCGATATATTTTATACGATCTCATACATGTATGTTCGCATACGCGTATGCGTAAGTACGTAAAAAGTGTTTGCGTTAATGTGTATGTGAATATCCTTGTGAAAACTGTGGTTATATTAACGTTTTGTAGGTTTATGGACTTGCTGTTGGACTGCTACTGTTCTAGCCAGCGAAAACGAATTTTTTTTTGTTTTAATTTTTCTCAGCAGGACTATAATTCTGAGTTTAAATATAGTTTCGTCACATACATACACAGGCACACACACATACACACTTGCTTGCTTGATATGCATAAACATGACGAAAGGACATCACGAATATATGAATAAAAGTTATTCATTCATTTTCGTTGGTTTTTTTTTTTTTTGTTTTTTCTTCGCTTTTCATATGTTTTAATATGTTTATTTATGGAAATTATAAGGGTATAGTGGGTGGAAAGAATCACTACCTATGAGATCTTTAAGGTTGAGAAAAAATTCTAAAGGAAATAAAGGATATGAAGTAAAGATTTTGGCCAGTAGATGGCATTGGAATCATCTACTTTTATGACTGTTCATCTCAAGTAAACACAGAGTGGGTATTAGTATTAGCCACTGACTTTTTAGACAAGAAGAAGATTTAATTTTTAATTTAATTTAAAGCGTACCACAATTGGTTTAATGAACTCCAAGTAAAGTTGCTATTAATAGGTAATCCAACTAATCTAACCTAAGTCTCAAGCGAAGTCGTCGCAGTCTAGTAGGTAGTGTGTTAGCTTATTAGACGTGAGACCAGGTCAGACATTTTCCAACAAAACGAAATATGAAAAAAAATATCTTCGCGAACTTCCTCTCAGCTGATTTCTAGCAAAAACTCTGAGAGTAAATAAATCTGACATGAAAAGTTTCTCAAAAAACTGTCATTAGCATGTATAAAATTAACACGCACAACGTAAGTGGTGTGAGAAGCTTGGTTGTAATCTTGACTGGAGGGTTGTATGTATCTAAGTCTCAAGGACCTTAATGATGGGTTTTGCTTGTTTCATACTAAAATGTATGATCAAATGGTTAACCTGTGTTCGGTCGACATCTACTGTGGATATTTCAAAGATTTTTAACAGATTATACCAGACAACACGTACTAAATTCCTCTAATTGAGGACCATTAGCCAGTGCTTTAAATTTCCATAGAAATTCATAGCTCCCCGATGTCTAGTGGATATTGCGTTGACTTAAACAAGTGTCGTTGTTTAGTATGTAGTGTGTTGGCTCATTAGATGTGAGGCCATGATTCAAACTCCAGTCCAGACATCTCGAACAAAACCAAATATAAACAAATAAAACAAATAGTAAATAAAAAAAATTGCAATGAGAAAAAGTCTATTTTATTGCAATAAAAAACTATTATTTAAGCTATTAGACAAGAGGTCACAGTTCAAACCCCAGATCAGACATCACAAACAAAACAAAATATGAAAAAATATTTCATCGATGACTTTTTCTCCGCAGTCTTCTAGCAAAAATTCGGAGAATAAATAAAATTGCCATGAAGAGTTTCTCAAAAATTTGCCGTTCTGAATCGACTTTAAACTGAAGGTCCCACCACTCGTATACAAAATTAACACACACAACATAGGTGGTGTTAGAAGCTAGATTGTAATTCTAGCGAAGGGTTGTAATGTCCAATTAAGTTAGTAAGATAGATTAGAGTTTCAAACTCAAACATCAGGTCTGGCATCATAAAAAAAGAAAAGTTTTAAAAGAAAAATATTTCTTTCGGCGCTAAATTTCTCAGAAGTCTTCTAGCACAAGTTAACTAATGCCAAGAAGTAATAATAACTTCCCAAATAACTCGTTCGGCACCGAAATATAACTGCTCCGCAACTGATGGCTACAACTTAACACATTCAACATGGGTGGCATGAGAAGTAAGATCAATATCTAAATTTTTAAAACGGATGATAGTGTACAACAATTGCCATTTGGTAGTACTGCCAAAATCCTCAAGAAAAAGCTTATGCGCCAGCTCCCCACCTCAATAAAGCCATGCTCAGACAAGCCTATACTATGCTAATTTTATACATGAGCGGCGGGACTCCAAACGACAGATTTTTGAGAAACTTTTTCATGGTAATTTGATTTTACTCTCAGAGCTTTTGCCAGAAATCTGCTGAGAGGAAGTCGCCCAAGAAATATTTTTTCATATTTTCGTTTTGTTGAAGATGTTGAAGATGACCTGGTGTTTGAACCGTGGCCTCCCGTCTAATAAGCCAACACACTACTTACAAGACTACGACGACTTTTTATATTCAATTTAATTTATGATAATCTGCCTGCTTACTCTATAATTATTAGCAATCCAACACAAGCAATAAAAGGCTTTGTACCCATTACTTCGATTATCTAAAGAAAACATTATATTATCCTGCAAGCAACTCTTCATTCACAAACTCATTCTTTATATTCCATAGCAGACATGGTTACCAATATCTAAATTCTGATTACAATATAAAAAAAGACCAAAGTCTAATGGAAAAATGATAATACTCCACCATGTTATCAAACCTAAATATGGCACTCGTGTTAAATGATACCACCTATCGCACCTAGAACGCTATTTTCTGTCATATATAATGTGTTATCGTGACTGGCTCTACACTGACCATTGCCAGATGATTTTAGTTGGCAATAAAAAGGACAAAAAAAAATGCAGAACTTTTTATGACAAGAATTTTTTTTGGCCCACTGTTTACATGATGAATTATTTGCTGTTCTTTTTACAGCCGTCATCCAAAGTCAAAGTAATATGTTCAATTTGTCTTTACATTGGCATGAGTTTGTAAGGAATTCATATGCAATGATTAAGCATGATTTCATTTACTCATCTATGGTTAAAGCCTGGCTTTATCTATTTCCAGATATTAAATTTTTCCTAAGATTTTATATGCAAGCGTAGGGCGTTCAAAAATTCGTTTTGATCTATGAAAACTTTTTGATTTGTTTTCTTTGGTTAAAAACAAAAAGAATAAAAAATAAATGGCCGCCAGAAGTAGTATTTAAGCATAATATTGCAATTGTTTATCAATTACGTAACGTAATTTAATTAAATTTAAATCCTACACGACTTAACCAAACAGCCAGCCAAGCCATCCATCCTAAAGAACTCATAGGCCTACTATATGTCTGTCTGTTTGTTTATCTGCCAGCTGGTATGATAGACTGACATGACTGACATGTTTAATGTTTATTATTGTGTTTTCAGATTTTCGGTCATTTAGGTAGGTATTCTTGGGTACAAGTACTCTGTGGAGTAAGGAAACTGATTTCAACAAGAGAATGATAATGTAAATGCAATTTAAACATTAAATGCTCACAGGAATTCATATGTGAATGTGTCACTTGTTTTATAACCAACCACTGCCTTAAGTGACAACTTAATTTAAAAAAAAAATTCTTTAAAATTTAAATCAAATAGAATTATGGGAAGTTTCTCTGGGAAACTATGTATGTTTCTTGTATGGCAAAGGAAATATTTCTGTTATGACCAAAAGAGCCCTTTCAATGATTGTCACTTTTGCAAGAAGTCATATGAGTAAAGAAGTTGTCAGTCATCATAGCAAAAAATGACAACCTTTAATGGCACTTATGAAATATGACGTTGAGAACAAAAAAAATCACAAAGAAATCAATGGTCACTTGCCTATTAGGAATATTTTTCATGTGACTGTTAAATAGAAAACAAAGTCCATATACAGTCAAGGAAAAATGTCTACATAAACAAATCTAAAAAGGCGTTACAGCGTTCTTTAAGGCAATCAAAATCGTATATAAAAAATACTACCTAGAAATTATAAAAAAAATTAACAGAAAAAAGTCTATATATACAACGGTGTATGTAGACTTTTTTTCTGTAACTGCATATGCATGTCGTTGAGAGAAAGAACAACTTATGTGAAGTTTTATTACATTCTTGTATCACTCTTCTATGGAACTGTGCAATTTATTCTGGCTTTCTTCATTGAAAATGTTTAATATTTCCTGACTGACGAAGTCATGCCCCAAGTTGACTTTATCCTTTCAGAGCAAACTCCATTGCATAAATTTGTTCAGGTAGGACCTGCCGTATATGGTTTTTGGATAACACAACGTTGGAAGATCTGGGCATAATGGCGAACGTGCCACTAAGGGAACAAACGCACGACACAGATCTTGACAAGGGGACTTAACACATACTGGATAACACATACTGGATAACATATGGCCACCGAGTGAACTTGCCTGTGAACGGTAAGCTATCCGCTCACTTAACCTACCGAATGCCTATCTCACTATTACAAATGTGTTGTTGTTCTTTATCCTTTTCTGCTTAAACTCAACTTTGAATTGCAAAACAATTTAGCAATATTCTTGCGTATACCGGGCACAAATTTTCTACGACATTTTCTTGCAATTTTCTACCAATTGTCTTTGTTTTAGAAATAAATTTTCATTAAATCCCAACGCTACTCAAGAGTAAATCGATTCATTACATTCCGGGGAGATAATATACTGAATTTTTGTAATTGAATAGAATGACATAAGTATAGCCAGATTCGAAATAACCAATGGTTCAGACATAAACCGATACCGAAACCCATTCTATACAAACCAGAGATCGGCAATGAGTATTCAAAAAAATGATTAGAATCGAATCATACTCATAATTTCTGATACTCATACTTTTTTTTAATATCATGGAACCTCTACTCATATTCAAAGTTTGAAGTACTCATCATATTCATACTTAACAATACGTATGATGTTGTTGACTGCGACTCTCCATAACTCAACATTTAGAAGAATCACAAAATAAGTATGATTCGAGTACGAACACTAAAATACTCACTAATTGGTTGTGTGTTTGCTCTGCTTGCTGCTCTGTCTATTTTACTTACGTGTCCTTTTTCTTTTTTTTAAATGCAACAATAACTAAGACTGTATAATTTGATGAATGATTCGAGTCACTGGAATCATTTATAAGTATTATAAGTATTTTTCTAAAGTTATGAATCTGAATGAGTAGGCTTACGAATCAAACATATTTCGAATGGTATGAGTTTGATGTCAACATTGTACTCATACTCATAGCAACCTGTACTTATAAATCAACGTTGTAGTGAGTATGAGTATGAATGAATCAGAGTACATAGTTAAATTTCAATATTGTTCACTTACTTATATTCAAAATTTATGAGTAGCGAAAAAACGATTAATTGCTGATTTCTGCTCCAATCCCTTCCTATGACATAATGATGACAAATTCATGCCACTGCCTACAACAATAAAAATCAAACACTTTGACCTTTTCCAGTCACCTTTACCGCCTCAAAACAATTTTGCCAAGAAGCATTACAAATCAAAAACTCAATTATTTTAATACTAAATTGTAACGGTAATTATCTCTTAAATACACTGTGCACTGTGTGTTGCATAAACATAAATAATTAGCAATGTTTTTCGGTTTCTAAGCAACAAAATCTTGTCTGCAGAAAGTAAATGAAAGTAAAAACAAACAGACAACAAGAAAATTTAAATTGTTTGTCCGCTTTTATGTCGAAAGAAAAGAAAAACAAAGCATGAGAGACAGTGTCCAGGCTTGTTGTTGGCGGCGTGTGAGTAGTATGTGAATGACCCCGTAAAATCAGCATAATTTGTACAATTTACCACCAAGAAATTTGAAATAGGAGAGCGATTTTATTGTAAAGCACTTGTGTCTGCAACAATTTCAAATTGCCTGCAGCTATAGACGATGATATGGTGTTTTTTGTTAGCCTGTTTTTTCTGTTTCTAATCTCGTTTTGTTTCTGTTTTTTTTTTTTTCTACTAACATGACTCAAAACAATAGAGCCTCTGTGCTTATATGAATTAGCAGCACCAAGTTAGCGTAGAGTTATGGTGTCACACCATAGCTGTGATGATGGTGGCAACATGGTAACATGCCATGATGACTGCTGGCTTAGACTGAAAGAAAAACAACAAACGGCAGATTTGAACTGGTTTCGCGTATAACGCTCTCCCGCTATAAAGACACACAATTTTTTTTCGTGTTGTTAGTTGTATTTTTTTCTCTTTTTTTTTAATGAAAGGAAAAGTTGTTTGCAAAACTTTTTCTATTATCACGATTTAACAACAACAAAATGCAACACATAGATAACAACGACTTATAACTAATGCTGTTGCTGTTGCTGCTGCTGCTGCCACTGTTACTCTCATACTTGTTTGTATAACTTGCCACTTGCCACTTGTAACTTAAAACTATTGCCCAATATTTAAGCTGCAGCAAATGGTTGCAATCAAGTTACAAAAAAAAAAAAAAATATGGGTGAACGACATTTAAACACTTTCTTAGAGTCAGACCAACTGAGCAGGGGGTATAGCCTTATGCAGGGGCAAATAAAAAAAATTATTTTTTGCTTATAAACAAATTTATTAATTTTTTTTTATTTAATACATACTCATAGTCTTGATATACAAAAAAATCAAATAAACTTTCATTGATTGTATTTACATTTAAAAATGACCAGACATACGAATAGACAAACATACAGCTAGTTAGCCTGGCTCTGTAGCTAGTCGAAATTTATTTGGTTGTTCACTTATATATACAACGTAACACTGTTGCCAGTTGCAGGTTGCTGTTATGTTTTCCAGTTTATTTCTGTTTTTGTTTTTTCTCTCCTTCACATATTTTGCAATCGAAAAGTGAAACTTTCTTGTATTTGTTGTTGTTATTATTATTGTTTTTACAGTTTGCATTAGATTCACAATCACAACAACAAAATCAAAAAATTTAAACATTTTCGCCATTTTTTTTTTTTTGTCATCCGTTAACCATGTGAGTTCATTAATGACTTGTTAACAATTTACCTTAATAGGGTAAGATTTATTAAAGCAGTATACGTTAGGGTATCCCTTGAGCTTTTTATTTTAATTACCAGGAGTTACAATTGTTCTTTAAAAGAGGGCATTTCTTTAGCAACCCGCGTATATTCTAAATGGCAAAACAAAATCAACTAAGAGTTGTTTTGTGTATTACGAGGTGTGTCTAGAACTTGCCTTTATACCACCCAGATGGAGAGAATCTAAATGATATTTACTTGCGCTAAGAACTTCAGACCATAATGTTTAATATCTTTTCTATCAGATCCAACTCTTCTAGGGAAATCTGTCCATAATATGCTTACAAAAGAGGTCATTTAGGTAGGTATTCTTAGTTACAAGTACTCCGTGGAGTAAGGAAACTGATTTCAACAAGAGAATGATAATGTAAATGTAATTTAAACATTAAATGCTCACAGGAATTCATATGTGAATGTGTCACTTGTTTTATAACCAACCACTGCCTTAAGTGATAACCTAATTTAAAAAAAAAATTCTTTAAAATTTAAATCAAATAGAATTATGGGAAGTTTCTCTGGGAAACTATGTATGTCTCTTGTATGGCAAAGGAAACCTTTCTGTTATGACCAAAAGAGCCCTTTCAATGATTGACACTTTTACTAGAAGTCATATGACTAAAGAAGTTGTCAGTCATCATAGCCAAAAGTGACAACTTTTAATGGCACTTATGGAACATGACGCTGAGAACAAAAAATCACAAAGAATTCAATGGTCACTCGCCAATTGGTAAGAATATTTATTGTGTTTCTGTTAAATAGAAAACAAAATTCATATACAGTGAAAAAAAAAAATCTTCGGACCTAAATGTATTCAGATCCAACTCTCCTAGGAAAATTAGTCCACAACATGTTTACAAAAGAGGCAGATCTTTACAACTGTTCTGGGTGTTAGCTGTGCAATGGTAAGTTGCAATGAAAAGGCCATCTAACATAAAGTGTTCTGCACCTTCGTTGACATTGAGCGTGGTTAAATATCATCACTCTGGTTAATGTTGTTAAAGCCATCTTTAAGGGAAATGTTAACAATTTTGTCATCCATTTCGTTGAAACTTATGTCATCATGATCCAGACGAAATGGATAAGATTAAGAGCAAGGTTTAGCCACGCATTTCTCGAGGTGATGTACTATCTCCGTTGTAATAGAACCAGATCTTATACAATGTACTTATGAAGATCCTGGAAGAAGAATTCAAAGTAGTAGGTTGTACTGATAACATATCCACAGCAATCTCAGTCATGTATACTGAAATTCTCTCAGAGCGAGTCAATATTGCCTTGGAAATCGTTTAAACAGGGAAAACTGTATCCACAGAAGCCCATGCTGCTTACAAAGAAATATAAAATCGAGAGAATCAGTCCTCCAAGAAATGCGGTGCGGAATTTAAATCTGTTAGGTTAGGTTAGAGGAGAGGACGTGTACTTGTCAACTGTGACAAGTACAGTACCCGGAGGTCGAACTGACCCATTGTACAACGTCCTAGCTTCTCACACCACTCGTGTTGTGTGCGTTAATTTTATACATGAGTGGCGGGACCTACAGTTTAAAGTCGACTCCGAACGACAGGTTTTTTGAGAAGCTTTTCATGGCAATTTTTATTCTCAGAGTTTTTGCCAGAAATCTGCTGAGAGGAAGTCGCCGAAGAAATATTTTTCATATTTTCGTTTTGATGTCTGACCTGGGATTCGAACTCGGGCCTTTCGTCTAATAAGCCAACACACTACCTACTAGACCACGGCGACTTCAAATCTTCATTTAAATCTGTTCGTCCTCCAAATTCTTATGGAGGCAGAATATCCTGGAAAGGGTCCAGAAAGCGATTGAGGCTCTCTGTATCTACAAACAAGTCCTTGGTAAACTATGGGAGTTTAAACCCTGACTATTCGGAAAATATTGAAACCGTTGATGCTTTACCGATAGTTGGGTAGCAACTGAAAATAATGTAACTGCAAGACTACTGGCGTCGTGAAAATGAATTCTGCCTTCCTTCTTACAGAGTTTTTTAGGCCAAACTCTTATTGTTCAGTACCAATTAATTATGGGGCGCCCTATAACGTGCTTTGATAATTATAGGTTAGTTAGGTGATTTTAAAAAGCGAGTACTGGAATACGACGCTGTTGTCTGGTAGGTAGTGTGTTGGATTATTAGACGTAAGGCCATGGTTCAAAACCCAGCTCGGACATCTCCAACAAAACGAAATATTGAAAAAATATTTCTTCGGCGACTTCCTCTAAGTAGATTTCTGGCAAAAACTCTGAGAGTAAATAAAATTGCCATGAAAAGCTTCTCAAAAATTTGTCGTTCGGAATCGACTTTAAACTGTATGTGCCACCATTCATCTATAAAATTAACCCACACGATATAAGTGGTGTGAGAAGCAAGGTCGTAATCCTGACTGAGGGGTTGTAATGACCAATTATGTATGTATGTGTGTATCGTATGTAATTTATATATTGGATCCTATCGTTACAATCTAATGAAAGTATCACCAAAAATCATGGCTTAATAAGTGTTTCATTTAACTTTACTTGTGAAACTAAAAAATGGGTTAAGTTTTTATAATAAAAAAAAATTTAATGGACTCTAATTAGTATTCCCTTAAAAATATTAAGGGACACCCTATTTAATAAAATATTGAATAAAACGGTAGAGTTTATGCAAATTTTTATTTTGCATTTGAATTTTGCATACAATCGGCTGTATCGTATGAAATAATATTTTTTAATTTATTGTCTAAAAATTATATTGTATTGTATACACACATACAGTACATACATTACCTTACTGTAATACATAGAGGCAATAAATTTAAATTTTTTATATTTCATGTCATCAGGTTTCAATGAAAGAGAAAATTTATGATTTTTTTTTTTTTTGTTGTAACGAAAAAGTTAATTTTTATGCAGATTTTATTTTTTTAAAATAATTTTTATTTAAACTCTCATATGAGCCATTAAACAAATGATAACAAATAATTTGAGATTTTTTTGGAAGCGAAAATAAAATTAATTTCAATTGAAATAAGCAATTGAATTTTATTTAATTTTTTTTATTATTTTTTCTAATTGCCATTAAGCATATAAGCATTTATTTTTTTGTTGCCTTTTTTGCCTTTTTTTGCCAATTTAAATTGTTTACGGAGTATAAGATAATAATAATGGAATAATTTCTATTTGTTATAATTGAAATAATCCTCTTAAAATGTTTTATTACAATCCAAACATACATACACACATGATGAATGTTTTATTGAGGTATGGCAACGTTTATCAAACGCGATTAATCAATAAAAATTAGTTTTGTTTGTGTAACAAATGTAGCTGCTTAAGCTGATTGTTTGTCCGTCCATCTGGTAGTTTGTATACGTTTTTTGTAATTTTTTTGTTTTTTTTTTTTTTGATTTTTTCAATATAAAGATGAAAAAAAAGTAAAAAAGAACGTGAATGATGTCAATGTCACGTTAATGAGTGTCTACAAAGTATAAAACTGTTTCAGTGGATGGAAGAAAACTTTAAAATACAATGACTTTTGCTGTTTCCAGTCAACGATAGAATCTAATTTTAGACAAATTTTTTTCTAAAAAATATTTGTTTTTTTCTAATACAATACACTAAAAATCATTTGGCGTTAAATTTATACGAGGTGGGTTGAAAAATATACGAATTGTTTGTAATCAATTTAATAATATTTTTTTTTTTCGACCCAAGCAGTTAATCGTTTCAACTCAGTTTCAACTATTCTAGCCTAGGCTTTTATTACAGATATACATAATTAGTCATTACAACCCTTTAGCCAGGATTACTACCTAGTTTCTCACACCACTTATGTTGTGTGTGTTAATTTTTTTATACATGAGTGGTGGGACCTACAGTTTTAAGTCAACTCTGAACTCCGATTTTTGAGAAACTTTTCATGGCAATTATATTTACTCTCAGAATTTTTTCCAGAAATCTGTTGAGAGGAAGTCCACGAAGAAAAATTTTTTCATATTTCGTTTAGTTGGAGATGCCTGACCTGAGGTTTGAACCGAAGCCTCACGTCTAATAAGCCAACACCCTATCTACTAGACCACTAGACTTTTAATATTTGTATCCAACAAACTCTAAAGTTTTGTGTTTTTCTTTCCATTACCCCTCTTGAGAGCATATAGCTTCCATAAAGCATTTTCCATCGTATCAAGTTGGCTGCTGTTGTTGCCATAAGTTCCTGTTGAATGTTATTCAGCCTTGTTTGCGTTTCGTTTATCTATTGTTGCTCCAGCTAAGCAGATGATAGGTGTGCTGTAGCAGGTCCTAAGATATGATCCTATCATCTATCATTGCCTAAAAACAACTACCTCCAAGTGTGTGCTGTAATGGTAGAGATCTTTGATAAATGTTGATTCCTGCGTTTTGTAATCGCGGAATATTTGCTGTTGTAAAACAAAATTGTTCTAAAATAAGTTCCAAAACGCTTCAAATGTTGGTAGTCCCTAAGAGAGAGTTTAGATTAAGTCTTGGCTTTCCATTTAGATCCAATAAATAATGCCACTTTTTAGATGAAAAAAAAAGAAATTAGCAGTAACTTTAGTTTTCTATTGGGATCCATGAAATAATTCTACTTTGCTCACCATAGCTACTCGCCCATAAGTTCCTAAATGAAAGAATAATAAAGTTTAACCCTGACTGAAAAATTTTAGGTTCGTTCTTCTAGGTATTTCGATTTTCGTTCTTTTTGGGAACATAGCTTCATCACAAAGCATCTCTCCTACCATCTTACTATTTCTTTGCTTTTTTTCTGTTTGATAAACTAAGTTTTTCCAGCCAAATAGGTTATTAATGTACTGTAGCAAGTCCTAGGATGATAGGGATTGCTATCAGCGTCGCCATTTTATGCTATTCGTTACCAATGTCATCCTCTTTCTCAGATTAACGAAAACTATTATGAAAATTGTATCTCTCCCGCAATCTATATTAGACCTTTACTCTATACTTACTTACCCCTCCTCCTCAGTATGAACCCACAAATTCTGCCAACATCTTACTTACTCCGTTAATTAGTCATTACAACACTTTAGTCAGGATTACAACCTAACTTCTCACACAACCCACTTTGTATGTTTTAATTTTATGGAGGGACCTATAGTTTAAGAGAGATAGAGAGAGAGAGAGTTCTGAGAGTTTTTGCCAGAAGACTGCTGAGAGGAAGTTGCCGAAGGAATTTTTTTGGGTTTGAATCACGGACTCGTTTCTAATTAGTCACGATGTCAGGGAAGTCTATTTTACCCTAACAATCATGAAACATTTGTCTGAAGAAGTTGTGGATAATGCGAAAATGAACAATATTCATATAAATATCATATCATTAACACTGCAATAGAAGCGAAAATCAAACCTTCTCGCAAGAGTCCTTATTAAACAATGATATGTAATCTTCTTTATAGTCATGAACAGCTGGTATCATCGAATACTGGCCTCTACTTTTAATGACACAATTGGGACACCAATCATATATCCCTTTTGCTAGCCCTTGAACTCCTAAAATTTACGTGCATATGTGCTAAAGTACTAATCTGCAGGTGTAGGGATTGTGTGTTTGATTTGTACCAGCTGCCTCTGTTACATTTAGTGAAGCTATAAAAAGAGTGTGGTTTATAGAAAAATGATGAGCAAGTTGTGATATTGGACATCAAGAAAATATTACTGTAGTCTTGAAATACATTAACAAAATTAGAATTTTTTAAAGAGCAATTATTAATCCTTTTAAATAAATCCCCATATGAAGTGTAAACACCAAATACTTTTCTTGTTTTGTTTGATGTTTATGTTTTTTTTTTTAAATGCTTAAAAAAAATGGCCCAATTATGCCTCTGGACCAAAATCTGCACCAAACAGTGACTCGTTTTGGGTGCGTCGGCTTTTCAATGTATGCGTACGGGTTTTCTGTGTAAGTCGATCGCAGGCCCACTTAGCGAAGCGAAAACGCGAATACACAACCATATTCGTTCAGCGGAAGGATAAAACTAATTATCTGTCAAATCAGACATGAGCTAAGTGTTACCATTCACGAAATAAGCACTAGTTGAAAAAAAAAAGTTAGATGGCGGACCCGATATTTTACAAAACAGGATTAAAATAAAATTGATTTTTACTACAAATCCTTGTAATAATAGGATTAAAGACTTGAAATTGTTTCAAGATGAGATGTGAGATTTCGAAACAGAATAAAAACCTTTGCAGGCTGTCTCTACACAAAACTATTAACAAGACAAGTACCCTTCACAGTTAAGAAAATAAATACCAAGAAAAGAGTCATTGACAGGTAAAGTGCAACAACTAGTAGTTGAGACTGAACAAAGGCAAATACAATTGAGTACAGAGGTGGGTATACTGCATTAAAACCGAAATTCAAAACAATTTTATTTTCTTGTTTTCTTGTTAAATTTTTCTTATATTTTTCTGTGGCATATTATCTGTACATTTAGTAAAAAACTAAAATATCTTAATGCCTCTCTATTTATCATATAATAGCTGTACCAGTATTATAAAGATTATTGACTTCATGAAGGTCATCTGTAGATGATGATGATGATGATGATGATGATGGTGTTATCTGTATGACATTAATTCTGCAATTGATGATTTTAAATGCGTTAATTTAAATTAAAACAAAAATAACAAAACAAAAAGAAAAATAATCTCAAATTCATTTCATGTCTAAAGTGCGATAATTTAAACGGATTATTGTCAAACTAAATAATTATTCAACCGTGTAGGCATAAAAAAGAGAAAAACAGAAAAACTTGATTTATTTATTTAAAAAAAAAGACAACAAAAAAGAATTCATAAAAATTTTATTTGTAATAAAACAAGTTGATAAGACCAAGTTTTATTAACTAAGAATTGTTTAAAAAATGATTTCAATATTCTCGTAAATATTTATTACACAGTGATGAGAAAAATATCACAGGGCCTCTCAACACCCCAACCATCAACACAAAGTTTCTTGAATAACAAATCTTATTCGATACTCAAATCAATTCTGTTAGGCATTTATCGATTAAGCATTGATCACTTTCGGCAAAGCTGATTTGTCTCTTCAATCGTTTAAAGTTAGCCTGGATTAGCATTCTTCAATCTTGGAAACAACTAAAGTTCCCGCAGATAAATTACTTATATACAGTGACTGGGACAGGGTTATATTTCCATTTTCATAAACCAAAACCGTAGTCTAAAGTCATCGTAGTTTAGTGGGTAGTGTGTTGGCTTATTAGACGTAAGGCAACGGTTCAAATCCCTGGTCAGACATCTCCAACAAACCTGAATATGGAAAAATATTTCTTCGGTGACTTCCTTTCAGTGGATATCTGGAAAATATGCCGAGAGTAAATAAAATTGCTATGAAAAGTTTCTCAAAAATCTATTGTTCGGAGTTGACCTCCACTCATAAATTAACACACACTACATAAGTGGGGAGAGAAGCTAGGTGGTAATCCTGATTAAAGGACTGTAATGACTTATTATGTATGTATGTATGTATATGTGCAAATTGTTCATAAAAAGAAATGTATGTTATGGTTTTCGAAATTTTTTAAAAGTAAAATTTTTAGTTCCGCTCCTGAAGAGAATTGACACTCAGAAAGGAAAACATTAACTCCAGCAAACACTAGAAAGCAAACAAATAAGGTCCGACCGCATCAATTTTGGAGAAAGTACACGACTAAGATCAGCAATGAGTAGTCAAAAAGATGAGTAGAATCGTATCATACTCATAATTTCTGATACTTATATGCACTCATACTTCTTTTAATATTATAGAACCTCTACTCATAATCAAAGTTTGAAGTACTCATCATATTCATACTTAACAACATGTATGATGTTGCAGATATCGACTCTGCATAACTCAACATATAATCGAATCACAAAATAAGTATTATTCGCGTACGAACACTAAAATACTCACTAAATTGTTGTGTGTTTACTCTGCTTGCTGCTTTGTCTTTTTTCCTTCAAGGAAATGCATAAAAAAACTAATTCTAAGTAAAAAAAATTCACATCTAGCAGAGCAGAGGTTTGTGGTTTCCCTGCTTTACATATTGCACTCGAAATCATTTCATTAATTTGATGTAGAAAAACATGAGAACAACAGGTGCTTTATTTGGTTTTTGGTGGAGGCAACTTTAAATACCTATTAATAGTATTGAAATGAAATTGATTTTCCTTTGATTTTCGTTTTGATTTCATTAACGTTTGTCATTGTTGTTGTTATTGTTGTACCTGTTGTAACTCAAGCCATAATTAGAAGATGAAATCTATTAATGAAATGAAATTTTTTCTTATTATTTGTCGTCCATACTTGTACGCTATTGAAATGAAACTCAACTCAACTAAACTGGTGTATAATGATGACAGTAATGTTTGATGTTTATGTTGGTTGGTTGGGCTGTTGTCGGACTATGATGACGATGATGATGATGTTGATAATGATGATGCTTTATGGCAGCATGACAGTAAAATAAATGTGTGGTGGTGTGGTGAAACCCAAAACAACTGCCACGGCAACAACAACAGCAAACAAACAGTAGCTATAAGGATTAACAACAAATTGAGTGGTGTCTGCTAAAATATTTTTAATGTTGTTGGTGTTTTTTTAGTGCTACTGACCGATAAGTTTTTTATAAAATAAAATGAAAAAAAAAAAATTTTTAAAATAATTCATACTTCAGACCGGCTTTTTTTTGTTGTTTTTTAATTATATTTAGTTGCCACTTGTCGCAGCAGCTTTAATTTTAAAAGTTGTTGTTTTTTTTTTTTTTTTTTTTGGTTGCTTGTTTGTATTAAAAACCTAATAAAACATTACACTTTCAAATCATCATATCAAGCAACATAATGTGTCTTTAGATCTGTAGATCTTGAGGCATACGTCTGTTTGTTTATTTGCTCCCTATCTGTATCCAACTCTTTCAATAACTTGTTCTTAACATGTTGCCTGTCGGCTTTTTTCGGGGGTTTTAAATGATTGCGGCAAATAAAAAAGTTGTTGTTGCACTGAAATAAACTTGTTTTTTTTTTATTTTGTATCTGTTTTTAGGCCTTGAAATCAAAAGTATTTGGAACTGAAATGAGTTGAAATGAGAGCAAAAATTAAAAACAAATTTTAAACAGAAAAAAAAACAAAATTCGCAATGGCACTTAATTCAGTAGATTTTATTTTAGACAATTATCACACAAGATTAGTCAAATACAGTATCTTTTAAGAAATAAATATTCGAACTGAAGAATCTGTAAAGAATTTGACGGAAATTCTTCAAAGCTTATGATATATTTTCTATTTAGACGCTGACATTTTTAATTTTTAATTTGCCAGTTGTTTTATTGCAACTTTGTAAAGAGGGACGCTTGCAAATTATTATTTACTTTCCATACATACATACATATATATGGGCAATTTCGTGTCAAGTGACCCAATTTTTAAAATTGATGTCTTCCGCTTTGGATGAAATTTGCACCAAGGTTAGTACTATTAGATAGTTGGCCAGACACAAATTTTCAGCTCTATCAGTCAAGAACTGCCGGAGTTAGAGGGGGTCAAAGTTGGACATTTTGGTCATACAGGGTTTTTTCAAAATGTGTGTAACTTTTCACCTATTGGTCCTAGCAAAAATTTTCCAAAGGATATTAGATAGCTATTCCTTTTTTTTTTTTGCTTAAAAGAAAGCTTATAAAATTTTCTTTAAGGCCTTCATAATCGCTTAATGGGCTGCGAGCGGGATATCTATCAAAAAAAAATATTTTTTAACTTAAGAACAAGATTTTTCAATATTTGGCACATGTACCATTTTCCCCCATTTTTTTTTTAAATGGAGTTTTTTTTTTATTTTTCCTCAAAAGAAAACTTAGACCATTTCCTTTAAGGTCTTTGTGGGCACTTAGTAGCAAGAGGCATATCTATAAAAAAAAAAATATTTTAACTCAAAACCAAAGTTTTTAAATTTTACCATATGCACTATATTTTTTTTTAATGGATGTTTTTTTTTGCTCAAAGAAAGCAAAAACACACATAAGCAAAAAAGACAGAGCAGCAACCTCAGCAAACACACAACCTTTTAGTAAGTATTTTAGTGTTCGTACGCGTTTATACTTATTTTGTGATTCTTGTAAATGTTGAGTAATGGAGAGTTGAAATTAGTAACATCATACGTGTTGTCAAGTATGAATATGAAACTTCAATCTTTGAATATGAGTATAGGTTCCAAGATATTACAATAAGAATGAATGCGTTTAAGTATCAGAAATTATAAGTATGATTCGATTCTAATCATCTTTTTGAATAGTCATTGCTGATCTCTGGTGTATACCTAGTAGCTACTATATTACCGAGTCTAGTAAGATGTTGACAGAAACTAACTAAAAATTTAGAGCGATAGAGACACTCCATCGTAATCCACACCCAATATGGATAGCAGCAAATCACAACACTATATACTACATGTTACCATATATGATTTGAATTTAATTTGTTTTTCTTTTCTTTGGAGGCTTCATTCACCTCATCTACGCTGTTAAAGCAGCTTTTTAACTCATTCATCAAATAGTTAATTATGACCATTTCATTACAAGGCAAACGTTTATAGTCAATTGTCAATTGTGAGTGAATAAAATGAATGAATGAATCAATGAGCGAACGATTAAATGACTTGGTTAGTCAGTCTATTAAACGCTATCAAATACACAGAGAATACAGAGTTTTGGTTTCAATTCGTATGCGAGTTTGTTTCTGTCAAGTTTCTCTTTTACACAATCAATTATAATAATCAAACAAATAATTAATTTATGTTTTTTTGTTTTTTATTTTCTTTTGTATAAAAAAGGATTTGTTTTCAACTCAACTTGATTATAAAATCGATTTTTTTTTCGTTTCTTAAAACAGCCACACAGCTTTTGTTTCACACTTGTTTTATGCATAAAATGTGGTGCAAGTCTCATGACTAATTAAAGTCGTTTTTTTTTGTTTTTTTTTATTGTAAAATCATTATAATTTCCATGGAATAAAATTTCTTTACGGTATAATTCAAATTAATTGAGTTATACAATCAAAGAAATATAACAAGTAATTGGAGAAATTATAGGGAAGTGGATCATATGTTACAGAGAGAGGTTGGTTGCGGTAATGCAATGATTTTTTTTTTTAAAGGGGCTAAGTCTTGTATTATGTTAACGACAATAATAATGAAACAATTATTATAAACAGTTTAAACCAACCTTTTGACAATACCTGCACATGATAGCAGCAGAACTAAAAGCTGACATGTAGCTAGGGCTTGCCTTTGGAAATGATAACCTCACTCTGCAGCATAGTTCGAATCGATAGCTCTAATGTTTAGTGTAGCAGTTCTAATAGAATGTAAGATTTGATATCATATTGTTCTGAAGATGTGCCTTAGTACTAGCCCTATTGTTCTCCTCTCCAACTTTATATAGTGTCCCTATCATATAGTCTACTCCTTCGACAAACTTCAGAATACTGCTCGGTATCAACAATGACAATTCCCTGCCTAGTACGTGACATACATTCAGATGTTTCCCTATTTGATACATTGATACTCCAAAGACTTCATTCTCATAGTCACAGAATCTGGATGTTGGGCTAGAAACATTCCTAATTTTGAATAAGTCTACTCTGAGTCTACAGCACCCTATTAAAAGACCAGTTACCAACCCCAGGTTAGTAAAATTTACGTTTGCCCCAAAAATACTTGGTTTGAGAAGAGCATTTGCCTCTCTTTATCTTTCCTTTCGTTGAATATACCTTTCCAAACATCTGACCCCACTCCACAGAAGGTTTCTGGCCGCATCAATGGCGTTGAATCTCCACTCTTACTTACTTATTGCTGAGCATTTCCACATAACCTGGGATCCAGCAGAGGGTAACCTTATTCGATCTGCCTAATAGCTTCAGCTTCCAAAAACAATACAATACTACCCTCGGTTTATTCTTATAAGAGCCGAGTGCTCGAATGGCAGCCTGACTGTCAGATAATGTTGCTATGTCCTGTCTTTTGAACCTCCTATCCAAATTAAATTGAACACATCTTTCGATGGCACAAACTCCGCTTGGAAGATGGCTACGAGTTTCTCCATGACTTCAAAATATTTTATTCTGAGATCTAAAACTCCTTCTGTTGGTCCAAAATTTGTTCCATACTCATTTGTATATCACGAAATAGTCTCTCTTTTAAAATCGTATGCAGCCTTTAGATTACTCCCTTTATTTTTGTAATTCTCGTTGAGAAGCACTTCCCAGAACCATAGAGTCTACAGGTACTGTACGAGGTACTGTTAAGGTGTGAGCTGACAGCCAAGCAATTCCTTAGGTCACGACATCGCCTAATGATTTTCATGTTAGACTTCTCTTCCATCAACCTAACCCTAGCCTCTAAACGTTAGTCTTCACTACGCCATACGCAACAGACTTTAATCCATCAGAACTTCCAGTGTCTTTGTAGGACAGGTTATCATTGCCTCTGTTATCCCAACACACGTTTGTCTCTGTACCTAGCGCAAGTCCATTTAATCTGTTTTTAGATTTGTTCTATCTGCCCAAACAATTGCGCCATAGGTCACTATTAGTCTGATTATCATTGTGCATCATTGCTGGGTTGCATCGCAAGGTTTTCCATACCAGCTTTCTGCATATAATTATGGCATGTCTGGCCATTCCTGAGTTACTCTCCATGTGAGTCTTCCATGTTAATTTACTATGTAGTATTATTGCTAGATATTTGACCTCCATTTTCTGTGATATTATCTCATTCAGGAGTTGAATATTCTTCCATTTAAGAAGTTATCTTCTTCTTGTAAATGGTATTACTGTTCTTGACTGGGTTTATCCTCCGACTGTCATTTACAATCGAATTAAAATTTCAAGACTTTTTAAGTGAAATCACAGAGTCAAATTTGACTGTAGCCTTCAAGACTATATTATCTACATATCCTTTGCAGTCTATACTTTCCTCAGATAGTTTTGTCAAGAGTTCATCCACAGCCAGGCTCCATATTAGTGGCGAAAGGCCCCCACTTTGTGGACATTCCCGAGTTGTGTCGACTCTTATAATATGGAGCCTTGCTTGTATTTCTGCAGATTGAGTGTATAGGATCCCTGTCATCCATCTAGATATCACAGGTTCCATGACTGTTCTATCTAATAACCCATTTATGATCTCGTAAGGAATGTTTTCAAATCAGCGACCTCCTCGCAGCAGTTTTCTGGCAAATTTTCTGAGGGTAAATAATTTCCATGAAAAAGCTTTTGATGGATAAAATTAATACAAACAACAAGGGAAGCAGAAATCAGCAAAGAATCGTTTTTTTGCTGCTCATATGCACTTATGAAATTTTGAATATATGTAAGTGAATTAACAATACTGTAACTATGTAATCTGATTCATTCGTACTCACTACAACGTTGATTTATAAGTACAGGTTGCAATGAGTATACATATGTACGTACAACGTTGACATCAAACTCATGCCATTCGAAATATGTTTGTTTTATTCATAAGCCTACTCATTTAGATTCATAACTTTAGAAAAAAACTTATAAAACTTATAAATGATTCGAGTCACTCGAAAATTACAGTCTTAGTTGTTGTTGCATTTACAAAAAAAAAAGACAAATAAGCAAAAAAGACAAAACAGCAAGCAGAGCAAACACACAACAATTTAATGAGTATTTTAGTGTTCGTACGCGAATCATACTTATTTTGTGATTCTTGTAAATGTTGAGTAATAGAGAGTCGAAATTAATAACATCATATGTGTTGTCAAGTATGAATATGATGAGTACTTCAAACTTTGAATATGAGTAGAGGTTCCATGATATTAAAATAAGTATGAAAGCGTATAAGTGTCAGAAATTATGAGTATGATTTGATTCTACTCATGTTTTTGAATATTGATTGCTGATCTCTGATGGGAAGCTAGGCCGATGTACCCACACAGGGATTGTAATTGCCAAAGTAAGGGTTTTTAAAACATACTACGCATACAATTGAAATAATAAAAACCAGAACCTTTATTTTGCAAAATCTGTAAAAATATAATTAAAACTGTTGATTTAAAAGCAAACTTCCTTTCACTTTTTAATAATTTATCCAAAGCAGACAGACAGAAATCATTTCATTTCATAGACTTTATGGAACACAGCATATTTATAGAATCTCGTTGAACAACATTAATCTATGGAAAATGAAAAAAGCATTACTTGTTACAATATATTTACAAAAAAAATCCATTTTAAATGCAACTTAAAAAGTAATTCAGTGCAACTTTTGGAATGGTATTGAGTTTGAATATTTATTTGACGGACTGACAGTCTAACAGACCATTTGCATGCAATGTGCTAGACCAATGGATTTTGACTGATAGATAGACATTTGCAATGAAAAGTTTTCGGAAAAATGTGCTGCTTGTTTAACAGTTTTTTTCAGCTTTTTTTGCATATTTTTTGCATATTTTTTGCATATTTTTTGGAATTGTTTACTTTTTATTTTGTTACCCTCAATATAACGATGAAAATGTTGATGATGATGATGATGTCTATGATGATGAAAGTTTATGCTTCGTTAAATTTTTGGTCCAGCATGAAAATCAAGATGTGGAGATTTTTTTCTCCTTTCTTTTTTTATTCTTCTGGTTTTTTTTTTTTTTTGTTCTTTTTCGATCATCAAAATCATGATGATTGGATTGCAATACATTTCATTACTGGTATGCTACATCTTTTCTGTTTTCTTTTGTTTTTTTTATCTAACGCTGTTTGTCTCCCCCATTCTCCTGCATCTCGTTTTTTTTTTAAATTTTGCAATAAAAATTAAAGACTTATGGTTGCGTTTTTCTCAATATTTTTTTGTTTTTTTCTGCAATTTTTTTCCTGCAATTTTATTCGTCTCATAAATTTGCATGAATGAGATGAAAAGAAAGTAAGAAAGCAAAAAACTAAAATCTGAAATGCAATCTAGAAATTTTTCATTATCGAAATACAATATTATCAAGTGAAAAAGTCAAAAAAAAAAAAAAAATAACAACAAAAACGAAGTAAACTTTTCTATACAAATTTAAACAAAACAAGAGAAATAAAACGATTGTTGGCCAAGAGAAAGAAAGCAGCATGAAAAAAATAACAACAACAACAGCAACAATTTAAATAATATATAAATTTCAACTTAAATTGCAACAACAACAACTTATTCCTTCATTTATTCATTCTTTCATTCATTCATTCATCATTTTACCATTGAATTTGCTCAAATATTTATTCAACGACTATTTTTTCTCGTTTTTTGTTTTGCTTTTTTTTACTCTCATTCTGCGATTGATTTTATATTGTAGAAGAAGAAGAACAGAAAACATAAAAAACTCAAAATTAAGTTTCGTAAATACAGCAAAAAAATAAAAAAAAGCAAAATAAAATAAGGAAAAAAATATGCGAAATCCAAAACAATTTTTCTTTTTTTTTCTTTCTTTTGAATTTTATTTAGTTTGATTTGACTTAACTGCACGTAGACGCTTGCAACATTGTTGCCCGACTGTCCATAATAAAATACACACTTAAATGCTTTGTTGCACTCACTGTTGGGTCAATTGCTTCAGATATGTACGTCAATAATAAAATACACATTTTAAATGCCACAACCCAATAAACCACACAACGTCAACAAGACTAAATGTCGTTCAATTTTAATTTTCCTAAAACCACTACAGCTACTGGGAGCATAAATTATTCATTTATAAACAAATAAAAAACGACTTCTGTTTATTTTAAGTTAAGATGGGAGGATAAATCATACAGGCAGTATAAATATTGTTACGTTTTTACCTTTTAAAAATGTTTAAAATATGAGCTCGTAGATTGCAAATAATATAAAAATATATTTGTGTTTAGTTTTAATTAAAATTCTTTATTATTCGCACAATTCTCTGTACCATTGTTCACAACTTGATGTAAACAACAGCAATTGCCTTTTTTTATTACTCTGTTTATACCCTTTGAATAAACAATAACAATTACTAGACAATTGATCTTCGTAACGGAGATCTTCAAACCACGATTACTCCCTTCAAACACACCTCGTCTTCACACAAGACTGACTGAACTTCACTAACTCTCTCGCCTGCTTTTCTTTGCCTTTTAACAGGTAAACAGTCTGATGAATGTTCTTGAAGGCGAACGTTCATGAATTCGCCTTCTCGAAATCTCTATAAATGTAAACATCGTTGTTTACATCGTTGTAAACATCGTTGTTTACATTTATTCTTGTAGTATTGTTGGTGTATTTTTGTTTACTTGTTTACCATTTTTTATGCTGGTGTTTGGTGTTATATTAAGCAGTACGATAATTTGTAAACAGGTTTGTTTACTTGCATTGTTTTGTTTTTGTAGCTTTTGTTTATAATTTTAATGTTATGCGTTATAAAAGCAAAACACCAGTATCTATCACCAAAATCCTTTAAACTTACAGTTCTGATTGTGGTTTTCGAATTAGAAAAAATTGAAGACGGTTTCATTCCCTTCAAGTTATCTTCTGGCAGTTTGAAGATACAATGATAGGATAAAGCATAGAGGCAGTATGAATACGTTTTATTGGCACACCAAAATCCCTTAAACTTAAAGTTCTTGACTATAAAAATGTTCTGGTTTTCAAATTAAAAAAAAATAAAAGGATTTCATTCCCTTCAAATAATCCACCCAGGCAACCAACTGACCGCTACCACTCTCCAAAAGGCTTAACGTTAACACAAACATCGTTATAAAAGTCAAGCAGGATCATTATTTAGTAAAATGATGTTATCCAGCTCGTCAATGCACTCACTTATTTAATTGGTCATTACAACCCTTTAGTCACGATTATAACCTAACTTCTCACACCACCCATGTTGTATGTGTTAATTTTATCCATGAGTGGCACCATCTACATTTTGATATCAATTTCAAATGACAACATTGGAGCTTCTGCCAGAAGGCTACTAAAAAGAGATCGTAGAAAGAAATATTTTATCAGAACAGAAATTTGAAATCACAAGCTATTGTCTACTAAGCTAACATACGACCTACTAGACAACGGAGTTATCTGACGTAAGCAACGTAATATTATGCACATTCTCTGTGGTCATTCTTTTGCGATAACTTCACAATACCGCCAGTATTTGATGACTTTATGGTTTGTGGTACAAACATAATTGGTCATTACAACCCTACAATCAGGATTACGATCTAGCTTCTCTTACCACTTATGTTGTGGGTGTTAATTTTATACAATGGTGGCGGGACCTATCCTACTAACTTTTCATGGCAATTTTATTTAACTCTCAGAGTTTTTGCCAGAAATCAGACGCCGAAAAAATATATTTTTTTGTATTGTATTTTGTTTGGTTGGAGACCACGGTTGTGAACCGAGGCCTCACGTCTAATAAGCCAACACACCACCACCACTAGACCACGGCGACTTATGCAACGAAATATTGCTTATATTACCTGTGGTAATTTTTTTCTTTTCGATAACCTCACAATACCTCCAGTAACTTCACAATACCTCCGGTATATGATGTTAGGCATGAGTTCTGTTGGCATTTGGTCCGCAATACAGGCGCCATTATCCATAATTCCTTATATTCCTCACCGATTTGCGATTTCTGCGTGTAATGCTTTCCATACTTTTAACACGTATTTTTTTTTTTTCATTTCGAATATAAATTTGTATTGAAAAAATCAGTCTGATAGCCTGCTTGCCTATAACCTTAAGCCATTAACCCTGTACCAACACATGACTGTACTCTAGCTAGGCCTCTCTTTTGACTGCAAGCATTCGGATTTTTTGTTTTTCTTATGCTTCTGTTGAATTTTTATGCATTTTATTGTATTTATTTGTACAATATGGCATTATTATGTATTTAAATTGTTGTTTTACCCCATATTTGCTGCTGCTGCTGCCGATGTTAAATGTTAAATTTTTATTTAAAAAAAAAATTTCATTTTCTGTTTATATTTAAAAGGGAAACAAATTTTTGGTGTACAATTTTGTGAAAGTGTTTAATTTGCAAGAAAAAAAATTGATTTTCAAATCTCAACAAAATATATTCCCATACAATTATACAAAAATGTTGGCTATAATGCACACATACATACATACATTTATGCATAGAAAAAGCAAAGTACTTGCAGTATAAACTGCATTGCATAGATACTTTTTTTTTGGTTAACAGTAACTAAAGTATTTATATCTATAAGTGTGTGTGAGTGCTGTAGCTATTTAAGGAATTTCTACTCTTTTTTCTTTTTTTTTCTTTCTTTCATTGCAACTCTTATTGTGTATCTATCTGTATGTGTGTGTATGTGAAATATTTTCCATTCATTTGTACCCTTTTTTGAAGTATAAGTTTTACTTTTCACTCGTTAAACTGTTTATGGCAACCATTGATTTTTTTTCTTTCTTCATTTTCATTTTCTACAGTAATAATCCCCCCCTTTTCAATCCTGCTTAACATTCTCCCCTTTAACAGCTAACAGTCTCTTGGTAACGTTGAAATTTTCATTTTTTTATCACCACTCTACCATACTATACACTCGGTAAACTGCATATAAATGTTGTTGTTGTTGCTGTCGTTGTTGTTGTTGCTGTCGTTGTTGTTGTTGTTAATATTTGAATAAGTATTCATTCAATTCCGATTGCTTTTTATATCATCTGATGTAAATAAACTTGTATATACAGTAACTCTGTGTGTAACTTTACATTTGTATAAGTGTATCTCTCTCTCTGGAACACAAAAATTGTAACTGTAGGAAGCATTAAAATAACGAAAAAAAAACGTTTCTTTTTATTCATATTGATTGTTGGGTTAATTATTATCTGTCTCTCTGTCTGTCTGTCTGCGTTTAAATGAAACGAAATGTGAAATAAAATTTTATAACACCGAAAATTACCATTTAATTCGTAAATTACAATTTTCTCTAATTTCTCACGAATACTCTTAATAACCAAATATACCCTTTAAAGTAAGGAACATTACAGTAAAAATACATAGAAGGTGTTGTAAAAAATAAATCCATTATTCTTATATCAAATGGAAGACTTTATTTGGCATAATAAGTATAATTCCATGCAGATCAAATATGTTCCATTTTGTGTGATAAATTGTTACGATACCTGCCTTATCGAATTCAGTCTCGAACTTGACATTTATCTGTGTATTGATAAACAAACAATCACACACAGTTTTTGTTCATTCTCTAAGGAATATATAGAAAATTAAACCTTTTGTATAAACACATAACAAATCTTTTCCTTTGTGGACACACAAATGACATTTTTTACATCACTCCACCTAGGACATACTGGCTTCTAGGCCCAATGTTAAAAATATCACAGAATGACTTCTGCAGAAGCTGTAATAATGAAAAGGAAGAGGAGGGCACTAAGCACCTGCATGCACATAATTAGTCATTACAACCCTTCAGTCAGGATTACAACCTAGCTTCTCACACCATTTATGTTGTGTGTGTTAATTTTATACATGAGTGGCGGCACCTATAGTTTAAAGTTGACTCCGAATGACAGATTTTTGAGAAACTTTTTCTGAAATCTACTGAGATTCAGTCACCGAAGAAATATTTTATCATATTTCGTTTTGTGGGAGATGTATGGGGTTTGAACCATGGCCTCACGTCTAATAAGCCAAAACACACTACCTACTAGACTACTGCGACTTTGCAGTATGTGTGTCGCGTATGTTAATTTTATACATGAGTGGCGGCATCCACAGTTTAAAGTCGGCTCCGAATGACAGATTTTTGAGAAACTTTTTCTCGGCAAATTTGTTTTATTTACACTCAGGGTTTTTGACAGAAATTTGCTGAGAGCCAGTCGTCGAAGAAGTATTTTTCCATATTTCATTTTGTTGGATATGTCTGTTCTGTGTTTGGAACCGTGCCCTCACGTCTAATAAGTCAACACATTACCTACTAGACTACGGCCACTAAACACCTGCAGTATAATTCTCAAATGAAAAGGTTTTTGGCCATCCATTCTATATTGACAGAAAATGTGTGATAAAAGATTATTCAGATACAAGCCATATCTGCTTGAAATTATCAGAAAAACTGGGAAATTCCAGGTATAATAAGCATTAAGGTAAACAAAGGATATGATAAGCCACCAAGTGAGTTAAGAGTAAGGCGAGAGTGGCAATCGGTACCCAAGTCAATTATACCAAGAAACCCTAAACGAACTGCCCACCGTAGAGCTAATTTCTGCTTCTTACAAAGCCTGAAATAGTCTGAAATTTCATATTCGAAAAGTTTCTCAAAAATCTGTCCTTCGAAGTCGACTTTAAACTGTAGGTTCCGCCACTCACACACAACATAAGTGATGTGAGAAGATAAGTCGTATTCCTGACTGAAGGGTTGTAATGACCAATTATGTATGTATTTCCATATTCGAAACGTATGATAGATCACCGAAAACAGTAGACCCCTCTTTTGTTAGGCGTTTTCCAGCAAAAGCAAGACAGCGTTATTGCAAGTGTTATTACTGTCTGTTCATTTTCATTCTCTCAGCTGAGGCATTATCTCCATGAAAAAAAAATGATGTTATCGATCTCTATTGGCTTCTGTTGAAACATATATTTATGGAAAATGTTCGCCTATAACAGGAAATGGTACATACATAATTGGTCATTACAACCCTTCAGTCAGGATTATTGACCTAGTTTCTCACACCACTTATGTTGTGTGTGTTAATTTTATACATAAGTGGCGGGACCTACAGTTTAAAGTCGACTCCGAACGACAGATTTTTTGAGAAACTTTTCATGGCAATTTTATTTACTCTCAGAGTTTTTGCCAGAAATCTGCTGAGAGGAAAACGCCGAAGAAATACTTTTTGTATTTTGTTTTGATGTCTGGCCTAGGGCTCGAACCCTGGCTTTACGTCTAATAAGCCAACACACTACCTACTAGACTACGGCGACTTCAACAGGAAATGGTGGTAGGCACTTAATGCCAGTTAGGGCCTATAATATGCATGGATTTGTGGTTCAACCCCTGGCCCAGACATCTACAACATAATAAAGTATAAACAAATATTTCTTCGGCGACTTCTTCTCGGCAGCATTCGGGCGAAAACTCTGACAGTAATTCTTATTGTCATGTAAAGTTTTCCCGCATCACATCGATCAAATTAACACTCACAATATTGGTGGTGAGAGACGGTGGGTTGTATTCCTGACTAAAAGGGACTAATTAAGTAAGTGTTATCTGCTATCTGTCGTTGTACTGGATGTAGAGGTACAGAACATTGCATTGTAATGCTTTGAGTTGTTGATGTTATCCTCTCAAGCGGGCCGGGATGAAACATTTGAAGGGAGAATGAAGCCTTGGAATTTTTTATAAATTTTGAAAAACTCGATTAAAAATTTGCTGTATGCAGGAATATTTGAACAAGGGAGGCTTAAAAATTGGTTTTTTCACCGCGATTAGAAACAATTCGTGAATAAAAATTCAGTGAAAGAGATTTTCTCTTTTACTCGTATGAAACCCTCTTTTTATAAATAAAATTACCCCAATGATTCCAAACAATTTCTTGAGCAAAATTTAATTCTTTAGTTCTTACGTGATGTACGTACTGAACGATTTTAATTACTTTTTCAATATTAATTTGAATTTTTAATGTCAATTGCCAGAGTACAACACGAAACAGTTTACTTACTTAAGTCATGGTTGGATTTCTTTATACTACACCCAATGCAATATATGAAACCAATAAAACAAAAACTATTGCTTTTACGAAAAAAAAAAAAAACATCGAGCAAAATGTAAAGTTTTGTTTAATTTATCCTTTTTTTGTTTGTGTTTGTATTTGTATTTGTTTTCCACTTATTTGTTGAAAAGGGAATTTTAATTAAATTATGAAGATACTCGTATTACGATACACGATACACAATAAAAAAAAAAGAAGTGAACTTTAAAGTGGGTTAATTTCATTAAGCGTTATTCATAATTATCGCGTTATTGTTAATGCTATTGTTGTTGTTATTGTTGCTGTTGTTTTACTTATTAAACTAATTAAGAATAATTGAATAATTGTATGGGTGAAGTACTTAAAGAGCAATAAAATATGATTTCACCGGCACTTTTCACTTTCTGCTAAAAATTCAAAAACGGAAGGAATCAATGATTGTTTAAATAGAAAAAAAAATTTAAGAAAATTATAGTCCAGCAAATACCACCGTATGATATGGTATAACGAAATATAGTTTCTTGGTTAGGATTTTATTTATTTATTTTTATTTATTTTATTTATTTATTTATTTGTCCAAAACAATACAACAAGAATAAATCTTATATTACAGTATTGCTTAGGAATTATTATAAACATTAATTTTGAATCATTTAATTTAACTACTTTAACAAAATTTAACAAAAAAAACCAATTTAAAAAGAAAAGAAACTTAAAAATAAAATAAAAAAAGGAAATTTAAGTAAAGTAATGGAAAAAAAAACATTATTATCACAAAAAGTATTAAAAAAGAAAAAAAGAATATTACAATTATAATAAAACTACGGGGAAACAGATTTACAAAAATTAGAGAACACTAACTAAGAAAAGTGCTTGAAAATGGCAGTTTTGAAATGCTTTGCATTGCTGATCATTTGTATTTGAGGGGGAAGTTGGTTCCAGAGACGAATGGAGTGAATAAAAAAATGTTGTTGAGAGATGGCCTTGTTAAATTTCACAGAGTTTATCCTATTCCCTCTATTCGACCTAGAAAATATCAATCTCTCATACAAATAAGGTGGCTGTCGATTAT
The DNA here is from genome assembly GCA_927399465.1 of Sarcophaga caerulescens. Taxonomy (NCBI): domain Eukaryota; kingdom Metazoa; phylum Arthropoda; class Insecta; order Diptera; family Sarcophagidae; genus Sarcophaga; species Sarcophaga caerulescens. The sequence goes on along the minus strand of OV656867.1, from coordinate 86,893,188 downwards.
ATATAAGTTTGTGTAATTTTTGTCTTTACAAAGAATTTTTAGATAAAAAAAATTCGTGTATCAATCGTCTCAATACCCTGAATATAATACAGTGATCAGCACGTTGTGTTAATTCACGTAGACTTATATTTTAAGAACCAGGAATTGGTTGACAAAAAGGCGCAATAGTCTAGTGGATAGATAAGCAGTTAGGTTGGTGTGGTAGCTTTGATACCAAAAGCTCAATTGAGCACTCCTAGCAGTCCGTTGTGACAGCGCAAAGGCAGTACACGACTACTCTACGCTTGAACTAGCCCGAAAGTGTGATAAACGAAGCTATATCCTTGACATCAATGGATGATTGCTCCGTCAAGCTGACAAGGATTGGAGAGCCAAATATATCTGCACCTCGTAAGAGATAGGCATTGACAAAGGAAGTGGATAACAGTCTCCTTTCCCTCAGCAGATCTGCACACACAGAAGTCATTAGGTGGGAGCTGCATTCTTTCCGCGTGTCTTTCCGTGGCCTTTTATCACGGCCTCTGTGATCGAGATAACGTTACGATCAAGTACGAGTAATTGGTTGTTGCGCCTTCTATCTACCGATGCCTAAGTGAGTCTAGCCGGGGAGCAGGACTCCTCATTGACCTAGGACAGGTTGGCGTCCCGAAAGAATTTCCGCGCAATGGCCAACTTAACCGAGGTAAGCGGCATACCCAAGTCAATTGACGAAGATTCCGAAAGGAGTGCACCAACTTTGGCAAACTCGTCGGCTCTCCAGTTTCCCGGAATGTGACTTAGACAAGTGAGACACTGAAGCACTCAGAAAGAAGGTCGAGACAGTGGCGACACTCCGTAACGATCTTGGAGTTATTCATAATGCTCGACAGAGATCTGATAGCAGCATGACTATCAGCCCAGTAGATTGCCATTACTTCCGCCTGAAACACACTACAGTAATCCGACAGAGTCTAATAGATGGTCTGCTGGCTTATTAGAAGACAGTCCGTGGTTTAAGGCCAGGCTCAGACATTTCCAACAAAACGAAATCTGAAAAAATATTTCTTCGGCGACTGCCTATCAGCACATTTCCGAAAAAAAACTCTGAGAGTAAATAAAAATTGCCAAGAAAAGTTTCTCAAAAATGTGTCGTTTAGAATCGATTTTTAAGCTGCAGATTCCGCCACTCATGTATAAAATTAACACACACAACATAAGTGGTGTGGGAAGCTAAGTCGTAATCCAGACTGGATGGTTGTAATGACCAATTATGTATGCATGTAAGATTAATTGACAAACAGATACGAGAACCCAATTGTCTTGACCACTGTAGGGTATCTGATGTGTTGTGATGAATTCACGTTTCAGTCACAGTTACAAAATGCCTAACTGTTCTGCGAAGTTGTCACACGATTGCTTTTCGAAAAGCTTATGAGATATTTTGGAAGTCGCCGTAGTCTAGTAGGTAGTGTGTTGGCTTATTAGACGTAAGGCCCGAGTTCAAACCCCAGGTCAGGTATAAAATTATCACACACGACATGACTGGCGTGAGAAACTAGGTCGTAATCCTGACTGAAGGGTTGTAATGCCCAATTATGTATGTATGTATGAAACATTTTGAGCATTAATAATCTCTTACATCTCTAACCCGTATTCTGCCAACTCTATTTCAATTCTTTCAGGTGTAGAGACCTTCACTGAACATTCACTTCGGTATTCGTTCCTTTTCAACTCCAAACTTTTTTTCTGCCTTCTTCTGCAAACATTTTTTGAACATTAAAGTTCTTAAGATCAGACTTTTTAACTTTAGTTTCAAAGACCCAAAACATTATCCTTTTCTACCCACTTTTCTTCCAGCGAAGTTAGTGTGTTTTGATAAAATCCTTATTATTTTACAATCTCTTTAGTTTTTTCTATTTCCATGCTTCTTTCAATATCAAAAAGCTTTACAAATATCTTTTTCTTTTCAATTGATTTTGAAATTTTGAATTTTTTCTTTTTACCAACCACCAGAATAATCGTTTAACATATTTTGCTTATTGGTAACAACAATTTCCTAATTAATGTTTTCTTTTTCGTTCGTTCCACCATCAAAAAACAAAAAAACGAAGAAAAACATAAGAAATCATGTTGAGCCCACATTTTGCTAGACAGCAAAGATTTTGTTACAATAGTACACTTCCTTGTACTGCCAATAAATTTTATCTTAGACTTGGTTTCATTCTCTCTCTCTCTCTCTCTGTCTCGACCTCTCTATCTATCTATTGCTGTGAATTCATTAAACCACAGACACAGTTTGTTGCACATGAACTCTCACGCTCATACAACACACGCTTTTATTTTATTTAAGTTTACAGCATTCGGCATCAGTTTCAGCATCAATTGCACTAAAAATATTTCATTTTATTTTATTTACACTTCAATGAATTGTTTTTTTCTCTCTCCTCCGCCAACCAACAACAACCACTACAACAAACTCATATTGATTCCTATTCAAATTTTTCACAACACAACAGAAAAAAACAAACGAATTTTTTTCTGAAAATAAAGGTAAAATGGCAATCAATGGTGGTGGTGATAGTTGGAGGGAAAGGAGAGGAGAGGTTACAGTGGCATGCCAAACATATAAATAAACAATCATCTTAAAGGAAACAATTTTCATGTAATTGAAAGTAACGTTTATATGCTGCAACAACAACAAAAGCAAAATAAAAATAATTTTTGAACTCAATTTTCATCATAGCATTTAAAATGTTCCACAAACAAACAGAGCAGTACACCGGCACGAAGAGGTATTCATTTGAATGTGAATAATTTTAATAGAACAACGTGCAACAAAAATTAAAAAAATTTTTTATGGTATTGTGTTTTATTACTCCATTTGTATTTTATTTACTTATCAGTTTTAAATTACTCAACATTTATTAAGAACATCGTTTTGAATTTCCCTTTAAGAAAAATATTGCAAACGCCCTTGAGGGGCTCTTCAATGCAAAAGTAAACGATCTTCAATCGTGACAAAGTTTGTGTCTTAAGTCTTTTGATTTTTTCAAAACAATTTTGAAATTCGAAAATGAATTCACAGATTTTATTGAAATTTGTAATATGTATAGTACATATAATGTTTATACATACAGTGAGCGTCAAAAGATAATGTAAGGATAAAATTCTAACAATCATCAAACTCAACTTTTACGACTTATGGAGAGTGCCAGAAACAATTTCAAAATATTTTGAAAATATTTTGAAATTTTTTGTAATTTTTTGTTATTTTTTTCAATTTTAAAAACTGGCAATGAAACAATTTTAAAATAAAAATAACGGTAATATATTAACTTATATTTCATTTTAATGTACAGTTTGAAGCTCACTATATATGCTTTGACATGGTTATGAAGCTTAGAATTACGCTACAAATGATACGAGTGTAGATCAAAAAATGTATGTTCATTTTTGAATGCTCACAGTTTTGTATGAAATAATTCATTTTAATTTTCAACATAGTCTCCGTTAAGACCTATACTCCTTGTCTAAAGCTTCCCCAATTTCTTTATTTTTTCTTCTGTCGAGGTATAAAAATTAATTTTTTTGTGAGCTAATTTCGTTTGTGGAGTTATATCTTATAAGCCGAGCCTGTGCTTTGGGATTGTAAATAAAAAATGTGTCTATGAGCAAAATAAAATGACTATTCATTCATTTTTCCATGGAGTTATGCACACGTTCAGGTGCAAAACAATTCTGTTCTGGCCAAATTCGATCGTTTTTTTTTTTTTTTTCAAATCCTCATTAAAACGATCGAATAGTGAAAATTGTCACTGTGGACTATACTCTGTCTATAGCGTGACATACTCAATTTAGATTTTTTTGTGCCGCTTTACCCGCTGTTTTAACTTATGTTTGGAACGTACTGTGTTGTTGTGCATCTACGTTTAGTTCACGGTTAGCAACCGGCCAAAAAACTATTTTATATTACGGTTGGATAAAACCTGAAGTGTTGTAAAACTATTGGATTTGTTGCCGATTGTAAGCAAACGCATCGCTCCTATCCAAGTAAACACTTGTAAATTTATATCTCTAATCCATGTGAGATGCCTATGGCTTTAACCATTTCCCACATTTTCAATCGGCAATCGACCAACATTATAACGTGAATTCTTTCTATGGTTTCGGTTTCTGACCCCTCAACTGACATCTTCTGTGCTTATACGCTTAAAGAGTAATCCAGTTAACCCTTGTTTTACCATTGACATTGATAGTTCAGAGTTCCAATAAACAATAACTAAGTTTACACTTACTTGGCTTGAGTAACTACCGTCTGCTATTAAAGGTTGTTAAACACAAACTAAATGTTCAAACTTTGAAAGATGCTTGTATGCAGTATTCCTCCAGCTAAGATATGCATCGGAGCTTATGCGCCACCAGTATAAGATATTCAAGATGGCAATTGATTGAAACCCTTAGAGTAGTTAAAGTCTACAAATACATACCTGCTTTCATCTGGGAAAGGTTATTACAATTCCAGATTGATGAAATTCAATTGACTTGGTCTTTAATACAACTGAAGGCGTATAATTGATGGCAATATAATTATTTTATAACAAATGTTGTGCTCCAACATAGAGTCATAGAAATAAAAATTTATGTGTACAAATCAAAGTCGTCGTAGTCTAGTAGGTAGTGTGTTGGCTTATTAGACGTGAGCCCTGGTTCAAACCACAGGTCAGACATCAAAACGAAAATATGCAAATATTTCTCTCTCAGCAGATTTCTGGCAAAAACTCTTAGCAGATTTCTCTGAGGGTAAAATAAAATTGCCGTGAAAAGTTTCTCCAGAAATCTGTCGTACGAAGTCGAGTTTAAACTGTAGCTCCCGTTACTCATGGATAAAATTAACACACACAACATAAGTGGTGGGAGAAGCTAGGCTGTAAACCTGACTAAAGGGTTGCCTAATTTTGTATGTATGTTGATATGTATGTGTGTATATATGTATTGTAGAGAGACACTAATGATCTTAAAAGAACGAAGTTTTTCCCAGAAATTTTTAAAAAAATTAACGTGTTGCACGTTGTAACAGAGTTCATAACAGTATCAATATCAAATTTATTCTTTACTTTTTTTGTGATTGTTGTTGTTGTTTTTTTTGTTATTTTACAAAATGATGGCTGTGATGCCACGAAGCCAAACAGCCAGAATCTGTTAAAGTTGCTCATTTGCTACGCAAAAGTTTTTTCTTTCAATTTGTTTGCCATTTTAATAGAGACACGAATAAGAGCGTGTGTTTGTGTGTGTGCATATATATGAAACATTTAATGGTTTGACGGTATGTTTGTCAGACCTTTTGTCTTTGTGTCTCTCTCTCTACCTACAACAAAATGTTATATTTTTGAATATTTTTACTCGGAGATTTTGTTGTATTATTTCAATATGAATTTCAAATACTTTACATTCTTGTTGTTTTTGTTACTGTTACTGTTGTTGTCGTTGTCGTTGTCGCTTTTGTTTTTTTCAGTTCTCGCGTTTAACATTTACGTGTTCATTTGGTAATTTTGCAGTCGTGTGGAATAGTTAAATTATTTTTAACACATCAATTTATAGAGTACAACTGAGCACAAACTGAGCACCAACTGAACAACTGATATGAATACACCTCGGCTACGTTTTATCAATTCATTTTCGTTTTATTGAGAAGCGTTCGCTTGCATTACGAATTTTACGCTGTTAAAAGTGTAAAGTTTTCTTTTACGTTTTTCCAATCATTTTTTGTATGAAAATTTAATTTTTTTTTTTTTCGTTTATGAAATCAATGAAAAGCGAAAAAAAAAATTTTTAAATAAAATATTTTTATTTCGATTTTGTTTTTCCATTTTTTATGATTTAAATAAAATAGTTTTTTTTAAAGCTTAAAAACAAGGTGATAAAGTCGTTTATTTTGAAGAATTTTTGTAAAAAGTATTCAATAAATAATGACCGTGTGTGTGCGTTTTTTTTTTTCTTTCTTCTTTTGCAATTTATTTGTTTAACGATGAGTGTTTGGAAATACATGATTTTAATAAAAATTTATTTACGTTTCTTTTTCTTGTTTTTATCTTTGCAGGTAAAAATTTAATCGATTTAACCAGTGTACGTACGTTTGCAATTAAAATATGAGCGTGTGAGAATGCAGGTAATAAATTTGCTATTTTTGGTTTAATAATACTAATTTCATATTATTTATTAGGTTAAAACAATGTATTAAACAATATCAAAAGAATAAATAAAATCATATACGTGGTGTGTTCGATAAGTGTAGCAGTTATGCTTCCTGAATCTACTGTTACGTTTTTACCTTTTGAAAACGTTTAAAATATAAGCTCATAAAATAAAAATAAATTTGTGTTTATTATTCGCACAATTCTGTGTGCCACTGTTCACAACTTGATGTAAAGAACAATATTGTTATATAAAAAAAAATTAACAATATAAAAATTGTTTAAACCCTTTGCACAAACAATTACAATTACTAGACAATCATTCGACAGATCTTTGTAACGGAGATCTTCAAACCACGATTACACTCTTAAACGGCGTCTTCACACAAGACTGACTGAACTTCACTAACTCACTGTCGCCTGCTTTGCCTTGCCTTTTATATTGCAAAGTAAACAGTCTGATGAATGTTCTTGAAGGCAAACGTTCATGACTTCGTCTTCTCGAAATCTCTATAAATGTAAACATCGTTGTTTTCATTTATTCTTGTAGTATTGTTGTTGTATTTTTGTTTATTTGTTTACCATTTTTTATGCTGGTGTTTATTGTTATATTAAGCAGTACGATAATTTGTAAACAGGTTTATTTACCGCATAGTTTTGTTTGTGATTCTAATGTTAAGTGATGTAACAGCAAAACTCCAGTATCCAGATTTGTAACAATACATACAATACCTGAAATATCTTTTACACATGGTCCTTGCTTAGAAAATATCATTGAATTTCATCCTAAGAAAGCATAATTATTTTAATTTTAGTTTTACTTCTCGAATGAGAAGCATCTTCGGAAAATATTCCATCGATTTAAAAGTACTTGAGTTAATCATAAAAGTTGGAAGATGAAATAGAAGTATTACATTGCGATAACTGCTGTCAAATTCAAGAAAAATTTGCTAAGCATTGGCTACCTATTAAGCTACAATATTTGCCAGCAGCTGAACTGGTTTAAAGGCATAGAAATTTTATGATTTTTCAGTTGTTAAGCTCAAGAGGAAGAGGATTTAATTTACTGATCTTACTATCAACATTTGCTTTGTGATTGTACGGCTCGAAGCTTATTTCGTAATCGTTCCTCTTTTCGATTTGCTTCGTTTGCGTATATTAGCAAGCCTTTTGAATGAACTCAGTCTTCCTTAAAAGCCACCGTGACTTCTGCAATATTGTCTACAGTTAATCTTCATCATTATCTGGATCTACCCACTTTTAAGCTGTATCTCTTAACTTTGTATGCTCCTCCTTAAATCTATGTATAGCATACGAACACTTCATTTTCCATATCTTCATCCTGCTTTGATGTGACTCAACACAACAATGAGTTATTGTGTCCAAACCTTTGAAGGTCCTCAATGTGCCATTTGAAACTGAGTCAAGTGATAGCTGCCTATACATTTTTGCGTTTTACTCTCCTCTTTTTGTATTTAGAATTTACTTGTATGTCCATCGTCTAGCAGTAGAATTATTACACTTTATTGCCAATTTTGCATGGAATAGATCTGTACTGCTACTCCACGTTGTTGTCTTCGTTCCATGATATACAGTGAGCGTCAAAAGAAACTGTACATTAAAAAAGAATATATTAGTAAATTACCGTTATTTTTATTTTAAAATGGTTTTATTGCTAGTTTTTAAAATTGAAACAAAAAAAATTACAAAAAAAAATTTGGAAATATGTATTGTCAAATTTTTTCACTTTCCTTACGTGGTAAAAGTTGAATTTGGTGATTGTTAGAATTTTATCCATAGTGTACAGTTTCTTTTGGAGCTTACTGCATATTCGAAAATTGTTGATCTGTTGCATTTACTTGGGGAATACCCACCGCTCTCCATGATGCTACAATAGATATCTCGAGATATCCATTAAAAACTCGTAGACAGTTTCTTCAGTAAACCGATATCATGCCACTCCTTGACGTACACTTTAATGATTCATTCTACATGGTCACCTTACAAAAGGGAATAAAGATTGCTGCTCATGACTAATCGCTTAAAATGGCCAATAAAATATGTACTGATGTGTATATAGTGAAATCCTGAAAATATAACAAAGTGACACAATATTTGCCAATGTTTACATAGTGTTCCAGTCAAATGGATTCCTGATTCATTCAAACCAACAACTTCGATCAGAACTTTTCTAACAAATCGTGTGTGTGAAAATCGCACTTCAACTGATTAGCCCGTATGTAACCCCATCAGGGTCCTTTCCTATTTTACATAATGATTTCTTATTAGTTGGGAAGCTAGGTCTTATAAGCTATGGAACTGAAAACCAGTAATCAAAGAAAGCTAACATCGTAATGAAGAATCCACTTTATCACATCAAATATTTCATTTTAAACTTTAATTTCAAGTATTTCAAACTAAAAAAAAAAAACTATCATGCTTGTGAGAAAAAAAATTCAAAAGATTTTTAATTTCTTATTCACACTTCACCTGCAGCTAATATTTAAACGTGGAAAACTTTACTTTAATATTACTTCACAGCAAAGTTTCATTTGGTAGTTTTATTGAAATGCTGTTAAAATCGTTTGGTTCTTGATTAAAAATTATTTTCATTTTCTTAATAAGTTCGTCGCTTCTTCGTTTTCTTCCTCTTCTTCTTCTGCTTACAACTTGTGACAAATGACGTAGAATTTACCAACAAATTCGTATGCGAGCGAGTACACATTGATTTTGTGAAACTCATTGAAATTCTTGATAACATCGAAACGCATGGGTTTTTGATTCTCTTTTTTGGAATTTCGATACGTATTTTTATTTGTAATTGAAGTTGGAATGATTTTTTTTTTTGTTTCCAAAATAAAGTTGACACTTTGGCAAGAGTAGAGAGAAAAGGTAAAAGAGCTTTAGAGTTGCTATTGCTTCTGCTGCTGCTAGTGCTGGTGATGATGGTGCTCGCTTAGTTACAATTTAGCCGCAGCAACTTTGCAAACACCTTGAGGAAATCTTTTAAAGTTTAAAGTTAAAATGGGTAACGACTTACAACAACAACAACAGTACCAATAAAAATAAACAACAACAATAATATCAATAATGTTGCTAAATGAACAAAACCAGTCAACAATCCAGCAAGAAAACCTAGTTAAAACTGAAACTTCAAAATCTAAGAATGGTTTTCCTTTGTTTTTTCTTTTCTTTCTTTGAATGACTGAATGAAAGTTTTTATTTACAACAACAACAACAAAATAATACAAAATAATCACCTCTCAACTTAAATAAAAGCTAACGATGTTCAACAAAAATTAAGTGAAGTTTTCTTTCTTTTTTTTTATTTTTGTCCTCAGCAAGTGCATGGCATTTGAAAATGAGCAGCAGCAGGGAAATGCAATAAAAATGTTAAAAAAAATGTTTGAATGCTTGACAACAAACAGAAAACGGAAATGCAAAAAAGGTACCCAAACGTGTCACACACACACATACACACACATTTATTGCCTTTTCCCTTGAACTCATCATCCAACCTCAAGTAGGTAATGGCATAAGAAGAGGTTTGGAAAAGTGGTGAAAAACTTTGTCACAAAAGTCAAACAACGAATAAAAGAAAAACCACAGAAAACTATGATGCATTGCTGTAAGTAAGCCATGACATGACTTGGCAGGAATTGCTAACAGATGACCGGAAATGAACAAAAAAAAATGAAAAAATAAAAGAAAAACTAAAATAAAGCGAAACCACTTCTAAAGAGATAAGAATCTTTAAAAGAATGGTACAATTTTATGCATTTCAAACCCTTTTCCTTCGCTACTTGCCTAAGAACAATAACTTTTTAGATTTTTATGAAAGTTATTAAGCCATTTAATATGAATGGCATGGAAAATTGCAATTGGAAGCTATACTCCTACGACAAATTTTGGTTTTTTCTTCTTTTCAGCTTTGATTAAAAACCTCGCTTGTCGATAAGAAATGACAAACAAAAATTGTCTCTTCTTTCTTTCCTTAAATCCTTCAAAAAAAATCAAAAAAAAAAATACGAAAAATAAAGTTATTAACGCCATACCATAACCAAGAATGATAGAAATGTCCAACAAACATCCATACTTTCTTAACTACTTAGTTAAAGACTTCACAAAAATTAGTCCAAAAATTCTGAGATGGAAAGATAATACCAGACCAACATATAATATTTGCCTCAAATAACTAAAGCAGTTGAAAGCCTTGCTAAAAAGCTTTAAAAATTTCATGGCATAGTTTTGCTTGTTCTTGTTGTTTCTTAATCCTTTTTAAGCAGCATAATTTTTCGCAAATGCTTAAAAAAGAATCTTTTTTTTTTAATTCCTTCACAAATATTGTCAAGTTATTGAAATTAGTAGAGATACTTAGGAATTCTGTTTGATGAACTATTTAAGATGTAGTACGTACGTAATATTTCAAAAGGATTAAAAATTAATATTTTCTTTAAAAATTTGAACAGCTTAGCACTTATCAAAGGGAATAATCGATACTACACACATAGCTGCCAGATTTGACGATTTATCGTCATTTTGACGATTTTGAACTCCAAAAATATCATTTTGACGACATGACGATTTATGCCCTTATTTTAACGATTTTTAAAAATTAAAAATTTACATCATCAGGACATTAAAAGCCACTTTAAGCTTTGTATTTGCTTTGCAGTTGTTACTGTTGGAAAATTATGCTAGTAATAATAAGGAGTAAAATATTATATTTTTAAGTTATTTTCGAATACCTGTGATGATTTTTCTTTATTTATGCCTTTTTAATCCCTTAAAACCTAAAAAATTTCAACTATCATCGTAGTTGAGCGTAATTTATTATTTAGTTGCAGACAGTTTTAAAAATTCGATTATAGCTTCTAATATTACCCTAGGAAGACCTAAGGCAAGTGCCATTATTTGTTTAATACGACTAACACTCAGGGGATGGCATTATGTTTGGAACTAGGAAAATATATTATAGGAAGGAGGAAAGAGGGAGCAGTGTTTATGGACTCTAGATTTGAATATTTCTATACCATGAGTAACAGGAAAGATCTGTGCAGGAAGGGAGTTCCACATACGAATAGTCCGTTTAACAAACGAACTTTATCTGTAATGCAGTGTGCGAGTGTTACGTAGGAATACATGATTTTCATAAACAAGTCCCTTTATTTCGCTCGAGCAATATCCGTTGTAGTAGCGATAGAACAGTGAAACACAAGCCACATTGCAACGATGCTCCAATGAATTAATGGAGTTGGACACACTATCGTGATTAACGAGCTACTACGGCCTGTAAACGGTTGAGAAGTCTCAAAATATACGTTAAGGACCAACCATACATGAGAGTTGTATTCCATTCTCGGTCGGGTTATAAATGGTGTGAATAGTAAGTAGATCAGATGAAGTGAAGTATTTATTGCACATTTATTAAGAAACCAAGGCACTAGAAAATATGTCAGTTTTAGCGAACATCACACTGAATTTTCATGCCCATAACGTTAAGATCTTCTGAATCTCTAATATTTACACCACACATGGGTATAGATAATGCAATATTATTGCCGCTTTTTTTTTTGGTGAAACCAGCACTCAGGCTATGTCCCCTACTCATGCAGTGCATTGTGCAGGTTTTAGGAAAATGGGTTATAAGAAGGTGGAAGAGAGGGAGTAGTGTTTGTGGACATCTCAAGATGCGAACGGCAAGGAGTTGCTGCTGGGTGACTATAAAATGGCCAGTGCTATACCTTCACCATTAGACAGTCTACAGCAATCGTCCCCAAGAAGCCCTCACCCTTCAGTCCTAGCTTCTCACACTACTCTTGTTGTGTGTGTTAATTTTATACATGAGTGGCGGGACCTACAGTTTAAAGTCGACTCCGAACGACAAATTTATTGAGAAGCTTTTCATGGCAATTTTATTTACTCTCAGAGTTTTTGCCAGAAATCTGCTGAGAGGAAGTCGCCGAAGAAATATTTTCGTTTTGTTGTCTGACCTGGGATTCGTACTCGGGCCTTCAGTCTAATAAGCCAACACACTACCTACTAGACCACAGCGACTTCAACATTGGCTGCTTAACATTGACTTCATATGTTTTTGTTCTTAAAACTTTTCAATTTATTTATTCATTATTTCTGACGATTTTTTTACGATTTCAATGAACGTCTTTGACGATTTTGACGATTTTTTCCCAAATATTTGACGATTTGATGCTTCATTTATCTGGCAGCTATGACTACACAGCGTACATATATAAGTTTAAAGAAAAATCTATCACAACTAATGTTTTGAATGGTATAAAAGTTAGCCACTTTTTTTTTAATTCAAAACTTCCTTAATTGAAAACACATTGGCTACAAATTTGACTTTAAAAAATACCCGTTTTTAATATTTGAAACGAGCTTTATTTTGAACGAAATAAGTGCCGTTTTGTGCTAAAACCCATCCGGCCATTAAGATTTGCAGAACACTACAGAATATAAATTTACATCATTAGAAGAGCTCTACAAAGATCGCAAGATTCAGGCTACATGCCGCAAACTTCTTTGCCGATCGCTCTCACTTTCTGTCGGATCATCAAGGATGTATATGGTCTGACCATTCATTCAAGCCATTTGAACTAAATTATTCGCTTCTTTACTTATTTACTTAATTGGTCATTACAAGCCTTTTGTCAGGATTACTACTTAGCCTCTCACACTACTAAGTTTGTGTGCGTTAATTTTACGCATGAGTGGCGGGACCTACAGGTTACAGTCGATTCCGAACGACAGATCATGGCGGTCATTAACAGTTTTTTCTTACATTTGAAACGATCTATTTTTTTTTTAAATATGTTCCGTTTCGATCGACATTTTGCCATTTTGAGGTACTACCCACCAGGATATAAGTTCTAAGTTTCTAAGTGAAAAACTGATTTAATTAAGCTTTGAAGAACTCTTACATAGCAAGAACTAGGCTACATACATACAGCCATACATAATTGGTCATAAAAACCCTACAGTCAGGATTACGACCTAGCTTCCCACACCACTTATGTTGTGTGTGTTCATTTTTTATACATGAGTGGTAGGACCTACAGTTTAACGTCGGATTTTTGAGAAACTTTTCATGGCTATTTTTTATTTACTCTCAGAGTTTTTGACAGATATCCGCTGAAAGGTAGTCTCCGTAGAAATATGTTTTCATATTTCGTTCTGTTGGAGATGTCTGACCTGGGATTTGAACCGAGACCTCGCGTTTAATAAGCCGACAACTATCTATCATTAAAATAGTTCTGCAGATATTACAAGAACCAAATTCTTGGTGGAGCTCTAGTAGTTTCTGTCGGAACATCAAGGAGTTATATTGTCTGGCATTGTCATGAAGAAATACAACACCTTTTCTGTTGAAAAATTCTGGCCATTTTAATCAAATTGTTTGCTTATTTACTTACTTACTTAATTGATCATTACAACCCTTAAGTCTGGTTTACATCGTAATTACAAGCTACAGTTTAATGGCGACTTCGAACGATAAGCCTGAGAAACTTTTCCCGCCAGAAGACCGCTGAGAGAAAGTCGCCAAAAGAATAATGTTTTCATATTTCGTCTAGTTCGAGATGCCTGAGCCGGGATATGAACCATGGATTACGACCACTTCAAAATTGTTGGCTTCAATTTGATTAATTCTTGATGGTAGTAATTCAAAATCACTAATTTGTTTCGGTCGTAGAAGTTTGTAATGAACAATTCCCTTCCAATCACACTGGACACACAATCCTTACTTGCCGTACAATCCAGACTTTACCAACGACTGCACAGCCGTAATCATTCGCTTAAGTAATGAGTAGATATTGTTGCGTTTAAAAATCCAAATCAATAAATTGTTCACACTATCAATTCATGTGTCACTAAGATGTCGAGCTTCAAATGATTGATAACTGTTATACGATGAATGCCTAGGTACCTAGAGATATTATCTTGCTTATCTTTCTCAGAGTATCTGCCTGATTTCATCAAAAAAGAATATTTTTTTATTGAAAACTTCCATAATGACTTCGAAAAATAATTCCAAGAAATCCGGCTAAAAGATAAATCCAAAAGTTAAAAGCGTTAAAAGCGATAATCGGAAAACATTTAACGTCTTTGTTTAAGTGCAACTGCTGCTACAACTCCATCTTTTTATTAAATGCTTCCGCCGTTATAAGCATCTCCATTACAAATCCACTCTGTTCGGCAATTTGAAAATAGTGTTGGTAACGATTTTTATAAAACTCTCTTCCGTTAGGGTCAGTTGTTGTTTTTGTTGTATTATTATTGCTAAAGTTTTCCATTGTATGCACTTGCAGCACTTTTTTGCATTCAGACTTTTTTCATGTACAGGATTATGTACACCGTTCGCAGACGGTCATCAGGGATGGATATTAATGGGGAGTAAATGATATAAACCACAATAGTACAGGAAGGAAACTAATATTTCAATGAGTAAACACCAAATATTTATTCTGGAAATACAAAGAAAAACCAAAATATGGTGAAAAAAATCAAATTACAATAACAAATCAACATTGAGGTTCTAGAAGTTGCCAAACCCAAAAAAAATAAAGTGTAAATAAAGCGAATGGTCAATGTTGCCAGTGAGTTACAGCAAAAAGTGTGACGCAAACTGGACACTAAAAATTTGTTCTGGAAATACAAAGAAAGACCAAAATATGGTGAAAAAATGAAATTAGAATAACAAATCAACAGTGATGTTCTAGAAGTTGCCAGATCGAAATTAAATAAATTGTAAAAAAAATCGAATGCTCATATTGCCATTGAGTTATAGCAAAAAGTGTGACGCAAACTGGACACTAAAAATTTATTCTGGAAATAAAAAGAAAAACCAAAATATGGTAAAAAAAATCGAATTACAATAACAAATCAACATTGAGGTTCTAGAAGTTGCCAAAACGAAAACAAATAAAGTACGAACACAACGAATGGTCATGTTGCCAGTGAGTTATAGCAAAAAGTGCGACATGAACCGTAGTTAAAGAGAATAACTCTCTAAAAATTGTTTTAAACTTAACGAAAAAGCTCCAAGAAAAAAACTCTATTGTAATACTATTCTCCTCAACAGTGATGTAAACAATACAGAACTTAAACTTTTCCATCTCTGATGTCCATAGTCTTATTCTCTTGCTCTTGCTGTTGCTGTTGCAGTAATCTCTCCATCTCTTTCATAGTTAGTATTTTATTTTCTTTACCCTCCCTTCCCTTGCCCTTGTTGTCACTCAATTTTTCATTTAAATATAGTTTTCTGGGGTCTATGCTGTTGTTGTTGTTTTTGGTGTTGCTATTGCTCTTGTTGTTCGCAAAATGACATGCTGTGTGAATTGTAATTTTTCTGTTGATTGCAATATTTCAACGGTTATGGTTTGTGGTCACCGACATTCATTCTTTCAGGCATTCGGTACGCTCATTCATTCCGAGTTCGTTTTTTTTTCTTCTTCTCTTCATTCAATTATACTCACAGTAAGTTTGTGTATTTGTAAGAGAGTAGTGTTGTAAAGAGGTGTTAAAGAATTTAAACATTAGGACAGCGATGATTTTGCAGTAAAGTTGCATTTGTTAAGGAAATAAAAGGAAAGTTTCAAACCATAAAAGTCATAACCATGGAAAGAGTTTGAGAAATCAAAACATTCTTTTAAATTTCTGCATTTTCTTAGATTTTATGAATCACAACACTTTGTGTGTGCTTTTTGGAATCTAAACTGCATGGCTATTTGCGTAACGAATGTTAGAAAATATGGCAGAAGAAAAATGGAGGGAGGGGGTAAAAATATAAATGAAACGGGGTGTATAGAGTTTTAATTAATTGTTGTAACCAACTTTTAAAAAGATATTCATCATAAATGATTATAAAATGCAAATGATACACAAATACATTATTAAAGTTTCTTGTTGCAATCATCATATTTTTTTGTTTTTGTTTTTTTTTTTCATAGGAATTGAAAACAAAAGTATTTTAAAACGAAAGTTATTTTTAATTTATTATGTATTTAAGTTTTAAACACAGAAATAGTTTTTGTAGTAAATTGCTTTGAACGGTATACAGCCAGGAGCGTTGTTGGACACTATAATTTGGACATTTTAATGGATTTTATTAACACTAAAAAACAATATCAGATATTACCGCTTATGCAGTAGAGATAAACGGATTGTTACGGTTAGTCAAGCACATTTAAAAACTTTAGAAGGAGTTTACATACTTACATACATACATACATCATCGGTAACTAGAAACCTTCAGCCGGGATTACGACCTAGCTTCTTACACCACTTATGTTGCGCATGTTAATTTTATACATGAGTAGTGGGACCTACAGTTTAAATTCGACCTCCTCCATTCGAACGACATGGATGTTAATATGCTGCACAACGTCCATATCGTTGAGGAGCTCATACAGCTCACTGTTGGATCGGATGCGGAAATCATCGCCAACTCGCACTTGACCTAAAAGCTTACGTAGGACTTTTCTCTCGAAAACACTCAATGCTACTGCATCAGTGCTTAATAGGGTCCATGCCGTTGCGCCATAAAGAAGCACGGTGGGGATGAGCTTGTGTTGTGGTTTTCATTGGATAAACATTTTTAAGTAGTGGGTTCCAAGCCCTACGCACAACCCAAATTTAACGTCCAGGGGACTGGACTTCGCTGCAGGCATTAGTTAACATCTAGCGGGTGTTAGAATGCCATCTCGTAATTTAACAAACCAATAATTATAGAAATACTTGGTGAATACTAAACCCTAACCTTTCCAAGCTGAAATGCAATTGTAAGTCCTTTTTAGATTATGACAAGGAATTAGGGAACAGGAATTACCTTAAACTGGGTAGCACATAGGGCCATATGGGCCACCGAGTGAACTTGCCTGTGATCGAATAGTTAAACGCTAACCTAAATTTTATTTCATTAATGAAAACATAAACAAGGTTTTCTCACAATGTCTCGAAAATATCCTTGGCAATGTGAAATGTTGTAATCGTTTAATCTATTTTCTAAAAACTATTCATTAATTATGATTCCAATTTTTCTTTTTTCTTTTGTGTAATAAACTTCAACTTAAATTTTCCATAACGTTTGCAAAAATAAACAAAAAGAAGAAGAAAAAATCTACTCTAAAAACTTGACTTAAAATTTTAAACTGATTTGGTTTAAATTTTAACTCTCTAATGTCTCTTACTTTACTTTGCAGTTTGGGGGCTGAGGCTATAAACTCTTTAGAGCCATACAAAGTACTTTCATAACGCACAATATGATGTGGCATAATGAAATTTGTTCGAAGCATATTTACGAGCATTTTTTTTCCTTCTTTTTTTTGTTTTTAAAACAATATTTGCAACTCAACGATAAAGTTTAATTTATTTGCAAACAGTTTTTTGGTACAAACTCATGCAAGAGTTTCATAAGATTTGAGTCTAAACATTCTATAAACAAAACAAAACAAGACAGAACAAAAGAAGACAAAAAAATAACGAGGAACGTAGAAGAAAAGGAAATCGTTAAGACAAATATCTCACTATACTATGCTATATGCTTGCGTGTATTTATGCAAAACGAGTATATGCTACTATGTGGGGCATACAAAATCAGAACCATAATGATGAGCCATGCATGCAGAGATAATGCAGTGAACATTATGTGCACCTTTGAAACCATGCAATGGGTAAGCCAATATTTTTTAGGGCTTGCGGATGAAATAAAATAGTATTACGTTTTTACCTTTTAAAAACGTTTAAAATATGAGCTCATAGATGGCAAATAAAATAAAAATTAAATTTATGTTTAGTTTTAATTCAAGTTCTTTATTTTTCGCACAATTCTGTGTGCCACTGTTCACAACTTGATATAAACAAGAACAATTGCTTTTCTTTGTTATTCCTCTGTTTATACCGTTTGCATAAATAATAACAATTACTAAACAATTATTCGACAGATCTTTGTAACGGAGATCTTCAAACCACGATTACTCTCTTCAAACACATCGCGTCTTCACACAAGACTGACTGAACTCCACTAACTCACTCGCCTGCTTTGCCTTGCCTTTTATACGGCAGGGTAAACAGACTGATTAATGTTCTTGAAGGCGAATGTTCATGACTTCGCCTTCTCGAAATCTTTATAAATGTAAACGTTGCTGTTCACATTTGTCATTGTTGTTTGTGTATTTTGTTTACATTTATTCTTGTAGCGTTTGTTGTTGTATTTTTGCTTACTTGTTACCATTTTTTAATGCTGGTGTTTGTTGGCATATTTTTATTATTACTTGTTTATAATTTTTTTATGCTGGTGTTTGTTGTTATATTAAGCAGGACGATAATTTGTAAACAGGTTTGTTTACTACATTGTTTTGTTTTTGTAGCTTTTGTTTATAATTTTAATGTTAAGCGATGCAAAAACAAAACACCAGTATCTAGCTTTTTCCAGTTTCGTAACATTATTTTGAATCATACGACTTATTTCCTAGAGTTAAAATCGTACTAGTAACGCCATTTTAGGTTATGCTAGATTATAAGTTAGAATTTGTGTTTTTAAAACAAATTGTTTATTGGGTAGCTGTGGAATGGCATTAAGAGTAAGAACAACAACAACTTTAAGAAACTTTATTTATGCAACATGTTATAAGAACAGCTACAGCTACAGCACTATTCATTTCATTTAACACGATCAACAACAAAAACTGACAGACACTTCGTGTGGCTGTTAAGGAACATAAGCATTAATACCACAACCATAAGCATTAATACCACAACAAACAACAAACTGCTCTACAAAAACCCCTGCTTAAAGGATTTGAAATTTTCATAATTTCTAAGCTTTTGTTCCCCATCTTTTTTCAGCATTCCATTCGATTACAAAATTTGTGTTTCTTATTAAGATTTCTAATCATTTGATATGAGTGTTTAGCTTTCATTGGAAATGAATTTTCGTTTTTCATGACCACACCCCCCCCCCCCCCACTTCCCCATTATCATAATCGTACATTATCACTGGCATTTGCGGTTATTAAGACAAACATTTTTAACTGATTTTCAAAAAAAAAAAAAATCTAAGTAAATACTGCAAAATAATACTGAAAATAAAATGCTTTTCGCTTTTCATTTTATTTCTTCTGATGAATATGTACCATAAACATACATACGTATAAACTATTGCATAACATGATGGAAAAAAATGCATTTTAATTAGTTTTGAAAATAAATGAGAAGAGAAAATAAAGTTTTTCTTCAGTTACAGTTTGAGTTTAAAGTTTTTTAAAGTTTCGTTATTTAAATTCAGTTTTACTACACCGACTACTACTACTACACTCATCAACTTGTACCGTAGATTTCGGGGGTATATTTTTGGCAATAGATGAATGTAGCAGTCGAAAACTAAAAACACCATTTCCAATAATAAAGTTCAGTTAAATTTATCTGTTTTAATAAAAGATTAATTTTGGCAATCAGACTTCTATTTAAAGAGTTAAAGTCCCAAGAGCACTATTGAAACTGACTTATTCAAAATGTAGCGTAAATTCTTTTAATTTTATTTTACATTTGGATACCTACAGTGAGCGTCAAAAGAAACTGTACATTAAAAAAATAATATACATTAATAAATTACTGTTATTTTTATTTTAAAATCGTTTCATTGTCAGTTTTTAAAATTGAAACAAACAAAAAAAATTACAAAAAATTTCGAAATATTGTCAAATTGAGTTTGGTGATTGTTAGAATTTTATTCATAGTGTAAACTTTTTTTTAACGCTCACTGTATATATAAGCAGTACATCACAAATTTAAGTAAAATTTGTGACTTCATTTTCGAATTTCAAAAATGATTTAAAAATATCAAAAGACTTAGAACACAAACCTTACCACATTTGAAGATCGTTTATTTAGCGTTCAAGTCTTCTGCAATGAAGATCCCCTCAAGGGCGTTTGCAATAATTTGAAGGGAAGCTCAAAACGATGTTCTTAAGAAAATGTTGTGTAATTTAAAACTGATAAGTAAATAAAATACAAATGGAGTAAAAAGACACAATACCATACAAAAAAAAAAATATTAATTTTTGTTGCACGTTGTTCTATTAAAATTATTCACATTAAAATGAATACCTCTTCGTGCCGGTGTACTACTCTGTTTGATTGTAACATTTTAAATGCTATGATGAGAATTGAGTTCAAAAATTATTTTTATTTTGCTTTTGTTTTTGTTGTTGTTACAGCATATAAACTTTACTTTCAATTACACGAAAATTGTTTCCTCATTGTATATACCAGGTTGTAAGTATTACTATTATTGTCATCTAAAGGCTCTAAATTACTGCGATCATACGATCTATTGTACTATCCACGACTTTTATGGAGATTCCATATAATATCTCCCCGAGAAACGTTGCCTTAACAAACTTCTGAGTTCATTCTTCAGTAAGAATAGCTCCCTGCCTTATACTTGATGAGCCTTCAAACGCCTTTTTCTGAAATAAATTAACGCCACACAGATACAAAGTATAAGCTCTCGGAATTCGATTTCCTGAGTCGTAAGTATTTAAAACAATTATGAAAAGATTTCTACTAAATGCCTGTGAAAATACGCTTAACAATACCAAAAAACGATAGGCAGAGGATCAATTTAAATAAGTAAACATACCGCCATCGAAAGTATAGAAAAAGAACAACTAAACGATGATGTCGGTCGAGTCTAGCAGGTAATACATACAACCACACATAATTGCTGATTACAAGCCTTCAGTCAGTATTATGACCTAGCTTCTCATGCCACTTAGGTTGTATGTGTTAATTTTATATATGAGCGGCGGGACGTACAGTTTAAAGTCAACTCCGAATAACAGATTTTTAAGAAGCTTTTCATGGCAATCTTATTTTCTTTCACAGTTTTTGCCAGAAGACTATTGAAAGGAAGTCGACGAAGAAATATTATTTTCCCTTTGCTTGAGATGTTTGATCTGGCGTTTGAATCACGGACTTACGTCTAATAATCCACCACACTACCAATTGCTTGCTACTACCAGTAGCCGTCGTAGTCTAGTAGGTAGTGTGTTGGCTTATTAGACATGATGCCACGGTTCAAATCCCAGATCAAACATCTCCAGCAAATAGAAAGATGAAATAAATATTTCACACATCATGGGTGCTGTGAGAAAATAGGTCGTAATCCTGACTAAAGAATTGTAGTGGCCAATTAAGTAAAATCTAATTTGAGAATACTTCAGGGGTGGTCATGGCCAATTCATTATATAAGTTGTACCACACAACCACTCACAACATCAGAAATTCCTTATCATAACAGTTACTCATACAAAAGCTCTGACAGTAAATTAATTGCCATGAACAAGTTTCCTTAAATCCATCGAGAAAATTAACGCACTAAGCATGGGTAGTTTAAGGTGTTAGGACGTAATCCCGTTTAAAGTGTTGTAATGGCCAATACGGTAAACTAAGTAAGTAAGTACTTACTCGTGCAGACCTTGCACTGACCAACTTCCTTGATGAGTTTGGTGGAATTCGGTCAGTACAGGATCTATACTGTCGCATCACAACCGGCCGCTATGCGTGCTCAATTGTGCTTTGGTAATAAAAGCTACCATTTTCACCTAACCGAAGTACTCCATCTTTCTCTCTAATTCTATAATTAACTTTCTAGTATTCCAACTCTGAAAGTAGCAGACATCATATGAGTGTTGGTTGTAGTTAAAAAAACAATAAACGCACGTCTTGACATGCCCTGGTATTATTCTCTTACACTGTCTAACAATATAAATTATATAATAAGGAGGTTGGTTAAGACAAATTGTGTAGCTTTCACCACGAACTGCTACTTTATGCATACTTTATTTAAGTTCTCCCTTGGGTTTGGAGTTTCTGATTTGATCAATTTCAAAGATTTGAAGGTAGCTAGCGGGCCTAAAGTTCCAGTATTACATGGTTGTAGGCCACTTTCTACTTACTGACAACTTAGCTTGCAGATAGTTCTTCTCTGCTGGACATAGAGTATCCTGCACCCTTTAGAATACCTTATTGCTTTAAATATGATGAGTACATGCTTTAGTAATTCAAATTCGCAAAATTCTTTAAATCTTAGGTATTATAAAAGTAACCTTAATGGTTCTTATTTACGCTGTACTTCAATGAATACCTAGTTTAGTTTCTTTTTGTCTATGTTTTCTAACAGTTTCAATAGAATGAAGGAAAATGTTTAATTGTTTAGTAAATATTAACCATGGAAATGGTGTAGATTTAGCATTATGCCTGCTTGCCTTTTTGCTTATTGCAATTTTATTCAGTTTATTTTGCCTGGTTACCAGAATTTGCACAAGTTTGCAAGTTTAATACACACACTCTCTCGTCTACTCTCTCTCTCTCTCTCTCACACACACACACACATGCATATACATGCAACACACTGACACACAGAGAAAGCCCAAACAACATGAGCTCAAAATAAACTTGTAGATGAATAGCATGAATGTTCATTTGTCCAAAAATACAAACACAACGCTATACACACAATCTTATACATACGTATGACAAAAGACAATCAGTCTCTCACACATACACATACTACTTTATATACAGTGCAAGCAAAAGAAAAAATGAAAACAACAAAGTGTGAAAGAGAGCGGGAGAGAGTGAGTGAGAAAATGGAGAAAATATGCATTTTAAGTGAAAGGCAGGCGTATTATGGTATAAAGAATGTTTAAAACTGTGTTAAAACGAGCAGGCGGCAAAATGCAGAGCAGAAGAGGAGCCAGAAAACTTATGCGAGGGCTTGTAAATGGCTGGGAATAAAAATAAATAGTGCTTAAAGGAATTGCTTCCAGTTATATTGCTTGTATCAGATAAAATGGCATTGTAAACCCCTCTATAAAATGTAAAAATTGTTTACACTTTTGCTCTCTTTCTCATTTTTTTAATTCAACCACTTGCTCTCCTCGCCCTTTATCTCATACACACTTTGCCTTATTGTTGTACAACTTCATCGTTTATTGTTTTTATTTTTTCTTGTTTTTTCTTTTTACTTTTTTTGTTGTGTAATGCGTGTAACCCTAGAAGATGCAAACTTTAGGCAAAAAACGTTCTTTTTTGTTTGTTTTGTTTTTGTTTTTCTTATTGTTGTTCACTGTCCAGCATACAACAAAAGCAATATAACAATACAGTACATTTGTTAGTTGTGTATTCTTCGTTCTCTTTTTTCTTTCTCGTTTTTTTTGTTCGTTTTTTTTTGGGTAATTGTGGTGCTGGTCATTAGCAACAATGTTGCTTATGGCCAAAAACTTTAACAACATCAACAACACTAAAACGAACGTAAGGAGTACAACTTTTTCCTTTTCTTTGCTTTGCTTTTCTTCTTCTTTTTTTTCTAAAGTGATTACAGATTAGGCAATACATACGCATACATACATATACTCGTACAGCATACTGCAAACGTAAAGTGTTTGCATTAGAAAAAAGTGTGTAAGGAAGTAGGATGGTGGGTTATAACAAAAAAAACTTTTGCTCGTGTTCTTTCTTAACGAAATTGAAAATATTTATTATTGTATGGTTGGCATACAATGTCAATGTATGTGTGTGTGTGTGTGTGTGTTGGAAAAAAAATTATTTACAAGTACAAGGTATGGAAATAATGAATGCTGTTGGCAGTAGAGTGCAAAGTTTTCTTTTCTTTCTTTTTTTTATATAAAACTGTTGGTAACAACAATCTAATGTTGGTGCAACAGAAATTAGGAAACTTAAATAATGGGTGATTTTACAAAAAAGAAATTGGGTTTACACCAATTTAAAGTAGTTTATACAGTGTACAATAAACCTGGTCATCATAGTCTGGAAGATAGTAACCTAACTATCGGGTGATTTTTTAGCTATTATCTTTTTGGCAACACTGGTTTAAACAGCTCACGCACGTTTCGTGTTTTGTTTCACTGTCAAACATCTTCAGTTTGGTCTATAATTTAACAACGCTTGCAAATCATTGAATTTTACTATCAAAATGCGTGCTCTGTTTAGAAACTTCATCGCACGCTTCTTCCATTTTATGGTCAGTCGACCGTGAGATGATATCCAACTTTTTTTTGCCCAAAATGCAAGAGCTTGACTTGCATGACATGTGGTTTCAACAAGACGGTGCCACATGCCACACAGCACGCGTAACACTGGAGTTATTGAGAGGCGAATTCGGTGTTATTTCACGTTCGGGACCGGTCAATTGGCCGCCTAGATCGTGCGATTTAACGACTTTAGACTATTTTTTGTGGGGCTATGTTAAAGCTCATGTCTATACAGACAAGCCCGCTTCAATTGACGCATTGGAAGACAACATTGAAGCATTTATTCGTGAGATACCGGCCGAAATGTTGGAAAGAGTATGCCAAAATTGGACTAAGCGGATAGACCATTTGAGGTGCAGTCGCGATCAACATTTGCATGAAATAATCTTCAAACATTAAATTATATGGACCGTACTATCGATTCAAATAAAGATTTCATGCATTTCTCTGAATTTTATGTGTTTTTTTTTTTTGAAAAATTTTCCTATAGCTCTTAAAAAATCACCCTTTAGCTTGACGGTAGCTCCAAGTTTAAATCTCTGATATTGGAAAAAGAGCTTTGAGAGTAACAAACTGCCGTGACATCAATGTTAAACTGTAGGCCCAATGTAGGGTTATTGAAACAAATTAGGCCGCTATCCTAACATAAGAGACAATAATGTAATAAGACGTCATATACTTATCAAGGAGACTTAGAACAAAAGTGGATGGAGTAATTTGTAAGCTACATATTATTTTAAAAGAGGAACAATTTTGTGATAATACAGATGGGTCAAGAACGGATCTTGAACCAGGAGGATGAGTTTTTGGTCCCTAAATGAAATCTTCCAAGCCCATAGGTATACTCACGAATGTGTTCCAAGAGAAATTCTATGTGAAAGATGTGCTCAAATCAACTTGGACAGGAGGCACAAAGGATGGGAGACAACAATATGATCTAACTATCCACCATTCCAGCATACAGCACTTATGACGTTAAACCGATGGTATTACTAGACTGTCTGGATAAAGGAAATTGGATTACACCTTGCTGGATCCCAGATCTTATGGGAATTCATGGCCATGAGCAAGTAGATAAGCTTCTGAATAGTGCAGCGTCAACGCTGCTGATATGGAATGGAAACAGATATTTGAAAAAATATACTCAACAAAAGGGAAGATAAAAAGTGACAAAGACTCTTCTTATACCAAACGGATTTCAGACAATCGAAGGCTACAAATACAAGGAGGTTTGAGACATGCACTATCAACGAATAACTATAAACGGTCTTTTGACAGAGCACTGCATACTTAAAATATACTTGTGCAGAATGAAGATCGTATCGAACATCATAGGAACTTCTACAGTGGATCTTCATCCTAGGAAACAACTTCATTAATAAGACACAAAACAAAGAAAATATTAAGATTGGAGAGTTGCTTTGAAATAATCTTATGTTGCTTGAAGAAACAAAAAGGATTGAAGAAAAGACAGCATAAATATAAAATCCAATCATTCGAAATGCACATCTATTAAAGACGCCACCGCAACATTAACCATTTAGTCCGTATCCGAAAAAATAATCGTTTTTGTGGCTTATCAGCACTAAAATTGATTTCAGTACCCATTTGTTGATACCGAAAGTCATTGTATGAAGTTGATAGTATTGTTATCACATTAGATATCGTCATCTCTGATCCAAGGCCTTCAAACTGAATGATTTGCTGTAAGAATCCTATACAAAGTAATAAATTTACAGGAATATACAAAGCGGATACTTGAATTTGAAGGCACTCTACTCATTTCATATGCTTTGGCTATATATCGCACCTACTCCATGCAAGACCTCCAAACTGTTCGACTTCTTAAGAGAATTTCAGAAAATCAGTATGTATATCATATATCCAACGTCACAGGGCTATACGTGACAGATATTTAAGGGACACTGCAGCCCTTCCACTACGTATGTCGCCGTAAGCTAGTAGATAGTGTGTAGGCTTATTAGAGGTTAGGACACGGTTTGAACACCAGGTCAGACATCTCCAACAAAACGAAATTTGAAAAAATATTTCTTCGCCGTTTGCCGCTCTGCAGATTTTTGCTAAAAACTCTGAGAGTAAATAAAATTGCTATGAAGAGCTTCTCTAAAATCTGTCGTTCGGAATCGTCTTTAAACTATAGACTGCGCCACTCATGTATATAATTAACAGACACAACATAAGTGGTGTGAGAAGCTAGGTCTTAATCCAAACTGCAGGGTTGTAATGGCCAATTATGTATCTATGTATGTATGTATGTATTCGATTCACTTCTCTGTGGCTTATACCCAAAGCCAAGCTATAATATTATATTATTAAGTGATTGTATTATAATCGTTTTGAAATTGCTTCAGCGGAGTGATAATTACACTTTTTATCATTAGTCTTGCGCATTACAATGGCAAAGTTCGCCACATATATACAGTATATGAGTGTAGCGTACAATCAACTCTTATTAGAATCTCTTTCTAATAAGTATTAATTATGCTAATAGGCCGTCTTTTGGCCAAACCATATAATCATCAATATTTAAATTTTTCATTTCATTTTGAAAAAAAAAGCAGAAAAAACACGACATTTTATATCTTATTTCCTGTATAGATCACAACCGGCGATTAAAGGGTCAATGTTTTGTTTATCGCTTGTAAAAGTAAAGTAAACAATTAATTAAATAAATAAATTAAAAAAATAAAAAACAAAATTATTTTAATTATTTAATAAGAAAACAAAGTAAACTTATTTGAAAAGGCGGCATATCTGTTTGTGTTCGTTTTTTTCAGTTTTTTCAGTTGAAATATGAGTAAATAAGTAAATAAATAAAAAAATAATAATAAATTAAATGAAACTAAAAAGTAAACAAATTTATTGGGTTTTTTGTTTTTGTTTTTATTTCGTGTTTTGTTTGCATTGATTGTCAGTCATGCAAAATTTATCAAGTGACACTTTTCGCTTTTACTCAAGCACCAAGTGTCATCGAAGAGTTAGTCACATTTACGTCTGTATTATCACTACAAAGAAAAAATTTAATTTTGATATTCAATTTACAAAAGGTTATCTATGATAAAAATTTAATAAGAAAAATACAGTGAGCGTCAAAAGCATAAAATTCTAACAATCACCAAACTCAACTGCTATTACTACTACTGCAACTACTACTACTGCTACTACTACTGCTACTACTACAGCTACTACTACAGCTACTACTGCTGCTACTGCTACTGCGACTGCTACTACTGCTACTACTACTACTGCAACTACTACTACTGGCTCTACTACTACTGCTACTACTGCTACTGCTACTACTACTGCTACTACTACTACCACCACTACTGCACCTACTACTACTGATACCGACATGTACTCAGAAGGTTGTCAGGGCTACAATTCTAGGGCAGATATTATATTGAATATTCGTGGGGATTCCATGAATTTGTATGGGTATTCCATGTAGCATTAGGCAGAGAGCTATTCTTACTGAAGAATGCACTCAGAAGTTCGTTAAGGCAACGATGCTAGGGGTGATACTATATGCAATGCATGATATTATATGGGGATTCCACGAATTTATATGGGGATTCCATATAGCATAAGACAGGGAGCTATTCTTACTGAAGAATGCACTCAGAAGTTTGTTAAGACAACAATGCTAAACAACAAATTGTGGACAGTACAATAGATTGCATGATCGCAGTACTTTAGTGCCTTCAGAAGACAATAATAATAATACCTTAAACCCGGTATATACAATGAGCATCAAAAGAACTGTATACTAAGAATAAAATTCTAACAATCACCAAACTCAACTTTTACCACTTAAGGAGAGTGCCCGAAAAAATTTGACAATATTTCAAATTTTTTTTTTTTTTGTTTCAATTTTAAAAACTGGCAATGAAATAATTTTAAAATAAAAATAACAGTAATTTAGTAATATATATTCTTTTTTAATATACAGTTTCTTTGGACGCTCACTGTATATGCAGTTAATTATGTAATCATCTCTCTATAGTATCTCTGACGTGGTCTTTAATCCATCTATATAGTTGGTTACACTTTAAAAATGAATTTTAAACTTGAGATCAATGATTACTCATAAGCATTGTTTTAAAAAGAAGCACACTAATCTAACCTAACCTCACTTAACCTAACCTAACCTCACTAAAGTATTTTAAATTTTAGTTTTTAACCACCAAAAATTAAATAAAAAACCTCTTTTAAAACTTAAATAAATTACTCCTACAAGTTTGAAGAAAGAAGAAGAACAAAAAATTTGTTTTGTTTGTTTTCTTCCTTTTTTTCGTTTCGTTGGCGTCAAAATGCATTCGGGTTTAACACACCAGAACTATTTTAGAAAATGTGCGTTTGTGTGTTTGTTTTGCAAAAGAAAAACCGTAGAAAAGTTTGTTTATATTTATCAGGCGTGGTTGACGGAAAAAAGTGTCAACATTTATCAAAAATTGTTTAGAACATCGTTTTTTTATTTTATTTGGCCTTTTGAACAAAAGGCGGAATTCAGACCATCAAAAATAAAATATAAAAACTTACTTATAAACATACATATCTATGCATACAACATACATACATATGTATGTATATACCCCAAAAAGAAGAAAGCAAATAACAATGGACAACAATTGGGCAAAATAATACAACAACAACACCTCTGAACAACTGAAAAAAGTGTAACAATTGCCACTCTAAACTAGAAAAATAGTACCCAGTCAACCAACACTAACAACAACAATGAAACATTCTATGCAATGCAACCAAATTATACAAAAAATAGAAAAGAACAGAAGAAAGAAGAAAGAAGAAACAACTCGAAGCGACCTAACCTAACACCTCAAGAAAATATTCTACACCAACCAAGAAAAGAATGGGGATTCAAACTAAAGAACATATTATCACCACCACTACAAAGGAGAGCATAAGCAGTGATAACAATAATAAGAGGAAAAAACTTTATAATAATAAAATGACAGTGGAGCAATTGGCAAATGTTTGTTTTTTAAACAAAAACTCTTGAAATGCTTGGAAAATGTTTTCAAAAAAGTCTGTAAGAGGAGGCTTAGTGTTTTGTTTAATACTTGAGTAATTTTAGAAAAATAGGACAAATTTTCATCACGGTTTTCCAATTTAAAAAAATAAAAATCTTTTTCCAGCTAAGCTGTTAACTGATCTACTGCTACGGGTCCTCGGATGCAGGATAGCAGGCCCATTTGTTTTTGCCTAGGCAACGTGGCTGCAATATCAACAAAAAATTTCACTGATTTTCTTTCCCAGAATGTAGAGCAGCTTGATCATCCTATGTAGTCCGTTTTCGATGTTATGCTCTCTTTTTTTTTTTTTTTGTGAAACCATCACTCATGGGATGGCCCCTACTCATGCAGTGCATTGTGCAGGTTTTAGGAAAATGGGTTATAGAAAGGTGGAAGAGAGGGAGTAGTGTTTTGTGGACATCTCAAGATGCGAACGGCAAGGAAACGAGTTGCTGCCAGGTGACTATAAAATGGCCAGTGCTATACCTTCACCATTAGACAGTCTACAGCAATTGTCCCGAAGAAGGCCGCACCCTTCAGTCCTACCTTCTCACACTACTGATGTTGTGTGTGTTAATTTTATACATGAGTGGCGGGACCTACAGTTTAAAGTCGACTCCGAACGACAAATTTTATTGAGAAGCTTTTCATGGCAATTTTATTTACTCTCAGAGTTTTTGCCAGAAATCTGCTGAGAGGAAGTCGCCTAAGAAATATTTTCGTTTTGATGTCTGACCTGGGATTCGAACTCGGGCCTTCAGTCTAATAAGCCAACACACTACCTACTAGACCACGGCGACTTCTCTGGTAGGGTTAGAGTTATTGGTTTTCCTGGGTCGATAATCGTGAACATTCAAACATGCTTCCTAGGGCTTACAGTCAAGCATTGGTCATTACAATCCTTCAGTCATGATAGCGACCTAGCTTCACACACCACTAATGTTGGGTGGGTTAATTTATAAATGAGAGATGGAACCTACAGTTTAAAGTAGACTTCGAACGACAGATTTTTGGGAAACTTTTCATAGCAATTTGATTTTACTCTCAGTTCGGCTGGGAGGCAGTCGCCGAAGAAATATTATTTTTCATATTTTCGTTTTAATGTCTGACCTGGGGTTTGAACCTAGGCCTCATGTCTAATAGACCAACACACTGCCTAATAAGCTATGGTGACTACTCACTACCACTAAGGAGCACTTAATTGTGTACTCCATATTCAGTTTTAAATTTCTCAGTGGAGCAAGAATATTAAAATATTAAAATTTATTTCAAACTAAACATTTACGTCTGAAAATTTAATCCTTCCTAAAAATATTTTCTTTTCCACTGTTACACAACTCCAAAATGTGCTAGTATGCTCTGAATTCTAATGCAACTCTGTTATTTGATTAATAACCCATACAGATGCTAACAAAATCCTAATAAAAAAAAAATACTCTCTCTTCCCTTTGCTCTCTCTAGTACTTTAAAAAGAGTTTTTTAAAAAAAAATTAAGGAGAGTGCACATAAAAAAATTACAATTTCATCCATGTACTGGAAAATATACTGCAGCTGATGTAAAGATTTTTGGTATGGTTCGAGGATCACCTCTACCAAATCACTATTGATTATTGCCTACAACGTAATACTACGTTTGAATACAGGACCGTACTGCATAACTTACTGAGGTGGATTTCGAAATGGTCTTTAACATCTGCTTTACAAAGAATGTAGTCCGAAGTCGCCGTAGTCTAGTAGGTACACAAATACTTAAGATAATCACCCTTATTCTGGTTGTCGTCGTCGTCGTCGCCGTCGTTACCAAAAATTATGTCGAAAAATCAGAGTCCACAAAATCAGAGTCGACACAACACAATATCTACTGCGTATTGACTCACAGAATACCAAATGTGTGTCGACAGTCATCTAAAACTGTCAATAACGACAAACAGAATACCAATTTTAAACTGTCGACCCAAGACGACGTCGACGACGACAACCTGAATAAGGGTGAATATCATTGTTGGACTTAAGCATATCTTGCAAATATCATTGGGTATCTGGGAAGTACAAACAGGCCCTAACCTAGACAATCTATACGTACATACATAATTTTCATAGTAATTTTATTTACTCGCAGAATTTTTGTCAAAAATCTGCTGAGAGGAAGTCGCCGAAGATATATTTTTTATACTTCGTTTTGCTGGAGATGTCTGACTTGGGATTTGAACCGTAAGCAACACACTACCTACTAGACTACGGCGACTACAAAACGTTCATTACTAGAGTCAAAAAAGGTTAACGAAAATTCTTAAAATAATCCTGTTTTTAGAATCCTAAATGCCGTGCAACCAGCACATTGGATATCCGGATAGTATAATATTGTTACGAAACTGGAAAAAGCTAGATACTGGTGTTTTGCTTTTACATCGCTTAACATTAAAATTATAAACAAAAGCTACAAAAACAAAACAATGCAGTAAACAAACCTGTTTACAAATTATAGTATTGATTAATATAACAACAAACACCAGCATAAAAAAATTATAAACAAGTAAACAAAAATATGACAAAAAACACCAGCATAAAAAATGGTAACAAGTAAGCAAAAATACAACAACAAACGCTACAAGAATAAATATAAAGATTTATAGAGATTTCGAGAAGGCAAAGTCATGAACTTTCACTTATTTACCCTGGCAAATAAAAGGCAAGGCAAAGCGGGCGAGTTGAGTTAGTGAAGTTCAGTCAGTCTTGTGTGAAGACGTGGTGCGTTTGAAGAAAGTAATCGTGGTTTGAAGATCTCCGTTACAAAGATCTGTCGAATAATTGTCTAGTAATAGTTATTGCATGTGCTATACTCTTTGCAACAGAGGGATAACAAAGCAAATCAGTTGTTGTTGCTTACATCGAGTTGTGAACAGTGGCACACAGAATTGTGTGTATAATAAAGAATTTTAATTAAAACTAAACACAAATTAATTTTTATTTTATTTGTAATCTACGACATTTTATTTTTAACGTTTTTAAAGGGTAAAAACGTAACAATATGTATGGCCTAGCCTAGTCGTTCATTAGTGGTTGGAAAAACAACTAAACTCTAGTAAACAGTGTACGGTGTTACTCATGGCAGTTATTATACGACATTGTGTGATTGCTAATATACATACATATATTGACACATGGAACTGTAGAGAAAACCCTTTGGAAGGAGTTTTGATAGAGATGATAAGGAAACTATACAGTTTATCCAGTACCATTTGAGATCTCTAAAAAAGCATTGCCAAAAATACTTATGCAAACTTTGGTATTGGCTATGTAAAGGGTCCGTCAAATAACATTTTTTTTAAAATGCTTTAAAAAAAACTACTGAATATTTTCTCAAATTTCTTTTTTTATTTGAAAGTACAATCCTTCCGGTTAATAATGGAAAATAATATCATTCAAATGGCTGCCTCGGCTGGCCATGCAGTAGCCTACACGATCGGTCCAATTTTTAAGCACATTATCGATTGTGTGCAGCTGTATTTCACCAA
The DNA here is from genome assembly GCA_927399465.1 of Sarcophaga caerulescens. Classification (NCBI taxonomy): domain Eukaryota; kingdom Metazoa; phylum Arthropoda; class Insecta; order Diptera; family Sarcophagidae; genus Sarcophaga; species Sarcophaga caerulescens. Next base: position 86,860,375 of record OV656867.1, on the reverse strand, counting down.
TGGCTTCACGAATATTGTCCTTTAAAGCGTCAATTGTCTATGGCTTGTCGGCGTAACACTTATCTTTAACGGCACCCCACAAATAATAGTTCAATGGTGTCAAATCGCAGCTCCGAGGTGGCCAAACGACATCAGCTCTGAGGCTGATAATGCGATCTTCAAAAACAGGGCGCAAACATCGAGTGTAGCTTCGGCTGTGTGGCATGTAGCGCCGTCCTATTGAAACCAAATGTTGCCAATATCCTCCTCTTCAATTTTTGTGAACAAAAATTCGTTCAACATGGCCCGATAACGATCGCCATTGACTGTAACGGCTACTCCTTGCTCATTTTCGAAGAAAAATGGCCCAATTATGCCTCTGGACCAAAATCCGCACTAAACAGTGACTCGTTTTGGATGCGTCGGCTTTTCAATGTATGCGTGCGGGTTTTCTGTGCCCCAAAATGCGACAATTATGCTTGTTTACATACCCGCCAAGATCAAAATGAGCTTCATCTGAAAAGATGATTTTTTTGCCAAAATCGGCATCTTCTGTAAGTCGATCGCAAGCCCACTTAGCGTTGTTGTTCAAGCGTATTCACAACCATATTCGTTCAGCGGAAGGTTAAAACTAATTATCTGTCAAATCAGACATGAGCTAAGTGTTACCATTCACGAAATAAGCACTAGTTGAAAAAAAACGTTAGATGGCGGACCCGATATATACTCGTATATGAGGATGTTTTAAAAGGCATCACAATGGATCTAATGGTCACCTAATGTCCTATCTCAGAATACCCAATACTGATGTTTGTTAGATTTGATATATGATTTCGAATATCCAGGATTACTTCCAATTGAAATGTGTTTTCACAGCTGTGATAAAAATTCTTACACGAACGTAATCTTATGTACAGAATGCAATGAATAATACCCTTAAAATAGACACCAATTTCTTATTGTATACATCCTTAATACACTCACTAACGAAAACAGAACAAAAAGAATTTGGTGAGCAAAACTTTATACAATAGAACAGACAGACTCACTGGCTGTTGAGGGTAAAGCGTTTGGCATACATGCATACATATTGTAGAAGAAAATATTCTGGATTGCATTGAAAAAACGATGAACATTTAACACAGTGTTGATTTTTGTTTGTTCAAAAAATTTTTTTGTCCCTGTCCTGTTATGAGTTAACATTGTTGTGGATGCCTTTTTTCGGAGATTTCCTTGGTTGGGAAAAAGGAAATACGTTAAATTTAATAACAAAAAAATACAAATATTTAGAAAAACATTGTGTGTGATATTTAATTTATTATTATGGTGCCAGAATTTTTTTTCGAAATAAAATTCAACACAATTTCTTTTGCTTAAAATGATAAGTTTTGTAAAGAAGTTTAGAAACATTTTATTTTTATTTTCTTTTTTCTTTCTTCATGCTTATCTTGTAATGTCTAGAAAAGTAATAGAATTTCGAAGAAAAAACAAAAATTATTTAAATTTTTAAATGCAACAATTAAAATATTTCAAGTATTCGCCAAAAAACTAATTCTTAAATTGAAACTTAAAAAAAAAGTTATTTTTCCTGTTTAGTAAAATTAATATTTATTTTGTTTTTTTATTTATTTATTCTCTTTTCAGTTTGAAACAAGAAAATCTCATCAAATGCCGAAATATTTGCATAAAAGACACCAGAAGCTTTTAAACAAATCTCAATAGGGATTATGTATGCAAAAACTAAATTAAGGTAATAACTTTTGCTTAAGAACAGTAGAGGATATGGCACAGTGGCCTTGATGGCATTTTTAAAAACTTAAATCTTAAAGCCGTAATATGAGAAGTTAAATATTTTTTTAAGGATTGAATCTTAAGCTATTTGAGAAGTTATAATATTGGGCATTTAAGAAAGTTTGATGGAATATTTGATCAAAAATAATTTTATTTAATCAAGTACAATGCCAATTTCATTATGAATTTTCATTTCTTACGAAATTTAAATTTATGTCATTTAGAGAGCTACAGTTAGCGTCAAAAGAAACTGTACATTAAAAAAGAATATACATTACTAAATTACCGTTATTTTTATTTTAAAATTGTTTCATTGCCAGTTTTTAAAATTGAAACAAAACAGAAAAAAATTACAAAAAAATTCAAAATATTGTCAAATTTATTTGGGGTACTCTCCTTAAGTGATAAAAGTTGAGATTTGGTGATTTTGCGAGAAATCTGTGGAGAGGAAGTCGCCGTAGAAATATTTTTTCGTAATTTTATCTTGTTGGAGATGTTTGACTTGAGGTTTGAACCGTAATCTCACTTCTAATAAGCCAACGCACTCCTTACTAGCGACACTTATTACGGCGACTTCGAAATGTAAATTTACGCAATTAAGAGAGCTAGGTAGTAATAGAAGCAAATGAGAATCTGAAGGTGCGAAGTTTCAGCTACAATACATGATGAAAACATCAAAACTTTTCAGTAAAGTTCTCTTAATTTCTATCAAATAATGTGAAGTACATACGTGTGGTCGGGCTTTGAAATAACATTTAAGTCTGAATTAAGTTAATTAAGTTCATTGAATTAAGCTTCAATTCCATTAATTGCTGTAGTCAAAGGAAAAAAAGAATCGCTTGACCAGGTCGTAAGAGCTTATAATAAACAATACCATTCTAATGTCATTACACTCTCAAGCTAACCTACCTTGGAGTTAATACGCACAACATAGCGAGAAGCTAGGTCGTAATCATGACTGAAGAATTTATGTATGTACATACATATGTTATGTATACATCTTCATTTTATTTCGTATATGATCTTCACACATTATTGCAGTACGTAATCTACTTTTCCTCGTAGTTAAGCGTTTACGAATAATACGATTTCATTCCATTTTAGTTGTGTTTTGCAAATGAAAATTCGGTATAATAAATTCGAAAACATCAAGTTTGACGATGACGGATGAGTTCTCTAGCAATGATCGCGCTACTTATACGCCAGCATTTTACAGTTTTTATCTGATTTCACCGACTTTTCGGTCATTATTCGACCCGACCTTTAATATCAAAATTATCGAATAGAGAACAGGGAAAAAATATAAAGTTACAGCTTCATCTATATGAACAAATTTCTTCTTCAGCCTGCACCACATACCTCCATTTTCTGTATTAGAAAAGACGAATATGATGGTAATATTCTGAGTTTTAGCTTTCAGAACCACATTCGGTATGAATGATAAACGAAAAGAAGGTTTTACCTACAGTTACCCTCAAACCAAAGTTTTGATCAAATTGATTAGTCTCTACATTCTGAAAGATAAATTATTGCAGACCTTGTAACATTTAAAACGGCTACCAGTAATCGAATTTCTGCAATCCAGATTTCTTTAAAATTTGGAAACGAGTACCAAGTAACGTAGTGGAACGCTATTATAAAGTATTATGATGTAGAAGAAATTCTCATACAGATACAGCAATACTACGATAGACGTTACCAAGTTCATTCCAAACTAAGGATAACTTATCTGAGATCAAAAGCTATGCAGAACAACGAACAACTCATTTAATGTCTTGTAAACTATTCTTTCTCCGTCCTATAAATAATTACAAGTAAGCCTATTTCAAGTCTAATAGTCAAACTAGTCCGCAAACTATTTGTAGGAAAGATTTTTGTATCACCACGAATGAATATAACTTTCGATTCGATTTTATTTTAGAATATTGTATAAACTCTATACTATCCAGCATATTTATAAAATCCTAATAATAATTCCTGCAATTTTAAACATCTCAAGCCCACTGTGCCTTACTCTCTATCCCAGCTAAAGTATTATACTATGTTTGCCTTCAATTGCTATAAGATTTCTAATGCAATTTTAATTTTCATCTCTTTCTCGGTCTCAATTTTTCCGCAGGTTATTCCCATGTACGACAAATCTAAGAAAACCTGGAGTCAAAGGCTCAAAATACATAAAAACGAAAAATCAGCAGAAGCGAATGCAACAAGAAACATCATCAACAACAGCACCGCATCGATAACAAGGACACCAACACCAACGAAAACTTCTGTAAATAATTTACAATTTCCCATTGAAGCAGGAGTGTTAACGACAACGAAAAATCCTCATCAAATTGTATACGAGGCGGCAGCATTAAATGTTGCTCACAATGTTAATATTGTCGGCAACAGTAGTAGCAGCAGAGTATCAATGCCACAATATCAAATAGCAGCAGCACCAGCTACCGTCATGCATTTACCATCGCATTTAGGTGATTATCACGCATCGGGAGCTGTAGGCTCCCAGGCGTATGAGTATATACCCACGCATATGGGTCGTTCTGTGAAATATGCCGAGCCCTGGATATATGGTACAGTACGGGGTATACCAGCTCGTCGAGCGTCTAACTATCATCCCGCATATGTACCTTATATGGGGCATCCGCATGCAGCCACTATATTTACGGCAACTAGCAGCAATGAAATGTCGCCAACCGTAGCTGCTGCCACACCAGCAGTAGCAGTTGTTTTGTGTTCATGTCCAGAGTACCTGAGCGGCACTAAAGGCCGCACTTTAAAAAAGCCGAGTATCTGCAAAAAATGTAAGGGAACTCGTCTGCCTTTGCACAATATAGGCGGCACTTTACGTTTGCCTACGTGTAATATACCCGGCCCCAAATTAAGGCCGGTGGGTAATGCCCAAACCATGAGAGTTGTTAGCACGTCAAAGAAAATAAGGCCCACCATTTTGGATCCTCAGAAAGATCCGTATGATTTAATGAGGAGAACACGTTTACTATCACCCGAGCCGGGTGCTATGGCTACTGGCAGTAGTACCGGACATCCCGGCAGTAGTGGTAGCAGTAGCAGTAAAGAAAAATCACGCCAAAGGGGTAAAAGTGCCAGCCCGGTAAGGGGTCGTTCACGTACCAGACAACACAAGCTTTTAATTAGCGGCAGCAATAGCAGCAAAGAAACACTCAAAGCTTTGGAAAGCTTTGATGACAACTGGTTAACGGAAAGTGAAGATTTGGCTGCTTTAACAGCCAGCTCCAAAGCGGCTGCCAATAACCGTAAGTCCATCTTAAGATGCAATGTTAATCCTTATGATTTGATCTCAATTAATAATCATACCTCCGCTGTGGATTCCCCCCCTTTGTTAACCAAGGAGGGGAATAGAAAATCCAATAGAAATCAAAAATTAAAATTCTCACAAAACGAGTTTATGCCGCCAAATGATGATTTTAATGTTCAGGATGCTGCCTTAAGTGAGGAAGATCCTCCTTTTGTTTTAAGAAATCAAAAAACCAAGGAGGATAGTGTTAAACCGGAAATCAATAAAAAACTTATAGAAGAACCACCACCACCACCATCTCCACTATCACTAGCACAGACACAAACCCAAACACCACCACCAACCGTCAATGAAAAGGGCCAGAGTAAAAATTTTAACTACGTAAACGTCCAGGCCATTGCTGGCCAACGCATAAGCCTGGGTGAAGAGCAACAAGTTCGTAAACCTCTGTTACAGCAGTCGGCAGATGGCACCACCACCACTTATGAAAACTTTGCGGTGGAAACTGAACCTCAAGCAACTCCAAAAGACTTGGAAAAATCCTCTAAACCAAGACCTGATACTTTGCAGGTAACGTTAGGTGAACCCAAAAGGCCTCCTAGAATTGGGAAACAACAGCAACAAACGGCCGCTCATGAGGATAAAGAATCACCGAATAATGCCAAGGATTTACTGCTAGAAGATGAAGATGATTTAAAGGTCACGGTGACAGTGACACCAACCTATAACATTAAGTCCATATTAAAGCGGCCCACTTCGAAAATTTCCGAAAATGGTGATATCCACTCGAATGAAGACACACATAAAAATGTAAACGTACCTACCGCAACCTCAAAACAAAGAGATCCTACAAATAGCTCTAAAAGTTCCACACCCACCAATAGCCGGCGTAATCCAAACTCACCGGGTACGCCGACAGCCAATTCACAATTTTACATACCTATGCCGCAGGCACGTAAAAAAGTACAATTTTTGGTGGAAGAATACGAAAATACAGGCTCAGAAGACCCGGATGATGATGAAGATGATGAAGAGGATGGGAGGGAGGATGACTATGAAGTGGAAGCCTATTATGAAAACCGTTCCTTATCCTGCTCTCCAAGCGATTTGAAAGTCAATTATGAATATTACAATAAAAAGCGTCACACACAACAACTGCAAGTGTTCGATAATGCCCACACGATACACGACTCTGATACCGAAGTGGTAACCTACGATGAGCAATTCATACAGGCCATGTTATTGGAAAAATTGCAATTGGATTCGGAGATGGTAAGCAAAAGATTTAATGAATCGCAACAAAGCGTGGAAGAAAATGATGATAAACTAAGCATAACAACAACAATAACAACAACAACAGCAACAGCAATAGTAAATAAAACTGATAACGAAGCTGAAATCTCTAATGGCAGCCAACGACAACAGCTAGAAAATCAAAAGAACACTGCTGATGATGATGATGAGAACGAAAACGAGAACGAGAACGATGATGGGAATGATAAACATTATTTTAATGAAAATCCAAGCAACGATACTAAAACATCATTGTCACTGTCAACAACATCTTTAATGGATGCACTAAACAACAGCGCAACAACGATAGAGGGAGCAGCAGCAGGAGCAAAAGCAGGAGCTTCATCCTTGCTTAACTGTAATGTTTCTTTAAAATCAACAACAGCCATGCATATGAACAATGATGATGATGTGTATCGTAGAAAAACTGATGACACAGACTACAGCAATGGCAACGGCAATACCAACAGCAACAGCAACGATGAGTGTTTGTCAAGTAATGATGACAACAACAGCACGAACAGCAATGATAACAACGAGAAAAATGACAACATCATTATCATACAGGGTTTAAAAGAATGTGATAACAATACCAACGACAACAGCAACAACAACATCCGAAGAGACAGTAATAGTGATAATGATAATCACTATGGTCAACAGCAACAGCACCTTTCCAGGAATGAAGGCAACAAGCCAACAACTTGCCAGCACAGTGATAACAATCATCATCATCATCGTCATGCTCAGCATATACAACAACTACAACAGCAGCAGCTTGATAATAGTGATATTATTGACGAAGATGGCAATGGCGCAGGCAATGCTGATGACGTTGACAATTATAAAGTCAATGTTACAACGCCATCATCGTCGTCATTTTCATCAGCATCATCAACACAGCCAGTGTCAAAAGTTCAACAGATTGGTAAGTGGTTAGGAGTTAGTCACAGTTATTATGCACTGCTTAGTATTAAAAGAACAACAAGAACTACTGCATTACCATAGCAACACTACAAAATATGACACCATAACGTAACAAAAGACGACATACAGCATCAATCCTTATTGCATGTATTAGTATGACCATCAATCCTTTTAACCACTGACTATCATGTTTGACTTGGTTAACTTTTAATTATGGTCATAAAGTTGTTACAAATTGTTGTACACCAGCAACTACAACAAAATGTTATTTAAAAATCGAGGAAGAAAATCTAATAATTTTAATAATTATTGGATACTGATCTCTTAAACAATCCATTCCAAATCAAATATTATTTTAGCGAGTAAAATGGAAGATTATAGGACAGGCTTTGAAAAGTATGTGCAATTATACACGAGGTTAGTTTAAAAATTATACTCACACATACATACCAGACATCAGAAATGAGTATTCAGAAAGATGAGTAGAATCGAATCATACTCATAATTTCTGATACTTATACGTATTCATACTTATTTTAATATCATGGAACCTCTACTCATATTCAAAGTTTGAAGTACATCATCATACTTAACAATAGGTATGATGTTGTTGATTTCGTCTCTCCATGACTCAACTTAACTACAAGAATCACAAAATAAGTATGAATCGCGTACGAATACTAAAATATTCAATAGAATGTTGTGTATTTGCTCTGCTTGCTGCTTATATGCTTTAAACTGTAGGTTCCGCAATTTATGAATAAAATTAACACCCGAAGCATAAGTGTTGTGAGAATCCTGACTGAAGGGTTGTAATGACCAATTTTGTAATGTATGTATGCCTTCTGTTCATATTTTTCGAGTTTTTGTGGATGACGTGGCAGCCTTTGTTTTTCTCTCGTAATCATCATTTTTAGACTACACAAAGTATCTACCGTATTTTACAATCTTTAAAACATATTCAGAATATCTTTCGGTGAGCAATCGCTATGATTCAGCTACAGTTTTCTTAAGCTAAGAACGATACAGCAGAACTTCTGGCTGCTCAATATGCATTCATAGCTACAGATGATACACTTTTAATGTGTCTATTATACTACAGGGTGGGGCAAAAGTCACGAAGGGGTTTAATCGTTTAATCGTTCTTGGGAATCTCGTGGCTTTAGTTCTTGCACTAACTGCAGCTTGTATGGGAAAAGATGTAAATTTCCCTTTAATATTCTGCGTAAAGACCGCCGAGACATTTGCAGCTCAGCAGAGCGCCTTCGAGTTGATGTTTCAGGATTCTCCTCAACACTCTCCAGAACGCGTTGAATATTTGCTTCATTAATTACAGAATGTTGTCTTCCGCTTCGTGGAAGATCCCTTACTGAGCCTTGTTCCTGAAAACGTGTCACTAATTGATTCGGATGGTGAATTCCGCACATTAAAATGATGACGATAGACTCGTTGAGTTTGAATTATTGATCGATGATGTTCAAAATAAAGTTCTATGATTTTGGTCCTCTGGATGACGTTGTAACCTTCCATAATTAATGTCCCAGATTTATTTTACAAGTCCTAAAAAGAAAAATAAAAAAAAAATTAAATTAGAAAAGTTATTAATTTTTCAAATCCCTTCGCGACTTTTGCCCCACCCTGTATTAAGAATGCATTGGATTCGAATGCACACAGCTTTTTTCGGGCATTTTTTTAGTTCAGATGCTTCATAATTAGCTCAACGCTGTAAGAACTTGTCGAAAGGAACACATCGTTTGCAAAAATATATATACATTAGGGTGGGTCGAAAAAAAAAGTTGAGCCAGTCACCCCCTAGAATTAAAGATATGTTAATAACGTTCCCAAAACCATAAAAGTTTTTTTTGCAAGGCCTAGAAATATCGCCCTTTTTGTTTTTTATATACTACGTCGCCATTTTAGGTCCGATCGTAACATATCATATATCAGTGTTTGTGGCTTGACGGCAACTACATTTCACTCTAAGACTAATTTTGGAAAAAAGTGGACTTAGCGTCTTTGCGATTTATACTAACGGTATATTTTTTTTTAGAAATTTACTTAATGATGTTTTCGACACATTGTAATGCATTTTTTGTTTGTTGCGAGAAACTTTGTGAATGAATATTTGAACATTTTAAAATATCTGTAAAATAGCTGTTAATGCATAAAAGTGAGCATTTTAAAAGCGAATATTTTATATAATTAAATGCTCTTTATTCCTGCATAGCCACAATTACTGATTTTGGGGAAGGATCCGAGATATCAGAAGTCGCGTATAGGATATGACGTCGAATTAAAAAATCGTCTTAGAGTGAAATGTAGTTGCCGTCAAGCCACAAACACTGATATATGATATGTTACGATCGGACCTAAAATGGCGACGAAGTATATAAAAAACAAAAAGGGCGGTATTTCTACGCGTGGCAAAAAAAATAATTTTTATATTTTTGCAAATGTTATTACTATATCTTTAATCCTAGGGGATGACTGACTCAACTTTTTTTTTGTCCATAGAGAGCGACCCGCTCTAATATACATATATAGAGAGAGAGAGAGAGGCTGAATGAGAAATATAAGAAATAAAGTTGGAGGTTGAATGAACTCTCCTGGTATCCTAAGTTGAATGGCTCAATATATAAATTTGAAAAGATCCTAAAAGATCCTCTCTTCCACCTTCCTATAACCCATTTTCATAAAAACCTGCACAATGCACTGCATGAGTAGAGGATCCCCTGAGTGCAGGTTTCACCAAAAAAAAAAAATTAAATTATCTTATGTTTTGTAACACTTAATTCAAAACAACTAAAGTCAAATTAAATTCTAAATATTTCACATTTAATTATTGCCATCGGCAACAAATTTATGTGTACACGCAGGTTTAGTTTTCTTTAAAGATTAAAGTGGAAATTTCAAATTTAACAACAGAAAATATGAAGAGAATTATATTTCGCATAAAGCATCAAATACATGTTGGCAATATCTGCACAGTTTGCCGCGATACACTTGCATATAATTTCTTACAAAAATTTATTGTCACACTTTAATTGAATTTGAAAACTTTCTATACAGAATACTATACGGCAACAGCAACAGAAGTTTTCAGAGAAGCTTCATTCAAAACAAACCAAATTGTGAGTTCAGTTGTCTTTATCATTGACAGCGTATATGAATGTGGCTGCAACAATTTCTGGCAACTATATAAATGTCATCAACATTATTTAACGCAGAAAAGTGATTAATAAACTCCCTACACCCTAATACATACAAAATTGTGATGGGATGTATTAAGTTTTTGGTGTAATATTTGCAAAAATACCTTAAGCCGGGCTTGCTAAAGAGAAAAACAAACAAAAAAAAGAGAAACTATTTACAACAAAAAAATGTATTTTTAGTGTAGGGCACCTTGTAGGCAAGCTTAACTGCTTGGTTGGTTACTTGCTTACTTGTTTTATATTTAAATTGAATTCTTATTTAAATTTGTTACAAAAACTTATTCAAACTCTACTGAAAATTGTATCAAAAGAAAATCAAAAAGTTTAAAACTGAATATAAGACTTTTGGGAATTACATTTGGTGCGTATTCGTTGCTGCATTAAAATAATTGATTCCGGCAATGCTTTTACTACGGCTTACGTGTAAATATAAAAGGAATTGAAATTTAATTGAATTTCAAGAATTTAAAGATTAAAAATTAGCAAAAATATTTAAGTTTCAGATTAAGTGTTGCCTTATACGATATATAAAGTAGAAATGCGTAGAAGTAATTAATATTCGCGGAAGTGTAAGAAAAATAAGTGGATTCAGCACAACTTCTTTGGTTAGACAGCCACTTCTACCTGTAAGTGTATTGTATACAGCGTATAGTGCCTCATAATATTACTGATCCATTTGAGACTTACTTACTTGCAACCCTTTAGTCAGGATTACGATCTAGCTTCTCACACCACTCATGTTGTGTGTGTTAGTTGTATATAAGAGTGGAGGGTCCTACTGTTTAAAGTCGACTCTGAACTACAGATTTTTGAGAAGTTGTTCATGGCAATTTTATTTATTCTCAGAGTTATTGCCAGGAATCTGCTGAGAGAAAGTCGCAGAAAAAAAATTTGTGTATATTTCATTCCGTTCGAGATGTCTGACCTGGCGTTTGAACCGTAGCCTCACGTCTAATAATCAACCTACTATTTAATAGACTACGGCGACTTCAAATGGAGACTTGCAGGACACAATCAGAAATTTCGTAGCATATCGGGTGTCGGGTTGTGGAAAATAAGCTCCTGGTAGAAACTTAAAACCCCAGCTAGTGGCTTTGAGGAATATCAGTCAAGGTAGATCTACTTGTCGACCTTATTACATACATACAGGATTACAGCCTAGGTTCTCGCACCATTTATGTTTTGTGTGTTAATTTTACACATGAGTGGCGGGCCCTACAGCTTAAAGTCGACTCCGAATGACAGATTTTTGGGAAACTTTTCATCACAATTTTATTTTACTCTCAGAGTTTTTGTCAGAAATCTGCTAAAAGGAAGTCGCCAAAGAGATATTTTTTCATATTTCGTTTTATTGGAACCGTGGCCTCACGTCTAATAAATCAACCTACTAGAATACGGCGAACACAAATAGGAGACATAGTCTACGTAAAATTTTAGAATTCAAGAAGAATTTGCAAGATTATTGGGAATAATTCAAGCAAACTCAAGGAAGCGAATAAGCAAGTAAGGTTAATCTGATTAACGCCCTAAGAAGACAATCATAAATGGATACATTGCGTTAAATAGAAAAAAATATTTTATGATGCCCAGCCAACTAAGCAAATCAACTCAATTAAGTCGGACAGAAAGGATAAGGTAAAGTTTTGCATTTAATGGGATCAGAAGAGTCTCTTTTTAGACCAGATGCTGAAGTAAGACCAGACGATCATCTGGAACGGGTTCATACCGAACAGGCTTGATTTGTTTAAAGCAATCATTAGTAGCAAAAATTATTTGAATACTACACATCAATGTTAAATACATATTTTAATATGATAATACTCAGCCCATTGCAAGAGCAGTTGTCTCTTCCGCCCTGTCTTTCCTTGCCCTTTCGTCTGTTTACTGAAATATGCCTCACATCGATTCGGCTGGATTCACTCTTGGCCTCCAAAATTAGCAGTTCTTGTAACTTGAAGAGCAAAGAGCATTTGCCTGGCTTAGTTTCACATTTCAACAACATCTTCTAAGGACCTTGTTAGATATGGCGGTGAGCTACTGCTTAAAAGATACTGCCTCTCCTTCCTATGTGTTGATGTTATTCTTCCTAGACTGAAGCAAGGTTAAGTTGGCTTCTTAGATAGATTATATGGTGGGGATTACAGCATCTTCATTTTCTAAAATGATAAAAATTTAACGTAATAGTTGAGTACTTGTACTACTATACCAAATCGTCAGCTATCATTTCCTATAAGTAATTCCCCTAATTAAAAAAGGTGAACCGTTTTCATTTATAAGGTCAAAAACTTATAAATTAAATTAGATCCATTAAATATTACAGCCAATGCTACCAATGTTTTAAAGGTGGTTGCTTAGGGTATATTTTTCTTCAATTTCTTTATTTATTCTAAACTAAGCCCATTATTACCCTTTAAACTAGGCTTTTAAAAACTAAATATTGCTCTTGTTTTAACCTCATCTTAACAAGTATTTTTAAAATCTTATTTCTTTTTATTAAAACAAAATAGAATCCAAACTGACACATTACTTTTAAACAAGAAAAACTTTGAAAAGAATAAAACAACGTTGTTAAGTCAACAACTCTATTTTTAGTATTCTACTCTTTTTGTTTTTGCTGCAACTATTTGTACAAACTTTTGATAATCAGATTTAATTTGAAAAAGCCGACAGAAAAAAAAAATGGAAAACGCTGGCAATAAACACCTACGAAATGCAACACGTGCTCCATAAATCAAAATGTTAAAAATGCGAAAGGCAAACAACTGCACACTCAACTCACTCTCACACTCACTGACAAACTTACATTTTGGTTTCAATGCTAAGCAAAGCAGTTGCAGTTGGCAATGCGAAGGCATAACTTGAAATTTTTTATTTAAAAAAAAAAAAAACAAAAAAAGCCAATCTCTCTGTGAAACTAACTGGCATATTTCCTTTCTGAAGAAACAAACAAACAAAATTCAAATAAGAAAACTTTTGAGGAAAAAATAGAAAACAAATGTTGGTCAAAAAGTCTTTCTTTCCTTTTCTTTTTTAAATCAAAAAAAATTATTTTCCTTTTTGGGAAAGTGGAAACGAAAGAAATTAGCGGCTGAAGTTAATGGCAACAAATATTGTTGGATTACAGAAGATTGCAGATGAAAGGTGTTTGAAGGTATGGAAAATACAAAATTTTTTGAGTCTTTTTTTAAACCGGGAAAAAAGGAGTTTAAATGGAGTTCTGAACAAAACAAAACTGTTCATGAATTTTTAATACTAAAAGAGATCTTTTGCGAACCACAAGATACAAAATTTTTGATTCGAAACTCTGCATCTAAATCCCATATCTCATGATTGAGATATTTCGACGCCTCCATTCTATAATGTTCTAAGTGTACTTAGAACGTTTTTAATGTTCTTGCATTTTTAAATTCTACGTTCTCTAATTTAAATACTGTCAAAATTTGGTTAAGATACGCCGATCCGTTCCGAAGTTATAGGGAAAAATCTGCTTAGAATACACATATAGTCGTATGTCGCGTGAAAACTTTGAGAGCTTATAACTCAAAACACACTTTTTCGACATAGAATGTTATAGAACGGAGGCGTCGATTTAATTCATACAGGTGGTAACAGCGCATAAGTATTTATATTCAAAAAATATTAATTATACGCCAACGTTAACAAGTCATAATAAAACTTAATATACATGATTCCATTATCTTTTAACACATACATAATTGGTCATTACAACGCTTCAGTTAGGATTACGACCTAGCTTCTCACACCACTTCTGTTGTGTGTGTTAATCTTATATATGAGTGGCTACAGTTTAAAGTCGACTCCGAACGACAGATTCTTTTGAGAAACTTTACATCGTAATTTAAATTGCTCTCAGAGTTTTTGCCAGAAATCTGCTGAGAGGAAGCCACCGAAGAAATATTTTCTTCATATTTTCGTTTTGATGTCTAACCTGGGACTTGAACCGTGGCCTTAACGTCTAATAAGCCAAGACCCTACCTACTAGACTATGGCGTCTTATTTGTTAAAAAATCTTTATTAAATCAAGAAATTTAAGTCCTTTTTGACAATAAAAAAAATATTTTTTTCTTTCACTCCCGAGCATCTTACAACTCCCTCTTTACTCCCTTACTGTTCCCCCTTTACTCCCATAGTCTTTCTTTCTTCCCATAACATATTTTCCTAATTACGGCACACAATGCACTGCATGAGTAGAGGCAATCCCATGATTGTTGGCCGTACAAAGAAAAAAAATTTAAAAAAAAGAAAATTTGTTTACCTTGCCTTTACGTATGAAATACATTCTCATTTTTTTTTCTCTTTTCTTTTGTATGAAATACATTCTCATTTAAATGAGCTCTTCTGCATTGCTTGCAGTATTCCATTCTTTGAGGTACTTTCTTACTAGTTTTTGGCACATATCGATCATTATCTCTGCGAAAACTTGACATACATGCATATATGTATAGACCTTTAAATGTTTCAATGTTAATATCAGGTGGGCCATCTATCGGTTTAAGTTTCGAATCTGGCAATACCTATGTCATTCTATTCTGTCATAAAATTCAGTACATTATCTCCCCGGAACGTAATGAATCGATTTACGCTTGAGCAATGTTGGGATTTATGGGGCCAATGAGAAACTAGGCGAAGACGTCGATTTTGCCAAAAAAAAAATTACCTTTCCGATGAAGTTCATTTTCATCTTGGTGGGTACGTTAATATATAAAAAATTGCCATATTTGGGGCTCAGAAAACCCACACGTGGTCTTACAGAAGCCAATGCATCCATTACGAATGACTGTTTGATGCGGCTTGTCGAGCAGGTGCACCATTGGCCCATATTTCTTTGAAAATGAGGACGGTGAAACTGTTAAATTCATTGGAAGCACCTATCGCATCATACTAACCAATTCTATTGTACCCGCTCTTCGTGGTAGTGATAAGAACGATGTTTGGTTTCAACAGGATAGTGCAACTTGCCACACATCTCATGCTACAATCGATTTATTGCTTCAAAGATTTGATGGGTGTTTAATTAGCCGAAATGTCATTTGAGCGGCAAGAAGCTAAGATTAGACACCATTGGACTATTTCTGTGGGGCGCCGTTAAAAAGTGTTATGCCGACAAATCAGAGGCAATTGAGCATGTGAAAGCCAACAGTCGTGATGCGATTGCAGAAATACAGCCCCATATACTCGAAAAAATGCACGAAAATTGGACCGATCGAATGAGTTACTGTGAGGCCAACCCCATATGAATGAAAATATGAATGAAATAATATTCCATTTCTAATCAGGACACTTGTGCTTCACAACAAAAAAATAAATTTAGAAAAATTTCAAACCATTTCAGTTTTATTGGATTTTTAAATTTAAACATTGAAATTTCCCACCCTGTATATAGGAAGAAGCTTAACTCCATCAAATCACATGGATTTTGTGGCTAATTTTAGACACAAAAACGTGAAATTACACATCCTGGAAGTTTCTAATGCAATACAAACGAAATCGGTCTCATTTTCTTAATGAATTTTCATTAGACAACGATTAATAAAGTCAAACACAACAAAATTGTGTCATTCGGAATACTTTTTGTACACCTCACACTGCATTCCACTCGGAGTAAATATTTGAATGAAAATTTTGTTACAAAAAAATTTCACAAAGAATTCAAAATTTAAAATCTCTGACTTTATGATTTACCCACTCACTCATGCTCCTACAACTACACCTACACTATACTGTAAAACACATACAAACACTGGCACATATATTTAAATGCGACCACACTAATTCACTTAAACAGCCGCGTGCTGCCACACAGTTATATTAGTGTGTTACAAATTTCCCCCAACACAAGGAGTAAGTTTTTACAACAATGACGCGCTCTCTCTCTTTCTCTCTGCATGTTGAAAATGTGTGCTGCATCATTGTTTATTACTTTTATTGTTGTTTGTTGCCAGCATTGTTGTTGGCATTAGTGTTGTAGTTGTTAGCATTGTTTATGCACGAACGTCAAGTTATTTTCCTTAGAATCAAACAAACAACGGCTCTAACAACGAGAAACGCACAATGGCACAGACAATGCTGGAGACCACAAACAATAATATGCCGCAGCAGTAACAGCAACAGCCAGCCCAAGTGGGAAAAGTAGCAGGAAAGCACGCAGCATACGAAGTGTACGGTTGTGGTGGGTGTAAATGACAAACTAGAGGATCATTATGCATACGAGGCCATTAGGTGCGCATTTTCTTGGAAATAAAATCATTATAACTTGCAGAAAAGTGGGTGCCAGAGATAAACTAAACTAAACTGAACTACACACATTTGCTTTCGTCTCTTTTTTCACTTTTTTTTTTTTTTTTGAAGAGCGCTTTTTAAAATGAAAAAGTTTTAACTCCAAAACGTAACGGGAGGGCTTTTTAAAACACATTTTAATTAAATTTTAAAAAATTTCTCATGTTTGGTATAAAGGCCAGCGTTGTCAACTTTGAAATTTCAAAACGCACCAAAATGTAGAAAAAAACACGACATTTAAAGAAAAAAGCACCAAATTTAGAAGTTTTTTCTTTAAATATTTATTGAATCAATTTAAAATTAAAAATATAACAATAAGACACTCACAGCTCAAGGTTTAAAAAAATAATAATAAAACTTAACAAAAATAAAATGAATTTTATAAATTCTATACAAAATTTTTTTAAAAGAAAAAATTAAAAAACGCACCAAAATTTAAAGAAAAAACGCACCGCGGGCCAACTAAGGAATTTTTCGTACCAAAAATTTAAAAAAGCACCCAAAATGTCGCGAAACGCGCCAAGTTGACAACGCTGATAAAGGCCTATTTCCAGGGTTATTAGCATTCGAAAAGAAAACGTCTCTATTTGATTTGCTTGCTTGCCACTTATTTTTATTCTTTATTTTCCAAAATTAGACGCCTATTTATGATGTTGCTGTCGAATTACATTCTAAATATAATTTTCAATTTTCAAGCGGAAAGACCTCATTAAAGACTTTCTAGTTTACTTGTTTTAAGACCTCTGATCATAATTCCTGAGCGTGTTATTTACCCTTTTGGAATGAAGATTCAATCGTAATCGCAGTAGTCTAGTAGGTAGTGTGCTGGCTTATAAGACGTGAGGCCACGGTTCAAATCCCAGGTAAGACAAACGAAATATAAAAAAAAATATTTCTTCGACGACATCATCTCAGCAAATTTCTGACAAAAATTCTGAGAGTCAATAAAATTGTTTGCCAGGAAAATTTTCACAAAAATTTGTCCTTCTGAGTCGACTTTAAATTGTATGTCTCGCCATTTATGTATAAAATTAACACACACAACATATGTAGTGTGAGAAGCAAGGTCGTAATCCTGACTGAAGGATTGTAATGACAAATTTTGTATGTATATATGTATGTATGTATTTATGTACATATTCGTATCTTCCTGAATAAGGGCGGTAGAAAATCTTCGAGTGTCAGATCTTTTCATACAATGTCATTAAGTGCTTAATATTGTTTAGATAGGCTCCGTGTTAACTAAGCCAGCTAGACGATATCTTTATCTATGATGGTTACATATGAGAAACGCGGGAAACTATAGCATCCATTCACAAATGGTTCTACTTCTTAAAAAGTTTTGAACAATAATACTCTCTTTTTACCACCATTTCTACTTCCTGAAATATTCCTCGACCAACTTTAATACGTTATCAGCAATGTCCATCCATAAGCCTTCTTCTGGCGCTAAAGAAATCCAAATTATATAGACAGAAAAGAAAGTTTCTTTTGCAGCAAATTGATTGAATACAATAGTCCAGGACATTAGTGATATTGCTAATATCTCTTGGAATATCAACGGTGTTACTATCTGGATCTATCCAAAGCAAAAACTGCAGTAAGGGAATATAATACAGAGCGTCAGGTTTATTGTTATGAATTCAATAGATATGAACCATCAATGTCCATCCCTACTATCTATAATGAATCAGCCCAAAAGTAAAGTCTTTAGACAGTATGAAACTTTTCTATTGCCGTAGTTTATGAAATGTTATAGTCCAAGACTTCAGGAGTATTTCAATACTCAGAATAACTTCTATTGCATTAGGTACTGGAGATTATGGAATGACAAGACACATTACCAGCAGTTATTGAAGGATATCATGTATGTACACACACTTGCATACATTATTGGTCATTACAACCCTTCAGTCAGGACTACGACCTAGCTTCTAATACCATTTATGTTGCTTGTGTTAATTTTATACATGAATGGCGGAATCTACAGTTTAAAGTCGACTCCGAGCGACAGATTTTTGAGAAACTTTTCATGTTAATTTTATTTACTCTCACCTGGAGTTTGAACCGTGGTCTCACTACCTACTACACTACGGCGAAGGTCTGCATACCCATAGGCTTCTAGCATTATGTAGTGCTTTTACCAGACTCAGTTGCTGGAAATTAAAATTGGTTTAATGACCTCATTCTACTTTACCGACAATATGGCCGGAGTTTAATTCTTTTAAAGAACATGTGAATATATTAAGGCTCGTTTTCAGCGTTTTTATTATTTGTTTGATTTGTTTCACGGTTTTATTAATCAAGCAACAGGTAATGATTCTACTTTATTAGGTTCTAGTATGATAGGTTTTTAGGGGTGTATTAATCAAGCAGCAGGTTTTAGTTTATTAGGTTCTAGAATGATAGGGTTACCATATGTCATTGGGTTCCAGCTACACCTGTAGCTGGCAATATATATTGCAGAAGCATTAGGAACTTTGCTCTTTTTTATGACTATCTGAAGGCTAGTCGTTAACGTTTTTATTATTTGTTTGCTTTATTTCACAATTTTATTAATCAAGCAACGGATTATTAGATTCTATAATGATAGAGTTTCACGGTTGTATTAATTAAGCAGCAGGTGATGGTTCTACTTTATTAGGTTCTAGAATGATAGGGTTGCCAGCTGTCAGTGGGTACCATCTTTCTCAAAAAAAATTTTCCTCTGTGACTTTCTTATTTTAAAATGATTTGCAGATCTCAATAATAATCAGGATCTCTAAGCACTCTAAAAACTCTCACTGTTTATGTTTATCACTTAAAAATATTTCATTCGCATAGGGTTAAAATAGTGAAAGCAGCTCTTAATCTCAAACTCATTATTTCTAACTCATCTAAGCTTTGTTCGTGGTAATGTGTAGGTTCATTAGGATAAAAAAAATAATTAAATTTTCAATATTAACTTTTGTTGAACAACTTTTCTTTTTTTTTTGGGAAATTCTTTTTTTATTAAAAGCTTAAAACTAATATTTAAAATTTCTATATATATATAGTTTACTAATTATTTTCATTATTATTTAAATTGT
Source organism: Sarcophaga caerulescens (assembly GCA_927399465.1). Taxonomy (NCBI): domain Eukaryota; kingdom Metazoa; phylum Arthropoda; class Insecta; order Diptera; family Sarcophagidae; genus Sarcophaga; species Sarcophaga caerulescens. Next base: position 86,840,531 of record OV656867.1, on the reverse strand, counting down.
ATTCTTTCTTTTTTTTCTAATTTAAATCGTTTGCACCTGTTTTTATCGTTCGTAATCATTTTGCAACTGATTTTTTTGAGTTCTCTATGCAATTTTCAGTTTTATTAGCAAAATTCATAGAAAAATTGTTGTTGTTCCTGTTCTTCTTCTTCTATGCGAATTAAAACAACATGTGAATATTTTTAATATTAATAATAACAGAACAAAAAAAACATCAGAAAAAAACTTTTACACTAAAACTATATATGTATGTATTGTAGAAAAAAGTTTTTAAAACTATTTTTTTTTATTTAAATTTTTCATAATCTCCAACATCTGAATACAATGGCAATGTACTCGTAGATGGGTTGCTTAAATAAATTCGAATGTTTAAAATAGATAAGGGATTATGATTACAGAGGCTATTAGATATATATTAGGGCCTTATAAGATTGTTTTTGTTAAATAATTAAAATTTTTTGTTAAATAATAAATTACAAAGAATTGGAATAGCAAACAAATAAAATTAAAAACACTCTAAAGGGTTAAGATGATCAGAAATTAAATTACAAGAACAGAACTACTTAAAAACACCAGTAAAAATTTACGATAACAAATCAACAGCAAGGTTCCAGAAGTTGTCAAGTTGAAAACAAATGAAATATAAATACAGCGGAAGGTATCACTGCCTTCGGGCATATACTGAGAAATTTAATGTTTTTAATAAAAGTAACGTCTAATAAAATTGATAATGCGATGTTATCAGTTCAAACGTTTTGCTAATTTTGCAATTTGTTGTTGGGCCTGTGCTTGTCTAACTTCCTATACCATCCATGTTGTGTGTGTTAATTTTATCCATTAGTGTCGTGCCCTACAATTTAAAGTTGACTCTGAACGGCAGACTTTTGAGAAACTTTTCATGGCTATTTTATTTACCCTCAGAGTTATTATTACAAGACTTCTGATAGAAAGTTGCGGAACGAAATATTTTTTTATATTCAGTTTCGTTCGAAATGTTTGAGATGAGATTTAAGTTTGTCACAGTTGTATAATGTTGGCATTGTATACCTCTCGAATAAGAATAGGACCACATAGCGTTACGGGAACCTATGTTGCCATGATCCATCTTTTTTTTTTCGTAAAATGTAGTAAGGCACTTGAAATATTCGGTCTGGTATTAGAGTTCCATGACTTTGTCAATGGCGTTGTTGGGTCATAGTGTAAAAAATAGTTCTCTCAGCGACCTTCTATCGGCAATTTTCTGTCAAATGCACTCAGAGTTACTAATTGTGATGAAAAATCCAAGCAAATCTGTTGTTTGTGGTCAACTTTAAACTGTAGCTAGGAGGTGTGAGAATCTTGGCGTAATCCTAGCACAAAAATGTAATCAGCTCAGTGATTGTATCAGTACACCGGGTTTCCTTTCTGCAAGAATACCGTTTGATAAAACTTAGAATTTCTGCATTGGTACCAGCCTGAAGCTTTACAAATTTTAATTCCGTGTAATAATGCCACAAAGTCTGCGTATACTGTACGATTGTTTTCAGCAGCTGTTTCAAATTCATTTTTCACTTTGAAGAACATAAATTGAATCAGGTTTTTATGGATCTGCTGTGGTAATGAGCACAAGCTGTTTTCCTCGAAGTAAAGGTTTTTCAAATCCAAAACCAAGGCGATCCAAATTCTTTGGTTTTAAAAACCTTCAAATCCTCACTTTAAAAAGTGTTTACTAAGTTTGTCATATTCAAACAAATGTTATGCATAATGCATATGGATGTACAAGTATCTGCAATATAATTTGTATAAATTTACAGTGACTAACAAATATCAACGTACGCTGAAATTGTGTCTACCAATTTGTATACGAGTATGTTGGAAGTCAACATTGATTTCTTTATAATCAACTGTTGCAACGGAAAATTTCTTAACATTCAAAAGTTTTTTGTAGCACTGTTAATCGACTTTTATTTTGCACTGTTTTCCTTTTGCAGCAACTTGTTAAATGAAATACATAAACTTACAAAATGTACGAGAGTACATGTCTTGTTGGTATGGCTGAGTTTAAAGGTAAATTGTAACAAGACAGTTTTCGTAATAAAAAATTACCAAAAAAAGCAAAAAAAATTAAAAGATTAATAAAGATAATAAACAATTTAAATTACATTTTAGTAGCTGTAACTAAAATACAATACAATTTAAGTAAAACTTTTCAAATTTTAAGGAAAAACCAAAAAAAAAAAGTGGCAAATAAAAATAAAAACCGAAAGATTACTTTTATTTAAATAAATGTAAATAAAATTGCAATTATAAATAAAACTTTTAAACTACATACGTACAGGTAGTAATTATTAAAAAGAAATTACAACAATAAATAAAAAAAAAGTAAATCAAAAAGTACTTTTTAAAAGAGTCAAATTTCAAATTTTCAAAAAGCTTAACCAGTCTACTCATTCCATACATCCTTATATAGGGCATTACTAATTTAGACTATGTCTGGAAATGCATTTTCTGGTTACAAAAAAAAGTTGTGAAAACAACAAAAAATATATTTCTACCACAATTCGGTTAATAACGAAATATTTAATGTTTCTGTTTTTTAATATTTAAAGTTTTGTTTCGTAAAATAGTCTGAGAAAAGTGGAACTATAGTTACCATAAAAAACATGAAAACATGTTTAAAAAAGTTTAGATAATTTCGTTAATTTTTGGTTTTTTCGTTTTTTTATTTTTTGTTTTTTGTTTTGATTTATTTTATACTACGCTACACCAGCATTGATTGTAATTTACTTCCAATGAAGTATGAAACAGAGACTAGCAATGTGTATTCAAAAAGATGAGTAGAATTGAATCATACTCATAATTTCTAATACTTATACGCATTCATACTTATTTTAATACTCTACTCATATTCAAAGTTTGAAGTACTCATCATATTCATACTTAACAACACGTATGATGTTATTGATTTCGACTCTCCATAACCCAACATTTACAAGAATCACAAAATAAGTATGATTCGTGTACGAACACTAAAATACTTACTAAAAGGTTGTGTGTTTGCTCTGCTTGCTGCTCTGTCCTTTTTTGCTTATGTCTCTTTTTTTTTCCTCTGTAAATGCAACAACAACTAAGACTGTAAATTTTGTTGGATGATTTAAGTCACTCGAATCTTTTATTAGTATTATAAGTATTTTTCTAAAGTTATGAATCTAAATGAGTAAGCTTATGAATCAAACATATTTCGAATGGTATGAGTTTGATGTCAACGTTGTACTCATACTCATTTCATCCTGTACTTATAAATCAAAATTGTAGTGAGTACGAATGAATCACGAGTAGTTACATTTCAATATTGTAGACTCACTTATATTCAATTTTTCATGAGTGCTTATGAAGTAGCGAAAAAACGATTCATTGTTGATCTCTGGTATATATGTATGTATGTAAGTAGTCTTGTGAGCAGTGTGTTGTTAGTACGAGGATAGAGATACATTTCGCCCAAAGGCATATAAGAAAAATTAAACAGCGTGGAACTAGCCTTTCATCACGAAACTGGGTACACAGAGATGATCGTTGTTTTGAATGCCATAGGAATTTAATTTACTGTACACTGATAAAACAGAATGAGACCGAACCTAGACCGAATGTTAAAGAGCAATTTAATGCGGATGACAATAATGTGCACAAAGCATGGAGAACATAACGTGGAGCTTCGAAATCGAAAACTGCTGTGTTTCTGCATTGAAAGGACTGAAAAGTCCTGGTCAGATGATGGATTCTGATTTTTAATGTCAAGGATTAATGAAATTGAAGCAAACAATTCAATTCAAGCAGACGATATCAATCAACAGAAAAGTGTGACACGACCAGGCAGAAGCAGGGAGAGCTTAGTTGAGTGCATACACTGCTATGGTGGATAAAAAAGTTTCAATATTCAATGCCCACAAATAACCCCCTCTGGGCAAATAAATCATATATAGTGTTGAGGAACTTTTGACGCCACCTTCTTCCCACTAGGTGATGGTGCCTGACGTTTGTTGTTTATGTTATACTCTCTGAGGTGAAGGGGCACAACGGAATGAATCAAAGAAAGATTTCTTGGTAAGAAGCATTGCAATTGACTAGTAATTGTCAAAATTCGAAAACAACAATGAAAATCTGTTTCGATATATGAATATCCAATATTCCCAATTTCGACAAGTCAAGAACTAAATGGGGAAGGTTCCTTACCACTGCACCTGATTAAAAAGCCAAAATACTTTCACATGGAACGACAGATGGCAAAAATATTACCACAGTAGACCTATCTCCTGCTTAACTATAAAAAACTCGAGACGAGTAGATGGAGATATGCCAGCTTTATGCTGCTTCAATCTCTTCGGTATAAATATTACCGCCTATTGTCTTAGGCAGAGATCAAAATCTATTATCAGCAGAGGTAAATATTGAATTTGTAAGACAAGAACTCATTGCTAAATTCACGATATCCTGAATAGACTGTTAACTTTTTGGGCCAAGGCTTCAATTCACACAATGAGGTTCCCTAACAGTAAACTCCTATAAAAACCATACTCGCTTATTTGGTATTTGTAATCACCGTAGTCTAGTAGGTAGTGTGTTGGCTTATTAGACATGAAGCCTCGGTTCAATGTTTAGTTTGAGAAATTAGGTCGTAATTCTGACTGAAGGGCTGTAATAATCAATTATGTATGCGTGTGGTAGGAAGTTTCAGTAGCAAAACATATTTAAATATGAAACCTTTCCAAACTGGCATACCAAAACCAAACCAAATGTTTCATACCAAATCTAAGTGCAATATTATACAAAGTAGCAGTATTTCTCTTAGTCGTACTAGACCAACGCCATTTTTGTTTGCCTTTTTTTGCTGTAACAGATCTAAAGGATAGACAAGATGGCCAACTAAAAAACAAAAAAAATTCAAAATATTTTATGCATGTTCAGCCCTGCATTCGAAACTGTTTCCTTTGGTGGATAAATGCAAATAAAAACAACAAAAATTTATTCCCAGAATATACTCAACCATTCAGCCATATACAATGTTTCAAATTTGTGAATGAAAAAGCCCAGAGTTTTAAACTAGAAAAAACTAAAAATAGAAAAATTCTGAAAAAAAAATTAATTTACATGCACATGAATGCCATGAGGAAATAATTACATGTTCTTTTAAAGAGAAAAAAAAAAGAAAAGCAAAGTTTTGCTTTCATTTATTTCATTACGTTTTAAATTATAAGTTAATTTTGTTTTTTTTTTTTGTTTGGGAATTTTTTATTTATTAAATTAGTTTTATAAATAATAAAGATTTTAAAAATGCTTTTAATAATATTGTTATGTTTTTATACGTTAAAAGCGTTTAAAATATGAGCTCGTAGATTGTAAATAATATAAAAATAATCTGTGTTTAGTTTTAATTAAATTCTTTATTATTCGCACAATTCTGTGTGCCACTGTTCACAACTTGATGTAAACAACATCAATTGCCTTTTTTGTTATTCCTCTGTTTATATCCTTTGCATAAACAATAACAATTACTAGACAATTGTTCGACAGCTCTTTGTAACGGGGATCTTCAAACCACGATTACACTCTTCAAACGCATCGCGTCTTCACGCAAGACTGACTGAACTTAACTAACTCAATCTTTTATATGACAAAGTAAACAGTCTAATGAATGTTCTTGAAGGCATATGTTCATGATTTCGCCTTCTCGAAATCTCTATAAATGTAAACATCGTTGTTTAAAGGATAGACATCGTTTTTACATTTATTATTGTAATGTTGTTTGTGTATTTTGTTTATATTTATTCTTGTAGTATTGTTGTGGTATTTTTGTTTACTTGTTTACCATCTTTTTTATGCTGGCGTTTGTTGTTATATTAAACAGTATTATAATTTGTAAACAGGTTTGTTTACTGCATTATTTTGTTTTTGTCACTTTTGTTTATAATTTTAATGTTAGGCGATGTAAAAGCAAAACACCAGTACCTAGATTTAACATTTTCGTAACAATGTTTTCAAATTGAATGAATGAAAAGGTCATGTTAATGTACCGAATTTTCATATGCTAATCGCCTTACAATTCCTACCCATTTTTGATGGAAACAATTAATTCACAATTAGTGAATGATAACCAGTAAAAAACTGTACATATCCATCAAATTTTTTGTCTTGATTTGATACGTTAATATCTTGGTGTACATAGTTCTTATGCAGAAAGATGCTCTGACGCTTTTTATTTTGTTTCTGACTTGTTCAACAATTCCTACAACAAACATCAAAAACTCCGAACATAATTCTTCATCTCATTTTTATTAGATTTCCAAATTTTTTTTAGTAGATTTAATAAAAAAAATTTTATACTCCAACTAGCGTATAAACCATAAAAGAATATCAAGTGAATGGAAATAAAACAAAAACTGAAAGTTATGGAGAATAAAGAACTTTTAAGGAAAAGCAGTTACATAGTAAAGCATATAAAAACTAGACGAATATATTTCTTGTTTCCCCTAAGAAAAATATATAAAAAAGCTATGGTTTAGAATTTTAATCAAATGCTAGTAAAGAATTGATTCTTTTTATAAAAACCCGATTTTCTCCTTTAAATGGTACGTAGCATACGCCCTCATTTGTATTTATTAAAAATTATCATACAAACCATAAAATCTTTACATTTTTGCGGAATTTTATAAGCTCTGAAAAAGATTGTTTTGAAACAAACATTTACATTTTCGAACCTTTTTTCTGTTTTATTAACCATTTCCTGCTAAGCAGCGGATTGTTCTACTGTAGCAAGTACTAGAATAACAGGGTTGCCGTATGTTATTACTAAAAAATAGCTTCCCACCCGTGAAAATGCATAGAGCTATTATTGAAAGATGAATACAGTGATTGAGATCGCCGTAGTCTAGTAGGTAGTGTGTTCACTTATTAGACGTAAGGCCACAATTCCAACCCCAGGTTAGACACCAAAACGAAAATATTAAAAATATTTCCTGAATGAAAAGGATTTAAGCTGCAGGTACCGCCATTCATGGATAAAATTAACACACTCACAACATAAATGGTGTGAGAAGTTAGGTTGTAAACCTGGCTGAAGGGTTGTAATGGTCAATTATGAATGTATGTTAACTTTTATTTCCATAATAATTAATTCAACAATTTTACCAAGTCGATACACAAGCTTCCTTGAGCATTGATTCGAAAACAATGTCTACGCAGCATAAATAATAATGGCTGTAGGATGTATTCCTACATTTTCTCGCTTTCAATTACAAATATATCGTTCGGTACATTGGCATATAATAGTACATATTTACTGCTATCGTTGATTTTCTAAATCATGTGCAAAATTGTGTCTGGCATACATAGGTGCGAATGCTTCGAGCTTATAGTCCCACTTAATGATTCCAAGATCAAAATCAATAATATTGAAAAAGTTTTTTAAATCAAACATCTACAGTCTTCAACTTAAAATAAATTAGGGTTGGCAATCCCGCTCTATATTTTCAATCCCGGGATTTCGGGATTTCATTTATCTAGTCCCGGGATCCCGGGATTTATCCCGGGATTTTAAAAAATTTGTTCTTGAAAGATATTAACATATTATTTCAATAAAATTAATAACATGACACATTCAAAAATAGGTTTATAAGAAAGAATTTATTAAATTATAAGAAAATTAATTTTATTTTTAATTTTACACATTTTTAAATCAATTATAAAGAGTTAATTGTTTTTATAGATATATACATATTCTTTTGTTGATCAAGTACGATATGTTATTATTTTTTATTATTTTTAAAATACGTCTTATTTTAGTTGCGAAAAATCCAGCTGCAGAAAAACCACGTTCAGACTCTACACTGGCTGGCTTAATAGTCATTAAAAATCGTATGCTCTTTGCAAAAAGTCACCACGTGTTCCTCCATTTTCAAACAAGAGCATTTCTCTCTGAATTTTTACAGACAACGTCTCACATCGAATTGCTATCCTCGGTAGATGTGCTTTTTTATAGCTTCATTGAGCTCGTCTGAAATATTTAAAGGTTCTTCAAGAGAACAAGAAAGAGATTCAGATGGAAGCTCAGAAGAATCTGAAATAATTTCGAAAGGTGCCTTATCTGAATCAGAAGGTGTAACTTCTGACTTAGAAGCTATTAGAAGTGATGTAGCTGGACTTGAAGCATTTAGTCTTTCGAGTAACTCAACTCTTAATTTGCGACATTTTATGGAAGAAGGAACCGTTACGAACTCTGTTTCGGATTCGGACTGAACATTTGTGCAGATACTGAAGTACCCCACTGATATCTGTTCTCCTTTGTTGCATGCGAAGGATGAAGGCTGAATGTAGTTTTTGACTTATAACGTTGTTAGCATCTTTAAGTTTTTTTAACATAAAAGTTATGGCAACATCGGCTGTGAACAGATTAGCATATCGACGGCAAAGGGCGTCAACTGTTGCTTTTACTGGGAGAAGAGCACTAATGATTGCGGATACCATATTAATCTCATCTTTGGATAAAGCAAAATATTCACCTTCAGGTGGACCTATGTCTATTAATGCCTTTGGTATACAATTTCTTAATAAATAAAGACGTTTTAGTGAGAGTTCTAATATACGATTTTTTTCATTGCGGCTGAAAAAGTCAAATCCCGGGATTAAGTGCTCAATCCCGGGAATCTGGAATTGTTAAAAACTGCGGGATCCGGGATTTCGGGACCCCGGGATCCCGGGATTCCCAACACTAAAATAAATAAACACAGGCCAACACATTTTAAAGGTTTTCAAAAATACGTCGTTCGGAGTCGAATTTAAACTGCAGGTCCCGCAACTCATGGATAAAATAAACATACACAACATAGGTGGTGTGAGAAGCTAGGTTGTACACCTGTAATGGCGAATTGAGTAAGTAAGAAGTCAAACTTCCCGCAAATGAAATTTTTTTGGAACAAGAAAAATTTTTTGTCCGTGAATTGCCGAATCAGATGATGAAAAATACGTCAAGGGACGTCAAGGCGTATGATTATTATATTTTGTTGATTATTATTACCCATACGCCTCGTATCTCTTACAAGCATCACTATATTCTTAAACTAAAAACAAAATAAATCTTTAATCATCTCTTTAACTTATTTACTCTCATTCAAATCTCTTCAAATTCTGATTCAGTGAAATTTTCTGTAATAAAAATTTTTCAATTTGGAAGGAAATATTTTTATTATTGAAAATATATTTTTTTTATTACAAATTAATGTGTACGAAATAAAAACGAGATTGACTATTTCAATCAAAGAAAATACTTTTCCAAATTTCTTTCATTATTTTCTCTTCCTCTTTATGTTTATTGTGATTCATTTTGTGAAACATTATCCTGTAGCTGTAGCATCATCATCGTATTGTAAGCGAGCTTGCATTTAATTTAAAATCAATTTCAAATTAGGAATGCACGAGTTAATTTTCATTATATTCATTCACCAAATGAACATAGCATACGATTGAAGATGGCAAAGCAGTATTCCAGCAGTATTACACTGTTAAGATATTGATTACACTCGTATTCACTCAAGTGATCCACTGTTTTGTGTTTATTTTTTGTAAATTTTGTTTTTTATACTCAAATTCGGGGTAATTTAATAAAACGAAGTGTATTTGAAAAATAAAAAACGAAATAAAATATTTCGAAAGTAATTTTTTTTTTAGTATTTTTTATTCATTTTCATTACTTTAAGGAATACAGGACTGTTTCTGTTCTGTCTATTCCTTTGATTTATTACAATTTTCCTTGGTTCTAGGATGATAGGGCTGTCAACAAACAATGCTTTCCACAAAAACGTGTTGGGTTGTTGCACTTAATATAGTGGTAAGGAACTTTGCTTACTAAGTCTTATTCTCTGCCAAGACATGTCACTGTTTGGTATTCCTATGATGTTTGTTTTTGATGTGGTCCTCTTTGGGGAATGAGAGAACTTCTATTCCATTACAAATCGCTCCAGACTTATGACATTTGGACCACCGCGGCCACATTCTCAGTGACAGAACAGAAAGACGATGTAACGTTCATTATAGCTCAAGATATATTAACGATTTTAATACGAACCTACCAGGGTATTACAAACGGCTCGATTACTTCGAAATCTGAAATTATTCTGTACTCCACCTTTTAATTGAAGATTCAGTGAATATTTGCATGATGAATTCCATGTCAAAAACTGGTAATTTTTTAAGCAAAAAGTGAATCGGTTACCCTATTATTAAGTGAGACGTACTTCTGCAAGAGAGTTCTGTATCAAAGTAAATGGCATTCCAGCCGGACCATGTCCGAACAGTAAATTAGGGAAGACATAACTTCCCAACCCTATTTTCTAACTAGGTTTTTGACCGTTATAGCAATCTGTAGTCAACCGTCGTTATTATGTTGAGTCTAGCCGTCATAATGTTGTGTCTATATGCTGATAACTCTAGGAAGTTAGGCTCACTTGCAATCAAAAAGAAAATTTGTCTTGCATGGCATAGTAAAATTTTATTATAATGGTCGGCGTAGATTAGTAGGTAATGTGTTGGCTTATTAGACGTGAGACCACGGTTCAAACCCCAGGTCAGACAATTCCAACAAAACGAAAGATGAGAAAATATTTCTTCAGCGACTTTAACTCAGTAGATTTCTGGCAAAAACTCTGAGAGTAAATAGAATTGCCATGAAAAGTTTCTCAAAAATCCGACGTTGGAGTCGACTTTAAACTGTAGGTCCTGCCACCGACGTATAAAATTAGCACACACAACATAAGTAATGTGAGAAACTAGGTCGTAGTCTTGACAAAAGTGTTGTAATGACCAATTATGTATGTATGTATGACTGACTACGGCTTTCTTAGTTTCTTTTTAATTTTTGACCTATTTTATTATTATTGTTGTTGTTGTTATTATTAATCATGTCACATTCAAAATTAAATTATTAATTACATTTTTGTGTAATGCATTCTCTCTGCTAAACCACAACAATTTTCGCTTATTTCTTATACTATTTCTTAATGAGATTACTTTTCTAGTTTTAATTAATTTCAAAAAAGAAAGATATTTCGATGAAGAAGCAAAAGATGTCAATCAAAAGAATAAATCATATAATATGTACATAATATGTATATATAAGAAATGTATGTTACAGATGTGATCAAAATAATGGCATGAAAAAATTTATAATATTGCAAGGCATTAATTAATTGCTGAGAAATATTTAAAGTATTTTGCATTTATGTTATGTTTAGAATTTTCAAACCGTCTGAAAATTATTAAAAAAAAAATAAAATTTAATAAATTTATCCATTGTACATTCACCATAATTCCATTTTAATTAGTTACTATTATTTTAATTTCAACTGTTTTATAATTTTGTAAATGATAGTGTGGAACAATTAATTAAATGTATAAGGGTAACCAGGCAACATATTTGAAGGATATGTAAAATGTTCAATACACTGAGTAAAACGTCACATTAATTTCACATTGAAACAAAAATAACTAAAATTTTCAATATTTATCATCAATTATAGACGGGAGTGTTACTCTTTGACAATGCAGACAAAGCAGACAGTTTTATCGACATGTTATAAGAATTGTGTGAATTGTGTGGGAAAGTGTTGTTCAAGTTTTCTGTTGAAAGTTTAGTCGATAGCCCTTTGTTTTTCTCTACTCAGCAATCAACAGTATGGGTATTCCTGTTTAATATCCGCGTTGATATTGAAATGTTTTACTAGCCATTCCCTTATGTTGAATATGAACAGTTACATTTGTGTACATGGCCTTGACTGACACTGCTAACAGTGTCCCATAAGTTTTAACCAATAGTCTTGAATTTTCTAGTTTCTCGAGATACGTACCTAGTTTTTTTTAAATATTTTTAAATTTATTTTTACCTTATTGGTCAGTTAGGTTAAACAAATCTGTGGCGACCAAGGAATGGGAAATATATGTTCATGTTGGTTTATATTGTGGTCGTATTATGCTATTCACATGAAATGAAATAATTAAGTTATTGGACATAATCCTTCCTTTAATTATTAAGTAATAATCCCTTGGTTTACTCGAACAAACATGCTGGGATTAAGTCCGTCAGGAACGTAGTATCAACATCCGTGCTTGTCCATGAATGTCGGGGATTTCTCAGGGAAATTGCGGATCTTTCAAAGTCAATACTTGTATAGGTCCCAGGACATTGTTGATGAGCTGGTCAGGGCCGGTATAGAGCTCGCAATCCGCGACATGTTACAGAGCACAGGTATTTTGCTTACCTCAGTTTATTTGGATATTATTCAATCCGGATACGTGCCATATTACTAGACTCTGCTGGACAAGACTGGATAAAAAGAGGACCGACTGATTTCTATCCCTAAATCACATGGTACTGTGATCGCACAATAGCGATTCTTTTGGGCCACAATCCTCTTCGTAGGCAAGCTGAAGGCTCGGCATTCAGGCAAATGACTTTTGCAGGAGCTGTGGGTCTATCTGACTCTCTTTCACCTCACGTTTCAGTGCCATACATACATAATTGGCATACATGGGCATACTGCATTATAATCCTAATGCATTAAGCTTTTCAGTATTCAGTAAATGTTTACTGGTAATGAAATTTACATTTCATTTTTGTAACTGTAATTTTTTTCAGTAATCAGTAAAAATCAATTTTTACTGAAATTTTACTGGTACTGCAAAGTGCCCATCTATGATAATTGGTCATTAATGCGACGGTTCAAACCCAGCATCAGACATCGAAACGAAAATATGAAAAAATATTTCTTCGGCGACTTCCTCTCACCAGATTTCTGGCAAAAACTCTGAGAGTTACTAAAACTTGCCATGAAAAGTTTCTCATAAACCTTTCGTTCGGATTCGACACACAACATAACTGGTGTGAGAAACTAGGTCGTTTCAGTGCCATGCTCTTGTTTAAAAGAGACACAGTTTCTTGAGCTCTCCAACATAAAGATTGCTGCACTACAGAGATTTATTTATTGTATTATATAGGGAATATTTCCTGGGTAGAATTGATTTTGGTGTCACAATCGGCCAAAATCCTGGCCTAAGTAGGACCTCCTTGGGTGGTCATCTACCTTACTTAACCTTACCTAATGTCAAAATAATTAACTACGACACATACGAAAGCTTCTTTAAACAGTATTTGGTACTTAGTTGGATACGAAATCTGCAATGTTCTGCAAACCATAGAATATGGCTATCACTATAAGCGCATGCAAGCATCAGTACAATCACGGCAATCAGTTTTCCGGCTCACTAGCAATTAGATTTCCAGAAAAATTAACACATATATAGTATCCACTGATCAGGGCCAATTCTGTAAGTTGTTTCTTCAAGTGTATCGCTATGTTCTCTATTTGAGAAATTTTTTTTAATTCCGTATATGCATCAGCTACTATTATTTCATTATTTGTTTCCCTTTTCTAAACAGCAGCAACGAATTAGACGAGTATGATACACATCACAACAATTGAATTTTTTTTTTTCATCTTTTTCTTCTTCTTCTTTTTATGTATTGTTCACCCCAATTATTTTATTCGAAATTCAATTTCGTAATTTCGACTTGTGGACGAGAAAATAATATGAAAAGAATTTCATTCAAATACATATTAAATGCAACGCTTTTGCATTGGTATTGGTGAAGGAGTTTTAAAAAAAACGGGCAACTCACATTATAAGAAATTCCCTACAAGTGTTGCAAATTAAAATGAAAAAATTCCTTACATTGATGACAATCCCAAAAACCATGCTTGTTAGCAAAGAAGTTTTTAAAAAAACCAAAAAAAAGCATTTTTGTGTCAATATTTTTAATTAATTTACCTCATATATGCATGCATACTTTACACCAGAAAATATTCCTTTTAAATAAAATTGAAATAATAAAATCTCTTGCAAATTGGAATGCCAACGAAATTGTTTTACTGCCATTTTTACAATCTACTGCCATCAATGAGATTGAAAAACAATTTCTTTCCTCTTTTGCCACCCCAAAGTAATCTTTTAAAGTCAAATCTTATTGTCGTCCTCTTAAGATTTGCAATATGGATGGTGCAGCTTTATGATGACACAATCAGCATTTTGCAATTTGTTTGTCAAAATGCCACACAATGTTTATTCAATAATATTTTTATCCTTTTTCCGCTTCTCTTCTTTTTGCTCCTAAAGTTTATTGGAAAGTCTGTTTTAGAAACAGAATGTGGTTTAATATGAGTATGACACATTTGCACACACAGGCTCTCAATTCAATCAGCTTATTGTACAGTGAGTGCAAAAAAATAGGGGAGCCATGTTCTCTTGATGTGGATGCAACCAAGCTTTATTGGATTTAGCTATCAGTAAATAATAAATAGCCATTACAACCCTTAAGTCAGGATAATGGCCTAGCTTCTCACACCACTTATGTTGTGTGCGTTAATTTTATAGATGAGTGGCGGGACGTATAGTTTAAAGTCGACTCCGAACGACAGATTCTTGAGAAACTTTTCATGGCAATATTATTTTACTCTCAGAGTTTTTTCCAGAAATCTGCTGAGAGGAAGTTGCCGAAGAAATATTTCTTTCATATTTCGTTTTGATGTCTTACCTGGGGTTTGAACCGTGGCCTTACGTCTAATAAGCCAACACACTGCCTACTAGACTATGGCGACTTCATCAGCAAATAATTCATACTTAAAACACGCTTTTGGGGTCTTCATAGGCTAGTGAGTAGTGTGTTATATTAATAAACTGGACATTTGGAGTTCAAACCCGAGCTTCGCCGCCCTCAACTTCCGCAAATCTCCGCATTAAATATCCCTCTTGCACGTAACATCCTCCTCTATTCAAACGACATGGCCGAGCCAACGTAGCCGACTGGATGTTAATATGCTGCACAACGTCCATGTCGTTGCAGAGCTCATACAGCTCTCACTGTTGGATCGGACGCGGAAATCATCGCCACTCGCGTAAGACTTTCTCTCGAATACTCTCAAGACAGCTCCATCAGTATTATCAGTATCCATGCCTCTGCGCCATAAAGAAGCACGGGGAAGATGAGCCTCTACAAGGTTTCTAAATCGTAAACCAAACTTAAGGTTTATAATGGCCATTTAGTATTACTTTTAAAACACTTTTTAGTACATAATTCGTCATTACACCCCTTAAGTCAGGATTACGGCCTAGCTTCTCACGCCACTGATATTTTGTGTGACGCGGGATCTAAAGTCGCATGAGTTCTGTGAGTTGTATGCCAACATTAATATTTTAAAATGCTTTAAACAATGGAGGCTGTGTTAGATAAGATATGTTGTGCAGATGAACTAAGACACTTCAACAAAAAAGTTTTAGTAAGTGAATCTGAGAGAGTTATCAGAAAGAATCGTTGAAAGTTTCTATGGAAAGATCTGATTGCGACCTCTCGACCTCTGGATGTTAAATATTTAAGATCATAAGCATCAGACTGAAGTGTATGGAACTCTCTTCTCAGCCCAGCCTTTGACGCAATCTTACTTTCTTACTTAACCGGTCATTACAACCCTCTAGTCAGGATTACAACCTAGATTCTAACACCACGCATGTTGTGTATGTTACTTTTATCCATAAGTGACTAGACCTACAGATTTATGAGAAACTTTTCATGGCAATTTTATTGACTCTCAGAGTTTTTGCCAGAAACAGAATAAATAGCATATTCAACAAGTATTCTGAGTTAATAGCTATATTCTGCGAATATCTGTGATCAAATATGTACAGCAGATTCTTCCATACATACCATGTACTATATACATACATCCCCAAAGATACAATGATCAAAGTTATGTGGTCTCTTACAAACCCTTTAAGATTTCTATTTGAAATTTTCAAATTTTCCTGTGGCATTTAAATTTTCATGTTAGAAATGTCAAATTCATTTTAGATTTGACTTTGTCGCTGTATTATTATTTCATTATCATTATTTAATGTAAAGAAATAAGAGAAAATTGCTTCTAAATAACACTCTTCTTGTATTTCAACAATATCTATCAACACTTGCTTTAAGTCTATCCACTCACTCACTACTCACGAGTCAACTCATATAGAATACGAGGGTTGTTGTTAAATTGCTTTTCTTATATATACATACGTGTAAGTAGTTATAGATTCTTTAAGTAAAAAATTCTAAGTTAACCTCCTTTCTATATATAAAATGTATACAATATTCAGTTCGTTTAACATGACATACTTATTGAGTTGTGCTTTTGTATTTATATTTTCAGGAGCTAAAAAGTCAACAACAAGCGATTATGATGATGATGCAAAAACTAAACAACAATACCAACAGCAACAACAGCAGCAGAAACAGAAACAGCAACAGCATCAACAGCAATATGAAAAGCAAGAAAAGAAGAATTTTAAAAAGGATACGAAACAAGAAACACTTGCGGCTATTGCTGCTGATAGCAGCAGTTGTAACACAACTAGCAGTAGTAGTGACAGTGTCAGTAAAAATGGCAGTAGAAAACCAACAAAAGAGACACAATCACGAAATCCCATCAGACGTTCACAAAGTGAAAGACAGCCAGCAACAGCAACAACAATAACAACTACAACATCAGCAGCAGCTATTGGTAAAACGGCAACAACATATCGCAATAACAACCATAAGAAAAAGAAAGACCAACAGCAACAGCATCAAACCAAGGATTTTTGTGATGCACATGTTGTTGCTGCTGATAATGTTGGCAATAGTGGTGGTGGCTGTAACGAAAATATTATTTCAAATACCAGGAATAGCTTAAAGGACCTAGAGAATATACCAAAAACTACAATAAATGACAGGAGAAGTGCTACTGATTGTTCAACAACAACAACAACACCGTCCTGTACAGAAGGCAACCGAACAACGGGCAGGGCCAGAGGTATGAGTAGTAAAACTTCATTACATTTTCACGATACAATGGCATTGCGCAACCGTTATAACCGCAACGATAGTAGAGATTTATTTCAAACAACAACAACAATGCCGCTTATAGAAAGGCCCAGAGAACCACCACCACCACCGCCCGCTCAAGCAACAACGCTTACCATGTTACCACAAACTTGTCTAGAAACGACCTTAACAGAAAGGGATGCAGGCAATGCATCTATAACGACTGCACCAGCATTGAGTAATTCATTGTCTAAGGCTAAGGATTTAAAGGAGCCAACTAAAGCCATTACCTTGGCAACAGATGCAATAGAAACTGTACAACAGCAACAGAACCAGCAAAATCTTAATGGATTAGCAGACAGCAACAAACAACAAATCGAACAAAAGTTAACAATTACACAAGCAACAGCAGCAGCAGCATATAAAGAAAATGTTGAAAAAATCAACGAGACTTCGCTAATCGAAGACGCTTATCAGCAACAAATGGTTGACGTTACAAAAACCTCTGCTCCATGGTTAAATAAAGAAAAAATCAACATGGATTTAGCATCTTCCAACTCCACGCCAACATCGCCTTTTCCTTCAGCAACAACAATATGGCCCACAATATCAGCAACAACAACCACAACAATTGGCCATAATAAACACAACCAGCACCAGCAACAACAGCCGCAACGAACTGTTGTTAGAGTTGCACCATTTAATAAGAATTCCTCTGAAATCCATCGTTTAAAAATATCCCACACCGATAATAACGAAACCGTATCCACGACACCTTCCCCCTCTAACAGTTTCTGCAATTCCAGCCATTATAGTGTTACTGATTTGAGTCTATTAAATGGTTCTGGCTGCCATGAGTATGGCCAAAAGAAAACTTCAATTTTAATTAATGGTGATGATTGCTACAGCACCATGAACTTAAGCTGTGATGATAACGGCACACCACTCTACCAATCATCGGTAGTGGTAACGGATGGTTCGTGTAAGCTAAACGACAATGATTTTCAAGGCTTAAGGGTAACAAACACCTACAATACGGTAACCATAAATGTAAGCAGTCCACGCAGTTCAGAGGATGAGCTTATACAGCAGCACAATCAGTTGAATAATCTACTGAAACGTCAAGCGAAATCTACTACAGGCACGGGCAGTATAAGAGCCATAATACCCATTAGAGGTACCATTGATATCAATTTGCAAAGATCAGCATCATCCACTTCCTCCACATCGACAAGTTCAATGACCAGCTCTTGTTCTTCGAACTCCAGCTCTAGTGGCATTAATACATCGAAGAGAGGCAAGACACTTATACGCTTGGACTATGATAAGGAAAAATCTCCATCTAATGAAGCCAAAATCTCTTCAACTCTAATCAATGAACAAACGCCCGAAGAAGAGGAATCGAATATTGAGGAGTGGTTGCCCCACGAAACAGAGTTATTGAAAATTCTTCGCAACCCTGTAGAAGCCGTCAAACGTAATTTAGTGCCTCACATTTGTAAACTTAGGGAAACGGATACCCAAAAGGATAGCAAACGTTCCAAGAAAATGAAGGAACGTCATTCCGATATTTTGGAAACCTCGATAACCAGTTCTACTTCATCTAAAGCCACAGCGAAAACCCCAGAAATGCCTTCCTTTATAGGTAAACTGCTAGAGGATCCTATGTTGCAGCAGGTAGCAGAAGGTTTAGAAACTGATACTGTAGCTGAGCTAATCGAAAATTCCTTGAAACGTTTGCAGGAATCTAGGCATTCACTAGACATGAGTGGAACCAAAGATAATGATGATATGAATCGTTTAATCGATCTCTCCCTTAAACGCATACAAGAAGAGCGTAGCTCTGCGTTAAAAGATTCTGCCACCACCACTTGCCACAATAGCAATCTGTTAAGTGTTCCCTCTAACAAAGACGACGAACGTTTGTCTAATCGTGGCAGCATAAGTTCGGCCAATAGCTTTGCCTCGGCTCACAACTATGAATTGTTTGATTTCGAAGCCAATGAATCGGATTGCTATCAAAGCTGTTCAAGTGATATAAATTCAATTATCGAGGAGGATATCTCACCCTCTCCCAATACGAAAACGAAATTCTATCAAATGCTTGTGGATGCCACATTGCAGGAAATTGAATTATCCACCAATGTGGAAGATCTTAACCAAGAAGAGCATCAATATGAATCGATACGGCATCATACTGATCCAATATATGAGGAAATTTCAGATGTGCCGCCACCCTTGCCTTTAACAGCGCCTCCTCTCAATGATCCCGAGTTAGAGAAGAAATCCGCCAGATCCATATTTGAGGGAGCCTCTAAGTATGATATACTGTCGTATTTAGTAGATGCCAAAGAAAGAGGTTTGGTCAAAGAGGAATCCTTTGATTATCCTCCGCTTAATTGTTCCAATCCCATTATTATTGAAGAGGAGTCAGCAGATACGCTTACCGATCTAAGCAAATTGAATAAACTCAAGAGAATAGATACCATAAGCTCTAGATCTTCCATTATGAGTGATTCTTCCGATGATAACCAAAGCACTATGAGCTCATTGTCACCGCCCACCTCGAATAATTTTATGCTATTGCGTCCCAAACAAGCTACCAGTGATATAGAACGTAATGATTCAGGCGTTGGTTCGGAAACAAGTAAAACATCTCGTAGTAAATTTCTGAATCCATCGGCAACCTCTAACTCTAGCACCTCTCCATTATCCAGCTCACCTCTAACTGCGGGAGGTGGAGCCCATTCACAGCCCCGTTCCAGTCCTTTGCATTTATGCGAAGACTGTGATGGGCCCGTTGAAACACAAATTGGCGAGAATGGCCACATTTTCGCCCCACTTGTATGCCGTAAATGCGGTAAAAAGCGTGTCGAACGCAAAGAAATCATTACCGAAGTTGTTGAGACCGAAGAGAAATATGGCCGTGATCTTCAAATAATTTTAGAAGAATTCTGTCATCCGATGTTGGTAGCCGGTCTCTTAACACAAGAGCAGCTCTCTGCAATCTTCTTGAATACCGAAGAATTGCTCGAGAATAATCAAACTCTTGCCGAACGTATGCGCGATGCCCTCGATATTGCCCTAGAACAGGGTGATGATGATTTGCTAACGGTGAATATTGGTAAAATATTCTTGGAATCGACACAAATGCTGCATGCCTTTGAGAGCTATTGTGTTCGCCAGGCGGGCGCCAGTCTACTCTTGGCCAATCTGGAAAAGGAAAAGGAATTGTTACGCATCTTCCTGAAGGTCTCACAAATGGAGAATGCCGTTTTGAGGCGTATGAATTTGAATTCATTTTTAATGGTGAGTGGAAAGATTTCGTATTCTTGTAAATATCTTTGTTTGTTAGAGGGAAGTAAAGGGTCCTAGTTTTGCCTTTAAGGAAAAATTCCAGAATTGGTTTAAAAAATAAATTTTTTAAACATTTCCAGTCCATTTTCTCTTCTATTTTTAGGCTTAAAAGAGAACAAAAGATGTGAATGCATAATACATTTCTGAAGTTACAATTGTTCATCGCTTTTTCCCCTCCTTTCTTTTTCAATTTTTTTTTTTTTTTCTTATTTTGCTGCATAATTTAATAAAATTTTTATTTTTTCATTTTTTTTCTCCCGCCGTCTTCTTTACACCACCAGGTACCTGTGCAACGTGTCACCAAATATCCTTTACTGTTGGCTCGTTTATATAAAGTCACACCGTCACATCTGGAAGGACGTGAACAACTTAAGCAGGCACAAGAAAAAATTGAATTACATTTGAATCATATCAATCAGGAAGCAAAAGATGTACCAACAAAACTCTGGCGTCGCATCTCCTCATCGAGCCCTAGTCGACGTGCTTCCTGTGAAATCGATATGATAAATATTAAGCTGCGTAAAATGGCCATCGATGTGCTCGAATGGAATCACGATGAAGTACGTTTCGTTATGGAAGGCAAACTGTTATACACCCAGCCCACAGATAGCAATTGGAAGAAGGCTCGCACCATAAAGCTGACTACAGTTAATGCTCTACTGGTAACAAATGGCAAGGTAAGTAGAATTTACAGCAAGGAAAAGCTGGTAAAGAAACTTTCAATTTTGCCAAAAATATAACATATTCAATTGAATTTCAAATGAATGAATGAATGAATGCCTCTCTTAAACATAAAACATACGTTTGCCTTGCCTTTCCTCCGCTCTCTTTCACTCTAATAGCTTTCCAAATACAAAAACGAGACAGAGAGAGAAAAAACTGTATTTTTGACCACCAATATGGATGGCAGCATTAGTTTATCACTTTATGCCAATGATACTTGAAAATGAGTACGTGTGTGCGTATATGTATATACAGTGGACAGCAAAAGTCTTAGAACGCCAATATATTTAGACAATTTCATGAATCTTAACCAACAGTTTGTATAAAAAATTAAGGTTTTTATATTTATTTTATTAATTTATTTCTGTTTTATTATAAAGCAAACAATTTTTTAATGTTTTTCATAAAACAAGAGTAAAATAAGGAAAAGTTTCAGATGACTCCATGGGTATCCCCAAGGAGAACCCTGAGTAAATTTAAAATTCAAAGGCCTAATATATGAAAATGTTATCCCTTGTATTTAGTAGAATATCCCTTAAGGTCAAGCGCTCCATTTAACCCATTTGGAATTTAATGTAAAAGTTTTGTTTAGTGTTTTCTGGTGGCATCATGAGTAAGTTTTTCGATTGATTTTTGTTTGAGGTTTAGCGATTACGTAACCGATCTTTCAAATGATCTCCTAAATACTCTCTTGAAGTCATATCGGGACTTTGTGCAAGAGTATTAAGCCTGTGGCGTTTTTTTTGTCAAAATATATTGTAGTACTAAGACTTTTGCTGTCCACTGTATGTGTACACATATATTTGGTTTATTAAGTGTATTTTATTTTCATATTTTGTATTTGTTTTTAAAGTACCCAATAGAAAGTACTTTTTTGTTTCCCCCATATGTTTGGTTTCAATCATAAACTATACGGCTATCAATGGCCATCACTTCAAAATTTCCATTCATATTTTCCTTATTTTTGTTAAACTTTACAAATGAATTGAAATCTGTTTTTGAAAATTGTTTTTTTTCTTTTTCTATACGTTGCTTAAATACTGGGTGTATCTCTTAGTACTTAAAAACGCATACAAGTGTGAACACAACTGCTGTTGTATCAAACCAACGATTTATTTTATACAAATTCAAAATTATAAAAAGTTTACAATTTAACAACAACAAAAAAACTTAGTCTATCAAGACGAACCATAAAGATAAACTACAAGCAAAAGGCACTGTATAAGATGCATTAGTCAGGTCAGATGACTTTTGTACGTTCACTACGTATGGCTGGTACAGTCTTCTCTAATGCATAGAAAGCGTAATGAAAATAAGTCCATTAAATTCCATTAAAGTCTATTAATCCATCCGTTTTGTTGAATAACTCGTTGCTCGTCTCATAGAAATCCCAATATTTATTGGATAAAAACTCGTAGAATAGAAAATCATTGAGGAGAGTCTATCAATCATAAAATTATTAGTCAATGAGGTCCAAAACTAAAAAAAAAAATTTTAAATTAATAAAATTTCTTCAAATGCCTTAGGAGTTTTCACCACAATTTTAATCAACATTATTCCTCATTAAGCCATCTGTCTTTCAAAGATTTTTGCAAATATACGGATGCATCTAAGCCGCATATACCTTACTTAACAACTTACTTAATTGATTATTAACAACCCTTTAGTCAGGATTCCAACCTAGCTTCTCACACCACTCGTGTTCACATACATACATACAAAATTGATTATTATAACCCTTCAGATAGGCTAAAGACCTGGCATCTCACACCACTTATGTTGTGTGTGTATTAATTTTATACATGAAAGGCGTACAGTTTAAAGTCGACTCCAAACGACAGATTTTTTCAAAAACTTTTCTTGTTAATTTTATTTACTCTCCGAGTTTTTGCCAGAAATATGAAATATGTTTTGATGTCTGACCTGGAGCTTGAACCATGACTTTACCTCTAATAAGCCAACACACTACCCACTAGACCACGGCAGCTTCACAATTTTAGTCATCATTATTCCGCATTAATCCGTGTGTCTTTCAAAGATTTTTACGACAATACAAATTCTTCTGAGCCGCATATACATATGTACCTTAGTTACTTACTTAATTGATAATTAGCCATGCTTTAGTCAGGATTACAACCAAGCTTTTCACACCACTCGTGTTGTATGTGTTAATTCTATCTAGGAGTGGCAAGACCTACAGTTTCATGTCGACTCCGAACGACAGAGTTTTGAGAAACTTTTTATGGCAATTTTATTAAACGCTCTTAGTATCTGCCAGAAGATTACTGAGCGGATGTCGCCCAAAAAAAAAAATTATTCATATTTCGTTTTGTTCGAGATATCTGCACCGGGAGTTGAACCACGGTCTCTCGTCTAATAGGCCAACACACTGCCTACTAGGCTACGGTGACTTCAAGAGCCGCATATACTAGACTACAAGGCATATGATAAGGGACGTCAAAACGATGGTACACTTTCTATATCATAGCTTAGCTTTATCTTAGCTCTTGTTGATGACTCTTTACCACACATTACCCATCTCAGAGAAGCAAAAAAATTGATCAAATACGGTCGTGGATTTCATATGAATTTTTACGTCGATAAGACAGTATCCCTGGATTATAGTCCTCACCGTTTAAGCTACCTACCAATGTATTATCAATTCATTTTAATTAAATACCTGCAAAGCTGGCGTATTTTCTTTAAATATTCTGAAACATTGATTCCACAAAAAAATTCAGACGAAATGTACTTATATGAAGCCTCATGCTGTTTGAGCAAAACTTAAACCTTCGACTGTAGTCTGCAGATTTGAATGATTTTTAGATGTCGAATGATGGGGTTTTTAAAGACCTTGACTACAAATCTGAGTAATCTAAAAAATACTAAACAATATTCATGATAGCTCTTCTATCAACTGACCCTCTCTCTGTGGGGCCAGTAATCAGATCAGGTAGCACCACCACTTGGGAAAGAATCATTACTACACCTAATACGTGTTCACAGATAAAGCACCTTTCTGCCAACGGCATTGAATAAAACTATTATTCTAGAACCTGTAAAATTGCAGTTTTGTAGTAGATTTACTAAGCAGAGAAATAATAAAATGAAAGGAAATATGCTTTGTGACGACCCTATGTACCTTAATACATATCCAGCCATGTATGCCGTTTTCGACTCACACTAAACTGTATTTGTACTCCAAACTGAATTATAGTAAATCGAAAATGGTAGACATGGCCTAAAAAAATACCTTCTCTCCCTGATTCTTAGCTGGTATTGTGTTAAAAAGAGCTTTGCCAGATTCTTAGACTTATCATTTCGATTTGTATCTAGTTTTCTCTAAATCCATTGATTCTAAGGTAATATTATTAGATGTTACCTATCAGACTACAAAACCAATATATTTATGATACAAATAGTGCACTGCAGTATACATATATTGTATATCGCTTATATACGG
The DNA here is from genome assembly GCA_927399465.1 of Sarcophaga caerulescens. NCBI lineage: Eukaryota > Metazoa > Arthropoda > Insecta > Diptera > Sarcophagidae > Sarcophaga > Sarcophaga caerulescens. The sequence goes on along the minus strand of OV656867.1, from coordinate 86,816,073 downwards.
CAAAAGTGTCTAAAATACAATATTTCCCAAGAGCCAGTCTAAGTTTTTAAATTTCATAACAAGAAACAAGAAACGATTAAAAAACAATTTTGTTTATAACATCGACCACGATATTGTGTTTGAAGTTATGCCACTATTGATTTAAATAAGCGATATATTCATATCAATAATATACACATAGATATGTATGGCATATAAATAGCACACATATAGTAGTATATGAATATATGTACATACATATGTATACATGATGTATAAAATGTATAACAAAATTTCAATAGCTGGAGGCTTATTATGGTAAAACATTCACAAAAATACCCAATAAAATTGTTAAATATTTTAAAGAAAACTTCAATTGTATAATTGTTAGTTAATTCTAAGTAACATTTAACATTTAAATGAAATATTTATTACTTGAATTGAATTTTTTTTTTCTAAATTTTTACTTTAAATTTAATAAAATAAATAAGAAACAAATTTGTTTGTCTGTCAGTTCTGCAATAGTTTCAGAAATAAATTGAAATTTCAATCGATTTCGATTAGCAAAGAATGAAAATGAAGTAATAGGCGTGAATTATTCTCCCTTTTTTATAATTGAAAACTGAAGGTTGCAATCCTTTACAAACAGTTTTAAAAAGGTTCCTAAAAACCTAAATATAATGCTTGTTTGGTGGTGCAATTTTAAGGAATTTAAATGAAGGTTTTCGAATTTTAAAAATTATTTCCACAGAATACTCCAGATAACATCTACAATGAATATCATAAGATGATCGTAATGCGGCGGCAAGCAAATACATATTCTCTGAAGGTATTAAACCGCTAATGACTGTCTAGAACCTGTTACAGAGGCCAATAATTTGATTAAATGTAAAAATTTTGAAGAATAAAACTAAAACTAAGCAAAGAGATAAAAAGAAGATGGGAAAAAGCCCTAAAGCCGGATTTGTCTGTGTAGTCCTAAGAAAAGTTTGTCTAGACAAATTCATTTTTTACCGAAATTTTACTCAAAATTTACTGCAAATTTACTCAAAATTTACTGAAAATTTACTGAAAATTTACTGAAAATTTACTGAAGATTTACTGAAAATTTACTGAAGATTTACTGAAAATTTACTCAAAATTTACTCAAAATTTACTGAAAATTTACTCAAAATTTACTGAAGATTTACTCAAAATTTACTGAAAATTTACTGAAAATTTACTCAAAATTTACTGAAAATTTTACTACAAAATTTTCCTATAAAGTTTTTCCAGAAAATCAAGGCTACCAGGCGGTACTTTTAATTCAATTTCATATTTTTATGTAAAATATAATCTATTGGCAGCTCTGTTCAAGTTTATCCAAACAAAATGTAAAATTAAACCAAATCGATCTGAGAGCTATTGGTAAAAAATATTTTCCCTCTCTCTCAAAAAGAGAGCTGTCAAACTACATATAAGAAAATGTTGTCCGGACAAATATTTTGTTATCATCATGAGCATCAATACCACATAATAGTGTTGTTATCTAAATTAATTTGTTTCATGTAAACTTTCTGAGAGTGAGTATTTATTCAGACACAAGGGTTTACCAATTTAACATAACATCCTATACTGACAATCGATCTTCCCCTAATGTTTTTAGGGTTAAATTGTATTAGCACAGTTTCAGTAGGTTTCTCCTACTCACCTCAGATACACTTTGGCTTGTTTCTTGTCTGTGTTGCATAAAATATTCCTCGAACCGAATTCTGAAATCATCTACCGACTTTGGCTACATACGTAGCACCATAAATTGGTGTCAATTTACCACTCATCAACCACACACTTTTAAAGTATTCTCTACTTTCCATACATACATACATACATAATCGGTCATTACAACCTTTCAAGTCAGGATTATGACGTAGTTTCTTACACCACTTATGTTTTGTGTGTTAATTTTCTACATGAGTGGTGGGATCTATAGTTTAAAGTCCAAACGACAGATTTTTCAGAAACTTTGTCATAACAATTTTATTTAACTCTCAGAGGTTATACCAGAACTCTGCTGAGAGGCAGCCGTAGAAGAAATATTTTTTTTCACATTTCGTTTTGTTGTAGATGTCTGACCTGGTGTTTGACCCATAGCGTCAGGTCTAATAAGCCAGCACACTACCTACTAAACTGCGGCGATTACTCAGATACAATTTAACTATTTGCTTGTCTGTGTTTCCTAAAAAAATCCTCGAACCAAAGTGTACCTTAAATTGGTTAAAAAATTTACAGCGTCGGATACAACCACTCACTTATAAAGAATTCGCTACTGTACAGGTATCAAATCCATTACATACACACATACATGCATAATTGGCCATTACTACCCTTCAGTCAGGATTACTGCCTAGCTTCTTACATCACTCATGTTGCTTGTGTTAAATTGATACATGAGTGGCGGGAGCTACAGTTTAACATCGACTCCGAACAACATATTCTATCCAATAGTATGTGTACTTTTCCATGCTGATAGTAGTTGTCAGAATACCCCAGTGAAAATACTGTGTTAAGTCTGCTGTTGGCGGCTGTTTCTGGATCACATTTCATTGTTTGTCACACTGTCAAGATGGTAAAAGGAATCTACATGTTCGACTTCTTCTCTATACCAACGTTGTTTATCCACATGGCTTTGAATCGCTTGGTATTTATTTAAGTCCAATGGACTTTTTGGATCTTCTAGTTTTGTATGCAAGTTGCCCATCTTGTGCACGCATACACAAATTCGATTGATTGATACTTGTGCTGTGAAGAATCTCTAAGACTTCTGCTTTCGTTCGTTCTTGACTCTGATAATTTGAAATATTTTTATTCCTACTCACATATCTTATGTAGTTGAAATGTTTCAACATTAAACATTTTTTATTTCTGTTTGATTTTGATTTGATATTTCATATGAAATACGCCTTGAAGCTGTTACAATGAATTCGAAACAAATTAGCACAGAGTACGGTATTAAATCTATGGTTTGCTCTGCAAAGTAAGCATTTTTTGTTTTTAATTTTTCAGTAACCCATTAAATTTTCATTGTAATTTTACATTGAGTGTGACCTATTTCATTCAGTGTCCTTTTTCCTTTTCAATAAAGAGACATGGATTCTCTTTTGTATTACAATTTAATATTGAAATCCCACTTCTGGTTGTTCTTATAATTCGCATACAATATACATACGTGTGGATGGCGAAGCATATGTAGGTATGACATGTATTCTCTCTCTCTCTTGTATTTAAAATTAAATGGAACTTGTAAGTTTATAGAAATATTTCCTCTGAAATATAATAATAAATGAATCAAACAAATTGAAAGCAAAATACGTTGAAAAAAAAAATAAAACGTTCACTAAAACTCTTTTGAATTAAAGCAGCACCACACACACGTTTCCTCTTTATTTTCTTTATTTTATTTTTTGTTATTTTTATTCTAGAGTTTGACAACATTTTCAATCTTTTGTTATCTTTTCAACATATTTTTTTTTCTTCTTTTCTTTTCATTTTTATCTGTGCTCTCTTTTATATTTTATCAACACTTCTGCATCCTGCCTGAAAACATTGGTTAACGAAAAAAAAAACGAAAACACAACAAAAAAAAAAACCACAATAAAAATCTATTCCACATTCTATTCTATAACGAACGCAACAATTCAACACATCAATGATAATACAACCCACACACACACACACACACACAACAACTGCATCTAAAACTCCATTACCATCACCACCACCGACTCAACACCACCGCTGTTAAAACCTTTGCTCATGCTAACATGTATGCACATACAGCCAAGTACCAATTATAAAGCAGAAAAAGTCATGTCAGATAAACTGAATTTTCCCAAACATACCGGAATACGAGAAGCTTCATTGTTGGTGGTCAAGGAGAAGTGCGGACGTTATACGTTGATACGTGAGCCATTGTATTTGGATCGTTGTGTTGTTTGCAGTGAAGCGGACTGGGATGAATATTTCGAAATACAAGAGATTTCTTCCAAGGATACATTCATCTTTAAGGTAAGCAAGAAAAAATCAAAATCGAAATTAAAAAAACGTGATTTTTTTCACAATTTGTTGATGTTTGTTTTCTTTTTTCTCTCCATTTTATGAGTATTTTCTTGAAATTCTGTAAGTGAATTAATTTTTGTGAAATTTTTTGGAAAAAATTGAATGATGAACGTTCTTTTTTTTTGTTGTAAGAAAATGTGGCGAGGTTTTATTAAAGCTTTAAAGAAAAGCCATTAAAGGGATTCATTAAATTATGAGCATAAATACAGATAACATTGCTTCTCTAGACAAAATGACAACCCCATCATTCTAGGACCCGTTACAGTAAACCAATTGAAGGAAAAAACGGAACCATATTAGATGATGGAGATATTTTGCAATGAAATCTACAGAGAACATTGCTTCTCTAGACAAAATGACAACCCCATCATTCTAGGACCTGTTACAGTAAACCAATTGAAGGAAAAAACGGGACCATATTAGATGATGGGGATATTTTGCAATGAAATCTACAGAGAACATTGCTTCTCTAGACAAGTGGCAATCCTGTTATTCTAGAACCTCTTACAGTAGACCAGTTAAAGGAAAAAACGGAACCATATTAGATGATGGAGATATTTTGCAATGAAATCTACAGAGAACATTGATTCTCTAGACAAATTGCAACCCTATCATTCTAGAACCTGTTACAGTAGACCAATTGAACGAAAAAAAAAACGAAACCTTATTAAATGATGGAGATATTTTGCAGTGACTTTAGTTATGCTCACAAACAGAAAGAATGAATATACAAGAAATTCAAAGCTTACTTATGTATCTCTCGAACTTGACAAATAAAATTTTTCTTTTCAAATCAGTTACGCATCAAGAAAACGTAGACAGGATCCATAGACAATATAAACATACGAAATGGTAAAAAGTAATCCATTATTTTAAGCATAATTTGGAAAGATTCGATGCATATCAGACGTGCACTTTTGTTTCGACAACTTTTAGGATTTCTAAAGCCAATTCCAATATGCCTCTCTTACAAAATCCCACGGCCCTATTGGTAAAAAGCTAAGTCAATAGGTTTAGGTAAGAGGGGAATAGTTTAACAACACAATTATTCAGCTACCAAGCTTTTGGGTTTGATTTTCCCGGCATTCTACTGATGTAATATGATTCATCTTTTATTTGCAAAATATTCATGTTTTTAAGGAAATGTTTCCTTTGGATATTCCAAGTGTTGATAATATAGTTTCGAATTAAGTATATGGTCAAAGGGGGAATAACCTCATACTACAATATTTCATGCCAATCATAGCAAACAAACTGTAAAATCTAACTGATCACAAACCCGGCCAATATCGCCTACCGACAATTTGACTTCAGAACTGGAACTGAAAATTGTGCTCATATGCAAAAAGTATTTGTCAGTGGAATGCTAGTGAGTGAGCGCCTCTACCAAAGACTCTGGTCTAATGTACATACCTCTATCGCTCATTTTTATAATTTTCTTTCTAACAGTTTAATAAAGAAGTCAATCTAGTCTATTAGGTAGTATGTTAGCTTATTAGGCAAGAGCCCGTGGTTCAAGGCCCCGCTCAGATCACTCGAACAAAGCAAAATATAAAAAATATTTATTCGGCGACTTATTTTCGGCATTCTTCTGGCCAAATCTCTGAGAATAAATAAAACTGCTGTGAAAAGTTTCTGAAAAAATCTGTCGTTCGAAGGCGACAGTAGTTCGAAGGGACTGTAAGTCCCTCTAGTCATGGATCACATTAACACCTACATCGTGGGTGGTGTGAGAATCTAGGTTGTAAGCCTGACTAAAGGGTTGTAATGTTCAATTAAGTCGTATTTTACTTACTTTTAGAGTTTCTGCTAGAAGAATGATGAGATAAAGTGTGTGAAAGAAATATTTTTTTATATTTCGTTTTGTTAGAGAGATCTGAGCTGGGATTTGAACCACTATAAAACTAAATTTATAAAAATTAAAATCATAGTTTTTTTATGTGTAACAACTGATAAAAATATCTATTATTTTTGATCTTTGCAGGCTGAGGACAATGTACGTACTAAACAGTGGTATACCCAACTACAGTATCATGCCCAAGGCATGGGTGCCTGGCGTAAACGGCGTAATGCTTTAGCCAATATCATGATAAATGGCATGTTGACACGCAGTTAAAACCCATCAATGCAATATAATTTCCTAAAAAAGGAAGAGAAATAAACGAAAATAAAGTATACTTGATTATAAAAACAAAAAATTAAAAACTCAAAATAATTAAAAAAAAAATATCTGTATATTAAAATATTAATAATAACAAAATAAAAAACAAAAACAAAACAAAAAAAACGAACGATTAAATGTTATAAATAATACTTATGCACAATATCTCCTTTATATATGTATACACACACACTATAAAGTACCAGTACGAGTGAGTACTTATGGAATATTTACTTTACACTACATGCTACAGATATGGTACATACAAGGATATGTGTACGTATGCGAGTACGTATATATGTATATACTTAGGTCTACAAAGTATGTGTAAATATTTTATGAAATTTTAATAAACTGTCTCTCATTACAATGTAGTTGTTTTTTTTTTCTCTTTCACTCTCTTTTATAATAATTTAAAATAATTATATACATATGTATATTGTATGTTTGTATACCTATGTATATGTATATGTATGTAGTTTTATAGTTGTGTAGTTTATTTTTTAATAGTGGTAGTAGAAAAGCACTTTAAAAAATTCTCTCTTTTATTAAAAAATTAAAAAAAAATGTTAAAAAAAAATTTATTTTCAATTTGTATTTAAATATTTTAACAATTTAATATGTATTGTATATGTACTCAAACACACACACAAACCTACACTAACAATTTTAAACTATTTTTATTCAATTTATATATGTATTTAGTACACATTATAGTATCGCTCTTATTATTCTAAATTCAAAAAAATATTTTTTAAAAATATCGTTATACTCTATAAACCTGTATGTAATTTATGCCTTTAAATATTATTAAATATTTTAAAATAAAAACAAATTAAAATGGAAAATTGTATTCAACTTGAATAACTTTATTGTTAAAATAAAATTTAAAAAAATATTATTAAAAATAAAAAACCAACCTTTTTTTAATATTAGGAATCAGGGATTTCGGAATCAGAGATCAACAATGATTCGTTTTTTCGCTACTCATAAGCACTCATGAAATTTTGAATATAAGTGAGTCAACAATATTGAAATTTAACTACTCTGATGCATTCATACTCACTATAACGTTGATTTATAAGTACAGGTTGCAATGAGTATGCGGACAACGTTAACATCAAACTCATACCATTCGAAATATGTTTGATTCGTAAGCCTACTCATTCAGATTCATAACTTTAGAAAAATACTTATAATAAAGGGTGATTTTTTAAGAGCTATAGGAAAAATTTTCAAAAAAAAACACATAAAATTCAGAAAAATGCATGAAATCTTTATTTGAATCGATAGTACGGTCCATATAATTTAATGTTTGAGGATTATTTCATGCAAATGTTGACCGCGACTGCGCCTCAAATGGTCCATCCGCTTAGTCCAATTTTGGCATACTCTCTCCAACATTTCGGCCGGTATCTCACGAATAAATGCTTCAATGTTGTCTTCCAATGCGTCAATTGAAGCTGGCTTGTCTGTATAGACATGAGCTTTAACATAGCCCCACAAAAAATAGTCTAAAGGCGTTAAATCTTACGATCTAGGCGGCCAATTGACCGGTCCCGAACGTGAAATAAAATGTTCACCGAACTCGCTCTCAATAAGTCCATTGTTACGCGTGCTGTGTGGCATGTGGCACCGTCTTGTTGAAACCACATGTCATGCATGTCATTTTGGGCCAAAAAAAAGTTGGATATCATCTCACGGTAGCGCTCACCATTTACAGTTACGTTACGATTCACAGCATCTTTGAAGAAGTTCACATTTTGATAATAAAATTCAATGATTTGCAAGCGTTGTTCGTTTGTAAGACGATTCATGGTTAAATTATAGACCAAACTGAAGATGTTTGACAGTGAAACAAAACACGAAACGTATAGTGAGCTGTTTAAACCAGTGTTGCCAAAAAGATAATAGCTAAAAAATCACCCGTTACTTATAAATGATTCGAGTGACTCTAATGAGTTCTTAGAATAGATTATGTTATTTTCGAAATACCAATATCCCACGTATTAAATCTGATTTACATGGCCATAAGAGAGCTCCAGCTTTTAAAACTGCCTAAATGTGTTTTAACGCTCCCTAGCAGGGCTTTGAAAGATTTATAAGACACTTTTGTCGCGGGCACAATCACCGAAGTATAAATTGTACTCGTGCCATACATGATTGCACGATGTTGATTGTACCGCCTATGTAAATTACTGCATAGACTGCACTACCATTATTCGATGGGACTAATCTACCACAGTGAAATAGAATGAAATTCATAGCATTCAATGAATGCATTCTTTAATGGGACCTGAGGAAAAATTAAGCAAAAATATTGTGTACCGTAGTCTAGTAGGTAGTATGTTGGCTTACTAAACGTGAGGGTTCGGTTAAATCCCCAAGTCAGACATCTGCAACAAAACGAAATATGAAAAAATATTTCTTAGGCGTCTTCCTATCAGCAGTATTCAGCCAAAAACTGTGGGAGTAAATAAATTGCCATGAGAAAGTTTCTGAAAAATTTGTCCACAAACTCCACGATAAAATGAAACGTAGTAGTTGGGGGGAACAAATGGAAGTGGATCTAGGAAGTACGATTCGCAGCGAAGTCTAATTACTTCACCAATGACCGCACCACATCGCAAAAAGCTTTTGAGAAGAGTCTGGTATGTTACAGTTTCTTATATATCCTAACCAGAGATAGAAAAAAACTACATCCGTTCAAATCTCTCACTTTAGGGTCAAGTATACGTCGAGCTTTTGAGAAGAGTCTGGTATATTACAGTTTCTTGCCTATCCTCACCAAAGGCAAAAAAAAAAACAAAATCCCCCCTAATCTCTTAGTTTAGGGTCATGTATACGTCGAGCTGGAAATCTGATTCCTACGGATACAGGTACACTATAACCCCAACGCTGTAATCTTGTGTCTGGTTGCTAAATGACTAGCACAGTGCGGATTCGAGAATTAATATAAACAACTTGCTTAGGAATGACGATTACAAATTGATATCCATTAAATGATCCACCACCATATGGCTCGATGTAAAAAAAATTGTCAAATGGTATAAGATCTTAGTACTAACTGCTACCAAACCATCGTAAGGCGGGCTTCCACGGGCGCTAAAGTTACCTAACACAGTTCCCTAATCAATGACAATTCATAGTTAAAATATTCTAAAGTTATGATGCTATGACATGCATTAAACCTACTTGTAGCACCCTACTTTCCCTTAAGGACTTAATAAAAAAAAAGTCTTTAATAAATTAAAGATTTAAACCGTGTGGCCTTTAACATTTCAATTATATTATAATATAATAAATATAATAAAATTGCTTTTATTTTTAGGCATTCAAAAAAGCTGTAACATTTAGCTTAACTTGTTTCCTTTTGTTTAATTTGAATGGAATCAACATGAGCTCAACTCAATGCCAACATGGTTAGGAGGTATTCAATTCACCAAACGTATATTACGAACAGCGTAAATACCACGGAGATTTTAAAGCAGTAGCCCAAAAACAAAATACAAAAAAAATGTGTGAGAAACTAAAGTGTAAAAAGGGCCGTTTTTGTTTCCTCAGAGTTATGCTGAATAAAATTCACAACGAAAAAAAAAACCATGAAACTCTTAACACATTGCAAGTGGCATGCATTATGATAGTGTTAAGTAGTATATGAGTCATTCAGTTATACATTCACACAGTCACACATACATACACTGTCTTACATACGTTTAACGGGAAAAAGCAAAAACAAAAAGGACAAGAACATCAGGGTATTGCAGAGACCTGTTTTTTTCTATGCCAATTCTATGACAGACAGTCAGTCTATCAGTTAGTTCAGGAGTCGTATAGTGAATCCGTTCGTGTTAGTTATTCACTAGAGTAGTATTGGCAGAAATGTCTGTTTAAATGCCGTAATGAAGTCTGTTTATACCGTATAATGTTCTATGTTTACATTACGTGCTTTGGATTTTATTATTTTCATTTTCATTTCACTCCACTCCAAGAGAGAAGAAAAAAAACGAGAGAAAAAAAACTTCAGTTCTTGGCAAAGCTACGAACCGCTATGCTATGCTACGCTAGTACACAAGGCATTTGAATTCGTTTCGTTACTCTTCTGTATATTTCAACACAATTCTCAACTCTTTTTTTTTTGTTCGGATTTCTTTCTCTTTAGTTTTCTGTGTGTATGTGTGTGTGCGTGTTTCTTTTTCTATTCATTTTCGTTTTTTATTAGTTTTTTTCGTGTTTTTTGTTTCATAAGTTTTGTTTAATATACAAATATTTTTTAAAGGGATGGCGAGAGGAGAGGGAGGGAGGGGGTTTCACAGCAGCACAGCATTAGTAGAAAATATTTTTGTTATTATTGTTACTGCAAATGGCATTGCAAGTATATGTGTACAGGATTTTCAATGCATTTTTTTTTCGCCTTGCAGGTTCTCTTACACACCATGGACAGCAGCTTTACATCACTAGGAATGAGATGGTGTAGAGGAATAAAAAATTTTCTATCCTTCATTCTATAACATCCATAACATAACATAAAAATGGCCAGAAAACTTACTTTTTTTTCCCTTGTTGGCCAATATGTGGTTATTTGTTCATGTGAGAATTTTTCGGTAGCATACACGAATATAAATGCAAACGAATAGGCAGACGTACATATATACATTAGCAACCAACAGTGCCACATCATATGCTAAGGTTTGCATGCATGTAAATAGGCCTGGTGTTGAAAGCCAACTACTATTAGTGTTTCACTTCACAACAGTAACAACAAAAATTTGGAAAAATGTAAAAAAGATGGTAAAAAACAGAAGCATTGAATCAAAAGTAAAATTGTATGAAATGAATGAATGAGAAAGGCCTAGTGAAATATTTTCATAAGACATAAATTTATATGTACTCGTATGTATGCGCTAAAAATAACCATGGCATTGTGGCAAAAGAAAAATTAAATAATTTTTTTTATTAAAATTGTACCTGATATTATTGAAGTTCATGCGTAGCATACAGAGGCTGGTTTTTAAAGCAGGTTATGCATCTGTAGGTTTCAAAACTAAAGCCATGATTTCGACGAGAGTTTTATTATTATATTATTGTAATCAAATGGACTTGAGTTACAATTTTTGTTGTGAAGTTACAATAACAGGAGATAAGTCTTGCATATAACCAGGAATAACGCGAGGTTGATCATGGATCTTTTGACAGGGTACTGTAGATTCAGAGCACACTTATTCAGAATAAAGGTTGTTCACACGAGTGAACAAGTACACACAACCCCAACCCTGACTAATAATATGACAGCACAAACATCACTAACAAATAATAACAATAACATAATCAACACACATCACATATCTCGAACCTTGAACCTATAATGTATCCCAGAAGAACAGAACAGAATGCAGATCAGATGCTGTCTCCTGTTAGCATCCTAAAGTTTATCAGGACAATAAGTTTGAAAAAGACATTATTAGGCCACGTCATAACGGTGTTTGAGAGGAGTACAGTAGATGATCGTTGGACCGAGTAACCTCTTCACGACAATTATAATAATATTATTGTAAAGCTTTGACCTTACCTTCATGTCACTTAAATAATCGACTCTAGATTGGTTTAGTAGTCGATTCTTTTGATGATCGGTTTGAACGACTTTTTCGAACATTTCGGACTGTAAGTTGGCGTCCAAAAGCTCCAAAGCTAGAGGATTATCCACATAGACACGGTCTTTTACGTAGCTTTGCAAAAAAAAAATGTCTGACGGCTTAAATAGTATGGTCTTGCTATCCAATTGACTTGACCATAACGTGAAACGTTCTGAAAATTTATCATGACATTAAGCCAAAATCGATCAGTTGTATTATTCATGGCATCACTCTGTTGAAACTACACACCATCTAAATTATGACCTTCAATTGCAGGCAATAAACATCATATTGCCATAGTACTCTGGATTTACGGTAAAGGGACTTCCAGAGTTATTATAAAAAAAATATTGACCATAATTAGCTTTCACAGTCACTTTTTCAAATGAAATGGCTTTTCCAAAGTCACCTCTTGGTTCTCTAAGCGCCATTTTAGACAATTTTAATTTTTGACGTAAGAAGAAAATTTTATTCTAAACATTGAAATTATATTGTTCCAGCACGCTATTAGCATAACGCAGAGAAGGGTGGTCAACCGGCATTAATTGTTTCATAATTTGGGCTTTATATGGATAGATTAAGAGCCTCAGTCATTTAATGACAAGTGCAGGGCACTAACACATGAGGTGAAAGATATGTTCTTCCTCCTCCTTAGTTCCACAGGAGTTGCAGATGTCACTCAACGGAATGCCAAGTCTATCAGCATGTCCTCCAAAATTACATAGTCTGTAAGAATCACTATAATCGCTATTAAGCGATGAATGGCTTTACGCTTTAAGGATGTAAATCACTTTTCTTCTTATCCACACGTTTAGAGCAGATTCTAGCAAGTTTGTAGATGCCTTCCTGCTGCCACCGAAATAAAGTCTCCCTGTAAAATGAACCGATAATATCTAGTATAACTGAGGCAATCCAAATATATGTGCCTTGTAACAATTCGGAGATTAGGAAGCACATATCGACTATGGTCAATTTACCATATCCCTATGTCCCGGAACCCATATAAAGGTTACATTTGAATCATACGAAAATTCCCTGATAAATCCTCTTTATTCAGGGAAGTTTCGGATCATTCTATATATGTATGCTATATTTGTATATATTTTAATTTAATCCACTTATTTTATCCAAAAATCTTCCATAAAATTAATAATATAGTGCGTATACGTAATATTTAATTATTGATAATAATATTGCTCATACGTCACACAGGCATGTATGCAGTGGATGTGAAAAGCAGCATCATTTTGCTTATTTATAAAATTGGCTACCTCAGTAAAAACATCCTTAAGGTATTTATACATGCATTGCATACTTACATATACAATACATACATACTTACAAATATATTTATTTTCTTATTTATTTTATTTTATTTTATTTGTATTTTATTTTAGTATTTTTTTGTTTATTTTGTGTTTTGTTGTTTTCTTTTCTGTTATAAGTTTCTCTATATTCATACAGCATTTCCTCTGTATAAACATATATTGCGAGAGTGGATAAATGTATACATTTCAACGTGTTTGTTTTCTTGGCAATTCTTAGAGTTGATTTTATTTTATATTCTTATTGTTTTTGTTTTTTTTTTTTCTTCTTTTTCTTTTTGCACCCATTACTATAGAATTTCCAAACACACACACACATACACACTCAAAGCAAACAATGAAGTAGATGATGAAAGAAAAATATATAAAAAATAAGTACAAATAACTGAAACAACATCATGTTTATTAAAGTGTAATTGCAGGTTACAACAACTTTGCTCGTCGTGTTGATTTTCTCCTTCGGTTTTGGTTTTTTTTTTCTTTTTCTTTCGTTTTATTCTAAAACAAGACTTCTTGGGATTTTATAGGGTATTAAGAATTGTTTATGGAATAAAAGAAACAAGTAAAATGAAGTGTAAATGTGCCAAAATTTCATTAAAAATATTTATTATGTTTACATTGTTTTTGTTTTGCTATTTGCTTGTATAATTCATGCAATAAAATTGCATTTTTATGCCAAATGGGGATGAAATGAAAAAAAAAAATTGTAAGCAAATTTTGTTAAAGATTTGCTTAAGCAGGTCTAATATTACAATATACGATTTGTATTGCAGAAGGGATTAACGGTAAACAATAATTTTGTATAAAAAGAAAAAAAGCAAGCTTCGAAATTGGATTTAAAAAACTTTTTTAAAAAAATTTTTTACAAAACAAAAACTCGACTTTGGATGTACTAGATGCGTCCTCTTCTTCTGTTACATCATCCTATTTATTTCAATTTATATGAAATCTTGTTTCGTTCTTTGATGAGGAGTATAAGAAAGCAGTTCAAGTCGCCTTGCTAATATTATACTTCCAGAGAACCCAAAATTTGTCAGACCTGCTCAATGACAAATAAAATATGAAAACTTCTTTTCACATACATATGTAATTGGTCATTACAACCCTTCAGTCAGGATTACGACCTACATAGCTTCCCACACCACATATGCTGTGTGTGTTAATTTGGGGGTACTATATCGAGTATCTTTGCCGTAGTCTAGTAGGTAGTGTGCTGGCTTATTAGATGTGAGGCCACGGTTCAATACCCAGGTCAGACATCAAAACGATTTTTGGCAAAAACTCTGAGAGTCAATAAAATTGCCATGAAAAGTTTCTCAAAAATCTGTCGTTTGGTGTCGACTTCAAAATGTATGTCCCGCAGCTCATGCATAAAAGTAATACACACAACATTAGTGGTGTGAGAAACTAGGTTATCATCCTGGCTAAAGGGTTATGATGACCAATTATAAGGGGTGATTTTTTAAGAGCTATAGGAAAATTTTTCAAAAAAAAACGCATAAAATTCAGAAAAATGCATGAAATCTTCATTTGAATCGATAGTACGGTCCAAATAATTTAATGTTTGAAGATTATTTCATGCAAATGTTGACCGCGACTGCGCCTCAAATGGTCCATCCGCTTAGTCCAATTTTGGCATACTCTTTCCAACATTTCGGCCGGTATCTCACGAATAAATGCTTCAATGTTGTCTTCCAATGCGTCAATTGATTGTCTGTATAGACATGAGCTTTAACATAGCCCCACAAAAAATAGTCTAAAGGCGTTAAATCGCACGATCTAGGCGGCCAATTGACCGGTCCCGAACGTGAAATAAAATGTTCACCGAACTCGCCTCTCAATAAGTCCATTGTTACGCGTGCTGTGTGGCATGTGGCACCGACTTGTTGAAACCACATGTCATGCAAGTCAAGCTCTTGCATTTTGGGCAAAAAAAAGTTGGATATCATCGCAGGGTAGCGCTCACCATTCACAGTTACGTTACGATTCGCATCATCTTTGAAGAAGTACGGTCCAATGATGCCAAATTCAATGATTTGCAAGCGTTTTTCGTTTGTAAGACGATCCATGGTTAAATTATAGACCAAACTGAAGATGTTTGCCAGTGAAACAAAACACGAAACGTGCGTGAGCTGTTTAAACCAGTGTTGCCAAAAAGATAATAGCTAAAAAATCACCCTTTATTATGTATGTATACTCAGCATAGTCAACAACAGATACTCACAAAACCTTAATTTTGAACAATTCGAATAATAGAATTGTTGAATAACAACGGTAACCCAACCACGTATGTACATGTCCATGTTACTACAATGCAATGGCTTAGTGATTACATTCAAGTAATTAGCCCTTCTGAAACATTTTCTGTTCCCAAAATTGAAGTCACAAAAAAAAAAAAAATTGCTGCAATTAAGAAGATAATTTCCAATATGCATGCGATATAAGGTATTAAAATACAAGGTTTTGGAGAAAAATAAAGAATAACCTTAATTTAAAAAATATTTCATAATTAAAAACGAAGTTCGTAGTTTTAGTGATATCAGCTTACTTACTTATTGAAGCGTTTTTTTTTGGTTAAATTATTCATTATAATAGTAATAACTTTAATCCTTAAAATGTCGCATTAGAAAATATATTCGTTTTTCCTTTGATCCTATTTAAAAAGCCTTATAAAATATTTCTTTGTATTTAAATTAGTTAAAATAATACAAAATCCTGACTGATAAACATCATGTGCTTTAAGATGCTTCTTATCAACTGTGTTATTAATTTAAAGAGACCAAAAATAAACACTATTATCGTAAACGTTATCATTATCTGCACCATTACTGGTATCATTTAATGGTTTTTAAGTTTATTTTCTGAAAAAACAAAACATGCACATGCTTAGGACTACATACATACATACATAAATACATACATAGATAAGTAGTAAAAAAGGATAAATGCCTTCATACCCACCACCAACATAATTAACACAGTGCTAAGCAAACAAACAAACAAATAAACAAGTCACATGAAACCACTGGCAGTCATTACTGCTACTTGGCCACAATCAACAACTTAGCAGTTATACTTAAATTTTATCTATCTCTCGTTCTCTATTTTGCATTTGGCCTATTGTGTTAAACAAACAATATTATTTCGAATAAACACACTAAATGGGGGTGCGAATTACAGCAACAACAATAGCAGCAGCAGCATCAACAATATTAACTGAGTTAAAGAAATAGACTACTAATCTACGTATACCACATCCATGTAAGTGCCTATAAAAGAACATACAAAACCTTAAGCAGCCAGTAGCCAGCAGGCGTTCTTAGGCTGTAAGACATGTCTGTAACCTTAGTTAGTTCTTTCCCTAACATTTAGTTGCCACATATTGTTGCGTTAGGTCAGGAGGTTAGGTCCTAAACATAAGTCTCTAATATCAAGGTGAATTTCTTAGGTTAATTTTGTACCTTTTTTTTAAATTATTTACATACATACATATACGTACATATGTATGTATATAATAACACAGGTCTTTCCTGCATAGCCTGGCATACGAAAATTACAGCATATTGTGTGATACTTTTGAAATTCATTCAAATACTGTTTCATGTGTTCAAATAAACTTTCCTTTTAAATGGAATTCCCAGTAAAAGCAAAGACAACAAAATTAAAATTTTCAAGAAAAACAAAGTAACAACAACAAAAACACGAATTAAAAAATAATAAAACACACACACACACACAACGGTAACAACACGAACACACGAACACATATTGTCTACGAAACGGTCACACGAGACGAGTTCAGTGTGTCAATTAATTTTTGTCGTATTGTAAGGTTTTTTATGTTTTGTTTTGTTTTTTTTTTCTTCTTAAAGGCTATTTTCTCTTTTCGCTCTTGTTGTTGAATAAACTCTCTCCACCTCTCTCTATCTTTTCTCTTAGCTATGCTCAATACAAAATTTAGTGAGTCTGCGTTAAAACTCTTTCATACTCCATCAGGATTTTGTGCTGACAAAAGAGCAGTAAAGAACGAAACTTGGTTTTGTATGTCCTCAATGTAAACAATTGCGCCATCTTTCCTTTAACGTATACTTTTACAAACTCTACAGTATAGTTGTTTAAAGGACACTTAAAGCTCTTACAACTTTAAATGAATCTCGTCGAATGTGGCATTTTAAGTCCTTTGTAGAATAGTAGAGTAGAAAACTTTATTACAACACAATACAATTATCCTTGTGGAGTATTTAGTCTATCATTCATGGACTGATTTCTACTCATACAGAAGATTGTATTGCTACTAAAGAAATGGAGTAGAGAAACCAATGCCTTTAAACGTTTGAGTTAAAATTATTTGTATAAGGTAGGTATGATCACTGGTAGGGAAGAGATTGTGTCTTTTATAGCAGTTGCAATAGTGTAGTTCTACTTTTGTAAAGCTGAGCCCCATCCTTCTTGCCCAAAATCACGAAACGCATTATCAATATCATGTTCAAGAGTAAAATATTTGATGGGTTTTAGACAACATGCCTACACGAAGTCACCCACTACACAGAGAGGTCCCTGGATGACAAAGTACATTCTATTGCACTAGGCATTAACATTGAGGGAGCCTTCAATAATGTTCGAATCGATACAATAATCCAATCCTTAGACGAGATTCAGGTGGACCAGGTGCTGATCAACTGTCTTGACCATATGCTAAGTAGTAAATGGATAAATAGCGATGCATATAGCATAACGAAAAGGGATGGGGTGAAAAGCAGGACACCCGAGGAAGACATATTTTCACCTCTCATGTGGATTACAACTTTTCACAGCATTTTAGGCAACCAATGAAGGACTTGCTAATGCTTCTGAACTATCTATTCGAACCATATACGCAGGAGAGCGAAATGAGCTCTGAACATAGCATACAATTGGACACGACCATAGGGATCTGAATATAAACAAGAA
Organism: Sarcophaga caerulescens; assembly: GCA_927399465.1. Taxonomy (NCBI): domain Eukaryota; kingdom Metazoa; phylum Arthropoda; class Insecta; order Diptera; family Sarcophagidae; genus Sarcophaga; species Sarcophaga caerulescens. The sequence continues at coordinate 86,797,930 of OV656867.1, read as the reverse complement.
TGTAAAAGAAAGACAAAGGTCGTTCATTCTGATAGTCATCACTTTCTTAACAAAGTGATAAGGATATTCAACCAGATGAAATACTTGGATGTTATCGTGGATAGGAAACTGTAATGGAGGCAATATCTGGAAGACCGGACAGGAAATTCCCCCAGGTGCTGGGCACACTGGCTCTACAGGATCATAATTAGACCTATTCTAACTGATGCTTTTTTAACTTAGCCTATGATTAGGACTAGTAACCATTTGGTAAGCTAGGCGTATAAGGATTTGGATATCTTCACAGATAGTTAAATGACAATTAAAGCAATAACATCCAAGAATACAGAATAAAAGGACGTCCTGGGGTGTAAAAAGTCGATTAACAATTACTCAAGGCCTAGAACGGTATGCATTATATGTGTTCTTAGTCACCATGGAGTGATTGGAAAAGAGGAAGCGAATTTTCGGGCTAAAAGAGTCAGAGAATTAAATACCATAATCTTGGATAGCCTAATGCCTTTCAGTACGTTAAAGACCAATCTGGGAAAGTGAACGGCAACGTCACATTGACTGTTGTGGAATAACAACACAGTAGAAAGAATTACAAAAATATGGTGCGATCCTAATGTGGAGATTAGCATGAGTATTATAAAAAGTAAATAAGGACGACCTGAGCGTGCTTGTGACCGTATTCAGAGTACATTCCGCCTTACATGTACACCTGAACTGTATTGGTTTGGTGGAAAATAATCAATACATGGCATGCGGTTAAGACATGGAAACGTATTACTTTTTATGTCATTGCCAAGGTTACGATAGCTCGAGATCCCAATATTTTGGGGAAGACTCTGTACCAGATATAACTCATCTCAAAGGAATGGAATGAAAGAAGTCAAAGAAATTTGTGCAACATACAGAATTCCTATAGAAGGCGAGGTGGCATTCCTAATGGTGAGCACACAACAAGCCTACATGGTTGCTTAGGTGTATGTCAATATGTATGAGACCCTTGGTTGGCCTTGTCTTCTTCAACTGACCTATGTACCTATTCAAATCTAAAATATATAGGATCCCAGCAGTGTAAGTCCAATAGAAGAATATACCTCTGCTAGTCCGGTCAAATACACAACAAAGATTTCCTGATTATATTTTGAATTGGTATGGACTCAAATTAATTTGATGTATGAACATCACATATTATAATATTTTATAGTCTTACTTACTTACTTAATTGGCCATAACAACCCGATTAACGGATTTCGGCCTGCCGCAACACATCCTTCCAGGCGCCTCTGCTTCTTGCGCGCCTACGCCAGTTGGTCACACCAATCGATGACAGGGCTTCCTCGATTTGGTCCTTCCAATGGATACAAGGTCGTCCTCTTCGCCGACTTCCGCAGATCCCCGCATCAAATACCCGTCTCGCCGGAGCATCCTCCTCCATTCGAACGACATGACCGAGCCAGCGCAGCCGCTGGATGTTAATACGCTGTACAACGTCTATGTCGTTGAGGAGCTCATACAGCTCACTGTTGAATCGGATGCGGAAATCATCGCCAACTCGCACTGGACCGAAGATCTTACGTAGGACTTTTCTCTCGAATACTCTCAAGGCTGCTGCATCAGTTCTTAATAGGGTCCATGCTTCTGCGCCATAAAGAAGCACAGGTAGGATGAGCGTCTTGTAGAGTATTAGCTTTGTCTTACGAAAGAGGTCTCTGCTACTCAATTGCCTATTGAGACCATAGTAGCACCTGTTGGCAAGAGTTATCCTGCGCTTGATCTCCAGACTGACATCATTTTCGGTGGTAACGGCGGAGCCAAGATAAATGAATTCCTTGACTGTATCAAAAGTATAGTTATCGGCCGTAATTTGAGACTCAATACGCCGCACGGCTCTACTTGTCGATAACATATACTTTGTTTTGCCCTCATTTACTGCCAAACCCATCTTCTTAGACTCGCGTTCAATAGCACTAAAGGCAGCAGTGACATCTCGCTTGGTACGCCCTATGATGTCGATGTCGTCAGCGTACGCAAGCAACTGAACACTTTTTTGAAAAATAGTGCCATTGCGATGCACTCCCGCCTTTCGCAGAACACTCTCCATGACGAAGTTGAAGAGGTCGCATGATAAGGGATCGCCTTGTCTGAAACCTCGCACGGTATCAAAAGGTTCGGAGAGGTCCATTCCTACCTTGACGGAGCTGCAGGAATTGCTCAACGTCATTCTGCATAGCCTTATCAGCTTCGCAGGTATACCGAGCTCAGACATTGCGGCAAAAACACGATTCCTTATGGGGCTATCGAAAGCAGCCAACATACCATTGGAGGTAGTGTTCGCGTGGAGGCTGAACTGTCCGACAGTGGGGCCAAAGATACCTTCCCGCCCGACCTTCGCATTAAAATCCCCGAGGACGATTTTGGCGTCATGGGCCGGGCACTTATCGTATACGTCCTCGAGTTTAGCGTAGAAGGCATCCTTAACCACATCGTCCTTATCTTCCGTCGGGGCGTGAGCACAAATTAGGCTGATGTTGTAGAATTTTGCCCTGATGCGGATTGTGGCTATTCTTTCGTTCACTGGCGTGAACCCAGAGACAAGGTGACGAAGTCTCTTATTAACCACAAATCCGCATCCGAATTCGTGCTTATCAACATGGCAGCTGTAATACACATCGCAAGATGCCAGCCTTTTGCATCCTTGCCCTATCCATCGCATTTCCTGTATGGCAGTGATGTCAGTCCTACATTTCATGAGGACTATGAATATTTTATAGTCGTTATGTATTAAATAACATTAAACCTGAGAATTCAAAAATCTGTAATAGAATATTATTGTAACGAACATTTGACGAAAGGAAGATAATAATCACAATTACTATAAAAAAAAAACTTCATTCACAATAACAGAACAATAATTCCTTTTTCAGGCACAAAAACCTCTTCGAATTCATACTTAAATATCCTTAAAGTAAAAAAATATTCCGAATTATAAGGGGATATTATTTCTGGGTTGTTTTTCAACAAACGTTACCAGTGCTAAAGTAAAATTATCAAATTCACAAACCAATCTCAAATGAATTTCGAACTTTTAATTTCCTTTAAGTGGTGAAATACAGGGAATATAATAACAAATCCATCCAACAAAACTGCCAAAAGTCCTGTAAATAAAACTATAATTTCAATAAAAATTTATTAAGTAAAATATAGGTTTATTTCTTAAAAATTATTATACTTATTTATACATGGTCACTTTAAAAACATAAAAAAACATAATTTTGCCAAAAAAAAAAAAGTTAATATAAGAAATATTTTATACGTCCTTAATTCTAATCATCATCATTATCGTCATCGTCATCGTAGTCGCCTGCTCCAGCAGCATGATTGGAAGTTTTCTGTTTTTCCGCACTTAATTCCCTCTGTAAACGTCTTTCCTGAACACGTACACACTTCGGGCAGATCATATTTTTGCGAGTCATACAAACACGATGATATATGGAATTACATTTATCACATATAATACAACCATCATCGAATGGATAAATCACTTCGAAATTACTACAAATTTCGCATATGTAGGCTTTTGCCGTACACAATGAACAATTTCGAATGTGTTTATCGAAGCAATTAAAAACACGATGTAACATTTCAGCCAGTGTACCATTTTCTGTTTGTTCCATATCGTTAATGGAATAAAACTCATTCGATTGTATTAGATGACGGCGAAAACCTAAAGGAAGTATTATGGAAAATTTATTTTAAAATTTGTTAAAAAAAAGTTTTCTAGTTAAATTTTTGGTAAGAAAATAAATTTGTTCTTACAAAAAATACTTTTTCAGAAATTATAAAAATCAAGAAGAATAGACTTTTGCAAGGCAAACTTCCTTACAGAATTGTTCTTTATAGAAAGGAACAGGTAGCAATCATTGGATGCTGATTTTGACCACGAGACAGATGCGTAAGAAAAGCTTGATATTGCCCTTTTATTCAGAGCTGACTGCCTCCTTCTGACTATCTAATTGTTGGCACTAGATTCGTGTTAAAAAGATCAACCCATATGATTACTTCTCCATACCAGCTAACAAATAGTAAAACATTACTAAATGGTAACTCTGAGGCTGTCGTGACTTACATACATTACAACTCTAGTCATCCTTATGCCATACTTGATCAATTTCGTTGCATCTCAGCAGAGATTCGTGAATGATAAATCGGTTTTATTATATTACAAACATGACCTATGCTATTACGATTTCAAGAAAATGAATCCCAGACCGTTATATTAATAGCCCTGTGTTTCACTGTTTTTTTTTTTTTCTGTAACAAGGTTTGAATTCTTATGCATTTTGTGTTTTTACACAATGGGCGGCATCATTTCGAAAGATACTGGCCTTCTAAACCTCACTACGCTAAGAGATAAAAAGGCATGTGATCCTGACGTTATTCTTTCCGGTCTATTAAACTTAAAAGATGATAAAAAACATGCAATTACTTTTAAAAACTGTTTAGCCTTGTTTACTATGCAGCCCTATAAATATCCTTAAGGCTGACTGAAGTTATATTTATGACCATTCCGATGATACAGTTATAAGACTAAGCTACTTTAAGTTATTCCTTGGACAACTTTACTTCATAATCCTTAAACAAAGTGAAAAGACAACTTGGTTATGAAGAAAACAAAAGAAGCACGGTTCTCCATAACGATCCTGGTACAGACATGCAAAAACATACAGAAATATCTCTTTATATGATCTCTTTCTCTTTTTCTTTCTATTGCTAACCAGGAAAAAAAACTTTCAGTACTGCACAGCATTACAAAGTAATAGAAGTTGACATAGATAGCAAGGGAATTTAATATTTCAGCGTAGAACTAACTGACAATATTATTATATCCCGAAGATTCAGACAAGACCCTATATTATTACCACTATTAACAGTTTCTCATGAAAAAATATTTTTTAATAGATATGTACGTAGTTATTTATTTGACTGTCTACATATACAAAATTCTTGTTTCCAAAATTTTTATCAAATATAAGAAATAAATGTAATGTACATAACAAATGTCACTTACCAATTTGTGTATCCAATAATTTCTCATCCATTGCCTGGCGACATTCCGATAAATATTTACGCATATATACTAGATTTTGGCGTAACTTTTTAAGTGAGGCTAATTTTTCAAGGAAAACAAAGAGTTTAGGATTTGTTTCTTCCAGTCGTATTAAGGGTTTATCAAGAAATAGATTAATTTCTTGTAATGACGAACGTGAGACTTTACGAGGCACAAAATCCCAGTTATGAACAACCCGAGCTGGTATAATGCAAACATCATTCCAATGGCACGAAGGACAATAGTATAGACCTGTGTAGTCACACAAACGTGGTTCTATCCAAGAGTTTTCTAAAAATAAAAACATAATGAATGACATGAACTAGGCAAACAACAAAATGTTACATGCGATAACCAATATGGGCATAATTTTGCCAATTAAAGCAATAATCGAATATAAAAATTGTTTTAAAATGTAAAGCATATTTTAATGTAAATATTAAATAATTCAAATGTACCATGTTTGGTTCTTTTGCCAAAACATTGAATGGTGTAGTTAGGAGCTTAAACAGACACAACATGAAAGTAAAAAAAAAACATAAAGCATACATACAAGATGAGGACGTGTGGACAAGCAAACATAAAAATTCGAAAAATACTTACTAAAATTCAATAAAGTTTTACATTCCGAGCATCTGTATCGTTGGGCGGCTAAACCAATTTCAGGGCAGATTTCCAAAATTGGATATTGCCGTTCAGAGGCTACAACATGTGCACATACTCTAACCACACTGTCAAGACATTTTTGATGCACCATATAGCGGCAGTCTGTACACTGATACGAGGCCTGCACTACACTCCATATGATACCTGTACAGTGGTCACAATATTGCCGAGCAGTGGGTAATGGCAAACCCTTTCCCACACCTCTTTGACGTGCCGCAAAATGATGGCCCACTACCGTTATCAGAGTGGGCCCCAATTCAACTTTATCATTTTTAGCTTCCATTAACTCTTCAAAAGAATAACGCAAATCCACCAAATGCCTTACCAACCAACGACGCTCTTCACTGTTCTCTTCGGATAATAAAACTAAATCTTTACAATGATTAATTGCTTCTGCTAGATCTTGTTCACTGGCATCGGAGGTAAATATTAAACGCCATTGTTCTTTTACTAACGAAGCAGGTATCGGTAGAGATTTCTCACTAACGAGCACAGCACCTGTAGAACTACTATCCACTTCATTAAAACTATTCAAAGATTCGGTGGTCGATGCAGTTGAAGTAGAATCATTTTGACCTTGAAAACCTCCACCTATGGGTATATAACTTGATGCCACCGAAGCCGTGTCACTGATAAAATTTGTTACTGCCCCCGGTATGCTGGCCAAACTATCACGCAAGGAATTCATTTTAATGCATATTTAAACACACACACGCACTTGTTAAAATACATAAAAATTTAATTTCTTTTTCAATATTTCTAAGGACTGAATAAACAAAACAAAAGAGAACGAAACAATGACAATGAAATTATAAACAACTTATGCTATGTCTATTTTTGTTATTGTATTCTATTGTTGCATCAGCTGAGAGAGAAACAACAACTATGTGGGAAAGAATGTCAACAGTAAGTTAGCAAAGAAAATGGGAATTTGAAAACATTTTTGAGGGAATTTATGTATAATGAAGTGTAATGTACAGAAATCATTCAGATGGACATAATAATTAATTAAATTATTGGTTAGCACAGTCAAGATGATCACCTTTTTATAAAATATGCGTGTTTTATTATTTTGAAAGTAATTCCATACTGCGCCTTTCATTGAAGCCATCGGCCTTATGGGCAACAAATTGGGACAGTACGTTTTTAAGAACCTATCCACTATGCTACTTTAAAATCTTTATATAGTACAGGCTGTAAATAGACTAAACCCAATAGTCATGACCCCGATCTAAAATCAGGGTTATATTTAACACATATGTTGTGCAACGAGACTGAATGAATGAAGGAATTTAGAGAATAGTTCGAAGACGCATTTAAAAATTATTCAATAGTTTTAATAGAACTAAAATCAAATTTATAAAATGTTATACACTCTATTGAAATACATACATTATTATAATATACAGAATATAATTTATGCTTCCATTGAAATACATACATTATTATAATATACAGAAAATAATTTATGCTTCTATACTACAATGTAAACAACTATTTAATAACATTCCTAATTTTGTTGTGGTTTATTTGCACCATATTTCTGTTTCTTATGGAATTTCCGTGGGTTGATACCATAAGCCTTAAGACGATCATCGCTAATATCTTTACCGTCACCTTTTCCTGGTGACTTTCCAAAAGGTTTCTTATTCGAGAATTTCGATTTGAATTTGTCTGTGCCTTTGAATTTACCATTCATAGGTTTAGATTTTGGTAAATTTTTACGCAGCGGCGGTAAAGATCCAGTTTTTTCATTATTATTGAATTTCGTATTATCCTTGGCAAACGGATTATTTTTGGAAGCAGGTTTTGAACTGTTAAATCCATTAGGTTTTTGTGGCACAGCCTTATTTTTATTAAACGTTTTCTTATTTCCATTGTTTGCTGGTTTTTCGGCAGTATTGGCAACATATGGATTTTGTTTGTTCTTATTATTCTGGTCCTTTGAGGCAGTTTGTTTGGATTCATTATTGTTAGTCGTATTATTAGATTGACTGTCATTATTAGTTTGCAATTGATTTTGATTGCTAGCATTGTTTTTCTTCTTATTTTTCTTCTTTTTATTCAATTCAGATTGCGATTCATTGGCTTGGTTGGTTGGTGCTTCCACTGTTGTAGTTGTTTCCTCGAGTTTAGATTTCTTGGCGGGTGTTTCTTCAACGTTGGAGTTATTTGTGTTGTCTGCACTCTCTGACTTGGATTCCTCAGAAACTTGTGCATTTTGTGCTTTGCGTTTTCTTCTTCTCTTAGCTTTTTTAGATTCACCTTGAACTGCATTTTCACTACTATTGGCAGTATTTGTTGCCTCTGTTTTGGAATCTGTTGCCGCCTTTGACTCTGCATCATCATCTTCGTTCTCGTTATCAGAACTGCAAGGAAAATAATTAAAATATTTAATAAAAATTTATTTAGCTTCTATAGTGTAAAAAAATTCTTACCCATCACCATATAAGCTTTTGAATATTTTTCGTTTTAAATCCTCATTTTTCGCTTTAAGCTTGTATAGTCTTTGCTCTTTTTTCTCCACATAATCGGGACGTAATTGTATGGCTTTTTTAAGACTGGCCCATTGATTAAGTTCCTTATTTTTTGCCAATAGTATCTAGAAATAAATTTATGTGCTATATGAACTCATTATTCAATTTTGTTAGCTAATATTTTATACCTCTTCTATAGTTAAGCCAAAGTCATTGGGTGTTGTTTCAACATATTTAAAGCGACACGGTGTATCACCAATAATATCTTCACAGTCTAGTTTATAATATTCATCAATATACTCTCCATATGTTTTCTCATCCTCCGGATCGAATGCAGGTTTCTCAGCTTTAATAATCTCCATAAAACGATCTCTTCTGCCTTTGCGACCACCTCTTCGTTTCCTTGTGTTCTCAATTAATTCTTTTTGTAATTCCTCTTTGGCCTTAGCAGGATCATAGTCACAATCCATAATGAAATCTTCATCCTCACAATGTGGTTCATTTTCATCGTAGGCATATATATCATCCTCGTCTCGTTGGGGATCATAGTTATCCCAATCCTCTACTTTTAACTCTTCTATATCAGAAGGACATTCAGGTTTCTCTTCGCCTTCATCCACTTGATAGTAATCATCGTTGAAAAGTTCTTGCATACGACGATCATGAGCCTCCGGATCGAAATCCTCCTCCAAGTCAACATCTTTAAAACCCAATTCATCATTTCCTGTAACCATTTTTAATTTCTCGATTTTTTCTTGAATCTCTTTACGTTTCATCTCCTTTACCATTTCCAATTCTTTCATTTTTTGTTCTTTTTCGTGTAATTTGCGTTCCTTTACTTCTTGTCTTTTCATTTTCCGTTTGTCATCTGTCACTCTCAACGAACTTTCTATTGTGCGTGGAAAACGTTTTATAAACTCCTGATCGGGTTCTTCATAGCGAAAATTGTATTTATGCTCAAATTCAGCTTGCTTTTCCAATTCTTGCTCATCCTCCGACAGGGGAGCATTATCGCCTACAATTTCTTCGTAAGTAGGAATCTCATTATAGTTTTTGGCCTCTGTATAGCCTTTATTAAGTATATAATCCCTAAGAAATTTTTCACTAGAAGGTAATTTATCATTACTCCAGTAGTTCTTTAAGGGTGCCAATTTTTCTTTAACATTCTCTTCGATGGTTTCCTGCTTGCCCGCTAACCATTTAAGGTAGTCTTCCTCTTCTTTATCCTTTTCAGCTTGAGTCTTTTCGCGTTTCTTAAAGATGCCCCCAAATTCTTCATCTTCTGATTCATCATTCTGGTTCATTACATTCTTAAATTCGTCTCTTAAACGACGTTCTTCTTCGACTAAAGTAGGTGATAAAGGCCGTTTATCATTATTTTCGCCATCATCGTCTTCATCAGAGTCTGCAAAAGTAATTAAGATTTCATTTTAGGCTACTTTTTGTTGAGTTTTAAGCAATTTGATTATTTTTTTTTCCAATAAATCACTCGCAATATCGATTTTGTTGATTCCGTTTTGCCAATCTTCATATCATGAAGAACTAATTTTCATTCAAATATAAGTACATAGTATGTAATTGATTTGAATTACCCATATAGGTACTTACCATCAACAAATTTGCCACCTTTCTCCAAAATAATCTTTCTTTCATAATCTTTTAGCGTAACAGGCTTTGATTTCTTTTCCTTGGTTTTATTAGCTTTATTCTCTTCGTTGTCTTCATCAGTCTCATCACCAGATTCTTTATTCTTAAAGAATTTTATATTCTTATCGTATATAGAAGGATCTTTGCTTTTCAGCGAAGCCAATGTCTTTAAGAAGTCTTGATCAAATGACGGATCCAACACTTCATCTTCTTCGGAAGAGTCAGAGTCATTAGAATCCGATTCTGAAACATCTAAGCCTTTGTCCTTAACTGAAATGTACAGAATTTTTAAAGTAATTTCAGTTTATTTAGCAAAATATTTACAAATGTTCGCTTACATTTTTGCAACAATTCCTTTTTTCTTAAGTCATTGTAGGTTTTCGCATAGTTTTCGTTTGTTTTGATTTTAAAATCATCCTCATCTAAATTGTCATCGCTTTCATCAAATAAATGTTTGCTCATTTTCTTTATTTTGCTATTCTTTTTATTTTAAATCTAAATAAAATTTCTGTACAGTTTTTAAAAATTTTTTAGAACTTTTTTCTTTCACACGTGTTTAGGTTTTTATTTTGATTATTTTAAAAACAGCGATTAGAAACAAATGTCAAAACATAAGAAATTAATGGGAAACAGAGTTGCTTAAATGGGAAGTATTGCTCAAGGTAATCGTTTCTTGAAAATATTGGAAATAAATTTTAACGAGTTATTTTTAGTTTTTATCTTTGTTAACAATATTTTAATTTAAATGCGAGTAACTGATTCGATTTTTGTTTAATTTAGTTTAATTTCGGGTGTATATTATTTCTGGTTCGGATTTCTTTAACAATTATTATATAATTCTTCCTAGCGGTTTATTTTAAGATAAAGTATAGCCTAAAGTATAGTCTTTTTATTTAAAATAACAATTTTTATATAGACTGCAAAGATCCGCAGAGTAAACTTCATCATGGTAGTTGAGTCGTTCTGAAATTAAGATCTGTTATACCCACAATTACGTAAATAGTTCTCACACCGGAATTGGATCTATGTTCCGGAACGACCCGAGTACCATTTGGTCAAAAATTGACAACTTAGCTTTAGCTGTTCCAGAAGAAGATTACATTGCTCAACCATTATCTGGGTTAAGTTATGAATGATCTTTCCGTAACTTTAATTTTTTATATCTGGGTTCTATTTTTTTATGTTTACCCACCATTAGGAGTGTTTTCCATCTAATTTGACACCTTTGTGGAGACATCTTTCGTCTGTCTGCATAGTTCGCCTTAATAAATATGAATTTACCTCTACCAGATGGTGTAGCTTAAACAGATCTCATGCTGTTTATGGAAATGGATTCCACATTCTTCTTGCCTGTATTTTTCTAGGTTCGCTTTTAAACGGACACAGTACGAACATGTACATAATTGTACTTAGGTTCTCCTACATTTTTCATCATGTGCATCCATTCTATAGTTCCAAACGGGCCAAAATATTATCACATGTTACCTTTTATGGCGAATAAAGTAGTTGTTGTAAGAACCGGCTCATTGGAATGTAGTGAAACCGTTTATACCAAGCTTTTCGAATAGGTTGATGGGTTCCAATGCATACAAAACTCTACAATTTCATTCAAAAGTAAGAAATTTATTTTTACTACACTCTGTATAAATCCTTTCAAAGTTTCTTTAAGGCGACAAAAATTGTTCCATTTTTCCAAATATTCAAATTGAAAACCGATTGTATTTGATATACATTATAATATATTTTTATTGTAAAGTTTTATAGTCTTCTTTAAAGGTTCCGTGTTTATCTAAATGCTTTATATGTTTTCGTCATTACATTTGGACCACTTTACAATTTAGAATAGGAAGTGGACAATTGCATATCAGCCGAAGTTGGATTAACTAATTTACGGACGATATCAAATTTAGGATGATTCTTATCTCTCATTAAATCGAAAATGATACTCTCACTAGTTGTAACAATACAACCAGCAGAACGCAAACGTTCTATAGCCAAGTCGCGATCCTGATTTAAGCGTGAACACAAGCAATCAGCCACTAAAAAGACGTTAATATTCTTGTCTAAAAGATCGACAGCAGTTTGTTCTATGCAGACATGGGACTGAAATACAAAAGAGAAGATTTTGTTTTTAGAAGCTTTAAAAGTATCAAAGATTAGAAACTACTTACCTCTAGACCATAAAGAACAACATCGGAGGGTTTGTCACCAAAGATTTCCTTAACTTTTTCCTCAAATTCTGGCACAACCATGCTAAAGCGGGTTTTACTGATAACAGCTTTGGCATGACTGACATCAATTTCTGGAACAATTTTTCCCAATTTCTCAGGGTAATGTTCAGTGCAAATCAAAGGTATTTGCAGTTCTTTACCGGCTTTAGTCTAGAATGTTTAACAATAAACAAATTCATTATAGTGACATAATCAAGGTCATTTATTATTGTATTTTGAACTCACCAGTTTATTAGCATTTTGTACGAAATTAGAAAATAAAGGCATACCAGGACGAAACTTGTCTTGTATATCACACAAAAGAAACAAAGTCTTTTTGGGATTTAAGTGACGTAAACGTGTGGCCATTTTTAACCGTGGATGCAACCAACTTATTTGCACAACTTAAAGCAACAGTATGGAAAATTTAATTGAAAATTTTACACACACATACATATATGCTTATATCTATTAGAACATAAACAAATTATCAGCAATATTAGATGACTGCAAATCAAGTCAAGACATGGATATACAATATGAATAAAGACGTCATACAGATTCCCCAAAGCCCCTATGTTTCGAGACGTGACTATATAAAATATGAATGTTTTTCGAAATATTGGTGAAAACTGTCTCAAAGATATATATTTTAAAAGAGGTAACTCAGTTACCAATTGTTATAAAAATGTATACATTTTATTTAGAATTTGTAATTGTTATATTTACAAATCATAGAATAAAAGAATATTAGCGTCTTTTAATTGTAGAGTAATTGTGTATACAACAGCTGTTTTGTTTGTTTGACAGCAAAATGTGCAGAGTTCACAAGTCTAAATTTTGAACATAGCGTTTTTGTTTGTAGCATTAAAAATTCATTTTTAATACTACATTTTTGCTGGCCAAACATAGAAAAAAAAATATAAATAACGTTATTTTTTGTAAATTAAATAAATAAAAAGAAAAAAATCAATATGAGGGTTCCAATTTGTCTTTTAAACATCACTTGCATCACACCAATTCAGCGGTAATTAAATGCGACAATTTTTCCTCTGAGTTAGCGATTTCAAAATAAATTCGGCAACACGTTTCTTTGTAGCAAACTGTCATCAGCTGCATAAATTTTACTTGTTTACTGCAAAAAAGAAAAAGTTCATTATTTAAAAAAGTTATAAAGAAATAATTTCAAATATATCCTTCTACAATGGCAGATAATGAAGCTGAAGCTGCTCAAGCTCCAACCGATAAAGAAAAAGATAATAAAAGTGATTTATATTTACTTATTTTGTGAATAAATGTTTTAAATTCTTCCTTTTTCATTTCACAGTCTGCATATTGTTAAATGCTACAGGGAACGTACCAATTATTAAGAAGCGAACATGGACCGTAGATCCTTACAAGACGGTTAGTTGGATACAAAAGTTTATACACAAGTATTTAAAATTGGATCCTTCAGAACAAATAGTAAGTTTTTAATGTATCCACCCTTATGCCATACACTTAATAATGAAAAATTTTCTGCCCTATTTCAGTTTTTATATGTTAATCAAACCTTTGCACCTGCTCCAGACCAAATTATTAAAAATCTATACGATTGTCATGGTACTAATGGAAAATTAGTATTGTATTATTGTAAAAATCAAGCATGGGGATAAATCAATAAATACTGACGCTCTTTAAGAAAAATATGTATATTTATTTCATTCCGCCAAAATGTGAAGCATTGTCTGATGTCATTTTTAATTTAATCACAAATCATTTTTAAAATATAGAATGAAACATTTTAAACTGAAACTGCATTAAGAATTTTATTTAAAGTTCCATTTAATGTTTTTGTTTAAAAATTTTATTTTGCTTTGCACTTTAAACTAAAAATAATGAAGTTTTATGCATAGTAAAACAATGCAATTGTTTAATCACCACGCAATTCTTTCAGTTCATCAGCAGCCTCTTTGGAAATTCTATGATATTTAGCAATAACTGGCCTATAATAGTAGGCTTTGTAATCATTACGCTCAGACATCTTCGCACGGATCTTTTCTTCAAGAAGTCTAAAAATAAAACAAAAAATTATATATGTATTGAAGAATAAAAGCATTTAAAAAGATTTTATACCTGATTTGGGCTTTTTCATCTTCCTCATATAAGAAATGTAATTGTTTTTCGTATTCCTGTTGAGGGTTAGACAAGATGTAGCGGGCAATGAAGCGGGAAATTGGATGCTGTAAACAAAATGTTTTTAATTATACGACACAATATATAAGGCGATGAAAAATGCAGAAATGGAACAAAGAGTTCTTAAAATATCAAAATGTTCGTTTCACTATCATCGTCATTTCTTTTGGTTATGTAAATTCCAGCAACTATGCATTACACAAAAATCTTTTGTAATAACTTGAACGCTGTAAAATACCAAAAATAAGTTCAATGATGGATTCCATACAAATTAATTTAGTTGATTTAAAATATTTTCACTACAAATTTAGGCCTCTACCGTTAACAATTCGTCAGTCTGAAGGGATGGTCGCGCAGAAACCAAAAATTTTGTGTCAATATAGAGAAGGGTTCCAAAAGAAGATGTGTACAGGAACTGTGCAACTTCTTCAAGAAAACGATGCGCGTTTAACCTGAATGGTATTATTTTAACTGTGCTAAATAAAGAATAGTCTCATACATAATCATTAAATCCAAATAAGAAAGAAACGTAGTTCATTTTTTTGCATTATAGACGTTACCAACTACTAAAGAACACAATTTCAATACGATATACCATTATGAAAAGAGCGGAATACAATGATATATTCGCTCTTTGCTAAATTAGTCTGCACATATTAGACAACGTATTGAGGGATACTACAAAAATGAGCCAAGGTGACAAATTTCAATGATCTTAGTACAAATTGTAGAACTCCAACTTAACATTTAGTCTACATTACTTCCTCATAACCCTAGCAAGTTTAATACTTCACCATGACTTTTTAATACTATTTACTGGCGATCTTAGTTTATTATTAACTTTCCATACCTTGTGATATTCCCAATATTTTGGTTCATAATCTGCTGGAATTTCCTGCAACTGAGCTGGACCAACAAAGATGTTGGCATACATAACAATAGCCGTGATGGGCAATACACCCAACATCACATAAAAGTTCAACAAGACTTTGAATTTACTCCATTGAAAGCGGGATGGCTGGACAATCATATGATGGTGGTCTCCACTCATTTGGCGTAATTGTGATTGGACAGCTGTACCAAAATAAAATATATACAAATTTTAAATAAATTTACATTCAATTTCTAGTTGCGTAATGAGAATTTTTGTACATAAACACAGACTTCTGTCACTAATTCCTTCCGTGCTTACCATTTTTCAAAGCTGGTGATTGTAAAATTGCACGATAATTGGCGAACTGAGCCGCTGGACGTACAATGGAACTCCAACTGACCATTTTTGTTAGGAATATATCACGCAAAAATGTTTGTTAAAACGTGAATATTGGATTTTTTGATTAAATGGTCGTTTTCCAAAAAAAAAATCACACAAATGTCACTGTCAAAAGCGAATTAGACAAAACAGAATACAAAAATAAGTGATGATAACTTATTAATTCTTCGGAAAATGCTAAAATAAAAAAAACAGAAATAGATTTAAATCAATCGTAAAAGTTGAAGAAAAGCATTTTTTTATTTTGCATATAGAAAATTATCAAGATTTTTTATCTAAGGATTTAGGATTTTTTTATCTAAGGATTTTTTTATAAGTTTTATATTTCAAAACTTGGGTTGAAGCTTTAATTAATTTGGGTAACACCGAGAAAAACACAATTTCTGGCAGTATCTATTATGCGTTCTTGAGATTTTTTGCAATGAGTTTTTTATGAAAGAGATTTTGAATACTATTATATAATTATTATTGCTATATATTTTATTAAAAAAAAAAACAAATATTGTAATATATGTGAGGCTTCAAACAATATTATTTTTCAAAATTTACTTTTTGATCTGGCAACTCAGTTTATAACTGTCATTGGGACATTTATTTCTCCTCTTCTTTCTTTGTGATTTCTACCTAGAAATCTTGTTGGCGTGTTGCTGTCATTGTTTTGTGAAAATTTATTTAATTTGCCAATAATTTTATATTAAAATATTAAACAAAATGTTTCAAGAAATAGAACCCTCGGTTAGTGAATATTTTATACTAAAACAATAAATAAATATGAATTTATAAATGTACAAGTGTTAAATGCTTAAAAAAATAGCATATACACAAACATAACCTTAAAAATGTTAAAACTTTTTTTTTGCTTACAGGATGTCTATGAGTACTATCCGAATGGAGAACCTCAAATTGACGGAGAGTATGATCGCAACTACTATAGCATGCCTGATAATGTTAAATACTTCTTAATCAAGTTCTGTAAGGCCATTAAAGAAGGTGTATTGTTTGACATACAAAACATGTATGAGAACACTTTTCCTCAATTAAGTGATCACCATTTTGTCAACAGCGCTTGGCCCGATGAGGAAGAAGTTGCCTCTTTAGTTGATAATGATAAGGTGTTCTTGATTTTGTACAAAGAATTGTACTATCGTCATATTCATGCTTGCATTCCTGGCGGTCCTAAATTGGAACAGCGCATCCATTCTTTCTTCAATTATTGTGACTTCTTTAACTTGATTATTTCGTCACAAAGTCCTGTATTATTGGAATTACCTGACATTTGGTTGTGGGAACTTGTTGATGAATTTGTCTATCAATTCCAAAACTTTGCTCAATATAGGTAAGTTCATAGAAAATTTTATTTAAAAACTACATCACTTTATACATGATCTTACAAAATGGGAAGGAGTACTTGCTTATATTACGTGGCGGCCTTCAGGATATCATGAAAAAGTTTTAATTACACAATAAGTCTGTTTATCTCCTTTTTTGTAAGATTTTAAAATAGTTTATAAAACAAACTGTTGACTCAGTGGACGCACGTACTTTTTCCAAGTTCACGCTGCTGTGGTTAATGATAATGTGCTTTTATTGACCAATATTATCTAAAAACCTAAAATACTTAATTCATTATTTTTAACATTTTTATGTTTCCATTTCAGAGCTCGTTTAACTGACAAAACCCAAGAAGAAATTCATCAATTGTGTGTTAACCACAGCAATGTTTGGAGCATTCTATGTATACTTAATGTTCTCCACTCTTTGGTAGACATTTCTAATATCAAGAAACAATTGGAAGCTATTTCCCAAGGTAATGATCCTCAAGCTGTAGCCGGAGAATTCGGCGAATTGTCCTTCTACAAAATGTTGGGCTACTTCTCGTTGGTCGGCTTATTGCGTGTGCACTCTCTCTTGGGTGATTACTATCAGGCTATTAAGGTCTTGGAACCTATTGAAATCCACAAGAAGTCACAATATTCGCATATTCCTGCCTGTCAGATTTCCACATCTTACTATGTAGGCTTTGCTTATATGATGATGCGTCGTTATGCTGATGCCATTCGCACATTCTCGGATATCCTTTTGTACATTCAACGCACAAAACAATTGTACAGCGCACGTTCTTACCAAAATGACCAAATCAACAAGCAAGCCGAACAAATGTACAGTTTGTTGGCCATGTGCTTGGTATTGCATCCACAATGTATTGATGAATCCATTCAACAGGCTATGCGCGATAAGAGCTTTACTGATATCATCTTCAGAATGCAAATGGGTGATTTAGATGCTTTCAAGTCATCCTTCTTGTTCGCTTGCCCACGTTTCGTCAGTCCTTGTCCACCACCGGCTGATGCTCCCTTGGAGGATTACGTTAAGGATCCCATGGAACATCAATTGATGGTATTTATGGATGAAGTAAGACAACAAATTGATTTACCCACCACCCGCTCCTACATGAAACTCTACACTACTTTGTCATTGTCAAAATTGACTTCGTTTATTGATCCCAATGCCAGCGAAGATGAAGTTTCAAAATTGTTGATTCGCTTGTTGTGCTTCAAGCACAAAATGCGTAACTTAGTTTGGACTAAGGGCGCCAGTGGTTTAGAAGGAAAATTCAAATCTGGCTCTGAGGTAATTTCATTCATTTATATTCCTTTCTTCGTAAGTGTAATTTAAATTGTGTTTTTTTTATTGTAGTTGGATTTCTATATTGATGATGATATGATTCATATTGCTGACACTAAAGTATCGCATCGTTATGGTGATTTCTTTGTACGCAAAATTTTGAAGTTCAATGATTTGAATCGCAAATTGAAGAATATTAATATTTAAATTATTACGCTAACATATAATCTATAAATCTGATTTTATATCGTAGAATTAAAGTTTATGTAATATTAATGACTTTTTCTATTATTGAGAAGAAAATAAACAAATAAAGGATATGAAGCATTTATGCATGCATACTTTGAAAAAGTCTAAATTGAATTTGGAAATTTATTTAGAAAGAGGAATTATTTTGTTTATCAACTTAATTTTGTATTCAAGGCTTAGAAGCACCAGTCAATATATCAAACAGAGTTACACATTTATGTACGATCAGCGGCTAAGGTATGGCTTTGATTTCTGCAGTACACTGTTGTGCATCTATCACTGTAAGAGTGCCTATGGACATTAAACTTATTAATATTTTAAGGCTTAAGAAACAACTGCAAAATTGTGAAAGATAAAAAGTTAGGAATTTAAGGTTATTTAGAAAAATACGAAATTAAATTGGAGACGGTGTGTGATTGCATCCCATATATAACAATTAGAATCGAGAGAAGCAACTACCGCTACCAAAACCAGTACGTTCCCACGACAATCCGATCTACGGTCTGGAACGACATCGTCTAAAAATTCTCAACCCAGCGAAAGCTGTATCAACCCGAAGTTTTTCCCAATGGAAACACTTCTGGCCACAGCAACAGAGCTGTTACAACAACAGCCAAAACAAATAAATTTCGATAATAGAGTAGCGTTCCAGATTACTACTATTTTCACTGTTACACCTTGAATATAAATTAAACGCGCTATTAATTCATAATACGTTGATTCAAACACAAAAAAAAAAATTTAATATTTAGCATCTCATCGCGATTTATCTATTCATTAAAATGGATCGTGATCCAAATATCACAATCTATATAGAATATGTAACATTGTCCTTCCCATTGCTACATTGTGTCAATAGATTAAGAAAACAATGTTCGTGATGTCGTATACCGTATAAGACAGAATGCAAATATGCCCAAAGAAAATCACAAACATTGGTAATTTATAGATTTTTATTTTATTTTTTTTTTAATTTTTATTAATATTACATTTAAAAAACATTTATCTTACAAAGTTTAAAACTTTATTTTATGATTATTATTAATTTTTTTTTTGGTGTGCGTTGTTAACTTTTTTATGTATTTTTCTTTTTTCTCAAAAATGTTTTCCCAAGTAAATGTGTTAGAAATTATGTACGTCAGTTAGTTTAGTTAAATATAAGTATGTATGGATTACAGTGCAAGTTTATCTTATGCAGATGATTCGTTTTGATTTTTGCCAAAGTTAAAAGATAGTAATTGAAATTGCTTCAAAGCAATGAATGAATTTTATAATTTTCTTAGATTTTAATTTTTCTTTAATGGTTTGTTAAACTTTTACACATTTTTTTATTTTATTTTATCAAAGTTTTGTTTTTTTTTTTTTTGTATGATTGTGACGTTATTTTTAAAGGAGAGCTAATAATGTACAAAACTTCAGGTGTAAAAATTTATCAATTAAGATCGTTTTACAAATAGTTATAAACTATAGATAGAATAAAATCAACAAATCACTTAATATTTCTCTTTTTTTATTTGTTTTTAATTCTTTGGTAATTAAATATATTTTAAATTTAAGTAAAGAAATATACAACAAATATATGGAGGTTTATTTTAATTTGATTTGATTTTGTTGGTATTACATAAAATAACTTTTAGTACATTTGAAAATATTATAATATAGTATACTATAGTTAAAAAAATATATAATAATACAATATACAAATCATTAGGTTTTAAGGACTAACATTCCCTCTTTTCCTTCTTCACTCATGAGTACACAAAACACCTTAATAAGGAAATAATAAAATCAAGAAAGAATAATAGAATAGAATATATAATAAATGTATAATATGTATGTAATAATTAATGTATACAGTAATTTTAATACCTAATTATGCTAAATTGATTACATAAAAATTTTAGAATATTATCTTGTAGACTTTTAGTTTTTTTTGTATGTACTATATAAATAATATTTATGTATCTATGTATATGATTAAGTGTGGTAATTATTTAAACAATAAATATTGCCGTGATTATGACTGGGAAAGGATTTCTATATTTTTTATTTTTAACCAATTGGCGTTGGACGTTGATTGATATCAACCAAATAAATGTCTCTGTGATTTTGTAATACAAAATCTACAAATGCATTAATGGGCGCTATTTCATCAAGCGATGTAGTATTTTTGCCAGACCATAAAAAGTTCGGACCGAACACTATGGCCAAATTGGATGAAGTCATTTTATTAAGATCTTCACATTCCATAACCTGTAAGATTTAAAATATATTTTAAACAAACAAATTGTAATAATGAAAATTGTTTAAATTTTGTAAATAAAAAAATTAAAAATTGATTATCGTAATAGCGAAAGATTTTTCATTTTTAGGTTATTCAGTACATGTTTTTCAGTTTAAAAAAAAAGGTTTCGTAACGTGGGACAGTGCCAAAAATAATGTCCAGTAAAGGAAATCAAATTTTTTTGGATTATTTATTTACTTACCCTAACTAAAAATTCAACAATATATTTAAATAATTCATAGTTCTCTTCAGGTAGTCTTTCACGTATTAACTGTGTAACATTACGTGATCTATCTTCTTTAGGCCAATCTAAAGAAAAAACATAAATTATTTTCAAATTTCGGCAAAACCAATAATACAACCTACCCAAGAAACTAGTAATTTCATCATAAAGTTCAAATGTTAATAGCGGCTCCGAGAGATCTCTAAGAAAACTTTTCAATAGACCAGCTATAACGTGTACGTTAACATCTTTAAGATCCACATCTTCACCACGATTAACACGTTCTTTCAGGGCAATAATTTCACTGTGATTACCAGAACGCCGAAATATACCTTCGGTATCAATCATACCAGTTATGGATAAGGAATCCACACATTTGCGTACAATTGGTGGTATGGAATTCAAACAGGGACTATTAGTAACTATAAATTTAAGCGTAACGCCAAATTGTGTTGTTTTTGCCATGTGTAAAGTACTGATGTTATTATTACTATTGGAAGCGTATTTGCGATTATGATTTATGCGGTCATCAATATCGCAAATATTATCAGGTAGTTTAAGCTTTGATAGGCCCAAAGCTTGACGCAGCTCATCTAAACTTGATATGTAAACCAATTTCTTACGAAATTTCTCGCTAATAAACGGGCTAAAGAAATTCCATATGACACGTATAAACCAAGTTGGATGAACTACATAGAGATTTTTAAGATTTTTGCGAAAATTACGATCAAGTTCTTTGTATGAATTCCAAAGAAACTGAGCTGAAGGTTTGTTATCCTCCTTTAAACCTTGATGGAAATAAACTAATATATAATCGTTTTCAACAAACGGTTCGATTTCTTTGATAACATCTCTAAATTAAAAATAAATAGAAATTTTGAAATACGTTATGTACATACATATGTAGGCATGCAGAATAAATATGTATGTACCTTATAAATATTTCCATTTGTGATTTCTCTGGAAATCTAGAGGCGTATATACCAAAAATATGACGTCCTTGCTTATCAGTACCCAAAAAATCACAATTTGTACGCTTAGGCGAAATGCTAAAATTTTCAGTTTCTTCTCTTAATTGATCTTCGAAATCATCTTCTAAGGGATTAACGATTTCCTCTGGTTCATAATTGGGATCTGTATAACATTTAAATAAAATGTATATATAAATACCTTCATGTATACGTATGTATACGTGTTAATTTCTTTACTTACCCTCAGTTACCACAAAATCATCATCCATAACATCATCTGTATTAAATAATAAAGTTACAGTTTATTTTTTTGCATTTTTAAACAATTAATAAAAGACAATTTGAACTTACTTTGTGGTGGTATTGGCGTTGCCAATAATTCTGTATCATCGAATTCAAGTTTTGGCTCAAAATCGTGTAAATCCGATAGACTGGGCTGTGGTTCATCCGAATTTTCTACTACTGGATTTATAGCAGGTCCTAGACGATTAACACGAAACTCATTATATCCACAATTTTATTTCATATATTTAATGTGCATTAAGTACATACTAATAATTCAATTAGGAATAACGCCTTTATTTATTTTTTTTTATTTGGCAGTTTTTAGTATTTGTTATTTTTTTTTTTTTTTTGTTTGGAAAATAAATAAAATATTTTTGGTGTAAAGAAAAATTTTTATTTTAATATTATTATTATTACAAGTGACCAAAATATGTTAGAAAATAATCTACATATATGTATATACACGACATTTATTTGGCAAAAAAAAAAAAAAAAAAGAATTCATACTAACTTATGAAGGCGATGGAAATTGTTTGTGTGTTAAAATTGAAAAATTAAAATGCTAAAATTTTACTCATGTGTGCAATAAAAAATAATAATAAAAATCATAAATGATGAATTAAATAAATAATAGAGCAGACTTTAAAAAATATTTTGCCAATAAAAGCATTATGAGATTCTTGCAAACGCAGTTAACCTAGTCCGACAAAAGAAATAATCGTAGTTGACTTTACTCTTGGCAGGAATTCAATTAGGCTTTTTACTTTTATAACTACTAAACACTGCCTGATTAGACTTATAGCTAATCCTTTCGAATACCAGCATTACGACTGCTGTGGAAATTGTTTTGGATGACAAGAAACCATTAATATTTGTTGGCACTTTGGCGCAGATAGTTTTCAGCAATGGGACAGTTTTTAAAATGTCTCCCTGTCGTATCTAATCGAATTAGTTAGGATTTCTGTTTAGTTTTCAAGAGGATCACATGAAACACACATACATAAAAATGGGTTAGGGAGTTAACTAGGAAAATACAGGGGAAACCTATAATCTAACCCAGCTTAATTGTATTTCCG
Organism: Sarcophaga caerulescens; assembly: GCA_927399465.1. Taxonomy (NCBI): domain Eukaryota; kingdom Metazoa; phylum Arthropoda; class Insecta; order Diptera; family Sarcophagidae; genus Sarcophaga; species Sarcophaga caerulescens. The sequence goes on along the minus strand of OV656867.1, from coordinate 86,774,671 downwards.
TATAATTTTGAATAGAAAAACAGACAAAACAAAAATAAAATTGAATATTTTTATCATTTACCCACTCGAATGGGACTTTTTGGTATACCGTCTTATATTTTTTATTTTATTATTATGCATTCTGAACGAAATCCAGATAAGATGATCGAATAATATGACGAAATAAAGTTCTGAATTAATTTCTTTAACCTCTTAAGACCCCAGTTACACATGTGTGCATCTTATGTTACATACATTTTTAAAGAGTACTGTTGCTACCTTTAATAGTGGGAGATTTTTTTTTCTACACGATATTTAGTTTCCATAAATACCAACAGACATGATTGTTTACAGGAAGATATAAAAAGTATGCAAAAAACATGGTTTCATGCTCAGGTCTTTAGGGGATATAAATGTTGGATTACAGGAGCCATGCATACTGTTCATCTAGACGAGTTTTGTTTAGAAGTCAAGTTTTTTAAGTTTTTTTTTTTTTTGATATAAACGAGCAAACTTTTAAGCTTGTCTAGACCGCCATTTCATTTACACATAAATATTACAATTCATTAACAATTTATTTGTAATTTTGAAGTCAAATACAAAACAATGACACCGTTGGGTTTGAAAAACATTTTTATTGACATTTTTTGGGCAGAAAAACATATTTGTTTTAGTGACAACATTTCGGTAGATCAACATGAAGTTTGTAACACTTTTAGTCCCGAACATTGCTTTGCTTACTGTTAAGTAATCATGACTTATTTATTAAGAATTTTAGCTGTTTCTTTACTTTATTTGAGATGTACCATATAAATAATAAAAGTTTTTTAAATTGTGTATTTTATACATACATATAGACGCTAAATTTGTATTTATTCCTATTTTGTTAAAGTTGCTACGATCATACGTATATATGTATGTAAGTATGTACATACAATGAATAAACTCTGAATTATAATTTCTTAATCAAAATAATATTTATTGCAGTATGTTGAAATTTTTGGTGATGTTATATACATACTATGTACATGCGATATATTCTACATATTAATTGTAAGAAAGAAAATAAAACTAAGAATTTACCTGGAAGACGTGGTATATTCATATTCCTGTGATCCATGGTGAGCTTTACCAATCAGCCGAACGGATAAATAAATAAATTACTAAAAATAAATTTAAAAATTTTTGTAATAAATTAGATATTGATAGTGAAATTTTATAAGTTTTAATATATAAAGGGTCCGCCAAATAACTTTTTTTTTTTTGAAAATGCTTTAAAAAAAACTACTGAATATTTTCTCAAATTTCTTTTTTTATTTGAAAGTACAATCTTTCCGGTTAATAATGGAAAATAATTTCATTCAAATGGCTACCTCGGCTGGCCATGCAGTAGCCTACACGATCGGTCCAATTTTTAAGCACATTATCGAGTGTGTGCAGCTGTATTTCACCAATGGCTTCACGAATATTGTCCTTTAAAGCGTCAATTGTCTCTGGCTTGTCGGCGTAACACTTATGTTTGACGGCACCCCACAAATAATAGTCCAACGGTGTCAAATCGCAGCTCCGAGGTGGCCAAACGACATCAGCTCTGCGGCTGATAATGCGATCTTCAAAAACAGGGCGCAAAACATCGAGTGTAACTTCGGCTGTGTGGCACGTAGCGCCGTCCTGTTGAAACCAAACGTTGCCAATATCCTCCTTTTCAATTTTTGTGAACAAAAATTCGTTCAACATGGCCCGATAACGATCGCCATTGACTGTAACGGCCTTGCTCATTTTCGAAGAAAAATGACCCAATTATGCCTCTGGACCAAAATCCGCACCAAACAGTGACTCGTTTTGGGTGCGTCGGCTTTTCAATGTATGCGTGCGGGTTTTCTGTGCCCCAAATGCGACAATTTTACTTGTTTACAGCTTCATCTGAAAAGATGATTTTTTTTGGCAAAATCGGCATCTTCTGTAAGTCGATCGCAGGCCCACTTAGCGTAGCGAAAACGCGAATACACAACCATATTCGTTCAGCGGAAGGATAAAACTAATTATCTGTCAAATCAGACATGAGCTAAGTGTTACCATTCACGAAATAAGCACTAGTTGAAAAAACAACGTTAGATGGCGGACCCGATATAACACGATATCATTTCTACATAGGATCTACCTACTACCATTCCTTCTTTGCGATTTTAAAGTGTTGCATTATAAGGAACGAATAAATTCATAATTTCCGCCGATAAATGGCTTTATTGTTTACATTAAGATAGAAAGATAAAATTTGTAAGAAAGAAACAAAACTTTTACAATTTTGTAATTTTTCAATCTTCATATTTTTTAGCACACATACAATTTAACACCTGCAAAGATATTAATTTTTTCGTTGACAAAGTCCCCTTTACAAAATTTCATGGTTATGGACGAGCAATACTGCAAAAGTCATAACTGATTTCCGAATTGGAAGACCAATCATTATTTAAAATGTCAACGTAATAAAGATAATATGAATATGGATTGGACAGACTGATTCGATTATGTTTTGGCTGTGACGTCTTATCTATATGACGCTGATTCGTCACCAATTCTGACATGTTTAAGGAAATTAGCACTTTAACTAGTATTATTCAAGAGTTGGAAGATGATCAAAGATCAATACTATTATTCGTGTGTGCATTTGCCTATCGCCTTTTTTTTATCAGATTTTTAATGTTTTGAGTAGTGGTTGTTAACACGATGCAGCATCTAGAGAACAGATATCTACTCACAGTATCATTAGACTTATATTTCATTATTTAATTAATTTCTTGTGTCTCAAAAATGAAATATTTTAACAAATAAAATATCAACATCAGTTCATTTGTATATGGCAGTTTCTTCCTCTACTACGTAGTATACAACGAAACTTTGACCGATAACGAAAGTCGTAATTTGGCTTAAATTTAAAATACTGACACTGACAGATTATAACAGAAATAAAATTATATTCATTAAAACACTTAATAATTTTGATTACTGTGGATTTATAACGGCAAATACGCCTTGGTTAGGAACTTAATATTTCATGACGTCACTTAAGGCCAAAAAACAACAAATAGTTGTTTAACATTAACTTGTTATATTAATTACAAAAATAAAAAATGCAACTAAATGTGAATTTAATTATTATAAATTTGTGAGTTTGCATGCAAAAATGTATTAGATGGACTGGCAACTTTTTCTATCAGTAGCAACAGCAGCAGAAGAAAAAGAAACAACAATTTAATCTATAACAAATGAAAAGTTTATAGCAATTCGCTTTTGTTTTTGTTGACACCACAACTCCCCACCATTTACCCACTTACTCATGCATACACACACACACCCTGATTATAATCAGTCTTTAAACGCTTTTAGTTGTTGTAGCAATAGCCAACAAAGACTTTCTTGTTGATTTTTCTAATACACGTAGTCAAATACGGTTTTTTGATGAATTCATTCTTTGCAACACAAATAGTTTTTCTTACTAAATTATTGATAAAACTCTTTTTGTTGTTTTACTTTAATTGCGTAGGTCGTTTGTTACCCACTCTTTTGCAAGAAGTCCCATTGCAAAAAAGTACTATTTTTGTTGTTGTTGATTTTCTTGAATACAAAATTACCTTTTTACCTTTGTCTTTGGTTGGCCTTTTGAATCAAGAAAACCGTTTTGTAATTATAAAACACTTTCGTTTTTTTTTCTTTATTATTACTTTAGGTTTGTTAATGGTTTTGTTATTTAACTATAACCGATTATTATATACTATTATAAATTAAAAACAAATTGTAATCTTTTACACATACAAAAATTTTTTCTGTTTGCTTATCGTTTATGTTTAGTTGTAAAAAAAGAGTATTAGGAAAGCAGTGTTGACAAAACTTGTTTAATAAATATTGCTAATTTACTTATTATAATGAGAATTAAAAGTGCCGTAATCCACAGAAGTTGGCTACAAAGTTTTTTGCCTTCCTGGCAACACTGGTTGGTGGTGGTTGGAAAAAAACCATAAACAAACGTTATAAATAAATATTCGTACATTCTTTATTCGCAACCGGTTTGTATAATAAATCAAAATTAAGATCCCTTGTGTAAAAGAAGAATTTTTGGCGTATGTTTGTTTCTTTGTTGGGGTGAGTGGTGTTGGCTGGGGTATCTTTTCTGATTCGTAGTTTGTGTGAGAAGGGTTTGGTTGTTGTTGCGTGTGTGTGTTGTTAGTAGTTTACTTACTTAATCCTGACAGACGGGGAAAAAATACGTTTGTTAAGGTGAGCTTCAGGTGTGGTTAGTTTATTCGGAGTGGTGAATAAAAATGGTTTTACCACTGAGTTGTTACTCCAAAAAATGCATGGTACTACCGACATGTGGCTATTGCTATCTTACATTATCAGCTGAGTGGTTTGTGCCCGTACTACTGGTAATTAATCTAGATCTAGTGAAGTCACAAACTACAGTCAACAAACATATGGTTGCCATTGGTTCAGTAAACTAATTCCATTTATTATGCATCTATAAATCCTTGCAAAAAACTGCATATTGAAAATTCTTTGTCGAACTATTGATATTTTTTTCTGCTTAATCCGAAACCGCATAATCGGATCTAAATTTATGATTTAAATCTATGAATTAAATAAATTTTGTTATTATTGATCTCTTTGGTGATTTCTTCTTTTTTAGCTATACCAACCAAAACTATGAGAACCTCACATTCTCTTAGTTTCATAGAGTCGATATTGCAGTGCTGTGAATTATGCCCTTTGGAAGTGGCAACACTCTTTGGCAAAAAACTGTCATAAATTTCCATTTAAACATGTCATAGCAAATATCCCAAAATAAACCGAAATATGTTAAATTGCAGGTAAAGTAATATTTCTATTTTTTGCTTAATAAAAAAAGTGTTTTAATTAATGGAATGTGATCAGTAGTATAGAAAGAAATACAACGAATTTGATAAATAAACGAAAGAAACCTTTAATTTCATTAAGATTTGCAACAAAGGAATTATTTTTCTATATATGTATGTACGTGTTCTTTCTTCACCAGCTCACAAAAGACCTTTACAACGACAACCAGTTGAACTTTGGCTTATTTTGTTGAATGAAAATACTTTTGAAACATCAAAACTTTCACTTTGTAAATGAACGTAAAGTGTTTCTTATAAGGCCCAAAACGACCTGAACTAAATAAAATAGAAGTATAAACGAATTTGCAAACATGGCTACGAAAAGGAAACCTATACGACCCAATATTAATACGGGACCACAAATGAATTTTCGTGGTGGACCTGATATAACCAGGTCGGATGCTAAAGGTACACGACCCACAGCGCCGCCTACAAGCATAAGAGAAATTATGGTAATGATGATTATGCACATTTGCAAAAAGACCATCTTCTTTGATACGAATCTTAAAGTGGCCCTTTATTTGGGCAGTTTATTTTTAATATCGTTAATTGGAGATTTTATACCATTTCCAAAGACCTATTTGGCACGTTCAGATAATTTATTTAATGTGTATTTCGTAAAAATCGGTTGGGGCTGGACACTGTTGTTAACGGTGCCATTTGTGGTGATGACATCCTATACATTGTGCTGTGGAGATATGAAGAGACTATTACGTCATCATGCTCCACGTATTGCTATTGCTACCTTCTTTTGGTTCTTCTGGACGAAACTGTTTAATGTGATTGAGACATCGTATGGAAAATGCACAGCTAAAGGTATGTTAATGTAATATATGATCATCTTTAGTAGAAATTTTTGTTATTCCAATTATTTTTCAAATCATCTCCGACGGTTTTAATATTGAATTGAAAAAAGGTATTAGTTCACGACAATGTTAATGGAAAGATTACATTATTTATACCGTTTATATATGTATGTTTAGTTTATAGAAATATGTGTACTTATATAAATTTTTCAATTAATATGTTTAAATTTTCTTTTCTAGGATTTTCTACAAAGTCAAGTTGTCTTAAGGCTGGTTATTTATGGAATGGTTTTGATATTTCTGGACATGCTTTTATCTTGATACATTCTAGTCTGGTATTAATTGAAGAAGCTAGACCCATTATTAAATGGGAGTCTATAAAAGAGCATTTACGCAACGAACTACATGATCGTTCTATATCGGAAACATCTAGTACGAATCCATTAAGAAATCTAAATGATGAACAAATGAGGAATTTGAAATTCCTTTATGAACGCTTAACTCCAATCATACGTACATTATTTATTGGTATGGCGGCTCTACAACTACTATGGGATGTAATGTTGGTTGGCACAATGCTGTACTATCATCGCATGATTGAGAAGTTTATAAGTGGTATAATAGCTATTTTTACTTGGTATTTTACTTATCGTTTCTGGTATCGTTCAACGGTATTGCCGGATCCTGCTGGCAGTGGTTCATTTTTCTATCAAAAAGATAATAAGGATACTTTTGTATTTAAACGTAATAATAGCATGACTTCAGCATCGAATATACCAACGACATCTAGAACTGCTCCTAGCAGCAATCCCCAGGCTCAGGTACCTAAATTTATGGGTATGCCTCTCTATACTAGTCCCAAGTCGACAAGCTCTCAAATTAGCAATACAAATAATGGTAATGATAGAACATAATGTGTGAACGACAAAGACCTTTATGGATTATTAGTGTTGGCAATAAAGTTTAAGGTGTTAATTTTTATATACGAAATTATGAAAATCGAGATATTTTATTTGATAATTCTTTTTGTTTCGTTATTAAATTAATTTATTAACAAAATAGTTAAGTTTATGTGTTCGTAGCTTACATATCATTGTAGATGCTATTTATTATTTTGTTTTTATTTTTATTTATGTGTACCTAATATTATGTTTATTTATTTGAGATGTTGGTTTATTGTAAATGTAGATTTTCATTTGTATTAAAATGAATTGCAAAAAGTTTCGTTTTTCTTTCATATATATTTTGTGTTTTTATTTTATTTGTTCATATGTATGTATGTATGTGTTTCTCATCTTTTTTTATTTATGAGCAAAGGCGGCAAATACAGCCATACTCAAAACACCGGCTCCAATTATATAATTGGATGGCGTCATTTGCCACATATCTTTGAGTATCTCAAAACTAGATGGCATAAGCTTATCATAGCAAGGACGTTTTTTAAAGCGTAGGAAATAACTTTCAACGCGTGGCAGCTTACCGTAAGACCAAAAATAGTTTTCAAAGCCCAACTGATATAAACGCAAAAGCAGCAAACCAAAACTTATATCTGCCATGCAGAAGTCATTGGACACTAACCATTCGCGTGCTGGATGAGCAACCATATCGTCTTCAACGAATCTTAATACATTACGTATGGCATCTAATATTTTCTGGTATTCTAAACGGGAATATACAATACGTTTTCTGCGCTCTTGCAAATCCAATTTACGCAGCAAAGCAATTTTATGGTCTTCGACTTTATCAATCGATTCCTTTAATAAACCATAAACTTTTTCATTATTTTCTGCAAATTTAAAATAAAATTAAGAAATAAAATAAAATACAACTGATCAAATTTGTTTTAATCTACTCAAGCATGTTTTTCTAATGGGACCCACAAAAGGTGGTTTTGGCACCAATTTCAAGTCATCATGTACAAAAGAACCCAAACTCAAAGCACCTATGGGTAAATGTCCTAAAATTTGATCATACACTTTCAATTTTTGTTGCTCTAAGGAGTTATTGCTTTCGAATGTCAACGATTTGTAGTCTCCTAGAAATAAGAAATCAATTTATTTTGTTTTGGTATTTTATAAAAATAAATTATTTACCTCCACGGAATTTATTTTCTATATAATTTATAATACGTTCAGAATCCGCCACGATAAAGGCACCATCTTGCAAGACAGGTACATCACCTTTAGGATTTAAACTTAAAAACCAACTTGAGTATTGCTCGCCATTCAGTAAATCAACAACATATGGTGTGAACTCAATATTTTTCTCATACAATAGTAGGAGTATCTAAAAGGAATAATATAAATATGATTTTATTAATAATAATAAGACATAATAAGTCGTGACATCAGAATGCTGAAAATCATTATCTTATCATTTTATTTTTACTGAATCAGTATTAAGGGCATGGGCCCTTAATTACAAAGATCATTGTTCTGTAACAGGAAATCAGGTCGTGAGAAAGGGGGAAAAAAGAGTGTTTTCAATAAATCAGCACAAAGGGAATTTCTTTTACAAACAATGAAAACTTAAAAAAAGAAAAATAAAAAAACCACAGAAATAAAATGAAATGATAAAAAGAGATTTTATTTTTAATATCATGCTTAAGAAACAGGCCTTATTATTAATGTAAAGAAAATAAGAATAGGAAAACCTAAATTTAGAGTAAGGAGTTCTTTAAAATTTACTGTAGGCTATGAAATGCATTCAACTGGTATAACGAAAAGGGCATTAGCCATTGTCTATTTAAGCCTTATTTTTTCAGGCTTTTTATGTTCTTATTTATAATAAATTTTTTATTTAAAATTCATTTTAAAGGAATCAAAAACACAATAAATTAAATAACAATGATCATACCTAGTTGTGATGCTCAATTAAACATGTACATATAATCTGAGTTCTATTAGAATTGAATGAAGCAATTATAAAAAACAACAGAGTTTTTGTTACATTTTATTAAATTGGGTCATTTAATTTATTTAGGTATGTTGAAGGAGAGGAGTTCTATCGACATACACCTAAACCAATAAATAGATTTTTTGTGCGCTCACCTTTAGGGGCCGCAATCATATTTTTGCAATCCACACATTTGAGATGAGTTATGTCTGGTAATAGTGTATTTCCAAAGACTTTGGGAGCTTAAGTTTATGAAAGCTAGGCAATAATATAAAAGATGTACCATTTTATTCAATATTACAAGCATGACATTGAAGAAGAATGCCCATTTTTCTTGTGTGTAAAGCTGGTTGTGTGTGTTTCATCGTTGATAATAGAAATACGAATTAAAAGTTTGAGCTAAAATGAGCACTTTTATAGTACGTGATTCCATAATTATACTATTTAGCACAATGTTGTTTAGGACATTGTTTGTGCCGGCACATTTCGATTATACTATAACAGTTTAAGCTTCATGTAGTGATGACAAACTTTTCCGCACTATGTGGATGGAAGTTCTGTTCACTAGATATTTTCTTTTGTGTTAACTCGGATGAGACCTATACACTGGTCTTCTAGCCTTATACGTACACAACATACATAATTGGTCATTAAAACCCTTCAGTCAGGATTACGACCTAGCTTCTCACACCACTTATGCTGTGTGCGTTATTTTTATGCATGAGTGGCGGGACCTACAGTTTAAAGTCGACTCCGAACGACAGATTATTGAGAAGTTTTTCATGGCAATTTTATTTACTCTCAGAGTTTTTGCCAGAAATCTACTAAGAGGAAATCGCCGAAGAAATATTTTTTCATATTTCCGTTTTGATGTCTGACCTGGGATTTGAACACGGGCCTTACGTCTAATAAGCCAACATACTACTACTAGACTACGGCGACTTCTAGCCTTATTCAAGCTTTAAAAACTGTTTTTGTTTATGTTTGATATATAAATTCATGCAAAATTTTAATTATTTTACTGATAACTTCAGCATTTGACATATTTTCCACACCAAATTTACTGATAGATAAAGCACGATTTATTATTTAAATAGCTTGGCTTCTGTTTTCGCTTTTATCCAAAGAAAAACTGTAAACTTGGTCTCCATTTTTGACACGTAGAGGTAGAAATTACTTAAACCATTTATTGGAAAATAATGGATTTCTTTCTATTACACCTTACAATTTGCAGAATGATTGATCTTCCTCTGAACACTATACTATATCAATGATTAGAGAGAAGCTTATCTTAACTTTTCAGAAATTAATACAATAATTACAATTAATTAAATAACATTAAAATAATGTTTTAATAATTAAAATTTTTTAAAAAGATTGCCGCTATACAATAATTATTTATTGTTCTTTTAATAGAAGTTTTCGAAATTGCTTTGAATAGCGAAATTTGTTTAAATTTTTACATTTGTTTTGAGTAATTAAAATCACAAAAAGGATTACAAAATTTGATACAAAACAGCAGAAAATTTAAAACCTTCCACTTTTTAATAAAGTTGTTCGAATCTGTAATGCAGTACGAACTATTAAAGTATTTAGGCAAATAGTTGTATTAGATCATTATCATAAATTTTTAATAATAATTTATTTATTTAACATTTGCTTCTTAACAACAATGTTATTCAATAGGAAATAACGTTTTTGTATATTTTCTTTTCTCATTAATTTTAATTTAGCTATTAATCTAGCCATTTCGCACTTTGTGAACTAAATACTCCATACATGGAATAAACTCTCTCAATGTTATTATTATTTTTCAATTTTCAGTAATAAGATCACATGATAAATTATAATTAAAATATTTAAACAAACATTTTCAATTTTAAACGTTCAAGCTAAACAAAATTCAAACTTCAATTCGTTTTCTTTGGGAGACACATACTTTTTGTGCATAAAAATTGTACGGATGAAAATACAGGACACGTTCATCTTCTTTAAACGTGGGCGCCTTAAAATCCTTTAAAGAAGATATTGCCGGCTTATATTCTAAATGCGAATTATTTTCACTCATTTCTTCGTTTTTCATTTTTCAAAAACACACTCACGCAGTCAGTTCGTAACGTTCCGTACAAGCGATATATTTCTTTTACAAACCGCTATATCCGACTGTTTCATGCAGTTGAAATTTTTCTTCCAAGTTTGTACTGATTGGAAAATAATATACATTTTTACTAGTTACTCTCTTACTCTTGTGCTCACACGATAAAAGTATTAAGATTTATTTATTTTTTATTCATTTTTTTTTGTGTTAATGTTCGGCGGTAGAAAAAAAAGTTAAAAGTTTCATCACATGCTATTCAACTACGAACGCATATACACAGCGAAGCTTTATGGGCAAAATAATAAGAATACTTGTATTATTTTATCCGTAGACTTGATGACGATTTTATACTTGGTTAGTTTGACACTGACTAGACTATGCTAACTAAGTAAATCATACAATTACAAATTGTATACTACAACCGTCGATCGATCGTCAATGTTTAACAAATACACAGAGATAATCAGTATTTTTGTGTAAATCAAATCATCTTTTTTTTATTTTAGGTTTTTGTTTAGTAAACTTTTAAGTTTTGTTCCAAATACACTTTTTTTTGTTAATGAAATGGATTAAGCTCTCTCGTTTACTATGTGCTCCTACAATTACCGAATTTAAATAAAATTGGTATAGAACTGCACTGAGTTTGTACGGCAGTTTATTATTACTTGTTTAGTAAAGTGTGAAATGTAAAACAAATAATATTTCAGTTTTGTTTTTAAATTAGAATCATCAGCACGATTTTGTTGTTATCATTTTAAAGTATTTTAAAGATTATAAAAAACAATGATAATGTCAAAACATAATCCCACGATATAAAAATAGAACTTATTTAAAAAAAAAATTAAGACCAAAACATAATAATTTTTTAATTTATAAAATGATTCGAAACCTGTACGATTTATAATCAAACAAAAAATATACAATTTTTGACACCAAGCTTCTATTAAACGTTGTTCAAATCAGTGCATAATTATATAACTCCAAAACAAAATATCACTTCAGAAACAGGATTTAGAAATTGGCAAAATACATAGTTATCTATTAAAAAGAAAATTTTTTTTTAAATGTTTTGAAGCTTGGATAACTTACGTAAAATCGTGTTATTTTTATTGCCACTATTTAGCATATAATTAGTCCTCTAATATCTGAACTTTTAATTCTCGTATCTCGCCGAAAAGGGACTGCAATAAATGGTTTCCATTGCATGTTATCAAACACAACAGTAGCATTTTATTCGCTATCAACTCGTTCTTAGTGTGTCTTCTCCAAGTATTTTCGAGTTTTCCGTGTCTCCAGGAGCCTCGGGCATTATGTTCGTTGTGGCTGGCCAAAATTTCTAAAAAGACTGCATTCTTTAGGTGCGACTGCGGCATTAACTTCTAGTGGCTCATCATTACATAAAATGCTTTACTAAACAATCTAACATTATTCACTTGCCCGGAAGATTCAATATAAGATTTTCTCTTAAATCGTTTAGAAATTTCTGTTAGCGCAGAATATTACAATTCTGTTGCTGTGATCAAACAAAATCAGGACCTGTAAAACGGCCCTTAAAAGACTCTTCCACCTGAAGGATAGTTCTTCATGGTATTAGCTTTTTCAGAGTTTAGACAAAGTATAGCAAGTCTAGTGCATTTACTCTCTTCATGATACTCAGTGTGATTTTCCCCCACTCTCGTCAAGATAATCTACCTTATAATTTATAAGTAACGTGAAATGTTGTTTAAGTTTATGAGATACCCTAAGTATCCTTGTATATTTTACTAGATTATGAGTCCAAATTTCGAAACTCCTGACATTTATTTGGGCTTATAAGTTTACTGTTTTAATTCCAGTCGTATTATTTTCATTATTCAACATCTATAAAAGCTTAATATGCAAATTTGACCTATAATGGTATCCATGCAAAAGCAAGTCTCGATGAATTTAAACTCCACGGATTAACTACTTATTTTGCAGTTATAAAACGCTTTACGATCTTGTAGTTGTGCATATAAGCTAAAACATATATTCCTTGATACTTTCGAAAATGTGTATTTTAACTACCGTATATGTATGTTAAGGGACTACAAGAGTGAGAATGTTAATATTAGGAATACTATTAATAAACTTTTTCAGATTCGAATTTATACTTACTGTGAATAATCAAGTGACATGTTAATTTATAATCTTCTTTTTTTGGTGGACAGTGTTCATCTTTATCTGAAAGTAAGACAGAGATATTATATTTTTATCAAAAGTTTTGTTTTTCATCGTTATAAATAGGAAGATTGTATTATCTGATAACAAAAATGTTAGACAAAATCGTTTTTATTAAAAACCTTGTAAACTAGTCTTTGAAGAAACAGATTGGTTTTTGCCTAGCCCATGTAATAATCACGATGGCATCAATTAAAAGTTAAAAGCGATTAAAGCCCTTAAGGATCGTTTATAAAGAGTGGCTTAAAAATTAATTGAATTAATACTGCAAAAATAATTAAGGATATTAATTTCCTCATTACTAAGGAAACCCATTTATTGCTATTCACCTTCAATTATAGTACAAACATACTTCTTTACATTATGAGTTGCTTTATTACGTCATTACGATAATTTTGTCATCACTTTGCTTATTTATTTTTTTATTTATTTTACTTATTTATTATAATTTACATAGCACAACAAGATATGAATCTTATTAGTGACAGTGCTATGTTTGGAATCATTAAGATTATCAGATTAAGATAATCATAAAAATTAATATTGAAACAAAACAAATTAAATAAAAAATACAAAATTAATATAATTAATATTAAGTTAATATATAAAGAAAAATATAATAAATATAAAGAAATTTAAAAAACTAACAATACTGTAGAAGTAAATAAGAGAGTTGAAAAATAATAAAAAATGTTACTATTAAGAAGAATCAGTCTAAAAAACTAGGAATAAAAAAAATATAAGCGATATAAACCTATAAAACAAATCACAAATCGTAAAAAATTTTCTTATGAAAATAATTTAAATAACTCCCTTTTGAACGCATTTGCATTGCCTAGATTCTGGATGTAATTTGGTAGGGAATTCTAAAGACTAGTGGTGTGTATAAAAAACTGTCTCTGAGACCAAAGAGTCTTGAATCGTTGCTAAATAATGTTCCTACCCCGGTAGGATCTAGCAAATTTAATTCGACAAAATAAATATTCCGGCCGTTCCGTGTAAATTATTTTATGAAGTAAAATAAGGCATTTAATTTTCAAGAGATTATCAAATTCTACATTAAGAATCCGGCAAGCCAAATGAGAAATGTGATCACGACGCCCTTTATGAAAGACATATCTAGCTATGTTATTAAATGCCAAGTTAAGTTTACGGTTGTCATCACAATCACAGTTTACGAAGATTTCACACCCATACAAAAGTACCGGAATTAAGTACGTTCTAGCAAGTTGCATACGAATGATAAAAGGAGTCGAATCAATAACAGTCCACAAGTTCCTAAGCATACTATAAATTCTACCAACAACGACACCTAAATGGTTAGACCACGATAAACTGCCATTAAAGACAATACCCAGATTTTTTGCAGATTTGACAAAGTCAATTTTATTTCCCCTGATGCACAATTCAGGCATGACAAATGATCTGTCGGTCCTCGAAAGTATAATACATTTAGACTTAGAGGATTGATGCAAAGTCCATTGCCCAGTTGTCAATCCTAACCAAATCACGATTAATGTAATCCAAACAAGAATCAATATTCTCCCTAGGAGTACTAGTATAAAACTGCACATCATCAGCATACATATGAACATTACAATGAACCAAGACATCCGGTAAATCATTTATATACATACAAAACAACAGAGGCCCAAGTATTGATCCCTGGGGAACACGTCTACTAATATTAAGTGGATCTGAGATATTGCCATTAAGATGAACTTTTTGAAGTCTATTTAGCAAATAAGAATAAATAAGATTACAGGCAGAATTTGAGAAATAAAACAGTTTCCGGAGCTTCCTCAATAGAACTTCGTGATCGACTGTGTCAAAAGCCTTAGTGTGATCAAGCAGAACCAAAAACGCTACATCTAATTTCGACCTAAGATCTTCAACAACATTTATTAGAGCAGTAGTACAACTTCTACCTTTCATAAATCCCGACTGACTAAGAGTAAAGTAATTGTTTCTCTCCAGATAATTAGTGATTTGTCTGGCCATTATATTTTCCATTACCTTGGACAAAAAAGGAAGGATAGCAATTGGCCTGAACTCGTTGTTCGTTTTTGGGAATGGGAATGATTTTTGCCAGTTTCCAATGTTCAGGAAAAGTAGATTTAGTCAGAACTGTATTGAACAAGTGAGTATAGTATGGCAAAAGTTTAGGAGTCAGAGCTTTCAAGAATAAATCATCATTACGATTCATTAGTGTAGACTGAAAATTATTTATATGGGGATGAAAAACCACAACATAAGGCAAAGTCTTTGCAGCATTTTACTTGATTTTCGACCGGTAATATTGTATGGTGAATAGGCCCCATAAGAGTACTTTCATTTAAAGATCCCCACTCCAAATTTTTATAACAAAATTAATTCAAACTTTTTGACAGCCTAGAAATATGCCTAAATATGTGAAAAAGGGGGACCAAATGTTATCACACAGCTGATTTCATTGTTGTTGTTTCAATCGTTTGGAGCCAAAGTCCGCATATACATAAATATTAGTAAACAGTTACCGATACATACATACAAACAAACTAAAATTTATATTAAAATAAGTTAAAATATTCGCTAATTATGTTGCATATTGTCAAGAAATTTGGAGGTAAAGTGCTACAAAGTGAAATTGCCTTGTCACCACTAACTTCAGCTGGTTACCGTGAGTTCAAAGTTCTTGCCGGTAATCAAGAACCAATACAATTGCATTCAGAAGAAACAACCAAACGGTGTATAATAACCAATTATTGCCAGTATAGATTTGCCAGCGAAAGTAAAATATCAACCAGCAACGATATGAAACGTTTACAGGGCAAAGTTGCTATAGTTACAGCTTCTACAGATGGGTTAGTAAACGATTTTAAACTAAATTAAAAGATTTAAATGTATTTATTTGTTTTCTTTCCCTATAGTATTGGTTTTTCCATTGCCAAACGTTTGGCTCAAGACGGTGCCAATGTCGTAATTAGTAGCCGCAAACAAAATAATGTTGACAAAGCCGTCGATGAATTGCGTAAATTAAATTTAAATGTTTTGGGTCTAAAGTGTCACGTTAGTGAGTCGCAAGATCGTAAGCAACTTTTTGAGGAGACCATTAAGAAGTATGGCAAAATAAATATTTTGGT
This sequence comes from Sarcophaga caerulescens, assembly GCA_927399465.1. NCBI lineage: Eukaryota > Metazoa > Arthropoda > Insecta > Diptera > Sarcophagidae > Sarcophaga > Sarcophaga caerulescens. The sequence continues at coordinate 86,758,662 of OV656867.1, read as the reverse complement.
TTCGAATGCTGCCACCAATCCTGCAGTAGGTGGTGTATTGGATTGCGATGAAAAAGTGTGGGATAAAATATTCGATGTTAATGTAAAATCCTCATTCTTGCTGGCCAAAGAAGCTTTACCACATTTACGTAAAGAGAAAAATTCCAGCATTGTATTTGTATCATCTATTGCTGGTTATGATGCATTTGAGGTAAGCAATTATCAGACGTTTAATGGGTTTTCATATACATAAATATTTTACAAAAGAAATATGTTGGATGTTTAATTTTTTTAAACATTCCAATCGCATTTTTTAAACTTACTTGAACCAACTTTACCGTCTCAAATGCACTTCGAATTTCAACTTGGCGTCCAATTGGCATGGGTGGTCAGGCCGTAAATCATTAAAGCAATAATAAAAGTGTAGTAAAGGAGGATTATGCATTCATTTTATAGTCTGGGTCTAGTACCAAGTGATTACCACCTGACCTGTGTATAACGAATGAAGTTGATGGAATTATCACGACTAAACAATAAAATTGCCTTTTTCATTTCACTTTCTTGACAGAGCACAAAACTAAAAACACTTTCTTGATAGAAGAACAAATTTAAAACAAGCTCTGCATTAGAACGACTTTGTCCAAAATACGAAAAATTTGTATCTGTACCTTTTCTAATTTGTTTTCCAGCTTCTTGGCGCATACTCTGTAAGTAAGACAGCTTTAATTGGTCTAACTAAAGCTGCTGCCAAGGATTTGGCACCTGAGGGTATACGTGTAAATTGCTTGGCTCCCGGCATTATTAAAACAAAATTCTCAAAAACAGTATGTATTACAAATCCTTTATTCCATGACTCTGCTTTTATTACAACGTGTATTAAATCTTTTAGCTTTACGAAGACGAAGCAGCTAATGAGGCTGCACTGTCTAGAATTCCCATGCATCGTTTAGGTTTACCTGATGAAATGGCTGGTGTTGTGTCCTTTTTGGTATCGGATGATGCTAGTTATATAACTGGTGAAACTATTATAGCATCAGGTGGCATGACTGGACGTTTATAAAAGTGATAATCGTAACATTTAAGATACTTTTGTATAATTTTAATAAAATCGTTAAAAATACATTCATTGGAATAAGCAAAGTAATTATGGTACATAAATAACTAATTAATAACAGCAATCTAGGCGGATCTTAATTTAGCCAATTGATCTGCAATATCCTTATCCGTGCGTTTATCTTCCAAATCGCCTGAACCAGTGGTGGGTATTCTTAGCATTTGAGCGGATATCTCAATACCAATTTCATCGAGTACTTTGTTAACAACAGCATTGGTCTCCTCTTCTTCTCCCGAATCAGCCAACATATCGTCCAGCGTGTCATTGATCATTTCATCGGTCATTTCCATCTTCATATTTGCCTGTTGGAAGTTCCTTACATTGGCTGCTATAGCTTCTGGTTTCATAATTTTGTTCATGTCAGCCATAGTCTTGGCTGTGGTACTCATGGCATTACTTAAGGCCACATTGGTGCCAATAGTTTTATTTTGAAAACCAATAGAAGTGATTTTACTGTTGGCAGCAAAAGTACGCGCTTTCTGTTTCCGTATCTCCACCAGCTGTTTGGCTAATATACGACAGACATCATTATTGCCCTGGGCAGCATTCTTTTTTATTTCCATTTGTAATTTCTTTTCTTCCTCCTCAAGTTTTCGGCGTTCCCTTTCAATGTCGCGAGAAGCCTTTCTGAGATTTCTATCATTATCGCGTTGTTGCTCTTTTAGAGTTGGTGCTTTCCCAAAGAGATTATTGAACATTTTGTGGTGAAAAATAAAAGGTTTTTTTCGTGAAAGAAATAAATTTTATTGAATAGAATTTTATTTGATTTTTTGTTTTTCCCAAGATGATTCACTATTTGTGTCTGTTTTTCTTCTCTTTGTCGTTATGTTTATAGTTACATACATACATTGTGGTTTATAGATGCCTGATAATCAAAACAAATATTGAAAACAGCTGCAACAGCTGACATAGAGAATAAAACGCATTAGTGCTGCAGAAAATGTTTAAGAAAAGTAATCGGAAGAGTGAGTATTTTGGAAATCGGATGATAATCCTTTTTACGTCAAATAAGAATTGTTTTGAAAAGTGTATGAATGGTGATGATTTTAGTATTTCCATACAATGAATACACATGTTATTTTAAACCACTTCGATGAAAAGTTCTTTCCAGCAATTTATTTCGTTCACCACATAAAACTCTTTGGTCACCTTCCCTACAAATTACGGTTACTAACTACTCTCGAAAACAACACTATTATTCCACATTTTTCTGTTTTGTTTTTATCATTCAATTCTTGAGTTAGAAAATAATATCACAAGCAAAATGCCGGTGGAGGAAGTTCTTAAGCAGGGAGCTGAAGGCCGATTATATCTTGGCGAATACAAAGGCCAGCAATGTCTTATAAAAGAAAGATTTGTAAAGAAATATCGGCATCAAGAATTAGACACACAAATCACTAGACAACGTATGAAGGCTGAAACTAAAGCTGTTAGTCGCTGTCAAGCTGCTGGTATTGTGACTCCAAAAGTATTACATATGGATTTACAAGAACGTAAAATCTATATGGAATATTTAAATAATGCCATAACAGCTAAGGAGTATATACAGAGAACCGTAGCTAATGAAAAAGATAACGCCGATGAAGTGCTGAAAACACTGTGCTCTGTAATTGGGGCTACTATTGGGAAAATGCATGCAAATAATATAATTCATGGCGATTTGACAACATCGAATATTTTGATTAATCCTAAACAGCCTGGAGATTTTACCGAATACGAGGTGGTATTTATCGATTTCGGTTTGAGCCATTACAATCAGGGAACAGAGGACAAAGGAGTGGATTTATATGTATTGGAAAGGGCCTTATTGAGTACACACAGTGAGCAGACGTATTTATTTGAATATATATTGGCGGCATATCGTAAGGAATGCGGTAAGGATGAGGAAACTGTAGTGGCCAAATTCGAGGAAGTTCGAGCCAGGGGCCGTAAGAGAACAATGATTGGCTAGAATTTAATTACTTGCAAAATGTATTTTCTATTCAGTTTTGTTTAAATACAATAACAAATATCTACAAATTAAAGAAAATAACTAAAACTTACATTAACATTAAGCTATCCTGAAGGGATTATTGGTATTTATTTTTTCATTTTGCTTTTCCTGAACAGCATATTCCTTTTCATTCTCCGTCGTTGTATTTTCTAGCAGTTTTGTCTCAGTGTTTGATAATTCTTCATCTCCTTTCAGATGTTGTACTTTAATTTTCTTAATATATTTACGCATTTTATTCTTTCTGGCTAATTTTTCGTTTTTCAATGGCTCCACACCTTCGATTTCATCTTCTTTGTAGTGATCATACGGACGCTGTTTAATTTTCTTAATAGCATCCTCTAATTTCAAGCCATCAATGCCGTGTTCTTCTTGATACAATCTATACTTATCGCAGAATTTCTTGTGTTCCTTTTTATAAGTTTTTGATTTAGTTGTGGGATTCTGAAAAAATAAAATGAAAATTTGAAGTGGCAAGTAGTGAATGGTAAAAGGTTTTAAAAATGGACAAAGATATGATGAAAACCAATCAAAACATAGGTTTAAAAGTATTACAAGCTATAATAATGGCATGTGTTAGGCTTCTCGAAAGGAAAAGTAAGGAATCCTTTTTCCTCGTCAGAATCAATCGTAAATTATGCCTTTTATTTATTGCATTACTTACTCTGGCATCAATAGCTCGGGCACATTGCAGATAAAAATTGTGTAAATGTCTAAGGAAGATCTCGTTAGGCTTAATATTTTCTTCTAAACTTATTTGCATTATTTCACAAATGTAAGGGAAAGCTCTTTGGGCACAGCCTTGTCTAAGCATTGCTCCTAAAATTTGTATATTCATTCTAAAACAAAAAGAATTTTCAAAAATATTTCCACATAAAGAAAACAAAAATCGAAAAGTATTCTCACCTTATGCCACTGTGACGCATCTGGTCCAATAGTTCTCTAGAGCTTTCAACCGTTGTACAGCCTAAAGCTAAAACACCATATGTAACTATATCGGGCTGTAGACCAGCAGTGCGTATCATACTTAAGACCTCTTTACCACCCTCATAATCAAAACGCATAGCTCTTTTCTTTATTAAAATATTGAAGAAATCTATGTCAGCTTTGAGACCTATCTTACGTATGGCGGTTAATAGCTGCTTTTCTGCAGTGTTTGTAGGTGGTATTACTTCTAACATCGTGGTAAATGTTTGTATATCGGGTGTGATATTTCTTGATTTCATAAGTTCCAAAAAACCGGTAAGACCTCCCACTAACAAGAAACGTTCATGAGGTTTTTGCACCTCCTGCAAGGTTACCATGCTTCCCAAGTGAGGTTCAGGCGCTAATAAGTTAGGCAGTTCCAAAGATGTTGCTTGTGTATTAATCTGCAAAGCATTCTGATTGGCGTTCACAGGCATTGTTAGATCAGTGTTAGATTTATCGGTTGTTGATGAAGATTCTATACTTTCTGTAGATTGTATTGAGTTAGTATCTGAATTGTCGTTTAACTGTACACATTCAGTGTTTTCCTTGGTTTCTGTAAGTAGTTTAGTTGCTTGTGCTTCACCAAGTATTTGCTGTAAAACTTTCTCCATTGATTCTAAATCACCAAAGCCACAGTCTCGTACGCATCTTAAAACCGCATTAAACGTGTAATAGTCAGGTTCTATGTTTCTCTGTTGCATTCTATGCCAGGTTAACAGGCAATGTCTATAAAATAGAATAAAATTAGAATATTTAAATATAAATTATTTGTTTTTTTTTATAAAACTTTACCTAAATCCATGCTTTTCATCACTGGCACAGGCTTGCAGAAGAAAATTAAATGTTTCCGCTTCCATTGGCAAATTCTTATCCCTCATCTCATCGGCTAATATATAGGCAGTCTTAACATCACCCCAACGACCAAATGTTTTAATCATGGCATTATAATTTTTAACATTAAATTCATAACCTTTTTCCAAAAGCGACTCTCTTAAACGTATAGCTCTGGTTAGACCATCTTGACGACTTGGCGCATTGGCACAAGCATTAAAGAGAGACGTATAAGTACTCTCTTTTACTTTTAAACCACGTTGACGCATTTTGGTATACAACTGAAAGGCTTTGCGAGTATAGCCTGCTTTAGCGCATCCACTGATCAACAAATTGTAGATGTAATTTTCTGGTTTCACTCGATCCTCTTTCAGCATACGTACTTCTAAAACTTCTAGAGCTTCTTTAACACGATGATTTATAAAATGTTCTTTTATCATCCTTGCGTACTCCTTAGTGGTCAATTTTTTAATACGTCTTGTTGGGCGACTAATGTATTGTTCTTCTTCCAAATCACCTGGAAATTAGTTACAGTTTTTTAGTTCAATCGGGATAATGTGAACTGAGTAATTTTTATTTTCTTATAGATAGGTTTTAGACGGTCGTCAGATCTCATTGTATTATTGTAGGATCTGACCAGCTGATTACCAGATCTTAACAGACGAATGAACTGAATTTTTTTAACATTGGCATCAGAAAATGCATTTTCTCCAGCTGAGATTATTTTCAGACATCCGAAAATAGTGTGTACAGACTCCGCTGCTGTTGGTAGACGTTTTATGCTTTATTTTTATTGTCAGCTACACGAAATTCGTGCATCTGCCAAGCGTTGTCAGATATTCTATTGGCAACACTGTTTTCACATGTTTTGTAAAGAATTACAAATGAAGTATACAAAGTGAATTACATGTACATACATGTCGTCAATAGAAATAAAAAATATAAATAAAAATATGAATGGGAGCGCGAATAAAATGTGTAAACGTGAGAGAGAACACAATGTAGATGATGAATGTAAGTTTCGGCCAGTGCAGGTGTCTTCAAACACTCGGTCGCTTACAGTCTTAAAAAAGCCCAGAATCAAACAGAAATCGTACCGGAAAAAAGTTGAATCTGATTGGTCCCATGAGAATACTATAAAATTAATTGCAGAAGTTAAGAAACGACGCTGTCTATGGGATACAGGATGTGAGGAATACAAACTTCCTAAAGAAAATGTATGGCAGGAAGTGGCAGATGCCATTCCTACAAGTTTTAATGACTGTAAAGGAAAATGGGCAAATCTGAGGACTACATTCAATAGTAATTTACATAAATTAAGAAAAAAACAATCAGACCAAGGTAGCGATGAAGAGCCTGATATTCATTGGAGATATTTCAAGCCGATGTTGTTCTTGGAAACTGTTAAAGCACCTAAAACCATGCAATCGATGTCATCTACGCAAATGGTAAGAATTGTTTTTGGTTTTAAAGTTAAACGCTCCTTATTCCGTAATTATTGTTATTTTATACAGGAGTCTGCAAACACCGATGAATCAGTTGTTAGTTTCTTAGGTTTCAATGAAGAACTTGCCTCATCTTCGGCTTCCTTCTCCGTACAACAAGACAATCAGAAGAGTAGCGCACTACCAGCAGTAACTTCATCTGGACCTAATAATGAATTAAAAGAAAAGTCTCTAGAGACACTAGAGTCTATACGTTCCAGGGATGCGCAATCAAAAGACACATGCACAGCCTTTGCCCAGTATATTGCTGCCGAGTTAAGAACTCTTTCAGCAGAGCAGGCCACAATTGCCAGAGCAAAATTAAGACGTGCTTTTAATACCATAATGGACGAAGTGACTTTAATGGTAAGTATACATACAGCTTTCATATTTAGTTTCAAATAGTTGACCTTTTTTACACAAATTAATTATTATTTCATTCGTTTTAGGATTGACAGTGATCAGAATATTTTGTTGCAGCCAGATTGAACAATGAAGAGCAGAATTAAATAATTCTTCTATGTTTTTATTATTATTATATGTATTGTTTTCCCACCTTTATATAATTTTTATTACTTCTCTTATGGAGTATGGTATTCCATTACATGTATGTTTGTATAAGGCGTTCTTATTAATACCACAGAAATATTAAAACATTGAAATTGTTGTGTCGTTAATGAAAAACTATCGTTAAAAATAATAACTTACCCTCATCTTCTTTAATTGGTTCTCTGGGAGCATTTCCAAATACATCAGCATCGTTATTATTCGTAAAAACGTCTTTAGTTTTTGAAGGCTGTTCTAAATCCACTGGTTCAACAACTTCATTTGTATTTGATGCAGTCTCTGTTGGATTTGTTTGACTACTAACAACACTACGTTTGCGTCTTCTTAATCGGTGTGAGGGAATTTCATTAATATCATAATTTTCCTGGGGGTCATCATTCAGCGCTAATTTATTGGCTGATCTTTTTGTGTCCAAACCGGCATCTTTGTCGTAAATTTTTACATGAAGAGCTCTTTTAGTCTGCACTATGGCAGAATATCTGGTAAAAGCTCCATGGTGTTGCGTCACCAAAATGTGTTTTGATATTTTATACAAACTTCTGCTGGAAACTATTCTGCTGAACATATTTTCTTAAATATTTACAATTCTAATTTATGATTTAATTAAAAAAATGCTTGCAATTCCAAAATTTACTGCAATATTAAGTTTTAAACTAAAGCACGCAATTGCCCGGCCATATGATGGACTTGAAGCAAATGTAAACAATAACTGGGTTACCAAGTTGATATAAAAACACATATAATAACTAATGATAAAACCGTTAATTTGAAAAATTAAAAGAATTCAGTATTTATTAACATTAAATTAAATTTAAAACTTTTATTGTAATGTTTTATTCTTCAAAACAACTTCTAATAACTTTTCCAACAACACCGAGTGTTCCTTGTTCAATTGTTCGATTAGATCTTGATTATCCTGTGTTTTAATATTATGCTTTTCCATATTGGCAAAGTTTTCCAAGGCATAATTTATTACATCCTTATTACTTTTTAAATTTGAAAAATTTATTAATTGTTAAATACAGAAATCCTTATTAACTAATCGTACTTACATATTATATTCTTTTGTTTGTTTTACAAATGTTTCGTATTGTGTTTGAATTTCTTTTATCAATTTACCAATATTCGCAAGGAACTGTTCTAGTTCGAATTTTTGCTTTTCAGACTTTCGCATTATCGATTGAAGTAATTCACCAACATTTTTAGAGTAAAGTTCCGAGGTATTTGATTGAGATATACGTTGGGCATTTTCCAAGCGAAGATGGATGTTTTTATTGTGATTTTGAATAATTTTACGTAAATCTAAAAGAATAAATTGTAATTTAAAAATATTGTTTATTTCAAAATATTAAAAGGCTAAAAAGAAAAATTCTACTTTATGTAAATATTATTCGATTTTTTTTATCCTAAAATTAAGGCTTTAATGCAACAAATATCGATATTTAATATAGATATTTCGAGTGATGAATAAATTTAAAAATAATTATATTCTAGGTGGTTCTCTTTAATCCTTAGTAATACTAACAAACGTCAAAAATTGAACGATTTTAATGACCCGTTTCTGTAAGACGATTGGTTTCGAACGTTCGTCTGTTTGTATGGGAACACAAATAATATTGAGTGTTTTTCCATACAAATAGACGTAGGCATAAAGATAATATTATTTAAACTATGTATACTCACCATTTTTTATTAATGTGTTAAATGTGTACTCAGATGGCTCATAAAGTTTAAAATCACCACCCACAGCTTCTTTAATATTAATCAGTTGACTGTTTATAGGTGTAGTGAGTTCAGAGGATGATGAAGTCTCATTCAAGTCCATTACATTTTGAAAATAATCATTATTACTGCTTACAATTACATCACGAATAGAAGCTGATTGTTTAAAATATTTTAAAGCCAATGGAGAAATATTTTCTAGATTTTGACACTCCTTACAATTTTCGTTAAAAGCATTATGTTTTGGAGCAATAATAATGTTATTATTTCTATCTTTGCTCTCAATTTGTTCCACGGCATCTAAGTTTGTACTTGGAGCCATTAATTTATCCTTTTTCAAATCCAATGAACGTTCTTTCGTATAGAATGCGCTTAAATTTTTCTTGGCCTTATTTCCGATGTAGAATTTTTTGGGTTTACTATCTCTAAGTATTATAGATTTCTTGCTACTGACTTGGACTTGCTGCATAATCACAGCTGTAGGAGTTACTTGATATTCGGTGGCAGTTTTTGTAGTAACATTTGTGGAAATTTCATCAGTTTTGTCTGTTTTAAAAGAAATACAAACATATGAATATCTTATATCATTAGTTGTAAAACAAAATAGTACCTGGTGTAGTCCATACAGTATTCTGTTGGCATAAGTATATAGGCCGGCTATGCATTACTATCCATTCCCTTTTAATAGGTAATTCTGTTGTTTTAAAAAGTTGCGGAATAGAAGTAGAATTTTTGTTTTCGGCTTCATTAGAAGCATTACCGGGCTCATTATTATTTAATTTAAAATTTTCCTCTTTACTTTTTCCAATAGGTGAATCACATTCAAAGTCTTGTAGAATTTGTTGTACAGCTTTTGATATGGAATTCCTATTGGAATTATTTTCATTCGGTTTTGTCATTTGATTTAAATTTAAAGGAATTTGTGTTAATTCCATGTCGGAATCATTAAAATCTGAGACGTTCATAACACTTGTTGGTCTAGGTGTGGACAATTTATTATCTTGATTATTTAATAATGCCACATTGACTGGAGTTTTCATAGGAGTTGTATTTTTAATAGATGTTTCGCAAATGCCACGAACTTCTTCACATTCAAAAGAAGCATTTGAAATATTTCCTTCGTCAAATGTCAAATCAATAGTAGCCCTTGAAGGGTTTTCAACTAAAGTATTTGATGCACGTAAAATTTTGTTTGGTGGTATAATATCATGATGTTGCGATTCAAAGAGATGCTGCAGGTTTCAATATATTAAGAAAAATTTTAGTATTTCTTTAGTGATTTAAATTAATATACTTACTGGAGATATGATTCGTTTGTTGTGTTGTAAAGGTTGACATTTGTTTAAATTCGAAATTGAAGTAGATGGATTGACCTACAATGACATAATAATGACATAAAATGGTTTCTCTAATTTAATATTAATTAAAACTGAAAGACATACGTTTTCCTTATTGGCTTCATCGTTTTCTTTTACTATAGCACTACTACGACTCCTTTTTGTAGTCAACGTAAGATTATCTTCAGCATTTTCACTTCTTTTTGTAGGCCTTTGTATTTTTAATTTATTTGTATTTTTAATTGAATTAGAAACTAGATCAGTTTTAAATTGACGATACGATTGACAAGGTTTAGCATAAGTCGTATCAGGAATATTATAAATATTGGCTACATTTTGCAAAACCCTATTACAGTCCTGAGTTGAGATAAGGGGTGAACTGTAATTTGGTAACGAAACTTGTTCATTTTCCATAATTTCGTCGGTATTTTCAATTTTAGTCAAATCCACCGTAGGTGTTACCTTGCATACTTTTTTGCCTCGTGGTTTTGTTTGCCTTTGTTTAATAAACATGAATTATTTTTATTATATTCAAACATTAGTACTTATAAAACATTACCTTGATTTGCGATTTTGTGATTTTCTCTTTTGCGCTTTTTTATTTACAACGTCCTGTTCAGAATCTTCTTCAACAAATGAAACAAAGAATTTTTTTCTATCACGCAATTTCATTATCGGATGTTTAACTTCTTTATTTCTAAGTTCTATGGAAGTTTTGGGCGAATCATTCAAATTTAGTGCAGTTATGCTTTTTGAAGACTTGTCGGAATTATATTGTCGACTTTGATTTGGTGGAGAATCAAGTACATATTTATAAAATTTATGATTTGAATCCATTTTTGATTTCGAATTTATATTTTCATCAGCTGAAAATAAAATAAAATTAAGTTTACTGTTTTGCATTACAACTTTTTTAAATAAATACCAGTTTTAGTCAAAACTTTTGACATTTTTTCTGTGTTAGAAAGAACTGAATCGTCTTTTTTATTATCTAAATAAAAGATGATTAAAAACTTAATATTTTATAGCAAAATTATAAAAAAAATGGAAAACCTTTCGTATTTCTGCAGGGGTTTCCTTTCAACATATCTGTGTTAGAGACAACTGAATCACCTTTTTTATTATCTAAATAAATGACGATTAAAAACTTAATATTTTATAGCAAAATTATAAAAAAAATGAAATACCTTTCGTATTTCTGCAGGGTTTTCCTTTTAACATATCAAACACATCCAGGTTTTCATGATTTTCTGTTTGATTTTTATTTTGTAAATTGTTTAACTCATTGAAATATTCCATTATATAGTTGTTCTCTTCTAAACGTTGTTCCTCGTCTTTAGATAAATGAATTTTTATAACATTTTGTGATAAATTTGTTAAAATGTCAGAATGTTTAGAAAATTCGCCAGGTTGTTTATATTGTATAAGCAATATACCATTTTCCCTATAATAAAAATTAATATTAAAAACTAATACCACTAACATACAGGGCCTTTCATGTTTGAGTTTTCTTTTACAAAGAAAATAAGTTCAATTTTATGCGAGAAAGTGAAAAAAATATTTAATATTGATCAAAACAAAACAAAACTGTTTACATTTTAACTTGTTGAATAGTTAATCTGAGATTTTATCAAGAAAGTCAATCGAAAAGTTGGTGTTAAGTGGCTTGATATCAGAAATAAAGCCATCAAAGCAAATTTACAGAAGTTGTGCTCCTCTGTAAACACAACATAATGAATTATTAATTAAGAGTTTGCTTTTAAAGTTCACCAAATTTAATCGATACTTTACCAAACTAATCTACCTGTCAAGCGTATAGGCGAGGATATTTGCCAAATAATATTTAGTACATGCAGATACATTAATAAAAGGAATAAATTTCCATTCAAAATTTGTGTTAATTTGCAACTGAATAATAAACTTGAATTTGAAAGAGCCTGTAGAATTTTGTCTAGTTAAAAAGTGTAAATATTTAAGACATTGTCTTTTGTAAATCTTATATTCAAACTTTCTATTCTAGTTACTATTTTTATGGATATTTATACAACGACTTACAACTTCATTGTTTGCACTTCTACAATAGCATTAACATTTTCAAATCTTGATTTCGAATGTAACTTAAAACGTCCACTATACGATAAAGTTTTAGGTGTGTAGTTCACATCAATCCAAAATTTTTGAAGTTTCTTAAAAATAATTAAAGTTTTTATAAATTTATAAATTAAATAATTTAATTTACTTACCAAAGGCTTATAAAATGTATACCTATTGCCAAGTTCCAATGATTTACAATATAAGGAATATACCAAAACCGATTTTGATAAATTCATATTTAAATTATTTAGTAACTCACGGCTTGCCTAAAAGTTAGTTTTAAATTTTCATTCTTTATAAATTTATTAAATTGCACTTACATTTTCTAAGTGTTGTGATAACTTAGATTCTTGGACAATTATTTTCAATTTATCTTGAAATAAATTTGAATTTGTCCATTTGATTTGTTTTAATTCTTCATTTAGTCTTTTATCATCAAATTGTTTCAAAAGTATTGATAACATTTTTAAAGATTTTTGTTGCGTATTGAAATCACCAACAATATCAATTGGATTCCATAGATAACCGCTTTTTAATATAAGAAAAAGAGAATGAAATAGAAATCGTTAATTCGTTAAAAGAATGCTTGGTATACTTACATGGTACCAACTTCAAATTTTGTTATTTTTGTTAATACTTTTGGTGAAACATTTTCCAGTAGTTGTTCGAATATATTTAAAAGTTCATAGTGATAGTTCGGCATGTCTTTTGTTTTATACTGGAGACAACCAATTATATAAGTAATTATGGTTGGTATGGTATTTTCAAAATATTTCAATAATTTTGTGTCTTCTGGATTAATAGATGTGTGGACATCCTAAAACATGTCATGTCATTTAAAGCTGTTGAGACCATAGAGTGTACATCCAACTTACCAAATATAGACCAAACCATTTTAAAACTACTCTAAAAATTCCGCTTTCTCCATGTGTTATAGAGTTCATAAGACCGGTTAGGCCCGACAAAACCTTTCGAATGAATATTTTATTCTTAAAACAAAAATGAGAAACATTTAAAAAGTTTAAATAATTTAAAACATTTTCGTGTGTTAAATCAAAAGGAAAATACTTATAATTGTCTTACAATGTCTGTTAAATTTTCTTCCAGGTCGTTAACAGCATTTTCAAGGTCATCAACCGATTGCCGTTTACCGTTACTCAGATTCCGTGAATGGCTCATATTTTACAAGTAAAAACTAAAAAAGCAGTAAAAGTAACTATTTTCCATTGTTTAAATTCTTTTTACAATTTCTTACTTAATATTTTTCTACTATTTGCTTCAAAATGAACTAAATTTCACGGAATTTTAATTAATTAAGAAACTTAACGTCCTTTCTTTCCGAATGAATGCCAATGAAAAGAAAAATTTTAGGATGAGCCGTGTTGTATTTGAAATGACATCGTTTAGGGCCGATTCCAATAAATTGGGCGTTTTTACATAAATATAATGTAAAACGTCACTTATATTTTCTCTTTACTTTTTGACAGTGCTGATTATCTATATTTTTATCTGTCTTATAAGTAGACGATCTAAATTCCTAATTAATAAGATTTATTATTAATTTAAATTAATAAAAAAAGCAACAATATGAATGCCTCAGCGGATCCCAGACGCAAAGAAAAAGTTAATCGTTATAAGCCACCACAAAATCAGGGCCAAAATGGCAGTGGCACTGGCAATGAGGATTTGACACCAGACTATATGAATATTTTGGGTATAACAGACAGACAGTGTGTAATGAATTGTAATTATTTTATTAACATATTATGTATTTACTTTAGGCATGATCTTCTCTATGTGTGGTCTCATGATGAAATTGAAATGGTGTGCCTGGTTTGCTTTATACTGTTCCTGCATTAGTTTTGCCAGTTCCCGTGTCAGTGACGATGCCAAACAGGTACGGTTATTGCTAAACTATGGTCTTCATTCTTTAATTTTGATTGTTATTATATTTTTAGGTTTTATCCTCCTTTATGTTAAGTGTTAGTGCTGTTGTCATGTCGTATTTGCAAAATCCTGCCCCTATGACGCCACCATGGGTATCGACTTCATAATAAAAAATTTAATTTTAATTAAACATTCTTTGATTTTATAAATCTAGCAAAAATTTTGTAATTAAATTGATCATTTGTGTAAAGAATATAACTAAATGCAACAATTATTTCATCGCACTTATCATCCTTGTTTTGTTGTTAAATCTTAGTACAGAAATTTTTCCAAAATGCTGTAAAGCTGTGGTTTGAAATAGACCGCCCCAATCACACGTCCGAAAAATCTAACTGAATCCCAAATACATTGCAGACAGGAATAATCAAGAAATTTAAATCTTCAATGCTTTTTCTCACATTAACTATTTGTCTTATTTCTGTCATTCAGCCAGTCGATTTAAAATATTCTATTAATTTTCTTATCCTAGCCTTAGTTTCCGCAGTGGTAGTAAATTTTAATTATGTTAGAACAATTCCCAAATAAATTGCCACACTTTCTACTTTCTATCCTTCAAAAGATTAAACGATTAAAAATAAAATTCAAACTTAAATGATCGTAAGCCATGATAAAGAAGATTAATTAAAATTATTTACTTACATTTCTAGTATCTCGAATATCTAGAAAGTTTAATATAAACATCACACCACATATTTTTTTTGGATCATTTTAAATTTTGTTAAAATTGAAATATTTAAACATGATTTTATTTAGCGAAATTCATAATTTTAAGCAATGATTTTGTGAATTATTGAACATTTTTTAAAAAATAAATTTTTAACATTATAAATAATCTCGTATGCTACGAACAATAGTTATATTAGTTGGTTAAACGAAAATGAAATTAATTTTAATATAAAATATAAATAACAAAGAATTTACGAAAGCGTAACATTACTTCTCGTCATAATCAATGAAGATTTTTAAATGTTTTAAAATTAATTAGATGAGGTTCTAGATGGTATTCCTTTTGTTTGTTGTTGAGTTTTTTTTAATGAACTGATGATGACATTAAAACTACGACGACTACTGCAATATTATGCAAGCATATCAAATTTAAGACAATAATAGGTTGATATTACGTAGATTTTTTTTATAGATTTTTTTCCTTCCTTCTTTTTTTAATATTATATATTACTTATATGCTAGACTTTTTCCACGGCTACATTTAGTTGTTTTCGATTCAGTGATGTTCATGTTTCAAAGTATGGAATTTGCTGGCAAGACCCATTGTGTTATTAAATAATAGATAAATACGCAAAAAGCAAACATATAAAGAGAACCTAATATTAAAAGATATTAAATTTCTCCAAAATTTGCATGCCCGGTAGCCTTAGCATGTTGAGTGGCTTGCAATTGGCCAACGAGCATAACGTCGCATTGCAAACAGCGTAAGGAGAATTTATCAACATTGGTAAATTGACGTGATGATTTGGCCTCTTTGGCCAATTGTTCTGCTTGCTGATAGACATTCATTTCTTCAACAGGAAATATTGTTGCAGGAGCACCACCCTGAAAAAAATAGAAAATGTTTTAAAATATTTGTATATCACAATTGATTTGGAATTGGATTTTAAGGAACTGTGCTAAATATTATGAAAAAATCCAATCCAATTGGAATCGTAATTTGACTACAAAGATGATGCCAGTTATTTTAGGAAACATAAAAGAAGCAGCTGCCTAGAGCATGAAACATCTTCGATATAACAGTTACCGAAACGAAATTTGTTGCAATATTTGTGCCATAAATATTGTAAAAAATGGTTTTTCGAATACAAATTGTTATTTATGGTATATTTTCGTTGCCTTTATGTTCAAACAATACGACATTGGGTCAATTTTATTTTTTAATGATTTTTTTTTTAATTTCAATATATTTTTATTCTGAATATATTTGCTTTTTAATAAGACGTTTTTTATACGCTCCCTTTATTTATTGGCCTTTGACACCGTAAAAATGTTTGTGCACGGTGTTGCTAACCAAATATTTTCGATTTTATTTTGTGCAAAGGTTAGTGAAAAACGTTTACCTTTTGGTAACAATATAGTCATGATAACCTAACAAAGACATAATTTTTCACCTTTGTAAGTTACGACATATGATGACTTGATATATATAAAAAAAAAAAAATGTAAACAAAGAAATGAATCAAAAATAATTTCAACTTACCCCTTCAGTTTCCATATACAGTGGATCGTAATGAATACCATCGAATAGTAGAAATACACGCAGGCCATAATTTTTATCTTCACCAAAGCGATTAATAATAGCATTTTGTATGTCAACGACATCGATTTCAATGCCATAGTAATTGGAAAGTATGGCCACTTCGATGGCACCACCCCACGAGTCAGGTTTCTGTATCCAAGTACAATATTCCGAATTTGATTTACCCAAGACAGCATCATTGTACTCTTGAGGATTGGCTGCTACTTCTTGGGCAATAATGTGACGCATCATTTCACTGCCATCGTTGTCAACTTTACCGTTGAGGACAAAACGTACACTTGTGAATAGACAGGAATTGTCAGCTGGAACAACTTTTTTCAGTAGTATACCATTAAAGTTACCACTGGAGCCCGGTGGCGGTGCATTCGCATGAGCGGGCGCTTCGGCGGCTGTTGCGGCCGCTACTACTTCTCTCAGCTGTTCTTCTTCCTCTTCAGCTTGTAGACGTCTGGCCAAGGCTTCGTCATCTTCGAAACTGGACTCTTCGGGTTCATCTGCTTTTTCTTCAACGATAAGAGTTTCACCGCTACTAATGCCACACTCCTCCAATGTGCGCTTTCCACTGCTAGCGGCCAAATCCAAAGGCCGCGGTGGAAAACCCAATAATATGTTCATTTGAGAGTCTCTGATCTGCGTTATTTGTGCCACACGGTTTTTAAGATCATCCACTGTGGTTTTGTTCGTTAGCTCCTTGACAATGAATTGGCCATTTTTCGATTTTAATTTCACACTAAAGCTACCCGTCATCTTCTTTTCAATTTCTCTTATTGTCTTTTTTGTTGTTGCTTTTAACTTCTTAAAATATTTCCTTTTCGAGGAAAATATTTTTATAGGCTAGAAAATATATGCGTGACTTATACTTTTAATGATAAATGAAGTTTTATTTTTACTTTTTTTGGTAAATAAATGGCTAATTTTGTATTGTTTTTTTTTTCTTAGATTTTTTGTCAAATATGACCTTTTTTATCTCACTCCAAAAAGAAAATTCTCTTTTTTTATGGCTGTCAAGGTGACAGTTTCTTATTGTTCAATTGAAAACAATAACAACAAGCTGAACTGTTATATTAACAACGGTAGGGTTGTAATTTTTTTTTATTTTCTTCACAAGGTGACTCTTATATGATAAAATGTAAAAGGAAGGACGTTAGAAATTTTGTTGTCATTTTAATTTGTTATTTGAATTGAATTGGAATGGAAAACACATGATTTATTAATTTTTTTACATTATTTCTATTTTATTTTTGTATTTAACTATATAGAGTATTTAAACGATGAAAAATTTACATTATTATGACTTAGAATAACTAAATAAGTACTGAATTAGTTTTGTATTATACTAAAAACAGCATCACTAATAACTGATTAACTAATATTATATACAATACTTGATATTATTTAACCCAACAACAAAAGTTTTTTCAACAATTTCAATTTCAACAAGATAGATTGATCGTCTGAGGGATTAACAGTCTCGGAGGCAGCACCTTCAATACCTTGGGGAATGGATTCATCAATGGGTACAGCATTGACGACAGCAAAGAGAGCTACGCAAACAATAAGAGCCTAAAGGAGGAGAAATATAAAACAGGAAATTAATATTTTAATGAAATGGTAACAATTTTATTCTTTTTAAATCTTATTCTAGTAATTAGTACTATTCGAAGTTCTTTGGAAATACTATTTGGTAAAGGTATGTTTGTTTACACTTCTTAAGAGTACTACACGTTAGTTATCTTATGCATATTGTCTTAATGTAAACTAATTATAAAAAATTAATATAAATGCTCTCAAATATTAAACAAGAAAAATACATATTTGTAATTTAACAGAAAATTTTTAGAAAAAGTACCAAAATGGTTTATTTTATTATATTATTGATAGGAAAACGTATATCGATAGTTTAGAACTTTAAAAAAAAAGTACCAAAATGGTGCTTTAATTTTTTTATTGAGAGGAAAACGTACATATTTATTACAGTTTTAGAAGTTATCCACTAGTTTGCTTTCATTTATAATCCGTTTGTAAAATATAGAAAAATTAAAAAAAATAATTTTTATTTGTTGAAGTACTTTTTAATTCTCAGGTTTTCCATGTACTTAAATAGTACATTTTTGCTTTAGCAGTTTTTCTCTTTTTTTAATAAAATACCGTTAAAGGATATCAACTTGTTTTGTACAACAGAGTTGAGAAAAGGTACCAAATGAGGTACTATTTTTGTATTTTCTTTTAAAATAGTAGTTTATGAAGTTTTTTGACACAAGTTTCACTTGCTTCTAATATATTTTTGTTGTTTTTTTTAGCAAAAAAAATTTACATACCAAGAATAAGAATTTCATTTTGCTTAAAAGAGTTTTGTTGTTTTGTTGTTGGTGATGAGCACTTAAACTGTTTAGATCGTTTGTCTAAATTTAACTGACATTGATTTCGGAGATGTTTAGAGTATTTATAGCACAGCAACCGTTAAGTTCAAAATCGTTTAATCATAACTAAAAGCGTTTGTACTATTAATGTTTGTATAATATGTATGTATGTACACATATGCATATGTATGTACATATGTATGTATGAGTTATGATATTTCAAGCTCAAGTATAGTTTTTTTTGTGGCCGTCTTAATAAAGTTGACAAAACTCTTTAGTTTGACTTAAATGAAGTGCGTTGTGCTACACACATGTCTACACACGTTTAATCTACAGCTTTGCACATGCTCACACAAACATTAGTTTATAGCGGTTAGAGGCATAAGGCCCCGGCTTTTTTTTTGGTTTTTAAATTTCAAATTTCAAGTTTAAAGTTTTTTTTTTCTTCCATGGATTTGCATACACTGTTAATGCTAGACTCTGTGTATTCCTATTTTGGTTATGAGCAAGAGAATATTTTGTTATTGTTTAAACAATAAATTTTAATAAAAAAAATAAAAGAAAACAAATAAAAATTAAATAAATAAGTAATAAAAAAAGTAATATTTGTTTTTTTTTTTTTTAAAACATATGAAATTACCATGATTTGTTCATAAACAAAATAACTACAAAAAAAAATATTCAAAACAATCTACCATATGTGTGTGTGTGCGGTGTAAGACTGCAAATTATATTCAAAGATTTGTATCTGTTTGAAATCATTCATCATCGCCGTCAGTCATCAACGTGTTTAAGTAATCATTGCGTTACGTTTGCCAGGCTTATTGCTGCTGCAATAAATGTCACCAATCAATTGCGTTATAAAATTTATAATTTTTCTTTTTAGCCACTAAACGCTTTTAATTTACTGCATTTAGATTTTGTTTTTTAACCATAAACTGCACCCTAAAATTATTAAAAGTACTCAGTATGAGCATATCTTTCTTGGAAGAAACGTGACTTTTGGTGAAATGTGACAAATTTTAATTCAAATTTGATGGCACCCGAATAATAACGTCCCTGACCATCTTATAAGACCATGTCTAATTTGGAGAGAGTGCTAAGCAGTTGTACTTGAAAAAAATCTGTGTCTCCTTCCCTAGGATTTCCTTCGTAGTAGGTAGCGTTTCGAAAGTATAGAGAGCACATAGTGAATGTCTAGGCAAGATAGAAAAATTAATAGTTTATTCCTATTTATATTAAGATTTTGTCAGTTTATTCTTATAGCCTGAATATGTTTTTTTTCTAAAGAGGCAGTGTTTGCCATATAGTTCCTGGCAGACTAACTCTCTTCTTAATAAGTTAAAAAGTGTCGAAAGACAGTCTGAGGTTAGTTATTGATTTTATTACAGAGCACTGTGAGATTAGATCGCTGACAAAAATCTGTAACAGATCCCAGCCGGACTATTGCAGGGTATGTTGCGCTGAAGAGGAGTTTGAATCTCCATAAGGCTCTCCATAGATTCATTAATACCTTGAGCTGATTGAGTAGCACTTCTCAAAGTTAAAAGAGTTTGTGGTCTGATTTTCCGCCGTCTCCTTATCCTCCCTTCCTACCACTACTACTTTTCCCCATCTCCTTTACTATCCTCTCCCTATTTCTTCTTTAGGACGTATTACAATGGATCGTTCTGACATCCAAGTATTGTAAAGGGTCCGCCAAATAACTTTTTTTTTTTGAAAATGCTTTAAAGAAAAAACTACTGAATATTTTTTCAAATTTCTTTTCTTATTTGAAAGTACAATAATGGAAAGTTAATAATGGAAAATAATTTCATTCAAATGGCTGCCTCGGCTGGCCATGCAGTAGCCTACACGATCGGTCCAATTTTTAAGCACATTATCGATTGTGTGCAGCTGTATTTCACCAATGGCTTCACGAATATTGTCCTTTAAAGCGTCAATTGTCTCTGGCTTGTCGGCGTAACACTTATCTTTGACGGCACCCTACAAATAATAGTTCCACGGTGTCAAATCGCAGCTCCGAGGTGGCCCAATTATGGCTCTGGACCAAGATCCGCACCAAACAGTGACTCGTTTTGGGTGCGTCGGCTTTTTAATGTATGCGTGCGGGTTTTCTGTGCCCCAAATGCGACAATTTTGCTTGTTTACATACCCGCCAAGATCAAAATGAGCTTAATCTGAAAAGATGATTTTTTTGCCAAAATCAGCATCTTCTGTAAGTCGATCGCAGGCTCACTTAGCGAAACGAAAACGCATAATCATTTATTTTCCATTATTAACCGGAAGGATTGTACTTTCAAATAAAAAAAGAAATTTGAGAAAATATTCAGTACATAGTTTTTTTTTTAAAGCATTTTCAAAAAAAAAAAAAATGTTATTTGGCGGACCCTTTACTTGTTCCAATGACAAGTACACATCCTCTAACCTAACCTAACCTATGAATTTATTTTGGATTTCTATTTTTTTTGGATGATTCGTCGGCTTCCTTATTAGTACCCTTATTATTTAGAATAGAGTAGAATCTTCAACTACTTAGGAACCTAGATCCATGAACAGGATATTCTGTCGTCACTAGGTCATGTTGAGAACACCTATGCTCAGATTTCAATCATGTTATAACTCATGACACATCCCGGTATTCTGCCTTCTGAGCCTAAATGCAAGAACGCATTATCACACCTAACTATCTATTATGGATTGCATAGGAAATCCCTAAAAGAGCTCAAAACCTACATTTTATGCATGAGTTATGATTCAGTTGGTTTAATATGTGTCCTATATATTGGGCTTTCCAACAGGGACTTCCGACCTTTGACAGTTGATGACGGTCAAACCAACTGTGGCCAATGGAACCATTGTCTAGGCAGACAGTACAAATCTGAAAATAGCTCAAATGGAGTTGGATGAGATACATAGCAATAACCAAACAGTTAAGCTGAGAGGAAGGGACCTTTCAAGCGCCTGATGGGGCTAGGATCCTTCTGTGGAGTGGGAGCGGTTATTTGGAAAGTCATACTTTACGGAAAGGAGGATAAAGACAAAATGTTTGTGTAAATGGCGAGACAACTGTTGTGCCTTGGAGTTAGGAATGGCTGATGGTTAGAATCGTTATGATGTAAGCTGCATTTGTCAAATTCGTGGTCATGTTTTTAGGGCCTGATTTTTTAAGATAAATGATATCAGACGAACGTCTATATATCTGGAAAATACTAAGAAAATTTAATGTTTTTGTTTGTATTTTCCACAAAAGCAAGCAAACGTGTGAAATGAAACAAGGGACTTTTTGTTTTGCCAAATCATTATTGAAGGATATAGAATTCGGCAACACGTGCAAATAATAAAATAGTTTTATAAAAATGGGTGTACCGACAGTACTATTTGTACTGGGGATGGATGATTTCGAGTCTACTGTTTCAATAAACATCCGTACGTCAAAGGCAGAAAATTACGATATTTCTGTGTTAAGTATACTGAATATACTCTTACTGGCAGTGCCGGTTTAGTTTAATAAGAAATTGCGTTGCCCAATTCAATTTTACCGGCATTTCTTTTAGAAACATTTACCGGAGTGTTACTTTTTTGACGGTTCTTTGGTTGTTATTTACTTTTTTAATTTTGTTGACTCCAAAGAATACCATACCATACCAGCAACCATCAAATACCGTCAAATAAAATAATAAAAAATAAATACTTGTAGTTTTATTTATTCTTTTATTAAAATGTGCGATTCTTTGGAATATTTTTTATGTTTTTTTTTTATTTTCAAATATTTTATGATTTTTCATATACAAGTTTTAGTTGAAAATGTGTTAAAAACCTATTAGAGGGCCGTTTCATGTGGAGGTGATGATGATAATGATGAGTTGGAGTTTGTTTATGATTATTTAACTTTTAAGTATTCAATGATTAGCACATTAGCAAATTCTATTTGAATTCTATGCATGCAAAAAAAAAAAAACTTAAAATAATAAAAGAATAAAAAAAAAAACAAAAAATTATTTTAAAAAAAGTTGCAAATAAAACCAAATCATTTATATCAATAAACGGGGTGTGTTTGGCTGTTAAGTGCTGCTTAAATGATAGACAAATCAATGAGTCTTTTTGATTTAAAAAATTTTTTTTTTTGAATTTTTTTATAGAGCTCTTGATCTTGAAATTATTGAAGAAACACACACACAAGATGCGATATCGAATAACCGTGTTATAAAGCATGTATTTCCGTCTAATAACCGCTTAACTAGTTGTCTTAACTGCGGCATTTGCTACAGATAGAATAAATAGCCTATTGAAACTGAACTTGAGACAAAAATTTTGTTTTTAAATTCAAAATTTCGTAGACATAAAATTTAAATATTTATTCTTTATATGGTTGATTGAAAATTTTTCAATTTTATACAATAGAAACATTGAAATTGAATATTAAAACTGATGAAATTAAAATTAATTTGTGCACAGAAGGACAGAGATACAGATACAATATTATTGTTATCATGAACAAAGTGAATCATTTTTCTAGAAAACACATAAAATTTTAATTTATTCAACAGCATCTATTTGGTGTTATTCAAAGTAAATCAGCTCAGATGCAAATATCTATTTTCTCAATCGTGAAGCCTTACTTAAATATCATGCATGGAATACAGTCAAAGAAAAAAGTCTACATACACCATCATACAGTGGTGTTAGTGAAGTTATTGAAGTTCAGTCAGTCTTGCGTGAAGAAGCGGTGTATTTGAAGAGAGTAATCATGGTTTGAAAATCTCCGTTACAAAGATCTGTCGAATAATTGTCTAGTAATTGTTATTGTTTATGCAAAGGGTATAAACAGAGGAATAACAAAAAAAAGGCAATTGTTGTTGTTTACATCAAGTTGTGAACAGTGGCACACAGAATTGTGCGAATAATAAAGTATTTTTAATTAAAACGAAACATAAACATTTATTTTTATTTCATTTGCAATCTACGAGCTTATATTTTAAATGTTTTTAAAAGGTAAAAACGTAAAAATTAACATTAACATTAACATACACCACTTTTTACCCGCTTGTTTTTTTCCTTATTGAAAAAGATGTTAATGTTTGAAAAAAAAGCGAATTTGAAATAAATATAACGTTGAAATTATTGGAAAAAATATACACTCCTTGTATGTAGACTTTTTTCTTTGACTGTATCTAATGTGATTCTTAAAATTGATTGCATTAATACAATTGGAATATACCAAAAGACGAGACAAAAATTTTTGCTTTAAAATCGATCAGTCAGTCAAACTTTTGGGTGGTATTAAAATAAGACAAGACAATATTTCGGCGAGAAAATTTATTTCTTTTTTTTTTTATTTCCGTGTGGTAAATATTGCAATGATAATTGCAAATAAATTTTAAATAAATAAATTGCATAATTAAACCTTACTGTTGCAATAGATTTACATTTTTAAATTACAAAAATCCGTATTTTTTTATATGAAAAAAAAATTCGTACGTGAAATTGCGATCAAATTTAATTCACTTAAGTTTTACGCAACTTGGTACCACTTTTCCATATTTAATGTACTATTTCGTGTACATATTACTGTTGATCGTTTCGTGTTAGTTGTCAATATTTACCAAAACAAACTACTGATTGCACTTATTTCTTCTCTAAAATTGATTTGAACCGATGGTCAAGCGATGTAAATCACTGTGTAAACAGGCAAAAAAATAAAATTTTTATTTCAGATGCATTAACTGAAATAGAAAAAAAAAAACGAGAAAAGACAATAAAGGCATGCATTGTTTATCAAATATAAATAAATATTTATTGTAATAACAACATCAACAATGAAACTTGCAGTATGTAAAAACTGTTGCAATAAAATTTAATTTTTATACTTGTTGTTGCTGTCTTTTTATGGGCTTGAGAAAGTTCGTTTTGTGTATGTACATACTTCACATCTTGCTGTTTAACTGTTTGGTAAGTCAGAGGCTTCATGCAAAGGGTTTTATAAATATAAGCTGATTTATGACTCAATAAACCTAATGTAAGTTAGTTGGTCTTATACGAAGTATACAATACCGTAACAAAGGAATTTTTACTGTGACCAATTGGCGAAGGCGCTCAAAAAGCAGAGGCGTCTGGAAGGTGGTGTTAAGGCAGGCTGGAATCCGTTAATCGGGTTGTTATATAAAGTGTTATTCCTCTGACCTCAGCTTCTTGAATTTTGTTATATTATTGAGCTATGCTTTACATACATATGTACATACATAATTGGTCATTACAGCCCATCAGTCAGGATTACGCCTTAGCTTCTCACACCACCCATGTTGTGTGTTCTAATTTTATTCATAAGGGGTGGGATCTACAGTTTGAAATCGACTCAGTAAGACAGATTTTTGAGAAGCTTTTGATGCCAATTTTATTTACTCCCATAGTTTTCGCCAGAAATATGCTGAGAGGAAGTAATCGCAGAAATATTTTTTTTATATTTCATTTTATTGGAGATGTCCGACCTGAGCATTGAACCATAGCCTCATGTCTAATAAGCCAACACACTACCTACTAGTCTACTACTGCATTCATTTCCAGAGATCAGTGCTACTAATTTTGTTAGACCAGAATATCTTTTATACGTCTATCGATGAATAGCGGAAGTTTTCACGTTATTGCAGTAGAAACTCAGCTGTATTTACATACGTACAACAGAATAGAATTTTTTCATGAGTTCATATAATTTAATGTTTGAAGATTATTTCATGCAAATGTTGACCGCGACTGCGCCTCAAATGGTCCATCCGCTTAGTCCAATTTTGGCATACTCTTTCCAACATTTCGGCCGGTATCTCACGAATAAATGCTTCAATGTTGTCTTCCAATGCGTCAATTGAAGCGGGCTTGTCTGTATAGACATGAGCTTTAACATAGCCCCACAAAATATAGTCTTAAGGCGTTACGATTCGCAGCATCTTTGAAGAAGTACGGTCCAATGATGCCAACAGCCCATAAACCGCACCAAACTGTGACTCTTTCTGGATCAGGAATGCCCAAAGCTAAAACTGTAGTAGTATTGGTGAGCGAGGAAGAACTGCACTGAAAGAAAAGTTGTGTAAACTGAAATAAAATATACGGAAAAAATCCAAAAAGCGGAATTTACATTAAAACTTGGAATAGAAATTTTTCTACAATGGCGGCTTCTAAAGATGCCCCCAATTGATCAGTGCGCCGAATAACACTACTGCGTGACAATGGAAGGTTTTCGATAAGCATAAAATTAAGTTATTGAAAACATTTATTTAAAATTTTTTTAATGAACTCCCCATCAGAAAATGGTCTACCATGATTAACAATATCCAAGCTTATTAAGCTTGATAACTCCATTTTTAACATTTTATTTTCTGAGGTTTTTTCATTGTTTTCTTCTTCAAGTAACCACTCATTAAATTTTTCCAAATAAATTTTTTTATTTTTACAAAATAAATCATTAAAATCATCCATATCACTATGATAAGAACAATAGTGCCTTCTAAAAGCATCTCTCTACATTCCTTCAATATTTTATAACATAAAATGCATTGAGCATCACCAAACGCATTTTTTATCATAAAATGTTTCGTAAGTCATAGTAAATTTTTTTCAGTGCTTTAAGCAAAAAATATTACAAAAAACTCGTACACCCGCTACGCATGTGCATTCGTCGCTGTCTGAGTGACGACTAACCAAAGAGAATAAGAATATGTGTGTTTTTAGTTTGCGCAAAAGCACTATGAAATGGGCATCTATGTTCTGGATGCATTGGTAGCTTTTGCAATGCTTCTGGCTGATCTTCACTCCAAAATCGACAATTCTGCTTATTTACGTATCCATTGAGCCAAAAATGAGATTCGTCGCTGAACACAATTTTTCGATAAAGAAGTTTATCTTCGGCCAACTTTCCAAGAGCCCATTTTGATAATAAAATTCAATGATTTGCAAGCGTTGTTCGTTTGTAAGACGATTCATGGTTAAATTATAGACCAAACTGAAGATGTTTGACAGTGAAACAAAACACGAAACGTGCGTGATCTGTTTAAACAAGTGTTGCCAAAAAGATAATAGCTAAAAAATCACCCTTTACATACCTCGCTAGATATTTATAACTAGTGTTATATGTATTACGAACTAGCTTCTCACACCACTTATGTTGTGTGTGTTAATTTTTTTTAAAAGTGGCGGGACCTAGAGTTTGAAATCGACTCCGCACGACCGGTTTTTGGAGAAACTTTTCATGGAAATTTTATTTACTCCTAATCTTTTGCTAGAAATCTGCTAAGAAGAAGTCGTCCAAGAAATATTTTTTCATATTTCAATTTGTAGGAGATGTCTGACCAGGGGTTTGAACTTCGGCTTCACAATCGGCCAACGCACTACCTTATGTTATTGCTCTTCTCATTACACATGATATTATCTTGATGATGAACACTTGTGATATTAGAAAATATACCACGTATTAGACACCCATTTCATACCAACATTGAAGGGAAGTCAGTATAAAATGGTCTACAATTGTTGTGACAATCTCAGATATTTAGAATTTAACTCTAAATTTACCCAAATACTTAGTATTTGTAGACGTAACATTGCTTCTAACAATTCTGCTAATACCATTGAAAATTTGACAATTCAAATCAGTGTCTTGTCAAGAATGACTAGAAGTGATTTAAAACCATCGTAAAATAGAAATCGAAATCGAAAATTCTTTCTATTTTTAATTACTTTTGTAACAATTTTTCATAAACATTAATGATATTCCTGCATAATTCTATGTCTTCTGCTACATTAATTGAAATTTTAGTTGGAAAGTTTTTCTATGAGGATTAGCAGAATCCTAAGGCAAGTAGCGACAAGTAAAATATTAATCAGTAGACATTCAATGTTGATCACTATGGTATACATACATATATGTAGTTGGCTTACTATGTTACCAGGCTTAACAAATTTGTATGTCAGCTTCTCTATTGTTATTATTTTTTGAATTTTTCGAATGGTTTGGTGGATGTGTGTAAAAAGAGAAGTCGAGAAGCTATGAATCAACATATGTAGGTCTTAGGAATCCTTTTTTACTTGTACAATAAGGTTCCTTTAAGTCGCCTAAGGCTAATTGTTTACTTTTATTTTATTTGAAAGAAAAACCTGTTGCATTAACTTGCCAAAATAAAAACGCACTGTGTTTCAAAGAAAAGGTTCAAGGTTACTACGATGTCACTAAACTAATTACTATTTTGCTTTGGTAATAAAATAAACAAATTTCAAAAGAAAAAAAATTAAAATTGTTATAAATAATTGTGTTAAAAAAAACTATAACCAGATAAAGCATTCAAAATAATAAAAAAAAGACTAACATATGCAAGTCATGATTTTCCAAAAAAAAAAAAAAAAAGAAAAAAAAATTTGAGACTACCATAGTTACCATTTAAACTGCAAAAACACATGTTTGTTAATATTATAAAAACAAAATAAAATAAAAAATTTTAAATAAAAGTCTAATAACGATTTTAAAGGCTTTTAAACCACAATCGCTAAACTTTATTTTATTGCCATAAACTATAATGAAAATGAAAAAAAAAAATATAACAATAAATAATTTAATCAGATCAATCAATTAACGTATTCGTTCATACAAAACGCTTCTCTTTTGCTGCGATCAAAATGAATGAACTTGAGCGGATTTTAACACTTTTTAACAACCATTTATAGCGTTACGAGTCTTCCGGATTGGAAATTTATTAAAAAAAAGACAATAAATTATACCGAATAACTTTATGTTATGGTGTTAATATCATAGTTTTTATTTTTGATTCTTCAGAGATTTACAGAAAAATAATCCAGAATTTTCATACTTCCGGATAGGTGCGTGCACTAACGCAGTCAGTGATTGATAATGATTTTTTTAAACCTCATACCGGTTTAAATGTTTGTTTACATATTCAACTGACATTCGTATATAATTTTTATGTTAATTAACATTTTTATTTTATAGTCTTTGGACTTAATTTTTGCATATTTTAAATGGAATTCCATTCAGAAAAGTTTGAAAATAATTATTCAAAATTATGTAATAAATTTGTATAAATTTTAAGCCGGTCTTGACAGATGGTTTGTTTTAAAAACAACATATTCTAGAATAACGGATTTTACATCTACCTACATATATTAGGTATGGGCACAAATATTTGTTATTAAAATTATTGTTGCACTGTACATGAATGGGCTTGACTGTAAAACTGACACCTTCTTAAAGAAATCTAAATACCTTGCTTTCGTTTTAAGAAATCAAAATCTAATGCTTAATAAATAAACGTATTCTTTCCCAGGGAAGGGTTATGTTAGTAGGCTTACCCCTTTGAAGGAAGAGGTCCCACTTAGGCCAGCTTTTAGGGCCATTGTGATACCACAATTAAATTTACGCCGGGGGTCAACCATTCCCTAGAGAAAGCCATTTCGAGTCCAAAATAAATCCTGCTATTGCAGCAATCTTTGTATTAGAGAGCTCGGTTAAAGATGTCAGAAACCTTTGTTTCCTTATAACAAGAGAAGGGCACTGACACGTGAGGTGAAAGAGACAGTCTATTTCTCCTCCCTAGATCCACAACTCCTTCATCAGCCATTTGCTGGAATGCCAAGTCTCTAAGAATCGATGTTGAGTGATGGATGGCCATGCAATTTAGAGGCAGAAGTACCCTCTTCCTGCGCAGAGTCTGGCAATATTTCACGTACCTTTCAGAGATTGAGCCTCGTCGTAAAACGAGTGGACAATATCCAAATTAACAGAGGCTATCGAAACTCCTATGCTCTGTAACATGTCGGAGATTGCTAACTCCGTAACGGCCCAGGCTGGCTTAAGCAATGCAATTTCCAATGATATTCATGTGTTCCGGCACCCATATAAAAGTTACCTTTGAATGATCCAACAATTCTCAATGAAATCTTCGGTATTCATGGACAAGGACGGACGTTGAAACGGTAGGGACGTATTTACAGCCTACCCGAGTAAATTAAGGGATTTTCCCTAGGGGAAAAGACTTTCAAATTTGAACCTAAGATGAATCCTTCAGTATATGATTCTTGTGTTTAGGACCATCTAAAATGCCTTTTGGACACTACCTCCCTTTGTTTTTATTTCATTTTTTTATTCACGTGAAGACCAATTAGTCTGTAATGTCATTCTACATATTCAATTCTTGAACCGAAAATGACTACAAATTATGTATTGCATCTACAATTGTATGCAGATTGGGTTACTATATACACTCGCCAACGAATAGACTGGTTAGGCTTACGGTCTCAGTCTTAAATTTGATCTTATAATGTAATCTACGAAATTACTTTTTATCGCCGTAGTCTAGTAGATAGTGTGTTGTCTTATTAGACGTGAGGCCGCGGTTCAAATCCCAGGTCCAGGTCTCCAACAAAACGAAATATGAAAAATATTTATTCGGCGACTTCCTCTTCTCAGAAGTCTTCTGAAAAAAGTTCTGAGAGTCAATTAAATTGACATGAAAAATTTCTCTGTCATTCGGAGTCGACTTTAAACTGTATGCTCTGCCGCCACTCATGTTTAAAATTAGCACACACAACATAAGTGGTGTGAGAAGCTAGATCGTAATCCTGACTGATGGGTTGTAATGACCGATTATGTATGTGTGTATGTACTTTTAATTCTTTTTAATATGGCCAATAACAACCTAATATGAACATAACAAATACTCTTCTGGCTTTTTTCTCTCTTTCTACTCAAGCAAAAACAACTTTCTCTATTCAACACAAAAGACAAAAATAACTCTAGACGGGTTAGACATTCAGTTTTTTTAATTGCTTTTAATTTCATAATGTGTATACTGGTTCTGCTCATTTGCGAAAATGTCTTTTGCACTTAACTAATATTTATTCTAAATTTGTTTGCAATACACACCCATATTAGATCTTTTTAAAAAAAATATTAAAAAATTCATTTCCAAACAATATTAACTTTGGTTTTTGTTTTCAGCTTTATTCAAAATCACTTTGTTTATGAATTCAGTTCTTCAATTTCATCATGTCGTGAGATAGTCAATCATAAGCAAATAAAATCGGATTTTATTTATTAGTTGTCCTGGTTTCGATTACTTAAGTGTTTAGTTTTTTGTGTTGTGTTAATCGATTTACTGGCTTTAATTTATACTGGAACTATTATTTGTAGTACATGGTAGAGTTCGTATTTGTCTTCCTGGATGGGTATTTCGAAAACACAAATTGATTGTGACTGTGTATGGTATGGTACTTAATAAAATATTTAATTAACAAAGTACGTATTTCAAATACTTGAAATTTTTGATTTACAAGTGCTTTTCATAATACGACAGATATACATATGTATATATTCCTGTGTATTATATTTTTGATTACAATTTAAATATCAAATAAATGTTTTTATCAAAGATTGAATTTTTTGTGTTTGATGGAAAAATATGTGTTTTTTTGTGTTTGTTTGGAATTCTTCATTAAAATTTTTAATTATTTTAAGATTTCAATGACAATCTTAATTTACTCATATCCATTGATTAGTTTGATAGTTTTGACCTTTGTTTGATCTATTTAATTATTCTAAATAAACTTAAAAGTAAATCGTTCAATATTAAAACGATATGTTGCTGCATTTGAAGCTGCATTAAGAACGTAAACATTTAAAATAAAATTTTCTCTTGGTAATCAAACATCTAGATTCGGTCAAGGAGTACCACTTAGTACTCGTATCATATAAAGTTTGTTTCCATATTACCACTGCATTATTAACATGCATTTGCAGGTATTGAAGGCAAGCACCAGATGGACCACATGATAGGAGGTCCCCTTGTTGCTGTCCTTAAAACTATAACATGGGCTAGTTGGTCAACGGCTTACCATTTTCGCTCAGTGTTATTAGGCAGTAGATTTAGAAATTCAATAATCGCAGAAGTCGCCGTAGTCTCGTAGCATAGATCAACAATGAGTATTCAAAAAGATGAGCGAATCATACTCATAATTTCTGATTCTTATACGCATTCATACTTATTTTAATATCATGGAACCTCTACTCATTTGAAGTACTCATCATATTCATACTTAACAACACGTATGATGTTGTTGATTTCGACTCTCCATGACTCAACATATACACGAATCACAAAATAAGTATGAAGACTGTAAATTTTTCGAGTAACTCGAATCATTTATAAAAATATTATAGGTATTTTTCTAAAGTTATGAATCTAAATGAGTAGGCTTATGTATCAAACATATTTCGAATGGTATGAGTTTGATGTCAAAGTTGTACGCATACTCATTGCAACCTGTACTTATAAATTAAAGTTGTAGTGAGTATGAATGAATCAGAGTGGTTAAATTTCAATATTGTTGACTCACTTATATTCAAAATTTCATGAGTGGTTATGATTAGTGAAAAACGATTCATTACTGATCTCTGTCTAATAGATAGTATGTTGACGTAAAGTCATGGTTCAAACCCCAGGTCAGACATCTCCAACAAAACGAATTATGAAAAAATATTTCGTCGGAGACTTGCTCTCAGCCAAGTTTCGTGCAAAAACTCTGAGAGAATATAAAATTGCCATGAAAAGTTTCTCGAAAACATGCACAACATAAGTGTTGTGTGAGAAGCTGGGTCGTAAACCTAGCTGAAGGGTTGTAATGAGCAATTATGTATGTACGTACATATGTATAATCACAATAGAGTTTCTGAGAGAACAACTTTTAGAATTATGGTTTGATTGATTTTTAGATTTATGGTTTCTAAGCAATTTCTAAACAATCTTGTTGTGTAACCAACTAAGAAATTATTTTGTGAATGAACTTTGCCTTTGACTGTTGCTTGCTTAGAATTTGATTCGTTTTAGGTGGCTTTGAGGATTATTTTCAGCGACCAAGCAAAGCGTAAGTTTTCTTCTTTTAAGGATGGGACAGTAGGTTCCATTACTTGAAATCCTCTTCCTTCCTTTCGCCATTAGCTGATGTTGTAATTTTTCGACTTTGAATCCTAGAAATATATCTAACCAAATGGATTGTTATATTCATAGATATTTTCTTTGAAAAATAGAGAAAGCAGTTTTGAATAGAAAAGTTTCCTAGCAAAACTTGTCTTTATTATTTTATTCTTCATCATTCTTGTTATCGATTATTATGATTAAACGTATATTTAACAATTTAACTGCATCGCTTACAATTTGTATCAATTCGAATTGTATTAAGTAACGTCCATTGTCATTTAGCCATGGCAATATATTACGTGATATCGTTGCATTTTGTAGATAATAAAAGCCATTCGTTAAGGGGCACGAATGTATAAAAGTCTCTTGAAACAACATATAAAGCGTATCATCCTCATCATCACGATTTGATAACTTTAAACGATCCAACGCTTTACAAAAATCTAAATTACGTTCCTTTAATACATCGACTGAAGGTTTAGATTTGATGGCATTAAATTTACGTATAAAGAAATTCATCAATAGTTTACCCGGAAATGATCGAAAAGCGGTTACATTGTAATACAAACTGCAGCCATTGCGGACTTCATAATCAATATTTAAAGCATCAGGCACAAAGGAATGCGAATAGAAATTGTGGATGCGTAGAACTAACTGGAAAATTATAAATTAAAAGCAAAAAAAAAAAAATTATATTAAATTCATTTTAGAAATTATTTTTCTAAAAACATTAAAAAACTTACGCAATTTACAATTTGTGTGTAAATAATGATTTGAATAAAAAGTTGTTGTTCAGCTTTTGTATACATTGTGTATGGGAAATCATTGTTGAAGTAATTATTAAAAATAAAATTCATTTGTGTTTCACGGTTATTGGTTTTTTTAAATGTTAACAAATATTTAAGTTAATCTGGCAGAATGGAAATATTTTACCGTGTTTTCATAAACGAGCTAATTTCATAGTAATTAAGCTTTAAATCATTTTGTTTGGAATTCTATTTCATTCTGCACTACACAGTTAATAAAGCTGGTTGTAACCCAGTTAAAACTCTTTCAATATGTTGACACTTTTTCAAACAGAGATGATTTTAGAAATCTGTATACAGTATTCCCTCGATTTACGTTGTTTCGATTAACGTCGTCAAAAATTTTGTTCCCTTCAACTTTGATTTGCGTTGTCATTCGATTTACGTCGCCTTTTTCCGGAACATTCTACGACGTAAATCGAGGGAATACTGTATCCCGTTCTATATGAAGGATTTATATCTTTCCAGTTGATGGGAAACAGGTACAGTAACAGGTTCTATAAAGTCTTTTGTGAAGGGCATCCTATATAAATTAAAATAAAACAAAGTTACGATAAAATAAGTTAGTAATCAACCGCCTATTTGAGTCCCACACTTTCTAGGAACGTGTTATGAACAATTTAAAATGGATTGAAACCTTTTAGTTTTTTATAATCCATCTATAAATATACAAATATAGATCTTAAGCGTGTATAAAGGGGCTTTATATACGATATGCAGCGTCGTCGCAGAAGCCTTAAATATGAAGCACTTAGTGAACGGTCCAAAACTGTAAAAACTACAGGAATCAAGACCATGACATTGTATTGCATGATCGGCATGTAATAGTGCGGGAAATAGATGGGTTCGATGGGTTAATTTATTGAATAAGTACTTCATATTTTGTATCATGTATTACACATGAACAAACTTTGTGTATGAACGAGTACAGCTTATGCTTACAAAATCTAACACGTATTCCAATATCTTATTTGAATAATTTTAATTAAAATAAGATACACTTATAATGTCGTTTCGCATCTGTTAATGTAACGTGGGTCTACCATTGTACGCCGGAGCGGAAAGAACAGTCAAAACGATGGATTAAAGCTAACGGAAGTGCACCAAAGACGGTAGAGTCGGTTCTATTAGCAAGATTTTTCAAGTATTTTCGGGAAGGTGAAACAATTAACTCCGAATATTATTGTAACCTTTGGGACCAATACAAATATTTCTTATGGTGAGTGGCATGATATAGTCGACAAGCCCGACTAATTTTCGTATTTGGTATACGTAAACATGAATAATTTTTATATTTAAAATTAGTGTAATAACCATGTGAATTGGTATTGAGATGGTTCCAAAAACAATACTATGTTTACATTGAAATCCCTCCTCATTTTTCGTAATTAAACATTCTAAACACTGGTAATCATTTGCCATCCAAGTACTCTATATTCAAATAGTTCTGAGCATCATCATTCATCATTACCTTCACACGTACGAAATTCATTTGTTTTGTTACGATTGTTTTTTTTTTTGTTAAAAAATAATTAATTTGACATCGTTAATAAATGTTTAACAATATAATTATGATCTACGAGTATGCGCATACGCAAACGGGTTTGCATACCTACATATGGTATATGCTGGTGGTCGTTAGAGCTTTTGTTGTTTATAAAATCATTTATCAAGACAAGTGTTGTTGACAATTTATAACCAAATCTCGGACATAGAAAATTAAATCAAAATTGCATATTCATTGATCAACAATAACAACAACAATACGCTGATGATTTGTATGATAATAAAAATTTAAATCGCTTAAGTATAATGAACACACACAATTCAATGAATGAACCACAAAATAACAATAATTAATAATGAAATTAACAAAAGTGTGTAGTGATTCTTTGGAAAGATAAATAATTTGTTATAAGAAAGATTCTTTATATTTTAAACTAAATAAATAAACTTTTAAACAACATGAGCGATTATTTTTTAAAGTTTATTTGGATTTTTTCTATATAGCATCTCGAGGCAATTATTCCACTTACGAACACATGATCATAATCAAATTCATAATCTTCAAATTTATCTCATGTTCCTTTGAAATGAACAGTTTATAAGATTACCTTTATTCCTGAGGGGTGTAAACATCTGATCCCATCTACTGAAGCTAAAGCTTTAAGGCTTATCAGCCTATCCTACATTCCAATTAAAACGCTTGAGAAAACTCAGGCATAACACAACCTATGCGAAGAGTAAATTTACGGAAACTTGGCTTAACTCACTAGTTAGTCACATAGAGAAATCGCTATACTACACACAATATACTTTGATTCATCAATTGAAATGTGAGCCACGGCTTTTCTGGGTGGAGCGCATCTGAAATATCTATTTTTCCATGGCTCTGGTGTATAAATCAGGTTAAATTTGACCGATGGTATGCGGTTTATGGCTTATTCACATACACCAACGGCTTTAGAGAACTCAAGCGGGGTCAAATCGCATGCCT
This sequence comes from Sarcophaga caerulescens, assembly GCA_927399465.1. NCBI lineage: Eukaryota > Metazoa > Arthropoda > Insecta > Diptera > Sarcophagidae > Sarcophaga > Sarcophaga caerulescens. The sequence goes on along the minus strand of OV656867.1, from coordinate 86,722,723 downwards.
TCAAACCCCTAATACAGAATATCAAACGTGGTATGAGTTGTATGGCACGCAGCGTAGTCCTGTTGAAACCATATGTCATCTGTGTTCAAGTCATCCAATTTAGGCCAAAATAGGGTGATAATCATCGACATACAGTCAAAGAAAAAAGTCTATATACACGACTATATGTACGAGTTTTTTTGCCGGTGATTTTTATCAAATTGAAAAAGGTCTCGTTGCATTATTTAATGCAGTAACAATTAAGAATGTTTGAAGACAACAACGAATATTAAAAAAATACAACCTAAAAATTATTAGAAAACTATTAAAAAAATTAGAAGGAAAAAAGTCTACATACACCGCTGTATGTAGACTTTTTTCTGTGACAGTATTGTGCCCGCAGTTGGCAGTAATGGCCTGACCAACACCGGTCAAAATCCAGATCAAAAAGTAATTTTTTCGGGATGGATTGGACGCTCTAGGATCTCATGTGGATTTGTATTGTCCCAAATTCGATAATTTTGTTTGTTAACGTAGCCATTCATCCAGAAATGGGTCTGAACGCTGAAGATAATTTTTCGAGGAAACAATTGCCAGCAACAGCCCATTCAGCGAACACATGTCGTTGTTCATAGTTGTCCATGGTTATTTGGTAAAGCAGACTGAATAAATGACCACTGATTTGACAGAAGTTGCTTCAAAATGATAAAAAAAGTGCGTTATTTGCTCTGCCGGGAGAAAATTGGAGAAAAGAAAGTGTCAAGCAAACTAGTTTGTAAGAGTATGAGGCATTTACCTTTTGCTCAGGATCTAGTACTAGATGGTGCGTTTGTTAGTGGTAAATAAATTTGTTGGTGAAAAATTCACTTCCGTATAAGTTGGAGACTACTTATTATCCTTATAAGGAAAATATGTGATCCTATTCTACCAATAGGTTGACGACAAATTTAATTAAGCTTTCCCATTGACTTGGTTGTCAAAAACCGTACTTAATACATTAAAACATACAAAATAATGGATTTCCTTTTATTACACCTTACTTATGTCCAAATTTGTATTACTTTATTGCGTCTGCGTGTGTGTGCATTGACCAACTTTCCAAACATTTCTAGACTATTTGCAGATTTCATTCACATTTTATAAGAAACCACAAGAAATCACAAGAAAGCAAAAAAACCGGCAGCAACTGATTAAAATGCTAACTTGTGTTTGAGCGGAAAGAAACCAAAACAAAAGCAAATATTTTATTAGCCAAACTGTTGCCATAATATTAGACCCATTGTGCGCGTAAATGTAATAACATTAACGAATAATATAAACAAATAAACATTTAAACCAAGTAAAAAAAAAAAAAAACAAACAAATAAAAAGATTTATTGTCAACAAAAAAGGGGAAATAAGACACTTCAAATCATAATAACTGCAGATAAAAATTCAAAATGCGTTTTGCCTTCTTGAATAAATGAACGAACCATGTGATCAATTAAATTTGTAGCCATAGCGCCCTACACGTTAGTGGCAGTCTGGCGGTATGACTGCCTATCTGTAGCCAGGGCAGTCAGTCGATCTTTAACTGACTTTTTTTTTCTTTTTCTTGGAAAGTGTACTTGTTTCTGGTTTGGTTTTATTTTCAGGCGGGTCTGGTTTTTCTTTTTTATTTTTTTTTTGATTTTTTCGGCAGCTTTTGTAGACCAGAATGCAAAAAAAAACGATTAAAATTATGATCATCACCAATGATGACGATCATGATGATCGTGATGATGATGATGATATTCATTGCCATTTTACGTATCAAGTAGTTGATAATTTAGTCACTACATTTACTCACATTGAATGTACAAAATTTATTGACCACCACCACTACCACCACTATAGAGTATGGACAAGAAATGGATGGTTGAATGGATACCTTGGCATATTTAAATGCCATAAACAAGATCTTTCGTCATTTCATTACATTATACAATACGTATGTATGTATATAATATATAGTAAATTTTATTTTTTATTTTTGTTTTGTTCAACCATTATTATGCTAAGCAGAAGAGCCGAAAGAAAACCCTTGCAAAAGTATAAAAGCCATGGTCTTATAGGCTCAAACATGCAGTCTGCAGCAAGTATTCAACAAAACTTAATAATCGTTAAACAAAATGAAATTTTTAACTTTGGTTAGTATTCAATCAATCAATCAATAAAATAAAACAAAATTTTTCATATTTTTTCATAATTTTTCTTTTTTGTTTTCGTGTTGCAGACCATTTTTGTGTTCCTGTTTTTGGCCGCTTTCGTTGCAGCCGTGCCAGCCGATGAATCTTTACCCGGTGATTTATACGATGATCAGGATCAATACAGTGCCCAAAATCCTCAATCTATTTTCAAATTGAAGAAAATCAAAAAAATCTTATTCGGTTAACAGCATTTTAAGTTATTTACATACGTTTTTAGTCACTAGTCGTCTTAATTTCTACTTAAAAAAAAAAAACAACTCAACGTGTCATATCACAGCAGTCATCATCATGTTTATTCGCATGAATAAAGTACAAACATTTTAAAATTAAACGCTATTGTGTCTTAATTAAATTGAAATTACATTTTAAACAACTATAAGGACTTATTACAGGAATTTAAAAAGACTACATCACAAAATGATACAGGTTTTTCGATTCAAGGCCTAATTATTGGATTGTAATCACTTGTAATGAGAGCAAAAGCTGAATACCTGTTTAAGTTATATTTATTGATAATGCTGCTGCTTAATTTATTAACAATTCTGCGCCAAATTTATTTATTAAAAAAAAAAAAAAAAATATGGGATCATGCTACGCCATCTCTTGAGAAAAAGTAGCAGGATTCAATGAGTAAAATTTCCTTAACAACTGCATCCAATACAGTATTTGTTCATTGGAAACGACAATTGAAGAGCTTATCATACTAGCACCTGCTACTGTAGACCAATCACGTCTTTAGCCGTTGCCTTTGTTTTTTAGAAGAGCGAAAAAAAAATATAGAGCGCCGGTCGAGGAATTTAACTTTTTATCATCAACATTTTCTTGTTATAGACAGGTCTGTGGATACATAAAAATCTCTTAACTAAACATCTTCAGAATAAGACGACTCAGTCTCGATGTGACACAGTGTTATTTTAAACGGAATACAACTTCTCTCTCCACGATTATATTTGAACTTTTGTCGATAAATACTTTCTTCCGACAGTCCTATCGTTGGCAGCATAGATTAGAGAGTATGCCATAGTGGATTTCCTGCTAATGTCACAAAAGAGAAATCAAAGTATTTCTGAACGAAAATTTTGGTGTGACCATCAATTGTGGCCACAGATGGAAATTTGGTTCATGAATTCTTGTAATATCCACATGGATGTGTTATACTATACATGGATTTTTATTTACTCAGACAATTAACATAAAAAATGCCTTTATTACCTTTTAGTTAGGATTACAACTTAGTTTCGCACATCACCCAAATTACTTACTTACTTAATTGGTCATTTCAACCCTTTAGTCAGGATTACAACCTTGCTTCCCGATCCAGTCATGTTGTGTGCATTATCCATGAGTTATGGATCCTATAGTTTAACGTCGACTCTGAATGATAGATTTAAGAAAGTTATCATGTCAGTTTTGTTTACTATCAGAGTTTTTGCCACAAGATTGCTGAGAAGGAGACGTCAAAAGAAATATTTTGTTTTGGTTGAGATGTCTAAGCTGGAGTTTCAACCACGTCCTCTCGTCAATCCATATCAATTTAATGCGTTGGTGGCGAGAACTACACTTTAAAATCCAATTCCGTATTGGTTACTCGCAGAGCTTTAACCAAAAGGCTTTAAAAGTGGTCGTCGAAAGAACTATTTTCCTAATTTTTCTTTCTTTAAGAGTCAAAGCCTCACTGAATTTACTGCAGATCACCAAAATATTTAAATTTTACTGTTTTAAATAAAAGTATCGGTTTCTAAGTGGTTTTATTTGTTCACCAGCAGTTTTGATGGTTTTAAATCAAAATCGACTTTTTTCATTCCAACTTATTGTTTAGTTTGTTATAAATTTAAAACTGATTATTTAGTGTCTCCATCATATGTCGATCAAACATATACAAAAGAAGAATATCTTGTTAATAAAAATTATCGTTTTAAGTTAATTCATAACCATTAACATCATTATCGTTATCGTTTTACCATATCGTTGAATAACAATGAATATTGATTGAATGAACGATTAAACGCTTTAAAGGGAGCACTCGTTTCCGATATTTAGTATTTAAGGTGAATTTTTTTCCGAAGGTCTGATCTGAAATTTCAATGGAGTTGCACCTGGATTTGTTTTTGTTAAAAGTATAAAAAAATATAATAAAAAAGAAGAAGTAAGAAGTACATTTATTCATGATGTGAATGGCTCACAAAAATCATAAAGCATAAGAACCTGTTTTTGAAATTATAATGGAGTGTATCGCCGTAGTCTAGTAGCTGGTGTATTGGATTATAAGATGTAAGACCGTGGTATCTAAAAAACACAAACAAAAAAATATTTCTTCAGCGTCTACCTCTCAACAGATTTCTCTGAGAGTTAATAAAATTTTCATGGAAACTTTCGGAGTTGACTTTAAACAGTAGCTTCAGGCACTCATAGATAAAATTAATACAAACCATATGGGTGGTGTGAGAAGCGAGGTTTTAATCCTGACTAAAGGATTGTAATGGTCAATTAAGTAAGTAGGTAAGTGATGAAACTGCATTTGAAGCGAAGAAAATGCTCAAGTCGTTAACGAATAACGATTATTTCATTAAAAATTGTTTATTTGATGCGGTGGTTTACATACTGACAGCATCATCGGTTCTCATTTTCTGTGAAATAAGCAAAATGGTGCCATTATGGTGAATGAAGAGCGCTATGAGGCCATCTTGACTGAATTTTTATTTACAAAAATTAATCAGCCAGACGTCAAGGACATTTGATTCTAACAAAACGACGCACCGTGCCATAGAGTGTTTATTGCCAAATTAAATTGGGACAAGGAAATTCAGTAAACACGGTACGTTACTTTACTTTATTAGCTGTAACCTTACGGTTTACATTGTTCATGTCTTGTTATATACCCTTCTTTATCTTGTTGAGAAAACGAAGAAGTCACGGCCACAAGATTAGCGGGAACTATACATTATTAAATAAAGACTCGTGGTAGTTTACATTCACTATACACCCGTTATCATTCAGAGCGCCCGTCTTGAGTGTGAATAATCAAGTATTGTGTTAGAGAGAGATGATGAAAACTGATGCTGTAATAATGGTAAAAGCAATAAAATTGTGGCAAGTTTGAGTATAGAATCGGTCCATAATGTAGAGTATCAAATGGTTGGTCTTGTTGGACTTACTTATCTTTTATACATGTTGCACCCAGCCTCTCAGCATTAAAATTGTAAAAAGCAGCAGTTCTTACGAAATTAATTGCATGAAAGTGGCTGGGTCTGCATAGTTTAAAAGGAATGCAAAACATAAATAAGGACATGCTTGAAAGATTACACACATTTGCAGGCTAAAATACAAAAACAACTCATTCAGAGAGTTAAAAAGAGATAAAAATAGGAAATAAAAATAACAAAACAGTAAAGAAACACCATAAATACGAACATACTTGGCATTGTTGCTTGGCTAAGTTTTGTCACCAATTTTTATGATTTATGACAACTGAATGTAAAACAAAAAAAATTGTAAAATAAAGAATAATAACAACGAGAACATGAGGGGTAGGGAGGATTTACTAGAAATATGCAACAATTTGTTTAGAATAAAATAGCAGAGAAAAAAAAACGGAGAAATTCCTACAATTAACACAGCAAAACAGAACAGGAAAGAACAAAACAAAAGTAGCCATTATTTTCATGACATTTTGGCTCTGTATGTTTTATTTTTTCAATGGGAGTTGTTTTTACTTTTTGGTGTTGAAGAGAGTATGATTCAAGAGCTATTGTTTACATTTGGAAAAAAATTACAAAAAAAAAACAAAAACAACCGTTAGAGTTGGAATTGGTGGAATTTATGTTGATGACAGTGAGTGTGTTGGGATTTTTTTCTTTAAATTTTTTTTACTGCATTTCCATTGTTGTTGATGTCGTGGGGGGTGTTGTTGTGAAATAACTTTAGTCAAGTATGCAACTTTATCATTTTGATTTACATGTTTTAAGCAAAATACAAAAAAAAGCAAAAACAACAAGTATGTATACGGCTCTTGCTGTCTCACATACATACACACTCTAAGTCAAACAGTTTTCGAACACTTGTTCACAGAGGAGGCTATTGTTATGGCAACAGCCGCCTGTTACCACAGCCACTGTCAGTCTCACCATTATCCCTGCATTGATAAGTAAATATGTATGTACGAATATATCCTTTTATAATAGTTCTGTTTAATGTATTAGTGCATGGAAGTATAACCGAACCAAACCAAACCAAAGCAAACCAAACCATACAGTCGTGATATCTAATGAATGAACTCAAATTACTCAAAAGCATGAGTTTTTTTTTTGTTTTGCCATAGAAACAAATACTAAAACAACATGTGATGGGTGGGGGGGGTGTTCTTTATTCAAAAGGATTGAAAGTGTTATGCAGCTGTAATGCTCCATATAATAAACATTGCCTGTTGAGCTATTGTTTAAAAAAAATGTGACTTTAATTGATGTAAATAAAAGGTGAAAAAACTTTTAATTAAGCATGCATGGAGATTGACACAATACTTAGGTGTAATATTGTAAAGAAATAAAATGATTTGCATGCTGGTGGTGAGAAGCAATTCTCTTCGCTCTTTTATTAACCAAACATAAGTTAGGTTTTAACCTATCTTTCTCCTAAGAAAAGAAAAAAAAAAAAAGAAATGGAATGCAATTGAGACATAGCGACTTTAGACACAAAGAATTTTCAGCTTTTAAAGCAGAGATTACTGACATATAGCAAACGGTGTGCTAGTTGCGCTACACAGTAAAGAAAATACATGTAGGTACTTGAAGTTGGATTGATAGTTGATGCCATGTTGGGTATACATATATATGTATGTACCTACTTAACAGTCAAGTCTATTACTAGGACTATTTGTTGGGTCTAAAGGTTTGCCTCCGGTTCTCCGGTCAAATTAGCCCAGTTGGGGCAAAAAGTCATTCAGCATAGCCCTGTAGCGCTCGACGTTCAAAGTAGTCTTTTGTCTCGTTTGTCGCGTTTTTGTACACATAAGGCCTGATGATATCTTTAACTCTTCGTGTTTAATACGCGAATTTGCGTAGTCGCTTATGATTAATTACGATGAAACCATTTCTGTCTCGTGGTGGAAGTTTAAGACAGTTTGAATATTTATTACAGGAGATTTGTGGTCTATGGCTACATGCTGCGGTTTATGGCTATTGCACTGTACGTACTTTCATAACATATATAAGTTTTTCATTAAAATTTTATGAAGAGACTTCCGAATGCTTCCCCTCTTCAATCTTTGTAAAGCAATATAAAAGAAGGGGTATAACATACGGTATGAAAGTCCGATTGAAAGATCTGTACCATGCTGAGGATATTTGTATTATCGATCATAAGTCTTCGGATATTTCCGTCAAATTGTAACAAATTTAGAAAGTGAAACTCGAATGTTAAGTGTCCTTGCTATTCGAAAAAAACAAGCTCACAGCGGGGACTCAAAAGTGGATATTTGGAGCAGTAAAAAAGAAAATCTTTAAATCATTTTAAATACATCTTAAAACTGTGGTAAGCTTCGACTTTTATCTTCTAAAGTAAAATCCACTCCTTAATCCTAGAATTAGGACGCAAATGCTTATATTTAACAAAGAAACGGGATAAGCAATATACTCATTCCCACACGCATTATTGGTGATTACAACCCTTCAGTTAGGATTACAACCTATCTTCTCACACCACTCATGTTGTGTGTTTTAATTTTATACATGAGTGGCGGGACCTGCAGCTTAAAGTCGACTCTGAACGACAGATTTTTGAGAAACTTTTTCACGGCAGTTTCATTTACTCTCAGAGATTTTGTCAGAAATTTGAAGAGAGGTAGTCGCCGAAGAAATTTTTTCATACTTCATTTTGTTGCAGATGTCTGACCTGGGGTTTGAACAGTGGCTAGATAGACTATGGCGACTTCTAAACAGCAAAACACTCACTCATAACATAATTACAAAACTTAAATAAATCTGGAACGGATTCCTGTTTGAGGGGAAACAAGGATAATATATTCAAAATGGCGATTGATTGGAAGCTTTAGGGTAGCAGACGAGATAAAGAATGAAATCAGAGTGAGTAAATTGAAACAGAACAACACTGGCGGCAATACCAAAGAATATCACATTATGGGAATTATTGGTCATTGTCTCTGTCTATAATTCGCATGGGCCAGACGCTTGAATAACTGGAAAATATTATTATAATTCGTCTATGACGAGGCAGAATTGGTTTTTTCAGAAATTAATGGCGCAAATTAGATCACACTAGGAAGAACATTGATCCGGCCCTTTGCCATGAACATTGACAATAATTTTTAAAAATTTAATTGCTTTACCTTGAAAAAACATGTGAAACAAATTTGTGCTTTTTTATCCACCACTGTTACTCATTATAATTCTAATAAATTTCAATTATTTGTTAATCTTCCATAGAAATTTACTTTTCAAATTCACCATTTATTGCAGAATATTTTTTTTTCTTTCACAAAATTGTTGGAATTTGATATTTTAATCCTCTTAAAATGCAATTGTTTGTAAAAGTAATTGTTATAAATATCGATTATTTTTTGTATGTATGCGAGAGTAATATTGTATTATTCCATTATACGTACGTATAGTATAGAACTGATTATAGTGATGCCCTACATGAATGTTAATTCTGAATTAAAAATAATAAATGTTTTGAAAAACATGACTAAACTTATGATTATTGTACGGGCCTAGACAAAGAAAAAAACTAGCTTTGCATGACTTTAATAAATTTGCATTAATTTGTTGGCCTATGAGTAATTTGAATGGTTTTGATTATGTTTAGTTGGGCTTTGAGGAAATCTAGATGGCGTTATAAGTATTTGGTATATATGTACATATTTAAATGTCTTAGTTAAAGGTAATGTGGATATAAATGTTTCCGTAAATAATAGATATACACACGTGCTATATATGTACGTATACCATATACCTTATATACATTGTTCTATAGATTTTATTTTACCCTCTGCTGTTTGATAATATGTATCGTAAATCCACAATGTTTTTTGGTAAATTGAATAAATCCTTTGATTATAATTGTTGTTGTGAAATGTAAATTGAAGTGGAAATTCTTTTGGAATGTCATTAGTTCTGCAGTTAATTTAGCCATTATTTGCATTTAGTTTAACTAATTATCTATTTATGCACTTAATTTCATATATTTCATCCAATCTATGTTCATAAACATAACATTTGCGCCAATATACGACAGTCGGCAGAGAAGTAAAAGTGAAAGAAATATTATAAAAATAAACAAAAACGAAAAGGAAATTTTTCATGCTAAAGAAACGGAAATTGAGTCTTTTAAATACATTTTACTTTTACAACAACCCTCGCATATTGCATATTATACTATTGCATCTATTAATAATGGCTTCTATAATTTTCTCAGAGCATTTAAAGCAGCAATAATTAGTCTTTTTGAGTGCGTTTGTGTGGGTTTATTTAGGCAGCGTTATTTCTGAATTTATTTGTAAAATTGCAAACTCAATTGTATTGTTTCAATGGGTGCCAAAGCAAGTTGTTGAAGTTAATTACAAAATTTATTTAATAATTAGTTTTAAGTCTTTTTCGATTAAATAAATTATTTATAATTTGTGCTCAAAATGTTTAAGTTTAATAATTAGCATAATAATATTGCTAAGAATATTACTAGGAACCGATACACATACGAGTGGCATAATGGATCATGAGTAATAGTATGATGCAACAGTACTTAGCGCCACAGTATCGCTTATGTAATCTAATAAAAATAAGCCAAATCGGGGAATTATATTTATTTATTGTGTCAATTTTGTCTGTTTGAAAAGAATTTATGGAAATTATGGTGAGTCTAGTAGGTAGTGTATTGGCTTATTAGATGTGAGGCCACGGTTCAATCTCCACGTCAGACATCTCTAACAAAACGAAATTTGAAGAATATTTCTTCGTGTAGAATATATTTGTACATTATATGCTAGATCGGTCAATAGAACTCACGAAGCATTACAGCCAGTGTATGTTGTTTAAACGAATGGGGCTCTATAGAAGTCCCCATAGTCTAGAAGGTAGTGAGTTGACTTATTAAACGTATGGCAACGGTTCAAACCACAGGTCAGACATCCGGAATAAAATGAAGTATGAAAAAATATTCTTTGGCGACTTCCTCTCAACAGCTTTCTGGCAAAAACTCTGAGACTAAAATAAAATTGCCATAAAAAAGTTTCTCAAAAATCTGTCGTTCGGAATGGACTGTAAACTGTAAACATGGGTGGTGGGAGAAACTACTACAGGATTACAATCCTGTCTAAATGATTGTAATGGCCAATTAAGTAAGTAAGTGAGTACGTAAAGAAACAGAAACAATGCAAGGATATTACAAAATGGGATAGATGCTTTCGAAGAGCTGTATGTGACTGGAGGATGGCAAGGTATAACAAATTCCAAAGGAGAATGGTATTAAACTCTAATATAGTGATCGAAGTTTTAAAGCCTACCTCAGAAATGGTAGTAAAATATCCAGCTTTTTATAGTACTTTCTCAATAGAGCCTCCAAAGAAACACATAATGTCCTACAATTGTCAGATGCCTTACAAACAGGAAATGATGGAAAAGAGTAGGTAAATGCCTATATTTCATGATTCAGATATTCAGGCAGGACTTAGAGCTAGGATTTCACATTAACTAGAGGAATATTTTACACACGTTCTAATGTTTTACGATTACGTTCTAATGAAGGGTTATGGTATCTAACGTACAAGATTTCCGTAAATGTTCTGTTGACTGTCTTTAACTGCTTTTGTAGTAATAATTATAAGCCAATTCATCACACGAATTTCTGTTACCAATAAGTCATCTATATCACACGATTTACCATCAGGCGTTTAAATTTTTGGTCTTATGAAGTCATGAACCAGTGCTAGTAAACCAAAAACGATTTTAGTACTTTTGAATTTATGAAAAATTAACACCATATACATAAGTGCTAATGAAGAATCCACAACCGCCAATTTGCTATTAAAGATACAGTTATTATACAGTTATGTACAGTATATACACAGTTATTATAAAAAGCAAATATGAATTTCTTTTTCGTTGAGCTTTGAGAATTTTTGTACTTTAGAAAGTTGAATTTTTTTTTTTTTTTTTCTTTCAACTACTTACTGAAATCCTGCAGCCTTCACCCCATGAAGCCTACATCAACCTTGTTAGTTTCAGAAGGGAAAAGAATAATCAAAAATCATACAGAAAACCATTTCCCTTACTCTTGAGAATAAAGGTTATACAAAACACTAGGTTACAAACCATATGATAAAATATAAGCAACTCAAGAGAGGGAAAAACTCAAGATAAAATATTGCATTAAACTTAGTGGGGCTGTAATTAATAAAATTACAAAAAAATTAATTTTTTTATGTATTTCTTTTGCATTGTAAACCTACCGAATATAAATATTCGGTTTTTTTTAAAGCATGACATTCGATTTAGTTCCTCTACTTGTCGCAGACAATACAAACATTGTAATGGGTTTGTGTCTATGATAGCAGTTTAAATATGCATATGAGGTTAAAATAGGGGTTTTAATACTGGTTTACAGTAACATTGAAATAAGAGAAAGAGGCATATTCGTTACAAAACCGTGATTCAATTTTAGAATGGTTTTCTATTTTCAACAAACATAATTGAATCAATATGGCCACCTACACTCTGTCACATAAGTCTATCAACAACTTTACATTCACATAATATTTGTTTCTTCGATCCTGGTGTATGCAGATATCCTTTAAGAATGGAATGATAATTTTTAAAACCATAGAAAGGACGTGGACCTGGAGCAACTTCACATTAACACAGGCTGTGTGTAAAATATTCAGCCTATTAAAGTAAAATCCTAGCTCTATCTCCTGCATGAATATTTAAAACATGAAATCTAGACATGAAACACACTCTTTTGCTGTATTTCCTTCTTCAAAAGCATCTGACAATTACAGTCCATTTTGGGTGTCTATTAGGGCTCTATTGGGTAAGTACTGTAATAAATTGGTTATTCTATTACTATATATCAGAGTATAATTCCATTCTCATTTGGATTTTGTTTTAACTTTTCCATCCTCCAGTCACACATATGTATTTATATCTCTTCCAAAGCATCTGTATCATTTTTTTTGTTATATCTTTGCCTTGTTTCCGTTTCTTTAGCTACTTACTTATTTAATTGGCTATTACAACCTAGCTTCTCACAACACCAATGCTGTGAATGTTATCCATGAGTGGTGTGCCCTGCAATTTAACGATGACTCTAAACAACAGATTTGAGAAACTTTTCATGGCAATTTTGCTTAGGTTAGGTCAGCAGGGAACTTGTTCACCATATAAGCCATATGGCCCATTGTATTACCCACTATTTACTTACTATCAGAGTATTTGCCAGAAGACTAATGAGAGCGAGTCTCTGAGGAAATATTTTTTCTTATTTTGTTTTGTTTGAGCTGGGGTTTGAACCACGGCCTTAAGTCTAATAAGCCAACACACTACCTACTAGAATACGTTGACTTTTGTCTTTTTACTGAATTTAATTCCTACTCTTTCTCAAGAGGAGATGCTGTCTAATCTTAATATAATGTTTCCTGTTGCTTTTATTCACTCTGGTGGGCAGGAAGTTACCTAGACGAAATATTTGGAGGGGGTTAAAGCCTCTTAAATTTCACAGTTCGTGAGTCATGATATACATTTTTCTTTTTCTCCGGGATTTGAACCTGGATTGCTTAGGTTTCTATTAATTTGTACACTTTAATTACCTTTCGTCTTATCGCTTGGATATGAATGAAATAAATGACGAATTTTCATTTAATTTTTGTTAACAAATTAGCTAGAAATGTCAAACATTTAATTTATTTAAATACTCTGGGCCTCTTCAAGTCATTATCAATAAAAAAACTACCTTTTCCTCGTACTTCTATTGGCCATTTATTGCCCATATAAGATATTATGCCTGTTTTTTCAATTACATTACAATAAAACAAATCAATTAAAAAACTCTTCAACAAAATATCTGCACCAACAACTAATGGGATGGGAGAACACCTCAACAATAATTCATTTTAAGATACTTAGAGATACCGCTCGACATAATAAAAGTTTGCTACATACTCGAAATAAATAAAATTAAAGACATAATTAATGTACCCGTTCGTTCGTTCGTTCGTTTGGGTCATTACGATTTTATGACAAAATCATTGATGGGCGAAAAATGGATGACCGTAGCAGCAGTAGTAGCAGTAGTGGTAGTAAAGGGCCTAGAGTAGAAGTTGCCAATATAGACTACACCTACCTACGCTCTGTCTTAACTCTTGAGTAATGTATTTGCCTCAATATTCTTGAGATGTTCATCTTGTCTTTGGAACACCAACTGGAACATTCAATTAAAATACAATTCTTAACGATATAAACGTGACTACTTGCCATATTAGGCAACACTGCATGTTTTATTCTTTCTCCTCCATCTTATGGATTCCACAAGATGGTAGAGAGATGTTCCTGAACGAATGAATGCTTTTAACTTGTTATTTATAAACTTCAATTTCAATTCTAAGCATATGAATGGGGCCACAGGCAGGGAGTGGTAGAGGTTAGAAGGAATTTGTATTTGTGCGGTTGATGGCTGTAGACAAAAACTAATTCTCAATTCAATTTAATTGCATCTTTAAGTATTTTTAACGAAAATTTACTGTGTTTTCACATACAACCATCAAGTTTTCGTTGAGAAAACTGCAGTATAATGAACCAAAATTGTTGATGTACAATAATAACAACCACATAGACCAACTAACACAAATACAGGGCTTCTTGAAAACATATATACACACATACATTAGTAGTTTGTGGGACAGGTTCCGAAGTAATATATATTTTCAGTCATAAACAATTCAAATCAATTAATTGCTATTGCCTGACCAAGCGTAAGGTACATAATCTTTATTTTATAGGTAGACAATCGAGTGAGTTGTTTCAATTTAACACATTTATTACGGCCCTACAAGATTGTGTAAACATAATACGACCTTTGACCTTAATTGGCGTCATTATGTCATTATGTAAACTTACACCTGATGAAAACTAAATTTGTTGCTTACTGTCATTGTCTGGTCATAGGGTTCCAAAACTCCAAAAGCAAAACGGGGTACTTTAAGGCAATTACACTCTAATTTACAGTTCTTTCTGAAACTAACGGCCCTACAAGATTGTGTAAGAATAATACGACCTTTGACCTTAATTGCCTCTGGGTCATTATGTGAATTTACACTGGCGGAAAAGTAAATTTATTGCTTACTGTCATCGTCTGGTCACATAGTTCCAAACCTGCAAAAGCAAAACGGGATACTTTAAGGCAATTACAGTCTAATTTACTGTTCTCTCTGAAACTATCGCCTGTTGATTTTGTGAAAAGAATGCTGAGAGCTCAGGGCAAACTACTTGTAATTTGTTTTACATTCGGCAGACAGAGTAACAGAAACAAAATTTCTGAAATAATGGTGTTTATGGTAAGTAAAGTCGCCGTAGTCTAGTGTATATTGGCTTCTTAGACGAGAGGTCATGGTTCAAACCCCAGCTCAGGCACTTCGAACAAAACGAAACCAAAAAAAAAAAAAAATAATTCTTCCTTTCAGCAGACTTCTGCCAAAAATTCTGAGAGGTAATAAAATTGCCATGAAAAGTTTCTCGAACCTGTAGTGCGAAGACGATTTTCAATTAAAGGCCCCATCACTCGTGAGTAAAATTAACATATACAACTTGGTTGATGAGAGAAGCTAGGTTGTAACTGTAGGGTTGTAACGACTACGACAATTTCATTTTTTAAAATTCCCACCTCAGGAATACAGTCAACGACAGACTCCATAAGCAACTTCATATATTGGCATAGAGTGGACTTACTGAGCAAGATTCTTAGCGGCTTCATGCATTACCACAACTGAATATGCACGGTTTCTAGATAATTGCAGATGATATGCAATAAACTATTGAAGCTGCCGTAGTTTAGTAGGTAGTAGGCTTATTAGACGGGTGGCCACTGTTGAAAGAGGTCAGACATCTCCAACAAAACGAAATACAAGAAATATTTCTTCGGCGACTTCCTCTTAGCAGATTTCTGGCTTAAACTTAATTGGTCATTACAACCCTTTAGTTAGGATTACGACCTAGTTTCTCACACCACTTATGTTGTGTGCGTTAATTTTAAAGTCGATTAAAGATTTTTGAGAAACTTTTCATGGCAACTTTATTTACTCTCAGAGATTTTGCCAGAAATCTGCTGAGAGGAAGTGGTCGAAGAAATATTTTGTCATATTTCGTTTAGTTGGAGATGCCTGACCTGGGGTTTGAACCGAGGCCTCACGTTTAATAAGCCAACACACTACCAACTAGACCACGTCGACTTCTGGCTTAAACTCTGAGACTAAATAAAATTGCCATGAAAAAGTTTCTCAAACATCTGTCGTTCGGAGTTGGCCTTTAACTGATCCCGCCACTCCTGTATACAAATAACACACACAACATAAGTGATGTGAGAAACTAGGTCCTGACTGAAGGCTGGTATACATATAATAGTAAATTCAAAGCGATAAAAAACATTTGTATACAGTTTGTAGTTTATCAAGTGACTAGTAGAAAGTGGTCATTACCAGTAATCAGGTAACATTCTCCACATTAGAAGTGAAGCGAATTGTGTTGGTGTATGTAAGAAAATTTTGAATTGAAAACAAAATCAATTGCACAAGAAAGGCATTTTCAGACACAAACATACACACACACACTCCAATATTTTGTTTGAAACACGTTATGTGTCTTCCCACATAAACACATACATACCTACACAGCCACAACATATATAATCAATCCCTCGGGTGTTATAATTTTCAATAAAGCTTTAGTTTAAGTAAGACAATTCAAACACATGTCCGACCATTTCTTTATACGATTGTTCGAACTACTCGTACAACGTTTCACGTCTACAAATGGTTCTTGAACGCCAACACACACACCACAGTATGTTGTTTAATAATACGGTACGATAAAGTTTTCTAAGAAAATTTTAAATATAGAACAGAGGCAGAAATCTTCATTTACTATGGGGTGTTGTTGCACAAACGACTATGAAAGTTTTTATATTTTTTTGTACGAAAATGGCCATGGTTGAAATGTTTAGAGTGTGATATTATTGGGAAGTTTTCATCCCTGTAAAAGAAATGACTACTTAATCAAGACAAAAAAAACTCTTGGCTTAATTGAACATACAACACTGCAGTTAAATCCGAAGAGGAAATATTCACGTCAAAGGTTTATACCCTTTCGCTTTTTTAATAAGCATACGATCCTCCGAAAGCATACACTCCATATTCTTGTTATTCCTTTGCTTTATGTATTTCAGTTTTATTATTAAAATTTTTTCAAGTTAAGCATGTTATTGGTCTACTGCAGCAGTTTCTAGAATGATAGAGTTGCCAACTGTCTAGAAATTACACTCTCAGTGAAATTGAATTCTATTATTGTGGAGGATGTCTTTCAAAAGATAACGCTTGCCCAGCTTTATGGCTTATTCTGTAGGGAATTGCAGGCTTCATTACTTTTCAGCTTGAAAATCATGATCAAGTTGAATTGCTGGGGTTTGTAGCAAAGCACTTTATGCTAACTACTGTAAAAAACAGTACAACAAAGTACCTTATTAAACAGACAAGAGTGTCCGTTAATGACAATAGGGTACGCAATTCTCTTCGTCTGCAACTGGTCGAAGTCGCCGTAGTCTAGTAGGTAGTGTTTTGGATTATTAGACATAAGAACACGGTTAAAACATCAGGCCAGACATCTTTAACAAACGTCTTTAACAAATATCGGCGACTTCCTCTCAGCAGATTACTGGGAAAAATTCAGAGTAAAATAATAAAATTGCCATGAAAAGTTTCTCAAAAATCTTGCGTTCAAAATCGACCTTAAACTGTAGGTCCCGCCACTCATGTATAAAACTAACACACACAGCATAAGTGGTGTGAGACGTTAGGTTGTAGTCCTAACTAAAGTGTTGAAATGGCCAATTATGTATGTATGTATGTATGTATATTAACTTCAGTAGATCGTGCCCTAATATTCTCATTGTCTGATAATCATACTTTTAACGCTGTACTTGATGTTTCCTTGTAGCTTTTCCGTTCATGATTAAGAAAATGTTGGAAAGAGTATGTCAAAATTGGACTAAGCGGATGGACCATTTGAGGCGCAGTCGCGGTCAACATTTGCATGAAATAATCTTCAAACATTAAATTATATGGACCGCAGTATCGATTCAAATAAAGATTTCATGAATTTTTCTGAATTTTATGTGTTTTTTTTTGAAAATTTTTCCTATAGCTCTTAAAAAATCACCCATTACATCACATAGAGGAATATTTCTGTAGGCGCGCCATCCATATGCCAAACACTTTTCTTTTAGCATTCCTCTCTTTCTGTGGCAGTGAGAAACAGTTTACCAAATATAATGTAACATAAAAATTTTTGTTCATCTTCATCGATAGCGCCCCGTCTTATGTAGGTTTGCACCGGACTGTATCGTTTACACTTGTTTTCATACACCTTTAGTTCTTTAATATATCCACGCATCCTCTTTTTCATATCAAATCTTCTTTGATTCCTACCGTATTCCCCATGGATGGACGGACCAGTTTACCCAATGCTAATAGTGTTAACTGTTTACCGGCGTATATGTACATATGTTTTCACTTTGATAATATTTAAGCCGACTAATAATGTCGAAAATGACGTATAAAAGTGTAAAATATGCTTTCAGGCAGAATAATTTATTTGAAAATGAGAATATTGTACGGAACTAATAAAACGACAAATTTCCGTTTAAGGCATGACAACGAATTCTACTTAAACTTTAATTGTGATTAAAAGGCCAGGACTATAAAACTCTATTAAAATATTATTGTACGTTTGGATTCATTGATACCAACCAACCAACCAGCCAACAACAATAGCAAAGTGTTAATGTAAGAGTATTTAATATTGTATGTTGGTTGGTAAGAGAGAAAGTTTTCTTTTTTTTTTGCTATTATTGTAGTATATTCGAAAATAAATAAATATAATTAAATTAATAAATAAATATAATTAAATTAATAAATAAATTAATGAAATTAAGTTCAATAATTAAATTACAATAAGTTCTGAAAGCATACATTGGCAATACAACAATATTTATATGGTAGTAAAGTATAACGTAGAATAGAAGTATTGTTGAGTCTTAAGTTATGCTATCTTTGTTTATGATTGTTAATCTTAATTTAAATTAATTGGCTTGGTTATGATGGAATCCTTTTGTTCTGAAATTAAGGCTTTTATATTAATAAGGAATAATAAATACTTTAGTTATTTAAAGGACATAGCATTATCACAGAGCATCCTTGTTCCCATATTCTTGCTTGGTCTCAGTTTTTATTCATTGTATTTTTTGAAACTTCAAAAAGTTCAAAGCATTTATTTTCGCTCCAAAATACCACATGCATGAGCTTATTCACCATCCACATACATAATTGGGCATTGCAACCCTTCAGTCAGGATTACGGCCTAGCTTCTCACACCACTCATGTTGTGTGCGTTAATTTTAATTAGTTTAATTTTAGTTTAACGTCGACTCCGAACGACAGATTTTTGAGAAACTATTTCATGGCAGGTTTTATTTACTCTCAGAGTTTTTGCCAGAAATCTGCTGAGAGGAAATCACCGAAGAAATATTTTTTTCATATTTCGTTTTAATGCCTAATTAGCCAACGCACTACCTATTGACCATATTGACCATCCAAAGAGCATAAAATCAACAAAAAACATGAAACCAACAATCCAATATATTTGTACGGAAAGTATTGTTTCATGGCAACGGCACATGGCAACCCTGTCATCATAGAACTCACTGTAGCATACCAATCACCTGCTCAGCTGGAAAAAATCTAATTAATGGAACAAACCAAAGAAATAATAAGAAGATGGGGAAATGGGAGACAACTCTGGGTGCTTTACTTGTCTCCTTTATTGGTCCTTCTAACCATTTAGCCAGGTTTACAACTAAGCTTCGCTCATCACCCAACATGTGTTTGTTAATTTTATACAAGAGTAGCGGGACCAACAGTTTGACATCGACTCCAAATGCGAAATTTGAAAAGTCTGCGAAAAGGAAGCCACAGAAAAAAATATTTTGTTTCATAATTTGTTTTCTTCGAGATGTCAGAGCTAGGGCGCTCTTCTAATATGCCCATACACTACCTAGTAGACTACAGTGACTTCCTTACATGCACACATAATTAGTCATTACAACCTTTCAGCGAGGATTACGACCTAGCTTGTCACACCACTTATGTTATGTGGATTAATTTTATACATGAGTGGTCGACTTCGAACGACAAGATTTTTGAGATATTTTTTCATGGAAATTTTATTTACTCTCAGAGTTTAAGCCAGAAATCTGCTGAGAGGCGGTCGCCCAAGAAATATTTTTTCACCACACTACCTACTAGACTATGGTGACTTCCTTAAAGAAATGAAATTAAATATGAAAAGGTTGCACTGATTATTTATTGAATTTATTCTCACTTACTTACTTAATTGGTCATTACAGCCCTTCACTCAGGGTTACAATCCACTTTCTCACACCACTCATGTTGCTTGTGTTAATTTTATCTTTGAGTGGCGGAACTTACTGTTTAATGTCGAATCCGTACAAAAGATTTGAGTAACTTTTCATGGCAATTTCATTTTACTATTAGAGTTTATGGCTGAAGACTGCGGAGAGAAAGTCACCAAAACAAATAATTTAAAATATATTTTGACTACGAAGTCATTAGTTTATTTAAAGCGACGATTTCTTTACAATAATGTTTCCTATGAAGTAAGTTGTCAGTCGTGATCAAGACATGGCTGGAATACTTTTCTTTCATTTCCAGCTTAATAATTTCTTCTCATAAGCCATGTCAGTACCTTAAGTTTGTTCTCACACCTTTCATCAGGAGGCTGCTGAGTGAGGCTTGAATAAAGAAATATTTTGTTTTTAGTTGTTGTTTTAGTAACCCAACATACAGCTCATTACACTTCTGCGACTACCAGTAGCAGAACTCAACGTTTTAATTGCTCGCTTAACATTTATCTAAGTTGCCACATCTAACTTTTATTTTAAACTGAATTTAAAATCAATTAATTCCTGTGTAGATTATCTCTTCCACAATGAAAAAGCGATTGTCTCTGTTTCTCAATTCTAAAAAAATGATGCCAAAAATTTAATTTCTCTTATCGCGTAGGACATCAAACATTCGAAACAGGTCGACTGGCTATTTCAAACATTAAATAACAATTTCGTTAAGATTGTCACATTCAATGCGGTTGACCACGGGTAAAATGTGTTTAAATTTCAAGTACGTAATGAATTATTTGTTCTCTTTTTTTTGTTTTGCTCTCCATTAAATCGTTGTGGCATATGTTCCGGCCAGAGTACGTAATTTGATGTCCAAATTAATCGAAATTATGTCAATATCTTAAATAAATTCCGAGAAAAAAAATGCAGCACGAGATATTCACAATGCATTCCTTAGTTAATTGTATTAACCACAAAATGAACTTTCAATTTACACTATAAACACATGAATACATACACGTATATATACATACATACACACATACATAAAATACAAATATTGTGTATGAACTGATTTTATTAACATTCCAGCAATTCGAGGGAATGATACCGAACAGAGAGTAAATTGAACGGCCTGAAGTTATACATTATTTCCGTATGTTTCGTTTTCATTAGAGTTCGAAATTACGGTCAGGATTAAACAGGTACATAAAGCCTTAGCAGTTGATAGGCAGGTAGAGGGGGCCGTCCCCCCTCATTACATCACATGGGACCCATTGTGATTAGCAGTTGATCATTCGTAGTATTTACAGTAAGAGTCTAAAATTTCCATTAAATTTTCACACTCTTTCACAGACATTCATTGCCATCTCTTGCATTACCAGAGCTCATCAGCGAGCCACTTATTTTTACCAGACAGCTCTCGTAGCCAGTTAAATAACCGTCAAAAAGTTGCATTCCTCAGTAACGAGGAGGAGACAATCTCCACTTAAAGAACTGACGAGATGTGTGTGTCCTTAAGTGTTTATAATTACAATTACATGTCGTCAATTCATTCATTCACTCAGTCACACAGTCACTCACTCACTCACTCGCTCAACTCATTCATTTATTCCATTACTCATTTGAGGCGTGCATTTGTATGTATGTGTTCTACTGCTATTGTACATAGTAGTAGTAGTTGTTGTTGTTTTTCTTTTTTTTTCGTATCATCTGTCGGCATGTTAATGAGGTTTCTGGTATTTTAAGAGTTTTAACCACAAATGTGGTACCATGTTTATAGTGTACATACGAAATGAAGTGATCGAATGTGAAGTGAGGAATATCAACAAGATTTCATATGTTAATTATTTTATAATAGAATTTAAATTTATTTTGAATACACAACGAAAAAGGAATTAATATTGATTTTTCTATAGAGAATGTGGTAAAAAGAAAATTATTGGTTGAAATTATTGTTTAAAATAAGTCAGTTATCGATAAGAATTTTTTTTAGAGAGTGTGTTGGCTTATAAGACGTGATGGCTCGGTTCAAACCCCAAGTCAAGCATCTCCAACTAAACGAAATATGACAAAATATTTCTTCGGCGACTTCCTCTCAGCAGATTTCTGGTGAAAAACTCTGAGAGTAAATAAAATTGAAATGAAAAGTTTCTTAAAAATCTGTCGTTCGGAGTCGACTTTAAACTGTAGGTCCCACCATGTTTATGTCATTATGTATGTATGTCATTAGGCTTATTTGGAGGCCATTAATGCCTTTGTGATACCCTTCAGAAGATCCATTTCTTTGTTACGTTACCATGAAGTTAGGAAACGCTCTCCAATAGTTAAACTGATTTCTCCCTCCTAGAAGACTCGATATCTAAGAAAAGTTTATGACTTCCTTTTGTTTAGAAAGTAAAAATCCCTGTGTTCTTTTATTCCTATTCTTAATTGTCACAGTAATTATCATTCCGTCCAAGTACTATCATTTTGTTAGGGTTTCTAGATATATGGTTTAGAAAGTTTCTGTTTCTGTTTTGTGAGAGTGGCCATATCCTTGCACGATCTTTAGGTTTTTCTTGATGAAATTTCTGTTTGATATCTTATTAAAGCACACGAACTCTTTGCAATGCCTGCTGTGGGTTCATATTTGAAGCTTCTTGTTTAATATATAAAGAAACTGCAGACCATTGGAAGACCAACTTACTTATTTACATTAACAACATGTTTATCGAAATTCGGCCTGCTTGAATCCATCCTTCCAGGCGCGTCTGCTTTTTGCGCGTCAAAGCCACTTAGTCACACCAATCGATGACAGGGTTTCTTCAATTTGGTGCTTCCAATGCAGACAAGTTCGTCTCCTACATCGACTTCTGCTACTGCATGAAATACCCGTCTCATCGGAACGGATGAGACTGTCTGCTGTCCTATTTAATGTTCCGCTATGTTTGTTTATTCGTCTAGCCTAGTCATTTTGAAAATTTAATTGAAAACTTTTCTTACGATTTCCTTTTTAAGTCCATCACTTATAAGTTTGCCAATAACCACAGAAAAAAAAGTTATCGCGGTTAAGTTTTAAGTGTTTTTTAACCAACTCCTCATACATTATGATGTTCATGATAATGATGTTGTATGTCTTGAGTACATTATTAAACGAATGTTGGCAATTTGCAAAACGTATGGCATAACTTTATTTCTTGTGGGTCGTATGTTCTTCCATCAGAATAATATAATATCCATCACAACCGCTGGATGTTAACGCGCTGCACAACGTCCATGCCGTTGAGGAGCTCACGCTGCTCACTGTTGGATCACATGCGGAAATCATCGCCAACTCGCACCGGACCGAAAATCTTACGTAGGACTTTTCTCTCGAATACTCTCAAGGCTATTGCGTGGTGTCTATACTTCTGCGCCATGAAGAAGCATGTGAAGAACAAGCGACTTGTATAAGGAAGAGCAACTGATAATTTCCTATACAATCCTATATTAAGTATGAAGGTGATCCTAGAATTGTTGGATCTAGCAAAGAAGTCGCCATAATCCAGTAGGTAGTGGGTTGGCTCAAAATCATGAGGCCATGGTACAAACCCCAGGTCAGACATCTCCAACAAAACAAAAATATGGAAAAATATCTCTTCGGCGACTTCTCTCAGCAGATTTCTGGCAAAAACAAAATTCTGGCAAAAATAAAATTGTCATGAAAAGTTTCTTGAAAATCTATGTAATATCTGAGTCGATTTTAAACTTTAGGTCCCCTACTCATACATAACATTAACGCACACACAACATAAGTGGTGAGAGAAGCTAGGTCATAATCCTGATTGAAGGGTTGTAATGAATTGGCATGTATGTATGTACTCTCAAGGCTATTGCATCGGTGTTTAATAGTGTCCATGTTTCAGTGCCATAAAGGAGCACGGGGAAGATAAAAGAATTGTAGAATATAATGAAGATACGAAACTGATGAATACATATTTCCTACATACATACATACATAATTGGTCATTACAACCCTTCAGTCAGGATTACGACCTGGCTTCTCACATCACTTATGTTGTGTGAAATAATAAAAAAAAATCAAAAAAATAATTTTATACATTAGTAACGGGACCTAAAGTTTGAAGTCGACTCCGAAGGACAGGTTTTTGAGAAAATACATATTTCATTGGAAATTTATTTACTCTCAGAGTTCTTATCAAAAATCTGCTGAGCCGAAGTCGCTAAAGAAATATTTTTTCATATTTCGTTTTGTTGGTGGTGTCTGACATTGGGTACTTATGAAGCTGGTCTCAAAATTGTTGGACGTAACAAAGAATACAAGAATTTAAGCAAAATTTATTTTATTTCTCAAAGTAATCTACTTTCAGATCAAGACAGTTTAGCTATTTTCAAGAATTTCGATGCATGGTTTTACTACTTTTTAGCTTCTTAAAGTAACCACAAACCTCTAAATCTATTTATCTACGGGCCTGTTTTTTTAATATAAAATAATTCAGTGGAGCTAAATGTCAAATGGTCCACAATATTATAAAAAGTTATATCTGAGGAGCATTACTTTAAAGAGTACCCCTTATATTTCGATAATAAAAGGCTAATTAACCACAATAAATAAAAGACATGTCAAATCTTGTTTTCCCAAATAAAAAAGCTGTCTGCTGTCCTATTTAATGTTCCGCTATGTTTGTTTATTCGTCTAGCCTAGTCATTTTGAAAATTTAATTGAAAACTTTTCTTACGATTTCCTTTTTAAGTCCATCACTTATAAGTTTGCCAATAACAACA
Source organism: Sarcophaga caerulescens (assembly GCA_927399465.1). Lineage (NCBI taxonomy): Eukaryota > Metazoa > Arthropoda > Insecta > Diptera > Sarcophagidae > Sarcophaga > Sarcophaga caerulescens. The sequence continues at coordinate 86,698,067 of OV656867.1, read as the reverse complement.
GAAAAAAAGTTATCGCGGTTAAGTTTTAAGTGTTTTTTAACCAACTCCTCATACATTATGATGTTCATGATAATGATGTTGTATGTCTAGAGGACATTATTAAACGAATGTTGGCAATTTGCAAAACGTATGGCATAACTTTATTTCTTGTGGGTCGTATGTTTATTTCGTTTTCTTTTTACGATTTTAATGAGAAATTCAAACAAACTTTACTTAACTTATACTCCAACTCCACAACAACAACTTATTCATTTTATGGTTTAATTTTATTGAGCAAATGAATTATATTCTTGGAAAAATCTTTCAAAACCACACAACGAAACGTTTCGTCATTTAGCATAATCGCTCTGTAGACAGACACATACACTTATCATATATTTTTCAGAAAATAAAAAAAAAATTTCTTCTATAAATCATTTCATTCATATTCTCCTTCCTTCATATGCCTTAAATAAAAAAAGTTTATGTTTTTTTCACTTATCTTATGTGCTCATAGAAAATCGCATTTATTTAGGCGATTTTTCATTTTTAATTTTTTCCTTTACAGGCATACAATATTTTTCGTTTCTTTTTTCTCTTTTTTTTTTAGAGAATAAACTCTTATTTACACTTCAACACTTTAGTTCTCCGCTTTTTCGTTTTATTTCTAAAGCGCTTGTAAAGTAAAGTAATGGTCGTGATGGTGTTGGTATTGGTGTCGAAAAACGATAATTTTCTTCTTCTTCTTCTCCAAATGTTATTTTCTACAAGTCTTCTTATTAAGTGTTCAGAACACTGACCATATTTTCTTGCTGAAGTGTCTGTCCGCATACTCGTACATCGCTGATCATATTTACTGGCACTTACTGCTTCACACTATATAGACTCCGTTATTCCATTTACACTTTTAAACATCTCCACATGACTATGGGTTTGTTTAGTAGGCACTTCATTTAGTGGCCGTTTGAATGGTCGATACTTAAAGGGTGAATTATGATTTCTTTTTTTCATTTAAGGTCAATAGAAAATTTTGTAAGGCTGAGCTACGCGGTATTTAGGGTACAATAAAGAGTTGGTGTTAATGGCAGACTTTCGGGGACAAATTTATTTCAATTGCACAAAAATTTGTCTGTGTTTTAATGAACTCAGTCGTCCAACCATTTGTTAGTCGGTTAAATAGCGATTAGTCGTCTTCCCCGATCCAAGACTACGGCCGATAACTTTACTTCCGATAACTATACTTCCGATAACTAAACTTCCGATAACTATACTTCCGATAACTATACTTCCGATATAGTTCGCTGTTACCACCAAAACTGATGTCAGTCTGGAGATCAAGTGCAGGATCACTCTGGCCAACAGGTGTTACTATGGTCTCAATAGGTAATTGAGTAGCAGAGACCACTTTCGTGCCACAAAACTAATACTCTACAAGACGTTCATCCTCCCCGTGCTTCTGGCACAGAGGCATGGACACTATTAAGCACTGATGAAGCAGCCTTGGGAGTATTCGAGAGAAAAGTCGTACTTAAGGTCTTCGATCCAGTGCGAGTTGGCGATGATTTCCGCATGCGATTCAACAGTGAGCTGTATGAGATCCACAACGACATGGACTTTGTGCAGCGTATTAAAATCTCAGCCATATCGATCGAATGGAAGAGGATGCTCCGGCGAGACAGGTATTTGATGTGGGGATTTGCGGAAGTCGGCTAAGAGTCAACCTTGTTTGCGTTGGAATGACCTAATCCAGGAAGTCCTGTCATCGGTTGGCGTAACCAACCGGTGTAGGCGTGCAAGAATCAGAGGCGCCTGGAAGGATTTGTTAAGGCAGACCGAAATTCGTTGATTGGGTTGTTAATGGCTAATTAAATAAGTAAGTAAAGTAAGTAATTTCCTCTTTGATCTCCGCTTTACATTGATGATAAATATGACGACATGGAAGTCTGGCGCCATACTGGCAACAAACGGCGGCGCAGAAATAGAGACAACAAAGCGGCAGCGAAATTTAGACGACTGAAATCAGTATTGAAGGCCTACAAATAGCCAATCGAACCAAACTTGGAATATTTTATGCACGTGTAAAATCTACTCCATTGCATGGCAGTGAAATCTGGCAAGATTTTAATACAATTATGCAGAAGCATCTTATGTAAGCTATATTGGCCCAACAGCATCAGCAACACGGATGTATGAAACTTAACCAATGAAGAAACCATACCAAAATAAATCAAACGTAGAAAATATAGGTCTAACTGTCAAAAGGAAGTCTGGTAGTATCCTAAAAGAATACAGGTATGCGCACAATACGGTAAACACTAAGACAGTGCATCATTAAATAGGAAGACTTTAGAAAACAGCAGCATATTGCATAAAATGGTAATGCTGTGTGGATGCCATATGCCTTCAAGAAGGTTACAGTGATGTACAGCGAAAATATGGACAGAGTTACGCTAAGGACAGCAATGGAACTTATTCTCGAGCTTTCGACACTAGGCTTAATCAAATTGAGTTCACACCTTGATCTCTGCAATTGTTGGTCATCATTCTCAAACAGTATTCCTTAATAACCTTGTTTTGATCACTCTTTATTTTGCTCACAAGTTTAGCCTCTAGTAGCCACAGCCCCACTAGTAGTATGCGGAATTATGCCTATTCCTCTTAAGTCATCATTTTGGCCCACGGTAATAGCATAATTAACATTGAACTCGCGAAACCAACATTCCCTAACGGAAATCAACTGAGCTTCAAAATAACTCTTGCTATTGCAGGAATCTTCATATCAGAGAGTTCAGTTAAGGATGATAGAAAGTAAGAGGTTAAGAACCTCAGCCTCTACACGACAAGAGCAAGGCACTTATACATGAGGTGTAAGGCAGTATCTTGCTCCTTTTTAGTTCAATAGCTCTTGTAAAAGTATTTACTCTGAAATGGCAAATCTGGGCCCTTGAGAATCGAAATTGAGTAAAGGATTGTATAATAATAATTGATTTAATAACAGAAGTGATCAAGTCCACTTTTTGTCCATATAAGTTCAACAATATTGCACGTATTTTTCTGCTGCGAAAGAAATTGGGTCTTCCTTTAAAACAAGCAGTGAATACCTAGTTTAACCATAGCAATCGGGATACTTGTAATACCTGTAAAATGTCGAAAATTATGACTTCCGTTCCGGTTATGGCCAGTCTATCAGCAATGCAATTTCCAAAGCATTCCTGTGTCTGGGAATCCATATAAAAATAATTTTCGCAGATCAACGCATAAAAACAGTACTGCTACTGGTCAGGCAAACTATCCAAAATAGGAATATCAGAACTACAGCACTTCGACATAAAGCTTAGGAATTCCTCTGGTAATCTTTAGATCTTAATGGCCAGAAGTGCCAGTCGTAAGTTTTCCATAACAATTTCTTCAAATATTAACCAACCATAGGGCAGTTTAAAATCTTCCTGAAGACCATACACAATTACTAAGACGTGTTTATTATTTTCGCTCCTCTGTGTAAACTTTATTTGAATAGCCCCGTATAGTATTCAACACTACAGCGGTATGTGTTTTAGACACATTTTTTTATGCGGCATATATTTTTTGTTGCTTGTTTTTTGTTGTATGTGTTGTATCGCATTATTATTTATTATTGTCATAAATTGCGGAAGTTATTTTCTAAATATTTTTTTAAATGTATGAACACAACACCAATTCCATACAGTTTGTTTGATTTTATTTCGAACTGTAAATCTTCTTTCTACAGCCGTTATTGTGTTGTCCTTGTTGTTTTGGTGGCCTGTCTATGATTTACGCAAATTTTATGCCCTGCTTTTTGGTTACCATCAATAAACCAGTTTTTAGTGGGTTAACGAAAAAGAAATGGCCTTCAAATCATGTGGCATGTTCTGGAATTAAATAAAAAAAAGCGTTAGAAAAAAAAATTATTTTCCAAAAAAAAAATGTTCAATAAAAATGGAATGGATTTTAAGCCATGATAAATTGGATGAATATCCGAAGGATTTTTATTTTTTTTTAATTTTTTTATTTTCAAATATAATTTTTTGTTTTCAATTATGCAAGTAAAAGTAATACAATTAGGCTTTCCTTTTCAGTTATTTTATGATATAATGAGTGATTATGGAGCTTGAAAACAAATCCAAGTAACAAAGGATCGAATACAGCAGAAAATAAATAATTAAACAATGCAGGAATAAGGAGTTTGCCCCTCAAGGAGCGTACAATCAACTTCTAACATTATGAAAACGTCAGGGATTGTCATATGTTGGGTAAGGATACAACTAGATAATGAACATAGTTCCTTATCCCTACACACAACAGACGTATGTATGTATATATTTTCATTGAAAACAGATGGTAACACTTTCATTCCAGGTTAAGCTTCAGTGGAGCAAGCACTTGCTTAGCTGAATTCAACTTCATTTAAGACATTGCAACATAGCTTCTTTGTGACGGCTCTATGATCTTTAAAGGAACGAAAGAAAGAATAATAAGTAAGCAGAAGGCTATAGTTTATTATCTCGCGAAATATAGTAGAATTTGTACCTTCCAGGTACTACGAGATCTATCGCCCTTACTTTAAACGCTACCCCGTTGACTAAATGGAAAAAACTAAAATGCAAGCCCCGATTGCCTAAGATACATCTTAGATTTTGTTACAACCACGTATCAAGAACTGACAAATGGAAAAAAACATTTTTTCCGTTTAAGAAAGTATACTTTAGATAGTCCAGACTGCAATAGTTACTATTAGCATTATCTGGACCAAGTAAACCTTATGATTTGCAAGGCATTATCTTGAAGACGCCGTAGTCTATTGGGTAGTGTGTTGGCTTATTGAACGTGAGTCCACTGTTCAAACCCCAGGTCTGACAAATCGAAATATCAAAAAAAAACCTCTGAGAGTAAATAAAAATTGACATGAAAAGTTTCTCAAAAAATCTGGCGTTCGAAGTCGACTTTAAATTGTAGATCCCGCCACTCATGTATAAAACTAACACACACAACATAAGTGGTGTGAGAAGCTAGATCGTAATCCTGACTGAAGGGCTGTAATGACCAATAATGTTATGAATGTAGCCTAGTAGGTACGGTGTTGGCTTCTTAGGTGACAAACTTTACTTATTGAGTTCTACTCTTATTCAATAGAAGAGGTTGATAGCCATTCATAGGCGTCACAAAGCTAGCTAGATAAAATGTTATAAGGGAATTTAATTTAATGCTTAAAATACGCCGGGTTTTTCTGGATTTCCACCTGTATAGTTTGGTTTTTTAGTCAAACACCTTAATCACTAAACCACTCAACATCTTCTGGACTGTAGAATAACTATATTCTTTATTCGAATAATAAAACTATTTCCTATATAATTATTCGCAAAATTCTCCACCTGTTTTTATTGAATAGTATAAATCTTTTGAGTTTCTTACTCGATGAATCGAATAATTTTTAATCGGTTAATGGAATAATTTTATTCGGATAATTTTTATTCATTTAATAATCGTTATATGTACATACATAGTTATAAAATACCATTTTACATATTTCGAATTTCTTACTTGATTAATCAAATATTTTTTAAACGATTAATCGAATAATTTTTTATCCGAATAATTGAATAATTTTTATTCGTATTGTAATCATTATACATACATATTTATAAAATATCATTATAAATATTTCGAGTTTCTTACTGGATTAATCCAATAATTTTTAAATAATATTAATAATCGTTATACAAATTTATAAAATACATTTTAAATATTTCGATAAATTAATCGAGTTGATTAAAAGAATAATTTTATTCGAATAATCGAAAAGATTTTTATCCGAATAATTTTTATTCGTTTAATAATCGCTATACATATTTATAAAATAACATTTTATTAACAACTGCTAATTAACTTGTACGATAGTAAAATAGTTGAACGGCTTGTATGCTTATGTATATGCGGATAATATTTGTTTTTTTCTGAATTTTTGCCCAAATTGATCTTTGGTATTTTAAGTGTTTTTGCTTGTATTCATTAAAAACAAATTGTTTTTTTTTCTTCATTAATATATGTTTTATATTAAATTTTATACACTTCCCTTCACTATCCTTCCATTGGCAGAGTGACTAGTAGAGTATGTATGAAAAAAATATGATTTATCAATAATTTTAAATGCTATCGACCAAGACCATCATGTTCATGCCACATGATACATATGCGAGTAGTAGTATGGTTTGATAGCAGAATTTTTGTAGTTCATTTTAAATGTGGCATGAAATGAACAAAAATATGAAAAAACAAGAAATTATTTTTAAAATTACGGTTGATTTCAGTTATTTTATAGTTGAATAAATTCCAATCCATACAATTCATGTTTCCTGATGGATTTGTTTGTTTCTGTTTCTGTTTTATTTTTTCATTTTCGTTCTTACATTCACTCATTCATTGGTTTTGACTCGATATTCGGCGAGTTGTTTTTATAATTGCAAGAATATTTTGTATAGTTTTTGTTGTTGTTGTTGTTTTTGCTATTATTGTGGTTTTGAAGCCTGCAACAATTGTGTGGCTTATTCATATTGGCTAAAATTGCTAATGATAAAATGGAACATATTACTACTGCTGCTACTGCCACTACTAGTACTACTATGTAGTATGACTGATGATGATACCATGTTTAAAATTCACACACACATACACACACTTACACATGCATAATAAAGCTATGAATTGTAAAATAGTCTAGGCTAAACGGGGGAAGAACCAAAATTCAATGTATAATGGTGGTCAAAAAAAACTGATGATGTTGATGATAACAATGACCGCAACATCATTATTCACTTAACGCCAAAAATATAAAATGTATTAACACACAGACACACATATACACACAACTATATATATTTACTCACTTATACAGTTACATAATAATCATTATCCCAGTAACACTAACCCACACTCTTCCATGCAGGCACACACAAAGACAGCCTTGAATGAAGGAGTAAATGAATGCTGCCTGTGCGTACGACGCTATAAAAGAGAGTCAGTCAGTGGAGTAAAAATTATAAAAAAAAACAAAAAATTTTAGCCGGAAATAAAAAAGAAAAGATTTTTAAAAATTTTGTTTGCTTCGCGTTGTTGATTAATTTTTGTGTGTGTATATCTCTGTCATATTGCACTGATAACGCTCTGTAATATAATGGCTGTTTTGCCATGACGAAGAATCTGATAGCATTGATGTTGGCTATGTTAGCAGTGATGGCGATGGTGATGGCAATGGTGATGGTAATGACGACAATGACGATGACGTTATTGCTCAAAAACCTATAATGGTTGTGAAAACATGGAAAATATAGGCAAAATCCTTTTAGCATTTTATGGTTTCTAAATTCACATAGTAAATACGTAGGGCATCCTAAAATGGCGGCATTAACCCATTAACCGCCAAAATAAATCCATAAGCGATAATTAACAAAAAAGGTTATTTTTTAATTCATTGTATACAAAATTAATATATAAGTATGAAAAAATTTAAAAAAATAATAAAGGGGTGGAGTAGGGAGGGTGTACTCAACTAAGTACAGCGGCGGGTTATAGGTGAAAAATTTCAAAACATTGTTTTTCAATGCATAATGTTTTTAAACATTTCTTGCATTGCCAGCGAACTCTTGCATGACATAAAGCACATCTTAATTGCTTTTCCAACTTTTTGAGGTAGTGGCCTATACCATCTTGGGGTAACCCTAGGACCAATGATGATGAAAGTCGAACTTTAGTTTGGACGTTTTGACGTAAATAGTACCTTGCAATTGAATGTCGGAATAAAAGTTGATCCATGCTATCGCTATGACTCATTACATATAACCGCCAAGCGTTTGCAATGGCCATATCTATTATATAGGTAAACAATGCCCACCACCATTTCTTACCACGAATGGCAATTCTGTAGAGTATAATAGACTGGTCCAGCTCATCTACTCCTCCCATATGTTTGTTATATGACTGAAACACTTTTGGTATATTGACATCAATTTTTTGTCGTTGTGTAGAAGACCAACGTTTTACTGCTCCTAATGGTTCTATTGTGTCATAGTTGGTTGCCATTGTACAGACACTATTGTCTTTCCATTTCACCAAAAGAATTTCATTTTGCTTGTCAAACCTATAGTCATATGAGGCCCGCTCTTCTTTTTTCATTTCTTTCGAACTTCGTAATGGACACCTTTTTTGTTCTATTCTCTCTAATTGTTCCAGTTGCACGAGATCCTTTCTCTTTAAGATCCACCAAGAGATTATAGCTAGTAAAAAAGTTATTAAAAAATACTTCATACGATGCTGAGTTAGTCTCCATTTTCTCAAGCAATTTGTTTACTACTCTTGACCCTAGGGGATCAGTAGAAATTTCCTCCGATTTTCCACAATAAAAATCGAAAGTGTAGCAATATCCAGTGGAATCCCCGTCTTACATAAATGTGCATTTATATTTCTGTAAACACAACAGTGTTACCACATTTTGTACATGGATTCCGCCGCTGTACTCAATTGTGTACAGTTGTATTTAAATAAGCATAACTTTGTAAAAGTAAATTACAGACCATTTGTTTTTACATATTTTATAAACAGAAATCCTTGCTTTTAGAAAATTAAAATAAAAAAGAAATTAACAAAACTGAAAAAGCTATAAACTGGTAAAGTCTGTGCTTATCTGGCCACACCAATTTTGTATAAGTTTAAGAGTCCATTTTGTGACAGTCGATATATATATAGCCCGATTTGTTTATTATTTTAACAGGGAATATGTTTCTTTTATGCTAAAAACGCAAAAAAATTACAAAAACTTTCAAATTTTAAAAAATTTCGCCTAATGATTACCTGTACTCAATCGAGTACGGCGGCGCCAAATGGGTTAAATATGCTTTAATATGTTTTCGGAAAATTATTTTAACAAATAATGTTGAAATTTATTTTTCATATTTTTTTATTCTTATTAAATCGTGCTAATTTTTTTAAAAAATATTAATTTTTTGTATATTTAGTCTGCATGATGCTATTTTAATAATATTTTTACGTTTTTATCTTTTAAAAACGTTTAAAATATGAGCTCGTAGATTGGAAATAAAATAAAAATAAATTTGTGTTTAGTTTTAATTAAAATTCTTTATTATTTGCACAATTCTGTGTGCCACTGTTCACAACTTGACGTAAACAACTTTTCTTTTCTTTGTTATTCCTCTGTTTACACCCTTTGCATAAACAATAACAATTACTGGACAATTATTCGACAGATCTTTGTAACGGAGATCTTTAAACGCAATGCATTTTCACACAAGACTGACTGAACATCACTAACTAATTCAGTCGCCTGCTTTGCCTTGCCTTTTATATGGCAAAGTAAACAGTGTGATGAATGTTCTTGAAGCGGACGTTCATGATTTCGCTTTCTCGAAATCTCTATAAATGTGAACATCGTTGTTTAACACACACTGCCTAGTTATTTATTAAAATAGTACTAGAACTAAAAGCTTTAAAATGCTTTTAAATTCTTTGTAGTGATTTGAAATTGTTTGAAAAAATCTTCCTCGTAATAACACAATAATTTTGTACTGAGGAATTCAGCTTTCATGTCGTTCAGCAATATATTAGGTTAGGTTAGGTAATGTAAGGTAGTGGACACTTCTTGAAGCTTAGGTCTACCATTATGTAATACCACAAGCCAATATTCAACTCGGCGATAAACAAGCCCTTTAGATAACCATGGCCATTCTAAAATGAATCATATCACTTATCTTTACTTTGCAAAGTTCAGTCAAAGATCAAAGGAAATAAGACGTCGATAATTCCGCCCCTCTTGCCAAGAGCTAGGCACTGGCACACTAGGAAAACCATAATCTTCTCTTCTTTCTTAGATTCACTGCTTCTGCAAAAGTCATGTGTGGAAAAGTCTTCCCATAAGGCAGTTGTCTGTGAGAATCATAAATGAGTCATGGATGGCCATGCAATGTAAGAAAAGAAGACATTTGGGTCCTCGTCTTATCCACATCAGTCAGCAGAGCTAAGTAATATTGTCCTGATACATTACAATCCATCCGGATTACAACCTAGCATCTCACGTCACTTATCTTAAGTATGTTAATTTTATACATGAATTGCGGGACCATGTCAGAAGTTGCTGAGAGGAAGTCACCGAAGAAATTTTTTTTATTATGTTTTGATAGAGAAGTCTTACTTGGGGTTTGAACCATAGACTCACGCCTAACTAGACTATGGCGACTATTCTGATGCTGACAACGAAAGCTAGCTCTTTTTACACTAATCGCACGACACATTAACTGGGGTAAGTTTAAGTGAGTGAAATTGTAAGGTCTGAAGCAGCCCAGCCAAGTTCAACATCAGCGTAATTTCCGACGATATCCCAACATATGTCGTGAACTCATGATATGGAGAACTTCAAGGGGATGTCGAGAAGACATGCGCCACCTCAAAACTTCGATTTGATCAAGTTAACGGTTTTGATATGCACCCTTCAACCAAGCAGACGTACTACATTAGATACCTGTGTTATAGATAGAGATGTCCGGGGTTTGAACCGTTGCCTCACATCAAACTAGACTATGACAACTGGTCTGACGCCGCCAACGAAATTTTTCTTTTTTCTACACTGATCGGACGACACAAAGTTTGATTGAAGTAAGTTTAGGGAAATGAAATTGTGAGATAGCCCTGACTAGTTAAACAGCAGCGCAATTTCTGACTATATCGATACATATGTTCTGAAACCATTATATAAGGGTTCCTCTAGAACTCATGGTGAGGAGAACGTCAAGCGGATGTGGAGATGACGTACGGAAATTAATAACTTCGATTTAATCAATTTTATTTGATATAACTTAGCGGAGGTTTAAACCACGAGTTCTTGTTTATCTACTATACTACGACTGTGGAAACCATTGTACTTACGTATGGCATCGTAAAAAATATGCTAAAATACGAAACATAGAAGAGACTATGTGAAGTTCGGACAATACCTATTCCATAGATTACTTAAACTGTGAAAACAATATCTCTTAAGTCGAGTTACTCTACCCGTTATTGTGTAGCGTGTTAATATTGTTCACCTAGGTCGTGTTCAATAATATTAAAACAAGCCTTTACCAAAAGACAAACGCGATGAAGAAAACCTTTTTGGCGTTTTAACAGTTTGCTGTTGTCTGCATCTGACCAAACATGAATCATGAATTTTCATTAACGTTTTTGGTTAGAATATGACAATCAAGTTGTTTACAGTCAGATGGTTTTCAATGCTATCCAACCACCAATAATTACTTCTCTAGTCTTGGTCAGTGTTTGCTTAGGAATACTGGTTTGCAGATTTTAGATTCTATAATGATGGTATGGATATGAATGAGGTGGTTGACCGCTGATTATAAATGCAACAACGTTTTTAGGTTTACTTGAACTCTGTTGGTCTTCTAAACTATAATAAAGCATTAAGGAGAAGCAACCAAACAGCTGTGATGTCATTCATTCATTCACTCATTTATGCAGTCATTCGTTTAAGAATTATTAATAGGACATGTTGAGGAAGAAAAAAAAGAGAAAAAGAAAATGAATATTTCACAGGCATTAATAAACGGCTCTGTCATGTTTTCTACGTGCATTTGACTCTTCGTTTACTCGATTGTACACTTGTAGGTCTGCAGGGATAACGTTGTTTTCAAAGTGTATTCGCATTTCTGTACCCTATGCCATCAAATGTGATGAGCACAGCGAGGGTTTGCAATGTTTTCCAGGAAATATTGAAAAATTAGGCGGATGGGGTGAGAAGAATAGGAAGGTTGGAAGAAGTGAAGCCTGGAAATCAGGCTGGAATAGGTATGGAGGTCTGGAGGAAAGTTTGCCAACATCTTTCAGAAACTCTAAGAAACTGTAGCTCTAGTTAAAGTATACTAAGTATTAATGCTTTAAGGCACCCATAGCTATTGCTGAGAAAACAGTTCAAATCATTTTAAAAAATACTGTAAAGAGTAGCGTATTTTATAGTTGGGTTAGGCCCACTGTTATGTTATTTTTTATTGTCCTCTAAAGCCAGCTGTTATAGTTCATGGTCACCAATAACTGGACAGATTGTTAAATATTATAAATAAAGCATTTATGTTCATAGACTTTATAAAAAATCTGACAGATTTCTTTCTCTGAAAATGTCCTCAAAGTTTAAAGCGTCCTTAGTGGCTTGACTACACCCTGTATAACAATTTTACACACTAATTTTTAAGCCCAATATTACCCATTGCTGCAACCCAACTGCCCATTAAATGCCTCAATCTATATTCATTTTTGTTCTCTAGTAAAAGCATAAAAATTTACTCACGATAGCTCTTTCTCTCTCTTTCCCTCGTTCTCTCTCTCCCTCGCTCTATTACTCTCTGGTTGTTTGTTGCTAATAAATAATAGTTTTAAAATTAGAAAAAGACAAGCAACAGCGTTAAGAAATAATAACAAAAACCATGAAAACCAGTAAGGGAGACAGAGAGAGAGAGAGAGAGAACGAGCTAGATAGTAGTGGGGACAGCATCAGGAATAAAAAATTTGCAATTAGTTGAGTTCCATTAAATACGTGCGGGATTTTAAAACACTTTACTGGTATTTGTGGCAAATGCTACTTCGTTTCCTGCCGGCAATTGCAAAGCTGCAACACATGCCACACAGAGACTTTGGCGACAATAGCATGAACGTTAACGTTAACTGTTGTGTTTTGTGGTCAAATAAATTTTATACATACACAACAGCAGCAGCAATATCATCTTGATATTAAAATAAATTCTCAGATACATGACATAAATTAATGAATTTATGATTGTGTATACGTTTGTGTGTGTGTATGGCTTAAGTGTTTATTTCATTGCATTTCCAGTTAATTTCATTTCGCTACCAGTATTTATGGTATGATCAGGAGGAAATTGTGAATGGTTTAATGCTGCAAATTTATTACAATCTCTGCGTTTATTGAACGCTTGTTGTCCTCTTAAAATTCTATAAATTAGATTAGTCGAGTGGTAGGCTATTAGTGCGAGTTTGATTTTAGAAGCGATTCCCGTATTCCCGCTCGAAAATCTCATATTTTATCGAGAATTTGGCCTTAAACTCTCACCTCGTAGTAATTGTAAAATAATTTGTAATTGTATTGCGACCAGCGTTGTTAGATTTTTTTTTTAAAAAAACTTTATTTCTGGGAAAAAAAACTTTTTTTTACCAAAAAAAACTTGTTTTCTACAAAAGTACCAAAATTTTTAAAGGAAATTCCGGAGCCCGGTACCCTCTGTTGGTGTTTTTTTGCGTTTTTTGTCCGGGACTAATAAAATACACAATATTTTATTTAAAAATGTAAATATTTCCTGTTTTAATACTGAATTTATTGAAAAAAATTTTGAATTTAATTTTGTCGAAAAAACTTGTTTTGTTAGAAAACAAATTTAATGAAAACTTTTTCGCATCTCCAAAAACTTGAAAAAAAGGAAAACTTGGCAAATGGCAACGCTGATTGCGACTTATAATATCAAATCAATTTAAATTTTCTAAATTTAGTGGCGTATTTATATTAAGACTGCCTTTATTACATAGCCCTTGTAACACAAAAATCCAACTTTAAATATTTTTGAAAAAATCATGACGATTGTATATAAACTGTTGTATCATACTCCACAATGAATTATACGACTACTCGTTGCCCATGTTACCTTTCGCTCCATTTATCCTTCACCCATTTTTGATCTGACAACTTTTGGAAATTGTATGTTGATTTGTTATTGTTATTTTATTATATGCTAGTGGTGTTAATAGTGTTTCTAAGTAGTTTTGTTATGGTAATATGATCTCATAATACCATTTGAAGCCTCCAGAGTCTACTATTTACTGTGTAGGTTTATGAGCTGAGTGGCCGTAGTTCAAAACTAAACTCAAACATCTTGAACAAAACGGAATAAAAAACATATTTCTTACCAAGATTTCCTCTGACCAATCTCCTGATAAAAACATTGGAAGTAAATTAAAATTGCCAAGAAAAGTAACTCAAAAATCTGTCGTTTGGATCGATTTTAAGCTTTAGGTCCACACAACATGGATTGTGTGAGAAGTTATGGTTGAAAAACTTGCAAATACACTGAAAGTGAATTACAATTGCCATGAAAAGTTTCTTAAAAATCTGTTGCTCGGAGTTGCCTTTAAACTGTAGGTCCATACAACATTGGCTGTGTGAGAAGTTATGGTTGAAAAACTGACTAACGGGTTGTAATGACCGATTAAGTAAGTAATATGGTCTTTGATTATTATTATTTAATGGTTATTTTGGTTTCGCGACTAGGGAGCATTATAAGTGATGAAAGTTACTGCCTAAAGTACGTATTTCAACCGGGATATGCCTACAAAAGTAAAGTCATATATTCAAATAAAATTGGATTTTTGATACATTGAGCTTCTTCTTTGCTTTCCCCAATCTACTGCTCATGCTTTGTATCATTACGGACTATATTTTCGAATCATTTTTTAAAGCCGCTACTGTAGTTAGTTACTTACTAATTGGTCATAACAACCCTTTAGTCAGAATTACGGCCTAGCTTCTCACACCAACCCATGTTGTTTGTGTAAATTTTATTCATGAATGAGGAGATTTGATAAACTTTATGCCAGTTTTATTTTACTCTTTGCCAGAGGAGTGCTAAGAGGAGAAATATTTTTCATATTCCGTTTCGTTTGAGATGTCTGATCCAGGGATAGAACCACTGGTTCTCGCCTAATGTGGCAACATACTACCTACGCGACTACGGTTATTTCTAAAGCTGTTTCTATAGTCTACTATACATTGTTATGAAAATGCAGAATCTAGATACTGATGTTTTGCTTTTACATCACTTAACATTAAAATGGTAAACAAGTAAACAAAAATACACCAACAAACGCTACAAGAATAAATGTGAATAAAATACACAAACAACAATAATGAAACAACGATGTTTACGTTTATACAAATTTCGAGAAGGCGAAGCCACGAGCATTCGCCTTCAAGAACATTCACCAGACTGTATACTCTGCCATATAAAAGGCAAGGCAAAGCAGGCGAGTGAGTTAGTTAAGTTCAGTCAGTCTTGTGTTAAAAAGGCGTGTGTTCGAAAGCAATTGTTGTTGTTTACATCAAGTTGTGAACAGTGGCACACAGAATTGTGCGAATAATGAAGAATTTTAATTAAAACTAAACGCAAATTTATTTTTATTTTATTTGCAATCTACGAGCTCATATTTTAAACATTTTTAAAGGGTAAAAACGTAGCAATATATTGCATCTACCTTACCTTCTACAAAAGAAATCTGTTCCATAAATACGAACCATTGTGATATTTTAGGATCAACTAGAGACTTTATTTTGGTTGCGTGGTTAGGCTTTTTCTTGAGTTTAGGATGTAATATTTCGAAAGCTATAAGCTTATAAGATTGCTTGAAAAAAAACTAAGATATTTTTCTACATTAAGTTACAATTTATATAAAGATTTGAGATCAATTGCTAAAGAGCGAAGCAAGTTAACTTAAGAATCTGACATAATCATATAAGCCCTACCACAGGACATTTTTCTAGGATATGCAATGGCATAGTTAGGGAAAGCAATTGCATTGTATTCGTTTGATTATCTTTTTTGCCAGTTTTTCATCTCTTTTTTTCAAATAAAACATTGCAGAAAAGTTTAAAAATAAAGGGAAAGGACTACAATGACAAAAAAACAAGAGAAAAAAAATTTTTGTTAATCAAAGAATTTAAATTATTAAAAAGAGCAACAACAAAAAGGCACAATAACCTCTGCACAATAACATAATAACAGGCTTACCACACATACAACAGCATACGCATACAGATATTTCACAAGTATTTCACAAATACATAAAAGAATTTATTTTTTATTCGGGGGTTATTTTATTTTTTTTTTATTTGAAAATCATTTCCCATGATTCTTTTTGATTAAAAAAAAAAGAGAGACTGCATAAAAAAGGGGGCAGGCATTATATTGTATGTGTTGGTCTAGAGGCAATAACTGCTCATACACAAAGGCATACACACACAAGCACAGAATTGTATGCAATATAGAAAGAGTATGCAACAAGCAACCTCCGGCTAAAAAATTTTAAATAAAACATGCCATAACAAAATATTGTCAAAGCCTTTGGTTATGATTCTCCAACTTCAACTATTTAGTGGAATAAAATATCAACAGCACCAATACCAATACCAGCACCACTGCCATTACTACTGCAGCGAGATTTATAGAGAATTTCCCAATTTGTATACACGAATTTATATGTGTATTTGCATTTGTATTTGTATGTATGTGTGCTTAAGTGGATATAAAATAGGAAGTATGTGCCATAACTCTGCTAAAACTAGTGCTAATGCCCCACAAAATGTAACTGAAACAGTAGGTATCCAAACATATCGTATATTTCTGTGCTGAAATCAAAGAAAAACTTAAAAAAAAAAAAGTTTTCTTTAATGCCTGTAAATCCACGTATTTCAATATAATTTTCTTTTTTTTTTATTAAATTATGATTCCGCATAATCGTGATTTTACTGTGCATTTATTTCTATATTCGTTTTATATGTGATTGCTATTATTACTGGTATTTACAGTCATAGTTTTAGTGTTGAATTTAGTTTGTAACGCAAAAAAAAAAATACAAAAAAACTGTCCTCTAAAGCTCTTTGGTACACTGAGTAGCTTGTATACAAAAATAAGTTTTTATTTAACGTGGGTTAATTGAAAATTTCTTTTATATCTAATGTTTATCTAAAAGATTTGTGTTTTTAAAACAACCGGAATCCTGCACCGACTGTCTCCATTCCTATATACAATATCGAGCTTTTTAGTAAGATTAATCTAGCTGGAGATAACCAATAGTTCGCGCAATATAGTTCTTTGCCCCGATCGATTATGACACAGAAAACCTGCTGATTTTGTTTGGGTCTGTAATAATTTATTTGGAATTTTAAGGAGTAAATATTAATACGTTTTTACATTTTAAAAACGTTTAAAATATGAGCTCGTAGATTGCAAATAAAATAAAAATAAATTTGTGTCTAGTTTTAATTAAGATTTTTTATTATTCGCACAATTCTGTGCACCACTGTTCACAACTTGATGTAAACAACAACAATTGCTTTGTTTGTTATTCATCTGTTTACACCCTTTGCATAAACAATAACAATTACTAGACAATTGTTCGATTGATCTTTGTAACGGAATTCTTCAAACCACGATTATTCTCTTCAAACACACTGCGTCTTCACGCAATACTGACTGAACTTTTACTGAGTCCGTCGCCTGCTTTGGCTTGTTCTTGAAGGCAAATGTTCGTGGCTTCGCCTTCTCGAGATCTCTATAATTGTAAACATCGTTATTTACATTCATTATTGTTGTTTGTGTATTTTGTTTACATTTATTCTTGTAGCGTTTGTTGGTGTATTTTTGTTTACTTGTTTATCATTTTTATGCTGGTGTTTCTTGTTGTATTACGCTGTGCGATAATTTGTATACAAGTTCATTGTTTTTGTATCTTTTGTTTATAATTTTAATGTTAAACGAAGTAGAAGCAAAACACCAGTATTTAGATTTTCCTTTTCGTAAAATTCAATAATGTTTCAATAAAAAATTATTCCAGAAAAAAATCACAACTATTTTGAAAAATATGGGTTTTTTTAAATGGAAAAGTATACGCTACTGACACACTCTTTATCATATAAGGTACATGTAAGGTACCCTATGACAATCCCTTTTATTTGAAAATTAAGGCGCATTTCTGTTTACTACCCCCAAATTTTTTTCATAGTCCCTTAAAAATATCATTAAAGACATGTCAAAATTTACACTTTAATTTTAAATAATTTGCCTATGGCCTACAGTTTTGTAAAATCAATTCCCCTCTTCCCTTTAGGGTACATAACTTATTTTATCGGTCTACGTATGAATGTTAGTTACTTTAGAATGCCCTTTAACTATAAGAATAAAACTATTTATGGTATGTGCCCACACAATCAGGTATATGGTTTTACAAATGGAATATGTGGTCAAAAGTTTTTTACCTAGTTTAGACGTAAAAAAAAAAAAAATACAGTGGGTCAATTTTATGTTAAATTAAAAAAAAATATTTTTTTCTTTACACTAAAAAAAACCTAAGCTTTGAAAATTATTACCAGAGATTAGCAATGAGTATTCAAAAACATAAGTAGAATCCAATCATAGTCATAATTTCTGATACTTATAAGCATTCATACTTATTTTAATATCATGGAACCTCTACTCATATTCAAAGTTTGAAGTACTCATCATATTCATACTTAACAACACGTATGATCAGACTTCGGCACCAATAGCCCTCGGGGGCCGAACATATTCTGCTTTTTACACACATAGGACACGAACATCAACAATGTTCGTTAAAAAGAGCTTAAAAATGCATTCAGTTGCTTGTCAGCTTTGAAAGAAGAAGGTTTATGTCGCTTTTTTTCAGGTTTGAATTATACACCCAAAAAACATTATAGTAGGATTCACTAATATTCAGTGAGATTCACTAATAACAATGGGAAATAATCTCAATTTTTGGAAGAATATTTGTCAAGTTAAATACGCAGTCTTTAGGGATTTGGTACTGTACATTTTTTCTATACTTTCCACTACATATAAATATTATTAGGTTACACTTGAAAATGTTACTAACAATTTTCCTCTGGGTTATACACATGCTTCTCACAACTACAGTCACATTTCTATCATGTTCTCTTTGTGCCGACGTCTGCGTATGATGATGTTGATTTCGTCTCTTCATAACTCAACATATACAAGAATCACAAAATAAGTATGAATCGCGTACAAACACTAAAATACTCATTAAATTGTTGTGTGTTTGCTCTGCTTGCTGCTCTGTCTTCCTTGCTTATGCGTCTGTTTTCTTTTTTGTTGTAAATGCAACAACAACTAAGACTGTAAATTTCGATAAATGATTCGAGTCACTCGAACTTACACGTACTAGACAACTTGGGAAGCAAAAATTTTAACAGCATGTGGCCACTGTTCGCATTCAATATAAAAAACTAAGTCCCTAGGTTTAGTTGTGTTGACCTGCATATACATATATGTACGTATGTATATGTATTTATTATTAAAACTAACTAAAAATAAAATACTCATACACCTACGTTGTGTAAGTGTAATAACTATGTTGAGTGTGTGTGTGTAGTTTTGTTAATCCCACACATTTGTGTGTGTAAGTTTTTTGAGTGGGCATTTATCACCGTGCAAATCTGCTTTGCACATGCAACGACATCAAATCATTTTTATAAATTCAGATGTTTTCCGATGTGATTTTCAAATCTCAAAAACAAAAAAACGGTGAAAAAACGCAGTAAAAAACGGTTCAATGTACTACCTTTGGTTTAGTAGACATGTGTGATGAAATATTTAGTAAAAATTTTATTTTATTTTTGTTGTTTTTGTTTTTCGAATGATGAAAAAAAAATGGGAATGCATTCCTTTTTAAAGATTAAAAATAAATCCTCTCCACAGAAAAACCTTCAATCAAAGTGTCCATTAAAAATTGTTATTCATCATATAGTTGTTGTTGTGTTTGTTGTTTGCTTATTGGAAATATTCAAACAAATCGTTAATTTTATTCAAAACAACAACATAAAATCCAAGCAAGTGGGTATTTAATGAACCCCTCAGTGATTTCTATGAATATGATTGAATAAAAAAAACAATAAACAATTAAATGTTTATGGGAAATAAATTGGAACTATAAAAAATTATTGTACACTATGGATATGGATTCTAACAATCATCAAACTCAACTTTTATCACTTAAGGAGTGTGCCCAAAAAAATTTGACAATATTTCCAAATTTTTTTGTAAATTTTTAATTTTAATTTTAATATCAAAATAACGGTAATTTATTAATGTATATCTTTTTTCTAATGTACAGTTTCTTTTGACGCTCACTGTATATGTGTGAATATCTCGAAAATCTGGAGAAGATAAATCTGTTCTCCTGGGAGGAAGGTAGACGACGACAGAAAAAAAATTGGAATTCAAAATATTAAAATTTAACTTTTTTATAACTAATAAAGTCGCCGTAGTTTAATAGGTAGTGTGTTGGCTTATTAGACGTAAGCCCAGGGTTCAAACCCCAGATAAGACATCTAAAAAAAAGGAATATGAAAAATATTTGTTCGGTAACTTCTTACCAGCAGATTTCTTGCAAGAACTCTGAGAGTATAATAAAATTGCCATAAAAAGTTTCTCAAAAATCTGTCGTTCGGAGTTGACCTGAAGCTGTAGGCTCCGATATTCATGCATAATCGAGCTTTCTAGGGCCTAGCTTAAGAACAGATTCTCTCTTCCACTCAGAAAGTGTTAGCAATGACTAATCATAGACTGCATATACCGGATTTTTCAACCGGGTACACATTCTGACCAATAAATCCGCAAAACACTTTACGGGTATATCCCTGCTGATGGTTGCCTACGAACAATCTACCATTTCCCAGAGCCATCGGTATGACACTCGAAGGCTGCTAGAGCATACCATTGCATTCTCATAGAAAATTCTGCTACTGAGCAGCCATTTATATACAATGAGTATAAACAATGATATTCGCATGAAAAACACTGCAGTGATCCAGGAAATTGGATGAGCCTCTGGTATAGAAATCCTCGATATAGACACCACACTCCTTTTTTATAACTAACTTCGGTCAGTGGTCAATCGATGTACAAAATGTTTTCAGTTGTCTAAATACCTGCTTAGAAGACCATATTAGATAATTGGTACCGATGTTTAACGATTTAATATTCTATGTCCATGGAGCTGCTTAGGCTAGTAGGTCCATGAATTGAAACTGCTTATCGCAAGAGAAGCCTACTGACTCAATAGATACTAAGTGGAAAATCAATTTAGCACGATTTAAAGTGACCTGGTTGATTTTATTTTCAGTTCATTAAACTAACAACAGATGTTTCAACTTGTAAATCTTTGAACTAACAGGGAACATTCACTTTAAGTGTGCTTGCTTAACGCTTGTTGGAACCATGGAAAATTTAAATGAATTGCTACATGACATAGGCGCTCCTTTACAGAGAGGCAAACAAAAACTCCTTTCATTGACAAAGGTAAGATGGATTAATGAACCCATTTGTAGAGCTACCAGACAGATCTGGTCTAATATGGATAGCGGCAGAACAGAATTTGTATTAAACCTTACAAGATTTTATCTAAGGAACCTCATGGCTGTGGTGATAAGATACTGGCCTCTGGGTGTTCATTACAGGAGCCTTTATATGCCTCGTAATGACTTTTGCAGAAGCTGTAATAACGGTGAAGAAGAGGAGACAAGGAAATAGAATGTCTGTATTTGTCCGGTGCTTCGGAGCGTGAGAAGTAGAATTTTTTTGCACCCATAATATAGTGACAAAACATGTCTAGCCAAAGGCGATATGAAAGAAATTCGCAGCTTCATAAGGATCTCGAGATTCATTGTTTGCAACCCTTTACCCCTGTTGGAAATTATTGCCCTAAATTTGATAAAATTTTTAAAATTCATTTGGTGGGGTACCCCAAGGTTTTTATTGTAATTACGAAAAAGTACTTTTAAATTAGAAAATAATTGCTTAATAGAGTCTAAGAGTCTTTAATTTCTGTTAAGGGTGCATAGAATTTATGAAATCCCACTACAAAGAACAAATAATACACAATGCATTCGCCCCTTTTAACTGAATTTCTAAAACTCTTGAATCCATCATTATGCCTGCAGTATTGCTGAGCTGAGTATATTTACGCGTGTTTCACTAACTGTTTGTAAATTTACAAGTTTTCATCAAAGTGGCAAGAAACACGACACAAAGTCAAGATACAAAAATGATTCAAAGCATAACTGACTGACTAACTGCCTGAGTGAAAGAATGACTGCAAGTGGTAGAGTTCTATTGTGGTTGTTGGTTGGTTGGAGTTACTTAAATTCTACTTATTTTCGGTTCCTATTTTTTGTACTTTGCGTGTTTGAAAGTTTGTGTGTTTGGGTGTGTGTTTATATTAAATTTTTGCCCTTTAGGGGAATTGTTTTTCTTTCGTTTTGCGTTTGGCATATCGTTTGTGCAAATTGCATGTAATTATGTTGGCATGCCATGTTATTGTGTGAAGTGTATTGTAATGCAATGGGTATGAACTTCATTTATGCGAGTATATGTATGTGTTTGGGTGTATATGTATGTAAAGGAGCATTTGTTTGCATAGTTATGTTGGCTAAAGTTTGCATATGTGAGTCATTTTACAATGTGTGACCATAAAAGAGCGCCTAAAGGATGGACTAATTGCCATTATATTCAAGGGAATTTTATGATGACATTTCTGAAGCCCATAAGGTTTTTTGTTTTTAAAAAATTTTTTTTAAAATAATTTAAAAGTAACAGGGAATGATATACACAGCTTATGATTAATATTTCCTAGTTTCTTCAAATAAATATTCATCATACGCCTCCATAAGAAGAAAAGAATTTCCTTTTGTTGTGCTTTACTTTACATAAAAAAAAAAATACAAAAACAAAGCGAAGAAATAAAAATTAATTTTAATTTTTCTTTTAGTGAAATAAACCATTCATACATAAATAAAACTGCCAACAATAGTTGCTACTTTATGCATGAATACGACGACAATTATTTCATGTTGTGTTGATGTTTTGTGGTGTAGAAATACATACCTGCAGCCAGAAAAGTAACACAGCAATTGCAATATTTTTTTCCCCTTCTTCTTCTTCCACCGTTTAATCGCTATAACTGTGTGCATACTGTATATTTATTTGTAAGTGTATGTATATGTTGTATACATAAGTGTATTGGTGCATTCATAAGTCTGCTGTGGTCTCTGTGTGTATGTGTGTGTATATTTATAGTCAAAATAAAAGCCTTAAGGCATCATGTCACAAAATTTCTATTTATCAATATCGACATAAGCTGCTCATATACAGCACCTAAATGTACACTTACACATACATCCATATATACATATATACGTATCCTAAATGTTAGTGGCAACAATAATTGCAATAGCAACATTATATATATGTATATACTTTGAATCATTTGTGCATGCAAATTCTCGGAAATATTTATTCAAACTCAATTTGTTTGATTAGAGTTTCCAAGAAGGCCATTGGAATCTTATGAAAATTTTGTAACGAATTAAATAATTACATAAGCAAAGAAATTTTGGTGTTTTTTTCATACAAGGCCTATTTACTAACAACCTGAATTAGAATTTAGTAAACATTTGTAAAAGGAATTCGTGATTTCATTCTGTTGTATTCTTTTTTAAGATTCCGGCACGACAGATAAATTCGTGTATTTAAGGACCAGACGACAATCGTAAACAAAGGTCATCGTTCTAGCTCCTGCAAAATTCATTATGAGGAATTCCCAGGCTCCTGGCATGAACACTAAGAGGTTAGTGTCCTGTTATCACTGCTATGAGGTTAATTAGATGGCATCTTGAAAGGTTTAATGTAAATTCCGTCCTGCCGATATTTACGTCGGGCCAGATCTGTCTGGCGTTTCTACAAGCGGTTCTTATGCTATCTTACTTTTGCCTCCTTTTTTTGGCAATGCTGGCTAATTCAGATTAATGTGTCGTTTTTTCTATGTACATAGCTGGATTCCCTCTTTATGGATTTTCTTGAGGTTTCTGGCCTTAAACAGCTGCTAAAAGTGGATTTACTAGACATCCAGAATAAATTGTTCCCAGTCTTCTAACACTTTGTTTTACCGTCGCTAATACTTTCAACATTACGGGGCATTTCCGCTAGATCTGTGTGAAAAGCTGACAATATCTTGGTAAAGAGGGACATTTGTCTCTATATTCAGTTATAATAGGTTGTGTGGTCTGCAACCAATTATTTTTGAAACCAACACTCAGAGGATTGCCCCCACTTGTGCAGTGCATTGTGTTGAATTTAGGATAATAGGTTGAGGGAGGGAAAAAAGAGGGAACGTTGGATTTAGATCCTTTTATATTATGAGTGACAAGAACGACCTCTGCGGGTAGTACGACTAAAGAAAGAATTTTCCTTGTAATCCACTGGGCAATCGTAATTGTGCGTATGAGTATATAATTTTAGTGAACAAGTCCTTTTATTTCGTTAGAACATAATCCGTGTGAATCCGGTTGTAATACAATGAAATTTTACCTTCCTTCTCCGTTTAATACATAAAAACCATGTGGTCCCTTGTGAACCGACCAGTACTACAAACAAATCCGATCAGAATCAACAGTGGCAGAGATACGAGACAGTTACGTTCTTAGAAACTGCATAAACCGAGGCTTCTCCTTTTTCTTATCCCGAAGATTTCGAACACTAGTTGTAATCTGAACAGCTTAGACACACGACCACCCATACAATGCTCAGAATCCACATAATGCACAACAACAATACAATGCTCAGCTACCATAAGTAACCAGGCGAAATTTCTGTTAAGGAGACTATGTGAACTTCGGTTTTTCCATCGTCAAATAGGCGGCATCAGACCATCTGCATTCCAATTTGTCTCTGCAGAAACCTTAAAAAAATACTATCGACACAGTTCTCACGAAAACCAAGTGATAAATTGGTCAGATTTGTCTGCGACAGATTCTTCTGACACTCAATATCACAGAAGGGATATGCACCAAAGTTTCTAAGTCTAAACTGAATAGTGTGAGACTGTCACGAAAGAAGTGTTGTTCGTAAAGCTGCACTTCTTTAATCTGACAAACTCTACAATAACCTTAATATGGGTAAAGTTCCCACATACTCTTCGCCGTTATGAATATTCCTAACATGTGTTTCAACTCTTAACATGCGTTCCAACATACGGGCAACAGTACAGTGCCCTGTAACTACGTCCTAAAAGCCGTCCACCCGAAGGTCAACAAAGTTTGAGTGTTTTCTTTTAAATTAACAGGTTAGCACGAAGACAACAGGTATTTAGTTAGTCCACGTAAGCTACCATTTTCCTAAACGTAGAATATTTTCATTTCTATAGTCCGACAGCGCATTAAAATATGATGCAAGCATCTCTGAGTAAGAGTCAAGGTAGCACACCCGTTAGTGGCACACTAGTCAACAACTGAAATTAGAAATTATTTGCTTTAAATCAAGATGAAATTGATGTTAAAGGACAGAACAGGATTACAACATTATCACCCACTTTTAGTTCAATAAAACTGCTCTTATTAGTAAAGACTATGAATTGTTAAATAGTCTCCTATTATGACGAGAACATACTTTAGCTTTCAACGGTTGGAATTGGAATGACATTTACAGTGCTAGAGTCCCTTGGTAGGGCTACAAACTTGAATCTAGTAGGGCGGTTGCAAAGTTCTGCCTGCGTGATACGTAGTGGCGCCTTGCGCCATACTCCTACGGTGGCACTGGAGATAGTTTTGGGCCTCCCACCGCTTGATCTATAGATAGATAGAGGACGCACTGCAAGGCTGCTTGAACTCCAAAGAAACATGCTCAGTACGGTTATCGTAGACGTGATGGGACATTGCATTATGGGTGTGTATGCGAGGCGCGTGGGTCTGGGACACATCGCAAATGATTTCTGTAGAAGCTGCAGGGATGAGGAGGAAGAAGAGACTGTTCTTCATATACTGGGGACCTGTCAAAGGAGAAAGAGACATATTGGTGTCTACTACATCAATGAACTAGATGATTTGTCGAACATTGAAATCGGCAGTTTGATTCGCTTCATTGGAAGCTCTTAGTGGTTCCAGGACTAGGGGATAATTGATAAGATAATTGACATGAACTGTGGTATCACAATGGGTCCAATGGGGCCTAAGTGCGTCCATCCGATTCCTTAAGGAGACGGCCACCTATACCTACCTACCTACAGTGCTAGAGTATGTTAAAGTAATTCAAACCATTTTCAAATGATTTCAGCTTTCTATTCTGCAACCTTTAATGTGAAACAGATGAACACCGAAAACCCTAATCAATATAATTTCAATGTATATGCCCACGTGTGTGTTTGTGTCTATGTGTATTTGTAAATTTGTTTAATGAATTCTTAATTCTTCGTATTTAGTCCCCGTAATTTTGCCATTTTGCTATAATGCAACATATTCTACCATTATCGGTGTTTAGCACAATTCTAAGCATCACCTCTAATTATTTGATTTTCCCTCATTTCTCATTTATACTCTGCTGCAATCCTAGAGTATAACGAACAACAACAGAACAGAACAGTATAGAATAGTATAGTACGGAATAGAATAGAACATAGAATGAAATTAAATAGTGGAAGAAGAACTATAGAGAACGACAAACATTATTGGCTTGGAATCATCATCATCATCAGGCATGGATGGCGAAAAGCGAGTTGAATTGAAATTGTGTTTTCGGTAATTGCATGCACAAAATTTGCTGTTTATTAAGCGCCATAATTAAAGCAATAATTCTAAAAATAAATCATCATACACCCCCTTTTTAACTGTGTGTGTGTGTGTTCTTTTTTGCTTTATTGCATATGCATTTTATATGCATTTATCATAAGCTTAACGTAGTTATTCGTTTTGCTAAACTCTACTCCATTTAATCATATTTTTTCTTTATTTTTTTGTCTTTTTTTTTTTTGGTCTTGTAAGGTTGCAAATTACCATTCATTTCCGTATCCGTATTGAGTTCACTTTTATGATGTGGCGGCCGTATATTAGAGAGTAAAGCAATGGGGAGAAAAGCTTGTCATTATGAAAATAATTAAACAACTCCATGGCACCCCTTTTAAAACGAACTAAAAATTGAAGGCTTGTGGAAACGTCATATGATGGGAAGTATAGAAAATATTCGCATGGTATTTGGCAAGGCAATATTAAATCCAATACAGGGTCTTTCAGCATTAAGTTACGTTTTGAATGAAAGTCCATAATGCTTTGAAAATCTATAACATTTAAGGAAAACCCATATTTAATATGATTTAAGCTAATATTTTCACTGAAAGTAAGGCCTATTCAAATCGATTTTAAGGTTTACAAAAGCAGCCTACATTGGGGGATCTGAGGAGAAGGCATATCGAGAGTTTCTCAGATTGTGAGTAGTGAGTAAATTCTGGGCTTGTTACTGTCTTCATGATATGATGATCTGCAGTTACTAAGAAAACCTGATGCCCGAATATTGATGTGTCTTTCAGGCAAAAATCTACATCTTAAGACAAGGGGCAGATCTAATATATAGTATGTATGTTCGGAAAGCGAATGCAATGGTGATCTCTGTGAAATTGTAGCATGTTCATGATGTCATCATTGCCGACACATGTTCTTGCTATACCTTCCACTGTAGACATAATGCTTGATCAGCATTATTTATGTATTGTAACGACACGTTTCCGCTCGGATGCTGGGGTAGTTCAGCGGCGTCCAGTGGTTACATAAATAAAAGTCATTCTTTCGTAGATTCTAGGCTATTTATTTACAATTAATAAAATAACTTAAAATAGCTTAGTTACTATACTACGTCAGGATGAGAAAAGAAATGTAATGTTAATTTAACAAGCCCTAGGCCGGCTAAATAACGGTTCGTCAGTTAACAGTGAGTCGGGTCAACCAAAGGGGAATGTCAGGACGACAAACAAACGGCCTACGCACAGGATGATTGTGGCCCTGAAACCTCTGGTGTCTGTCCAGTCACAGTTGCCAACGTTTTTCTGGCTCCAAATATCTCACTAGTGGTGTCAACCACGCCACTTGTGATTTACCTGGATAACAGTGAGTCTGGTCAACCAAAGGGGAATGTCAGAGTGACAATCAAACGGCCTACGCACAGGATGATTGTGGCCCTGAAACCTCTGGTGTCTGTCCAGTCACAGTTGCCAACGTTTTACGGGCTCTAATCAAGTCTGGTCAACCAGAGGGGAATGTCAGAGTGACAATCAAACGGCCTACGCACGGGATGATTGTGGCTCTGAAACCTCTGGTGTCTGTCCTGGTACAGTTGCCAACGTTTTACTGGCTGTAAACAAGTCACAAGTGTGGGAGAACCACGCCACCTGTGACCTGCTTATGTTTATTAGCTCAGTCGATGTCACAAGATCGACTTGCCTTACCAGCAACTCGTCACCAACTGTACCAGGACAGACACCAGAGGTTTCAGAGCCACAATCATCCCGTGCGTAGGCATCCCGTAGTATGCGCTCCGGATGGCTGTGGTTCTGCTGGTCCTTGCTATTAATCAAGGGGGGGTTGAGTCAGAACGACAGTCAAACGGCATGCGCTCGAGATGACCGTGGTTTCTACTGATCCTTGCTATTGCCCCGGCACAGTCAGTCAAATCAACCAAAGGGGAATGTCAGAAGAACAATCAAATGGCCTACGCACAGAATGATTGTGGTTCTGAAACCTCTGGTGTCTGTCCAGTCACAGGTTCGTCAAATTATCGTGTTAGTTGAGTCAACCAAAGGGGAGTGTCAGAAGAACAATCAAATGGCCTACGCACAGAATGATTGTGGTTCTGAAACCTCTGGTGTCTGTCCAGTCGCAGGTTCGTCAAATTATCGTATTAGTTGAGTCAACCAAAGGGGAGTGTCAGAAGAACAATCAAATGGCCTACGCACAGAATGATTGTGGTTCTGAAACCTCTGGTGTCGGTCCAGTCACAGGTTCGTCAAATTATCGTATTAGTTGAGTCAACCAAAGGGGAGTGTCAGAAGAACAATCAAATGGCCTACGCACAGAATGATTGTGGTTCTGAAACCTCTGGTGTCGGTCCAGTCACAGTTGCCAACGTTTTACCGGCTGTAAACAAGTCACAAGTGTGGGAGAACCACACCACCCGTGACCTGCTTATGTTTATTAGCTCAGTCGATGTCACAAGATCGACCTGCCTTACCAGCAACTCGTCACCAACTGCCCCGACCGCTGAAGACATGCTTGCTTTAATACACAAAAGAAATGAATAATGGATCGAACATGATCGAACCTCAAACAAGTTGTGTCCAACGTTACAACTCACCAATGTGAGAGCAAGCAACAATTGAATTCAGCAGAGAGGTCTTGTATGTCAAATGAGGGTCGAACGTCAACCGTTATTACTTAAAAGAATATTTCTAAAAATAGAACATAAAACCTTAACAACATTAATAAATATTTCAAGCACAATGGGCTTGTTATTAACTTATGCTGAAATAATTACAATAATTTTATAATAATAATAATTTCAGGTTAGGATTTAATATTCATATAAATAATTATAAATATATAATATTAGTTATTAGTACATACTATACAATGATGATTTGGTTGAACCGGTGGACATATGTAAGTAGGTATGGTGTGGGCAAAAACGAGGTCTCCGACTTTTGTCGTCACAGTATAAATACTGGGTAATTTTAGGGATAAGAATCAATTAATAAAATATAGCCAAACTGTGCGTTTCTTGGCGCACTTGGTAAAAAAAAAAAAAAAAAAGAACTTGTTTTATTCTTTTACAAAATGTGTCGTAGTAATTAAACTTTTAAGACTTTTACCTTGAAATCTTTTGCTATGAAATTGTCGTAGTCCAGCATGTGGGGTGTTCACTTATCACAACCGAGGTTCAAACCTCAGACCAAACATGGCGAACAATAGTAATTTTTCAGCGATTTCCTCTCAGTAGTCTTCGGTCATAAATACTAAGAGAACATAAAATTGCAACGAAAAGTTTGTGAAAAAAATTTGTTGCTCGAAGTCGCCATGTATGCGTAAAATTGACATAAATGATGGGAGAAATTACGTCATAATCCTGTCTAAAAGCTTGTAATGACCAATTAAGTATGTCAAGTAAGAATTTTACCATGAGACCAAAGTCAAAACACAAATGTAGTTGACTTCGTGATCGCCAAAAACTGGAAACTTGTTAAGGAGAGTTTGAATACCAATACGCTTAGATTTTCTTGAAGATCGCCGTAGTCTAGTAGGTAGTGTGTTGGCTTATTAGACGTTAGGCCTCGGTTCAAACCACAGGTCAGATATCTCCAACAAACTGAAGTATGAAAAAATATTTCTTTGGCGACTTACTCTCAGCAGATTTCTGGCAACAACTCTGAGAGTAAATAAAATTGCCATGAAAAGTTCCTGAAAAATCTGTCGTCCAGAGTCGGCTTTAAACTGTAGGTTTCGTCACTCAAGGCTAAAATTTACACATATATGGTATATGGGTGATGAGAGAAGCTAAATCCAAATCCTGACTAAAGTCGTGAGTCCAAAGGCCAAAAACAAATACAGTTGATCCCGGCATCGTCAAAAACTGGTAATTTTTTAAAGAAGGTTCGAATACCAATACAATTAGATTTTCTTGATTATGAACCAGGCTACGAATACTCTCCATTAGGCGAAATTTCTAATATGATTGATATTAGAGACAGACAGTATGATAGCAGAGATGATTAATTATCACTAAAAAGATAAGATAGCAGATAGCAGGGGTACAATAAATTCGTCAAGTTGTGGCAATCACGGTGATAGTATTTGCTGGAGTCATGATAGATTGCAGCACAAGGCGTTTCCAGAAAATAATGTATGTTTTGAGTGTGTTTTTTTAAACACTGATATAGGCATAGTCCAGTAAACGTTCTTTTTAAGTACAGCGGTGCAAGGATTTTATGGTAGCGGACTGTTTAATCTTCCTGGTCTATGGATACATCATTATATCTGTGGCATCTTGCAGTTAAGTCCTTGCATTCGAGCTAAGATTACTACAAACTTGGAAAGAAATATGGAGATTAATATGAGGCTGATTTCTATTGGAAAAATGTGCATGAGTTGCCTGATCTTAGAATTCTTATTAGTTTCAAGCCGTGCGGCTTGAATATGTCAAAATAAGAGTGACAGTCGCTGAAAGAAACTGCCAATAATGGTTTATCCATCTAATCTATAGGAAATAATAATCTAGGTTAGGTTAGAGGACGTGTACTTGTCAACTGTGGCAAGTACAGTACCCGGAGGTCGAATTGACTAATTGTACAACGTCCTAGCTTCTCACACCACTCGTGTTGTGTGTGTTAATTTTAAACATGAGTGGCGGGACCTACAGTTTAAAGTCGACTTCGAACGACGGATTTTTTTTTTGAGAAGTTTTTCATGGCAATTTTTACTCAGAGTTTTTGCCAGAAATCTGCTGAGAGGAAGTCGCTGTAGAAATATTTTCATATTTTCGTTTTGATGTCTGACCTGGGATTCGAACTCGGGCCTTTCGTCTAATAAGCCAACACACTACCTACTAGGCCACGGCGACTTCAAATAATAATCTAAGTTACTGGAAATTGTTTTAAAATTAGCCCAAGTAAATTAACAAATAATTTTTAATATGACATTCTGAAACTGATCTTGGGTAACATTTGGTATTCGTATTAGAACATTGAAGCACTTCTACCATTATAAAGAGTTCTACTATTTTTAATGTCTTTTCCTATTCAAATATATGTAGTTTACCTGCAATTTTAAAACTTAATTCACGTCTACTGTCTTCACTTAAATAAATTTTTTTAACATAAAAATTTTCAATTAATAACAATTTAATTTCATCTCTTTATTACTCAATTTTTTTTTTGCTCGAAGAATTCCCTCTCCTATTATATTTACTTATCCAGAATCACAGACGGCCTAACTTTTCCTAAGCACCCGCCATAAATCTCCAACTGCTTGGGAATATTTCATAGAAAATTATAAACGAAATGGCAAATCATAAATCTCTACCTACTCCTGTGTAAAGTAAAGGAATTGCACTTTTGTGCCATATTATATGCAGCAGAAACAAAACAGGCGAATGCAAGCATAAAAAAGAAAGAAAAAAATGAGAGTCAACAAATTAAGAAAATCAACTTTCACTAACACATACAAATAAAATGGAAAGAAGAAGAAGAAGAAAACAAAACAACAATACAGGCATATAAAAATTGTATACAATCGTAGGAACTTTAAATAAAAGACGCGACAGGTTTGTTTTCCTCAAATGAAAGCGAATACCTTTTTTTTAACTGTGTGTGTGTATGTGTACGTTTCTTGTATACTCTCTACATACCAAAATGCAAATGTTTGTGTTATTTGTATTTATTTGTTATTTAGCCTATGCTGATGACTATGGGTAAACCCTACACAAAACAACATTGTGTAGGTGAATTGTGCTGGCGTTGGTATTTTTAAAACATTGGAAAGAAGGATTTGTAAATAAATGCGCTACATTTGATAATTTTGAAGGAAAAGTATTCATTATAATTCTCCTCTTTCATCTTGGAATACCCTTGACCTCTACTATCCCCAAAGCGAATAACACCATCAACGAAGATCACAAAAAGGTCAGGGAGCACTATTCCTTAAGAAAACGGGTAAAGTTGCTGAACAACTGCACTCCATAAATGTTCACGTAGCGCGTTATCGCTAGTCAACGACAGTTGTTCGTGGTATTATCCGAGGAACTGTTTCAGTAGACCAATCGTAGATTGCAAATAAAATAAAATTAAATCATTAAATCATTAGTTTTAATTAAAATTCTTTATTATTCGTACAATTCTTTAAACCACGATTACTCTTTTCAAACACACCGCATCACACAAGACTGTCTGAACTTTCACTACCTCAGTTGCCTGCTTTGCTTTGCCATCTGTATGGCAACGTAAACAGCCTGATGAATGTTCTGGAAGGCGAATGTTCGTGGCTTCGCCTTCTCGAGATTTATATAAATGTAAACATCGTTGTTTACATTTATTATGGTAGTGTTGTTTGTGTATTTTGTTTACATTTATTCTTGTTGTGTTGTTTATGGATTTTTGTTTATTTGTTCACCTTTTTTATGCTGGTGTTTGTTGTTATATTAAGCAGTACGATAATTTGTGAACAAGTTTGTTTACTGCATTGTTTTGTTTTCCATTACAAAGATCTGTCGAATAATTGTCCAGTAATTGTTATTTTTTATGCAAAGGGTATAAATGGAGTAATAGCAAAGAAAAGCAATTGTTGTTGTTTACATCAAGTTGTGAACAGTGGTACACAGAATTGTGCGAATAATAAAGAATTTTATTTAAAACTAAACACAAATTTATTTTTATTTTATTTGCAATCTACGAGCTCATATTTTAAACGTTTTTAAAAGTTAAAAACGTAACAATATCATTGCTCCACGCTGTAATTCTTCTTGAATAACAAATACAACCCATTCTATGAAAATTCATGACAATACAGTCTATGGCTAACAATATACATACGCAGGTTCATCTTTCAACTTAGCGCCACGTTTAGACCTTATGTATGCAGGCCAAAATGCCTGTCAGCTTTTTGTCACCATAGGTTTGGTGAGAAGGACAGTCAATTCAATTTAACACATTTGTGTTATAAGCTCAGGCACATTGTCATAGAGATTGTGAGACTGTCTACTAAATAGCCAACCTAAGCGTTTTTAAATGCTCAAAATACTATCTAGTTTTATATCTGAAACATCGGTTTTATATCTTGTAGTCTGTGTAACCCATTTTCACAAGGCGTTTTAAAAAAAATAGTGCAGACACAGTTCTATACTCTTCTCTTTATTTTTATATCGATAGCTGCACAGTTTGAGTTGGTCGACACTACAGTGCGGCTATATCGCTTCTTTTCATTCTCATTAAAGAATTTATGGCAACTTTCACCGGAGCATAAGCCCACCCACTATTTATAAATCAGGTGAAACCCGATAGCGATACCACGATTCTGTTCTTTTATTAACAGACCGGCACCAGTCGAAGACAGCTTTCATTTAGTAGAAGAAGTACTTCACTGCTATAACAGCAACATAGTATACAATTTTTATTTAAAACCCTTTTTGACTCAAAGAAAACTTCATTGGATATTCTTACAGTGAGGGTTAGAGGTTCAGTAGGAGTTATCACAACAATAACCTATGTATACAACATGATCATACAGTCGGCCTTGATCGACTATAAATTTTTTTTACTGGTTTTTTGTTTTATTTTATTTTATTTATGTTTTGTATACTAAATGTACCGCAATAGTAGAAATGCACACAAATAAGCTCATTGCATACACATTTAACAATAAAAAATAAATAAAAACAAAACAAAACAACAACAAAAATAATAAAGAAAAAGCAACAAAAATAATAATGTAAACAAACGTATGCCACACTACTATGGTACTACTGGTACTGGTACAAAATACAAAAACAATTTGTACAATTCCTCTATGCACCGAAACACATACATACACTCACAGACTTAATGGAAAACAAAAGATGTTGCGAAAAAGTGAAAAGAAATTACCCCCGACTTAACATAACGAATGCCAGAGAGTTTATACGTTGGCATAGGAACATTTTGTGTGTTTTTTTTTTGCTTTTGTTTTTCTCATAAACATTTGTACAGGATATGTGTGTGTGCTTGTTGGCATATGCATGTGTATGAGAATATTTATTTGAGTGAATGAACGATAGAATGTGTTGTTGAGCAACAGTTGTTGTAATGGCTATTAGTGGCAACTGTGTTGTAAAAATAGCTGTACCAGTAGTGTAGTGCAGTGTAGTGGTGGTAGTAGCAGTGCTCGTAGTATATCATCAACAAATATTGCATACAACAAGGCGCTGTTTGTTGGTTTTTTTCATTATTTTTTTCAAATCTACTCTGAAGTATATGAACGAACCCATATGTATTGCAGCACTTTGTATGCCGCATAAAAATGAACTGGCAGTTGGGATTTTTTGTTTTGCTTTTCATGTTGTTGCATGAATGCACAGAAACCTTGCATGGGTAGTAGTGGCAGTGGCGGCATGAGTGTGGCATGAGTTTAAGTATTTTAATAAAGTGAATCACTGTTTATTTGTTTTGTAAGTGGTCGGAAAAGGGGCATTGAAAACTAAAAAAGATAAGGCTTAACGAGTGATTTGTAAGACATTTGAATTGAGATTGGTTAACATGAATTGCTCATGCTAAACAAACAATAGTACGGGATTATTTTTATTATTTTTCTGCATTTGCAATTGCCATTTTAAAATATTAAATGTAATCACAATGTATAGGTTGTCATAGGAAAATGACATGTCTAATGCAAAGGTTTTCAATTTTCCGGTTCAAAAAGCAAGACTAAATAAATCACATAGGAAACGATTATTTCGATGAAACTAATGTTTTATGTATTGTAACGCTTGGATCTTGCCATTTCTGGATTGGTTGCCACAGTCTATTCTTTGCGCGATAGTTTTCGTCCTCTTTTTTGCACATTTCCAGCGGTATCTCGGCTATAACTCAATGAATGTTGGCCCTCAAATACTATAACATTAAGTGATTATCCGCATAGATACTGTCTTTGACGGAGCCCCACAAAAAAAAATCCAACGGCGTTAAATCAGATAATCTAGGTTGAAGATTTTCTTTGCCAAGTAATGACATTTTTCTTTTTGGAATCTAAAACTACCGTATACCGTAGCCCCATCTTAAAAGCATTAATTCCCAAGCTTATATTTTTCCATTTCAAGTAAGAAGAAAGGCCAAAGAGGTACATACATATGTCCTAAAATGACAGGGTTGCCATTTGTCGTGGTTAAGAAACAATCACCTCACCAGCGATTAAAGTCACGTAATTTTTAAAAGTCGAAGACTATGATTAACACATTTCACATTTTTTCGCATTGGATTGTTCGAGAACTTCTATTTTTTTTTGGATGATAAAAATACCTCAATGGGCAGCCAACGATTTGTATGGGCTTTTTGTGTAAATGAAAACTATGCTGTAGCAAATCTGCATATGTACATACATACATAATTGGTCATTACAACCCTTCGCTCAGAATTACGATCTAGCTTCTCACACCACTTATGTTGTGTGTGTTAATTTTATACTTTTCATGGCAAATTTTATTTATTGTCAGACTTTTTGCCTGAAATCTACTGAGGACGTAGCCAAAGAAATATTTTTTATATTTCCTTTTGATGTCTGACTTGGGGCCTCATGTCTAAGCAAACACACTACATACTCGACTACGGCAACTTTTGCATATTAATCGTAAATGAAATGTGACTTGAAGTCGCCGTAGTCTAGTAGGTAGTGTGTTGGCTTATTAGACGTAAAGCCAGGGTTCGAGCCCTAGGCCAGACATCAAAACAAAATACAAAAAGTATTTCTTCGGCGATTTCCTCTCAGCAGATTTCTGGCAAAAACTTTGAGAGTAAATAAAACTGCCATGAAAAGTTTCTCAAAATATCTGTCGTTCGGAGTCGACTTTAAACTGTAGGTCCCGCCACTTATGTATAAAATTAACACACACAACATAAGTGGTGTGAGAAACTAGGTCAATAATCCTGACTGAAGGGTTGTAATGACCAATTATGTATGTATGTGAAATGTGACTTCTTGTCGTTAGTAATATTTCTGTATTGTTTTTCGTAGTGCTTGCATTTATTCATAATAAGAAAAGCGATTAATTTTCAGGTAGTACGATGTATTTCTGTTTATTCAGGTTTGTTTCAGCATCACTTGCTTGTGCTAATAAATTGATGAGATGCATGCCCTGCTTAAGCTTATAAAACTTTTGTGATTGAAATAAAATTCGCGGTGTACAGACAGATTTTTGAGAAACTTTCCATAGCAAATTTATCTACTCTCATGGTTTTTGCCAGAAATCTGCTGAGAAGAAGTCACCGAAGGAGTATTTTTTTCATATTTCGTTTTGTACGAGTTGTCGGACCTGGGGTTTGTACTTATGTCTAATAAAGCAATACATTACCTACTACACTATGGCGACTTCAGTTCTTTTCTATATTCAGTTTTGTTCTAAAATAGTCATTTCGTAGTGATCCCTGATAAAATTTTGTCACGTTTGCTATGGTGAGGCAAGCCTCTAGCCTCTCCTAAACAACAGCTATACGAGTTAGGGTGGGAATACTATAATAAGTGAGGTTATGAGGTTAAGACAGTTTCCTTAAAGACTATTCTCATTCAAAATAGAGCAATTAAGGCTTTCTATTTGGTTTTATAATGCTTTCAGGAATTTTTTTTTTTTTTTTACTGTTTTTGTAAAGGAATTCTTTCTTTATTTTTTTTTAATAATCTATATGAGCTTAATTAAGCATAACATTACTTATATTCATAAAACTTCTCAAATTATATTTTTACTTCGTTTTTATACGAAATTTCTTAATGAAGGTGAATTAAACTATACAATGTTCTTGTAAAATTTTAAATTTCTAAAGAAATTTTATTATATTTAAAATTTTTTCTTTCAATTATTCGTTTAATTCGTAAGTATTAAAATAAGCATCGCTCTTTAAAAGAAAAGTATTCACAAAAAGCCCCCAGAAAACTATACTACAGAAAATTGATTCTAATGAAACAATATTTTCAACTGCTCTGCTTCAACTCGTAAAAAAAATCCATTCAATTGAATTTAACAACGAAAAATGTATGTCAAAGGGTAAATAAATACAATACATAGAGAATATATTTTAAATATCTCTTAAGAGAAATATCATGAAAATGAAACAGATTTAAGAGAAATTTGCAAAAAAAAAGTGCTTTACAATCGAAAAGAGAGTTTTTGTAAATAAACCATAAGCACATGACATAAACATCATAATGATGTTAATGTGTTAGTATACACAGAACAATTGTTGCTGGCTGCAATAACATAAAACAGAGAGCCGGAGAGTAAAAGTTGTATGTTAAGCTGTTAAGGAATTTAGAGAGAGAGAGAGAGAATCCTTTTGTTATTATAATTTTTATAGCGGGAGAGTTTAATTACGATGATGTTAATTATCATGATGGTTGGTGTTATTGCCTGGTCGTTGTCCTCATTTTTCTTTTAATGTTTACGGTAGTTTTGGTTGTTGTTCTTGTTTTTGTTATTCCTAATTTTCTTTTTTTCTTTCTTGATTTTTTTGGTCACTCTCTATGTAAAACTCTAAATAGAGCTCTTTGCTCTATCTAGGTTCCTTATTTTATCTGTTACTCCTACACTTACACAATTTCAAATTCCACTACGTTTCATTTCATTCAAGTCTCTTTATTGTTTTTGTTGTTGTTGTTATTGTTGGGTCTTTTATCTCCACTTTGGTTCATGGTTGTACATGTTGTGGGCTTTTCTTTCTAGAGATTCATTCTCTCTCTCTTTTGAATTTCATTTCAAGAAAATCTCTCATAGCATAGTTTAACAAGAAACTCGTGTTTGTTTTTTTTTTTTGCTGTGTTCCTTTGCTAATCATGTAATAAAAACAAACAACAACAGCAACAACAACAACATAATCATTTATTCCGGTTATTTATTTGTTACACCATCACTACAAAACATCATTATCATTTTAACATCATTATCATGCTAGTTGTGTATGCGTTCGTGTTTAACTTTGTTTTTAAACGATGTCGATAGACACTTCATAAAGAATATTTCGTTTGTTTACATTGTCTTTACAGTTGCTGTTCTAGTTGTTGTTGGTGTTCTCAAGAATTGCTAAATTTTTGGCGTGTATTTACGTGTTTAAGCATGTTCTTTTTTGTTCGTTAGTTTCCCCATTTGCTTATTTGTTGTTGTTGGTAGTCGCCTGGCACAGGCAGAGTATTTTTTCACACGAAATATTGTTGTTGTGTTGTAATCGAAATTAGTGTGGAGAATACTTACATATTTCCAGCTGAGTTTATAAGAGTTTTAAACACAATTGAGTTGCCATTTTACTACAAAGATTTGTTGTGTTATTTTAAACATATTTTCTGTATAGAAACCGTTATTTTACTTACAAAAATTCTTTAATATTTGAATGTATAAGTGTAACATGAATTCTGTTTGTTATCCTTAATGCATGAAAAAAAAAAAAATTAAAAAACACACAACTAAACTACGAGAGGGATGTAGCAACATCAAGAGAGAGAGAGTATGTGCATACTTAAGTGAGAGAGTAAAAATTAAAAAAAAAGAAGAAGAAAACAGACAACATAACTATGCCATTAAAAACAAACATATTGCAAAACATTAGCGTTGTTGTAACAAGTGTTGAATAACTGCTGCTGCTGCTTTTTGTCACTTTCTCTGCAAGTTCTCATATGTTCATTATTGTTACTCGCTTTTAGTTTCTGTTTTTTTTTGTAAGTCTTTTTGTGTTTTACCTTGACATAGGTCGTGTGTTAATGGTAATACAAATAGAAAATGTATGTATGCTAGTAAATTACAAACTAAAAATTCCTATGCGACTGTTTCATATTTCATCTTAAATTCATGAAATATTTCTTAAATTTTTCATTAAAATATTTTTGGCATCATTTTTATGGGCAAAATTTCGTTTTTATTGTTATTTCTTAAATATATTTAAGAAAGTTTTTAAAAGATAAGAACCGAAGATTAAATAAAGCACTGTGTTATAAATTTTTTAAGGTACTGTACTCAATGAGGCAGTGGGTCAAACTTCAGTCCAGAAACTGGAACAAAACGAAACATAAGAAAATATTTCGACTTTTTCTCAGCAGATTTCTGACAAAATAAATAAAATTGTCATGCAAAGTTCCTAAAAAATCTATTGCTCATAATAAATATAAAAAAAAATTCTTTGGCCACTACCTCTTAGCAGATTTCTGGCAAAAACTCTGAGAGTAAGTAAAATTGCCATGAAAAGTTTCTCAAAAATCTAGCGTTCGGACTCGACTTTAAACTGTAGGTCCCGACACTGATGCATAAAATTAACACACACAACATTATGTGATAATCTGGGTCGTAATCCTGGCTGAAGGGTTGTAATGACCAACCAAACCATGCATAACACAACGTATGATTAATATTTTCTTCATGAAATCGAAATTTCTCATACGTTCTTTGAATAATCTGAAAAAATTAAAAATCTGTCGTTCGGAGTCGATTTTAAAACTGTAGGTCCTGCCACTTATGGATAAAATTAACACACACAATATAGGTGGTGTGCAAAGTTAGGTTATAGTCCGGACTGCAGGATTGTAATGACCAATTAAGTAAGTAACATACACATATTTTAATAGATTCTATAAATAGCAAATGTCGTCAATGGTTTATCGAATTGTTCCTAATCATTTCTTGAGCTTTGTTTCATTAATCAAATTGGATCAAATGAGCAACTGATTACCATAAAGCATCCTTGTTTTTTTTGAATAGCTGCCATCTAAGCCCTCGGAGATGCACTTAATTTAAGTGAAGTCGCCTCAACAGACACTGCATTAGCCTCTCGCAATTCGCCGAAGTGAGATGTGACCAGAAGTCACCACGTGCAGGTTAGTGAACAGACAGTATTACCTCAGAACTTCACTCTTTGACTCTCTGGGTATTGACAAGTTAATGCTTGACTGATTACGAATTTTATTTCAATTTAAAAGTATCGTGTTTCACAGTTTCATTACAAGTGGAAAACTAAGGGCATATTGGAAAGCTATCATGACTCAAAACTATAAAAGTAAATCCGGCAACCATCAAGTCCAGTTTAAAATTGTGTGAGCATCATAGCATCTGATATTCATCCATCTATCTACAAGAGTGCGTTAATAAGTCTGTAACGTTTTGATGAAATACCGGTTTTTGGGTTAAAAAGCAATTTTTATTATTTCTAAGATATAAGATCTGACGAGCTCACTAAAGTAGATTTTTTCGTATGATGTTTTCATCGTTAGAGTTTAATCTGACACGTATTTCAATTTGAATGATGGAGAATCATTTCTGAAAGCAGTTCGTATCCTAGTTCATGGATTCTATGAATATTATTTTCTCTTCAATTGTTGAAAATGTTGTTTTTTTTTGCTACAATACTTCCAACATTTTTTCATTCCATGACGTATAATTTATTAATTTTTAACCCATATTTTTTTAAAATATTCTTTAATTTATGTTGTTGTTGTTTTATATATAATTTATTATTATTATTATTATTATTTCTTTATTAGTATTAAAAAATACTTTTTTAAAAAGCAATTGTACTACATTCCATCACATAAAAATTTTTAATATTACATATTTTCACTAATTATATTTACAAAAACAATATTTTTCTTATATATCATAAAATTACGTATTATCACATGTTATGCTTACAAAAAAAGCAATATGTTTCTTAAATATATAAAAATTACGTTCCATTTTCACATTATTTGGAAGGGAGTTGTATAGTTGAAAACCCTTATAAAATAGTGACCGCTGCATTGCTGATGATGATACCCTTTCTATTCTAAAATGTTCCGCATTTCTAAGGTGGTATGGTTGAGATTCCCTCACGTACGATACTTGCTCTGTTAGGTATTCTGGTGCTTCACCGTTTTTAATTCTGTGGATGAAATTTAGAGTGTTAAATTTAAGCCGCTGTTCTACATTTAACCATTTAAGAGATTCAAGCATGAAGTGGATCGACGTATATCTGTTGACTTTAAGTATGATTCTCATTGCCCTGTTTTGTAATTTTTGTAATCTTTCGATTTGATGAGCTGTGCAACATGTTAATAATATTGTCGAACCGTATTCGAAATGAGGCTTTATTATTGTATTATATATATTAACCGCCGTTAACATTGAGACTTTGTTTCTTATTCTTCTAAAAAAACTAATCTTTTTTCCGATCTTCTTACAAATGTAGTCAATGTGATTTTTAAATTTTAAGTTTTTATCAATAATAAAGCCTAAATATTTTATTTCGTTCACTTTTTCTATTATTTGATTATTTATTTTAAAAGTTATATTGCTGTCAAAATTTACCTCCATTAGTTTTGTTTTACTTTCATTTAATTTAAGTTTATTCATTTTTAGCCATATATTAACATTATTCATATCCTCGATGAGATTATCATAACATATTTGTTTAGATTCTCCTTCCGTAAAAATAAGCGTATCGTCAGCATATAAAACTATTTCGCTCTTGTTCAATATGTTTGGCATATCATTTATATATAGGACAAATAGTAGTGCTCCCAATATCGATCCTTGTGGCACACCGTATTCGTTGTTAAGTATGTGTGATCTAGTGTCATTTACTTTCGTTATTTGCTTCCTGTTTGTTAAATATGATTCAAACCATTTTAATTCTATGTCTTCGATGCCATATGCTCGTAATTTTCGCAGAAGTATTTTTCTATCGATGGTTTCAAACGCTCTTTTAAAATCCAGGAAAATACCCAATATTTTATTATTCCTGTCTGTTTTTTTCCATCTGTTAATTAAATAATTTATTGCTGTTTCACACGAGAATTTTTTTCTGAAACCGGACTGATATTTCGATAATATTTTCTTAGATTCTAAGTACTGCTCCAACTGTTCCTTAACCACTTTTTCTATAATCTTTTCACACGTTTTAAGAGAATTTATTGGCCGATATTCATCACATCTTTTTGTTTTTGCAACCTTCTCAATTGGTGTTACCATCGCTGTTTTCCAATTTTCTGGAAACACTCCTGTTTGTAGTGATTTGTTCACTATCCTCAGCAATATTTTGCCGACGATATGCCAACTATTTATGATCATGTCACTTGATACTTTATTATAGTCCGATTTCTTCTTTAGGCTTTTACAGATTGTTTTCAATTCTTCCAATGTTATTTCTCGAAATTTAAATTTGGAATTTATCACAGTTATCCTATTGACATATTGCACATTATTTATCTCATCTCTTATCGTCTTAATACTATTTATAAAATATTTATTAAAATTATCTGCTATATCACAATTGTCCTTACATTCTACATGGTCAAATATCACAGTTTCTATTGCACTCCGATTTCTTCTAAAAATAAGATTCTTTATCTCTTTCCACATTTCCCTTTG
The DNA here is from genome assembly GCA_927399465.1 of Sarcophaga caerulescens. NCBI lineage: Eukaryota > Metazoa > Arthropoda > Insecta > Diptera > Sarcophagidae > Sarcophaga > Sarcophaga caerulescens. The sequence continues at coordinate 86,655,276 of OV656867.1, read as the reverse complement.
GTCAGTAGCATTATTAATTTTGTTATTAATATAATTGTTTTTTGCGTTTTCAATTTTAACTTTATATAAATTTCGCATCGCTTTATATATAGCCCACGCTTCACTAGAGTTTACTATTTTTGCTATATTGTATTTATCAATTTTTTCTCTTTTTAAACGTCTTAGTTCCTCATTAAACCAATTTATATTACAATTCTCCTTAATTTTACGCCTTATGGTCATATTTTTCACTGCATTTTCCAGATAACCATCAAACACAATCACGATGTCATTTAAATCTATATTCATATCCATTCCTTGGATGCTCCATATTTCTCTAATATATTGCTGTTTATTATATTTAAAAATATCGATTTCTTTAAAACCAATGCTGTTGGTGTTGTGTCTCATATTATCAACTATTATGTCTATTGCTTCATGATCCGAAATTTTATTTGAACTATTGGTCTTTGCCGATATATTGTTGTTATTTGTTATAACAAAGTCAATCAATGTTTTCGAACTCTGTGTAATTCGTGTAAACTCGCCTATTACTTGTTTAAGACCATTATCATCGAGCAAACATTGCATTTTATTCTTATAAAAACCGTCCTTATACCAATCTATATTAAAATCACCAGCTATTATTATATCGCAATTTAATTCATTCATTTCTTCTAATACTTCTTCTAATACTCCCAAAAATTCCGATTCAGCACTGCTAGGTGATCTATATACAGAAGTAATTGCAATTGTGTAGTTATTATGTTTCGCCATATAAGCAGCTATCCATATTTTTGAGTCAATTATTTTTTCAAAGATTTTTTTCACATTCCAGCTCTTTTTGAAATATGTTATTACTCCACCTGTTCTTGTCGAATTTGATAACGTTACAAATTGGTTGTAACCAATGAGCTGCGTTTCTTCCTCATTAATTTCTTTGGTTAAATGGGTTTCTGACAGTATTATAAATTCAGGCTTTTTTAATTCCGCCAATATTTCTAATTGGTTATAGTTATTTAATATTCCTTGTATATTTGTGTATATGCCTTGTATTTTCCGTGATTGTTATGCCATTAAACCACTTCTCCTCTTTTTTGCATTCAATTTATTTTGATATACAGGACAGTCTTTACTCTTGGTCGAGTGATTCTCGTCCAAACCAAGATTCAACCTGTTATTTACTCTCACACAGTTAATACATTTATTTATTGTATCTTGATTACATTCTTTCGATTTATGACTTCCATGACATTTAATGCAGACCTCTTCATTCTTACAATCCGATGATTTATGGTTGTATCCTTTACATTTAAAACACTGTATAACGTGAGTACCGTCGAAAACTCTGCATTTCTCCCAGCCAATATTAACTTTTTGTGCCATCATTACTTTCATATATGAATCGTTATCTAGTTTGAGTATAGCGTTGCATATTGTATCACCATTTCTTTTATAATCAAATAACTTTATTACTTCCATTTGGCTATCATTAAGAAAATCGTTTTGCCTTCTCAATTTTTCGATAATTTCAGTTTCTGTTAATTTGAACGATATACCAGTTATTTTAATTTTCATACCAGCTTGATTAGGAACTTTAATTTCGTAGTCTTCACCCATTTTCTTTTGCATTGTTTCTTTTATTTTTTCTCTTTCTTCGTTACTTTCGCTCTGTATAACTACAGAGCCATTTTTTCGTTGTTCTATATTAACAATTTTAAAATTCATGGGATCAACTTTTTTATTTAAATCCTCCTTAGTTTTTACAACATCTTGTTTTCCCTTTGGTTTAATAATAAGCGGGTATTGTTTATTTTTGTCTGGCATCACTATATTACTTTTTAATGCATCGGCAAATGATATCTTACTTGTTTTGACACTTGTTTCTTCAATTGTTTTTTTTATTTCATTACACATTATTTTGTTTTTCTCTTCAATTATATTACACATCTCTTTACTTTTATTTTGATTTTCGTTTATCACTCCATACAGTTTACATATTTCCTTTACATTTACATCGCATTGCCTTTGAGCTTCATATAATTTTCTCAATCTCTCCTCATACCTTTTTTCTATAGCTTCAAGTAGCTCTTTAATTTCGTTTTCATTTTGTTTTAATGATTCTTTGAATTCGCCTTTATATTCAGCCAGGTGTTGTTTGTTTTTTTTCACATTTTCTTGAATATCTCCGATCACCATATCCACATTATGAATATATTGCACACAGTCATCACACATAAAACGGATGAAGGCACCAGCCTCCAATATTCCACGAGAATATTGATCGATTCCCGAGCATTTTTTTGCACAGTGATAAACTTTTTTACATATTCCTTCACACATTAAGCCAGATTCGCCGCGTATTGCCGTTTTACAATGATGGCATTCCGACATTTTTATAGTTTAATTTTTTATTTTGTTTTTCCAATCAATAAATATCTTTTTGACTGTACTTCACCATCCGAATATGAAAAAATACTTTGTTTATGGTTCTAATATAGTCCTGTCTATTTAAATAACCACTAAATATTTTATTTACATAAATTTTTCGGAGCCTCTTGTAATTAGACTTTTCCCGACAACTTTCCAGTAAAAAGGATTATTATAGGATAATATTTGGCCTGAATTAAGTTTAATTTAAAGTTCATCGCATTTTATTCCGTCTATGATTGTGAAAATTTAATATTTTAATGATTTCTTTCAGTCGACATAATACGTCTGCATCAATGTGCTCATAAATACGAGGGTTGTTTAAAATGTATTCGTTTTGTTTTATTAATAACTGCAAGGACAATGAAGGCCATTTGTTTGCGTTGAATTTTAACTCAAAAATTATTGGCACTAGTTTTCATCGCTTACTCTTATTTCGTTCAAATAATTTTAAATTACTCTATGTTCCATCAAGTTGCCTCAGATCGGGAGAATATATTTTGTTACAGAATTTTTTCTAAAGATAAAGTTTTCTAGAGAGAAAGAGTACTCTTGAGAGATATAGAATATCATTGAATGCGATTCAAAATTTTACCAGCTCATTTTGCAGAACCTCGCATACACCCTATAAAATACACAAACAACTAAACAAAACTAAAATGAAATGAAATGTTATTCTAACATTTGTGATTATTATTTATTTTTTATTCATACCAAAAAAGTTTTATATACCCTACCCTACCCTACGAAAATTCATGTTGTGTGGTGTAAAGGTTAAAGTGCTTGAATATAAAACCCAGTTTTCCAGTTTCAAATACAGCACAGGCTTCAATCTCTCTTTAAATAATCTTTCCAGGAGATTCCCTTACTCTTCCAAGGGAATAATACCAGCAATGAACACCATAGGGTCCTTCCCTTTTCAAAGAATATAAACTCGATTATATCTTTACCACTGTACCTTGTATAACAAACCTAATAATTCTCTCAGTGGATGTTGTTCCGTGACAACAGGTGATGGTAACTCTGTCGTTCTAAAAGCGTTCGGCCTACTGAACGGTTGCTTAATCTTGATGAATGAAATGGAAATGGAAGTAAATAAGGGGTAAGAAAATTAAGGAGATTCATTTTTAATTAATAAAGTGAACAAAAAAAGGATCCAGTTAAACGGGTGCGAAAAGGAAACGTTGCTCATTTTCCTTTTGGGATTAGGATACTGTAATGGTAGGGTTTTAAACCTAACTTTCCCCGTAGGCTGTTAGGAAGTTCTTTTTTCGATTACGGGCGCATGTGGTCGTTGATTTTCTGATCTCGGCTTTAAGACATACAATGCGACTTTCCAAGGGGTATTCTGTCACCTCTTTTCGTTTTGAAACAGTCCCTTATGTGAATAATATACATTGTTAGGTGTTTTAGAAGTTGTGGCAATCTACTTGTCAATACTATGACTTCAGAAAGGATTCAGATTCAAAGTTTGTTACTGTATTACAAAAATATGAACCTTAATACAGTTCTCCTCTATGAAATACCATGTTTTTCGATGCCTGCAAGAATTTCAGTAGTCTTACGCATTCCAATCGTGCGTTTTTATAAAGATATCAACGCTAACGTAGTGACCATCAAAAGTAATTGATCATTTGTAACCCATTCTGCCATTTAAAGTAGTTTTGTGTAGAGCTGCAGAAGTATAGATTTGACGTTGCTATCAAAATCCTTCAATTTTTCATTGGTTGTTAACGCTATTTGTTCGCCTTATTCTAGGCAAGGAATGAAATGCATTTCAGAGTTTGTTTTGCTTTAATTTGTTCGTAATATTCGCATAATAATTTTCGTCTTTACTGATGGAACGTTTCGGCGGATGTTATGTAGTCCTTGCATGTTTTTCTCTGAATTACACAGTCCAGTAGTAGTCTAGGAGTAAGCGTACATACCTCTTTTACACGTGTGATAGCCTCAAAGCGTTCATATTCTTATCCTTTGTAACATTATACATCTGTATAGAGCTTGCGAATTTAGTTCACAATTTTCATAAATTTGCTGTTAAGCCTACGGTATTGAACAATAGTTCAAAACCTATTAACAGTGCAATGGACGGCTCAATAATAATTTGCGCAGTATTTAGCTGGCCCACTTATGACATTTGCAGTCTGAATCCAGTATGATGTTTTCGTGGGAATATGTGCCTGAGTATATTTAGGTTTTTTTTTGGCTGTAGTCAGCAGCGCTATTCCCTCCTGGTTCTTATATTGTTAGAAGTCATTCCTTTTTTGATATCATTTCTGCAATCCGAAGTGGAACCTTATTTCCATTTTTTCCTAATTTTGGATAGTAAGGCTCCTGAAACACACTCTTCATACTTACATACATACATACATAATTGGTCATTACAACCCTTCAGTCAGGATTACAACCTAGCTTCTCACACCACTTCTGCTGTGTCTGTTAATTTTATACATGAGTGCTGGGACTTACAGTTTAAAGTCGACTCTGTTTGAGAAACTTTTCATTGCAATTTTATTTACACTCAGAGTTTTTGCTAGAAATCTGTTGAGAGGAAGTCGTCGAAGAAATATTTTTTCGTATTTCGTTTTGATGTCTGACCTGGTGTTTTTATCGTGGCCTCACGTCTAATAAGCTAACACACTACCTACTGGAATACGGTGACTTTACACTCACTTCACTTCGACACACTTTTTGCCATATTTTACTAGATCTGAGAGGCAGCTGTTGGAGTTATTAGTTTGCGAATCACTAAGGTTCGACAGTGTATACAGTACTTAGTACAATGTTGGTATTGCATTCGGAATTTGATTCCTTGGTGAGCATTTGTTTTTTGGACTAGTCTAGTTTGAAATTTTAAGTACACAAGGTGGCCGGATCAGGGTATTAAAGAAATCACGTCCATGCTTTTATTGAAAGAGGAAAGATTACTATTATCGTCTTTGATTATATCGATCCTGATGTCTTTCTTCGAATCCTTTAATAGAGTTGCATACATTGAGTATATCGACGACATTTCCGCTTATATCGTTATTTGACAATAATAAACCGTATTTAATCGTATTTACTAGCCGGTTGTTGTCTATGTTTTGGTTGTAGCCTCTGTTGTTTTAGAGCTCTTGACTTTGGATTTTATGCGCTCCCTTAATTTGCGTTTAGAATATCATAAAGTCGGTTTAAACCGCCGCTATTTTTTTCACATTCTTTCTTTACGTTTTTCATAATACATGTTGTAAATATGAACAACAAATTGTAGCATCAAACAAATACAATAAAAAAAATTATTTCTATTTAAAAAAAAGGAATTCTTTTTTAATTTTGTATAAAAAATATATTTTTTTTATTGCAAATGCTACAGAGTTGTATGTACATACATATATTTGTACATATAAGTACGTACATTTAATCATTTAATGTTCCCGTTTTTTTTTGTTGCTTTTGCTCTACAAATCAGTTTGTCGTCCTTGAGAATACGCTTGAATATGTTGAAAGAACGAACTGAATGCACTCTCACCCACTCATGTGCTGTACACATGCTATTGTGTGGTGGATGTGGTGGTACATTACAATATAAAGAATTAAGAAAAAAAAACGAAAAATACAAGAGAAATACATTCTATATACCATACAATATGTATTATTTTTATAGAAAATACAGAAATAATATGAAAGAAAGAAAACATGCAACATTATTATTATGGCCCAAATCATTTGTCCCCTGAAAAACACAACAACAATAACAATAAATGAATGAAAAATCTGTATACTGATTATATGTTGCAAAAAGGAAGGGAATGAATAAACTTACCAGCATTAAAATGGAAGTTCAGTTCAGTTTAATTTCTTTGTAATTAAATGCATTAGTTTTTCTTTACGCTTTTCCAAGAAGAATAATTTTTGAAGCAAAATGTTTCACAATAAAAATACGAACCCAGATCTATGAATTCTTCTAATACTTTTGCTCTTGTTGCTGATGATTTTTGTGAACTCCTCGAGCTTGGCATATGCATACGTAATATTCGGGCCATTTAGGTGTGACTCGAATGTTCAAGCTGTCCTTACAGGACTATTTAATACCAGTAAATGATTACAATAAGAAGCTCAAACCTAAAGCGGCTAGTAGTCTTGACATTAAGGATTTTATTTTCGAAAAAGTACAAGAAAAATCAAACAATGAAGGGACTAGGAGAATAAGAATAGGCAAAGGCCAATAGCCATGGTTACTAAGGCTTTTTTGGCTTTTAATTATAATTTGCAATTGTAAATAGAATCTAAATAAATAAACAATTAATAAACAGTAATAGACAAAGATCAACTTACAATAACAAATCCACATTGAAACAGTTGAGTTCTAGAAGTTGCCAGACCGCAGTTAAATAAATAGAGCTGAGCATAATGTAGTAGTCAAAAAGCTGTTGTGAAAAGTGCAACATATAAACAATGTTGTATTCACATACATACATAATTGGTCATTACAACCCTTCAGTCAGGATTACCACCTAGCTTCTCACACCACTTATGTTGTGTGCATTAATTTCATACATGAGTGGTGGGACCTATAGTTTAAAGTCGACTCCGAACGACAGATTTTTGAGAAGCTCTTCATGGCAATTTTATTTACTCTCAAAGTTTTTGCTAGAAATCTGCTGAGAGGCAGTCGCCGAAGAAATATTTTTTTTCTTCATAATTTTGTTTTGTTGTCTGACCTGGGGTTTGAACCGTGGCCTTACGTCTAATAAGCCGACACACTACCTACTAGACTACGGCGGCTACCAAAAAATTTTGTATTATACATCGGAAATCCTTGCAGTAAATAAAATACTTCCTCTCAGAAGTCTTCCAGACAATAACTTTGAAAGTAAAATAAAATTGTCATGTAAAGTTTCTCAAATCTGTTGTTTGGAGTCGACATTAAACAGTGTATCAAGTTCAGTTCAGTTTAATGTTTTTATAATTCCAAGAAGAATAATTTTTTCAGGAATTTTTTTCACAATAAAAATACGAATCCAGAGCTATGACTCCTTCTAATAGTTCTTGTAAAAAAGTATTGAAATTTACCTTTAAAAATACCTTGAACTTATGTTTAAAATCCAAACAATAATAATTCCTGTATTGTTTTGCCATTTTAATCGCATTTAAAGTTAATCTTCCTTCTTATCATCTGTTAAGTGGAAAATATGATTAAATTTTTACCCGTTTCCCTCTGTGTTTGTTTTCTTTTGCAGAAATTTTAAAAACCCGTTAAACGTTGTACAACATTTCATATGAACAGCTTGCAATGCAATGAAATTAATTAAAATTTATAACATACAGGTAGTTTGTGTCTACCGCATGATACCAATAGCCTGAGGTTAAACATGCTCAAATATTTTCCTCTTTTTTCTTTTTTTTTTTTAAGTTGCAAATTTCATTTGTTTTCATGTCATTTAGTGGATATGCAACATAAAAAACAATTCATTTAAATATTTAAAAGTATTTTATTTGTGAAAAAATTAACTTCTCATTTTCATTTCAATGAGATGAGATGGTAATGCCGCGCCATTTTCAATGTTAACGTATGACCGCCTTGTCATCACCAGCTAATAATTATACTTTTTCAGTTGGGGTTATTTTTCTTTATGACGGCTAATTAAAGTCTGATTGATATCCTCAGGCTTATTATTCCAGTTTCTTTTCAGTTATTAATAATTTATTAACGAAATATTTACGTAATTATCTGTTGTGAAGTTTGGTTACTCAAGTAGTTTCTTTATTGGCTAAAATTTCGATGTCTGTTATCGATAAGTGCTGCAACGTTAAATATTTTCTTTTGTAACTGTAAGAAATATTCTACCAGTTCCTATGTAAACCTTAGGACTTAATCCTAGAAATTACATTTTGATTTAAGAAATTCCAATAACGTCCAATAATCTATTTAATCAAAGGCATATGGGGTGTAAAGTTTTTTAACTAAAACGACTTTAAAAAGCCATTAGCAGCATTTGATGCATTTTCAGAGTTCTAATTCTCCTGGTACGGTCAATAGAATCTCCTCTTTGGTCCATGACCATATTGTCTATTTTCCAACAGAAGTTAAAATACTTGTTACAATTGCATCATCTTAACATCAGCATTAAAAAATTGCGATTACTCTTATTGAGTCCCTCCATTTTTAATGATATCCTCAAAGAGGACATAATAAATGGCAGCATGTGACTGACTTCAGTTATAAATAAATATAAACAGAAGGAATCTGAAAGCTGTATACAGTTGGCCCACGAACGAATTTTGAGACATGAACTGCAATTTTTGGTCCCAGAAAGAAACATTTCGAATCCATAGAGAAACTCGTGGATATTTTACAAGCAAAAGTCTATGTTATCGAGAGATGTGCTCAATTCAACTGGAATAGGAGATACAAAAGACGGGATATATCAAATTATCTGGCAGTCTGGCCACCATTCAAACACTCGGCTCTTATAGGGTTGAATCGAAGCTATTATGGAACTGCCTGGAAATACTGAATCGGTTGGGTAGGGAAAATAAAGTTTCCCTCTGCTGGGCTCTAGGACATGTAATAGTTCTTGGCAGTGAGCAAACAAATTAATGAGCTTCCACGTCATTGTAGAATGAAAGTGAATGTTTGAAGAGGTAGGCTCAACAAAAGGTAAGATAAAGAGACTCAAGACTTTAAGTTTCGTGATATTTATCTCAAGTCCAATATTGAGCCTTAACCTTTCGAGATCTTCTGCATGGATTATTTGAAGGGGGATTGAAGTCTCTTTATTTTTCGAATTTTTTTTTCTTAATTTACTCACGGATTTGAACTTGGATTGAAAGACTCTTCTCTAATCAATTAGGTTTGTGGGGAAAATATAAGAAGAGGAGATCTGAGTCACACTGTACACTATCACGAAATATTCACAGGTTGATAACCGCTCTTTTCACGGCGCATTGCAAACTCAGAGTGTAATTATTCAGAATGGAAGGTGTCTTCAATCTAACATATAGATTCTGTGATGATGAAAATGAATCACCGGAGCATATTATTGAAACCTGTAAGGCATTTGCGGATTTCAGAAAGAAACCCCTGGGTGGTTACAAAGTGCCGGGCATAGAATTGAAAGTATTGACACCGTGCCAGCATACTGGAGTTTGTCACAGCAATAGTCTACGAGGAGACATAATTGGGATATTTTATGAAGTATAAAGGGAGTTCAATTGATCGCATTCTTGCAGTACTAAGGAACCTCTTCACCACAGTAGTAATAATCTACTGTGAAATCACGCTCTGCTCTTTCATTAGCTGCCCCTTAATCCATTTACTGTATTACCATAATGGCTTTGCTGATTTCCTCTGATATTCTCATTGTCTCGTTGATTGTTTTAATGAATGTCTCTATTCTCGAACAGTGGTATTACTTTCAGCATATTGTCCAATATATGGTTTTCAGCATGTTTTCGAAAACGGATATCCTTTCGTAATTTCGTCTTCTTTTAGCCCTTGAGGATGGCTTAGTGAGATGTCATGGCCGAATATCGTGCTAGGAACTCATAGTTCTCATCATTATGAATCGTTTATCTGATAATCTGTGTATTGTTTCTATTGAACCCTTAAGGCCCTAATAACTCATGCTTGTAGAGACAAAGCTTAAGAAAAATTTCTGATTATGAGTAGGCGGCGCCCCAAAGTACTAAAAATATTGCAGAGAGCCAAAAGTTTAAAGCGAAAACACTTATATTTCATCTGGACTGGACATCTCACAGTTTTTAATGGAAATCAAACTTGCAACCTTTTGATTAACAGGCTATCATGCTATTACAAAGACCGCAGATCTTTGTCTTCTAGCTGGTACTTCAGAAAGGATTTTCAAATGCTACAACAAATCTGACAACGATCCGCTTATTTGGAGTTAGGTAGGCAATTGATTGAGCATGTAGAGCCAAGAGCACACAATCATACCTATTTTATTAACAGTAATTAAAATAAATTGTAGTCGCCTTAGTCTAGTAGGTAGTGTGTTGGCTTATTAGACGTAAAGACCGGGTTGGTATCCCAAGTCAGGCATCAAAACTAAATATGAAAAAAATATTTCTTCGGCAACTGCCTCTCAGCAGATTTCTGGCAATAACTCTGAGAAAAAATAAAATTGCCATGAAAAGCTACTCAAAAATCTGTCGTTCGGAGTCGACTTTAAATTGTAGGTCTCGCCATTCATGTATAAAATTAACGCACACAACATAAGTGGTGTGAGAAAATAGGTTGAAATCCTGACTGAAGGGTTGCAATTACCATTTATGTATGTATTATGTAATTAAAATAAATTTTTCATTTTCTATTCAAAAAAAATCTATGATTTATTCGCTAAAAACCGAAAATAAAAACTGAAAAAAAAAGAATTAAAATTAAATTCATCTTCTATTTCTATTCCTATTTTTAGACAGACAACTGACTGACTATTGCAAATGAGTTTTTTTGTCAGTCTGTGATTTTCAATTATAAAATTCCAATTTTAGCTGCAGGAAAAGGGAATGCAAAAAAAGAATGCAAAACCAAATCAGGAAGAATGAGTAGGAAAAAAATCTGAAAAAATTAAAGCAAATGAATGAAATGATTGTAATGAAAACAACAGTAGCAAAAGCAACAAAAACAAACACAAATAATAATACTACACCAAAAACAAAAAGAACAAAAAAAAAAAAAAAAAAACAATACAATCGTTCAACATACATACATACATACCATACGTAATTAATTTATCCTTTTGTTAGAATAACTGTGCTTTTATTTGCCTGCAATGTTGCAACAGAAAAGAAAAACAATTCATTGTAATTTTAATTGTGCAACAATTTTTAATAAAAATACAACATGGGAGGCGTTATAAATCGGTAAGAAGCGACTGTATGACACCTTTCATTGTAGTGTAGTAGTAACTGAACTCCATCTCGAAATTAAACAGAGTAGCAGTTATAACAACCGGAATATTTAAAAGAAAACATATTTTCCCGTACTATTCGTAAATTTCCTTAAAGCATTTTCATCTTACACAGTATGCTGCTGATATTTTCTCATCTTAGTGAGATCTTCTATAGGGGTCTCACTGTCTAGGAGTTTTAAGCGTCGCCAGGTGTATTTTGGTCAACCACGTTGTCCTGGGTCTTCATCTGTTGTCATCGTTAAGTTATTATCGAATTTCTTTCTAATGACTCGGGCGATTCGTCTTCGTTACCACGTTTGATTTCTTTTAGTATACGTGTCTCGTTTTATTGAGTTTTAGATGTCCGTGCTATAGATAGTGTTTGGTCAGAATATCCTATTGCTGAGTACATACATAATTGGTCATTACAACCCTTCAGCCAGGATTACGACCTAGCTAATTTTTTACATGAGAGGCGGGACCTACAGTTTAAAGTCGATTCCGAAAGCCAGATTTTTGAGAAACTTTTTCATGGCAATTTTATTAACTCTCAGAGTTTTTGCCAGAAATCTGCTTAGAGGAAGTCGCCGAAGAAATATTTTTTTTATTTCGTTTTGTTGGAGTTTGACTTGAGGTTTGACCACACATCTAACAAGCCAACACACTCCCTATTAGACTAAGACGACGTCAGTTTTCGTACTTTATGCTTAGAAATCTTCGACACTAGCCGGATTTCACGTTTTTAGATGCTTGGTTCATTTGGATCGTTGGGAGCTACTTTTTCATAACAGATTTAATTCCGTTCACACTCTGGTGAGCCTATTAATTGCAACTATTTTTGCTTCCCAATTTGTTCATGTCGTCATGCAACTGGTTGACCAGTGCTATCACTATTTATTCTCATGACTTTGAATTTCGTGACATTTATACCATCTGCATCTCATCTGAACCTGGATTGCTTAAGTTTGTAGACAAGCACTGTAACCACTACAGCACGCTACAAGTTTGCTAACAAGGTAATACCATATCTGAAGCTATAATGTTCCCTCACAACAACGTTAAATCTCATGGCAAAACCAGACAATAAAAAACGTAACCATCTAATGGTTACGAAATTTCTTATAGAACTATAATCCTGAATTTACTTACTTAATTGGTCATTACAATCCTTTAATCAAAATTACGACCTACTTTCTAACACCACCCATGTTGTGCGTCTTAATTTGTCCACGAGTTCTGGGACCTACTGTAAATATTGACTTCGGATGACGGATGTGAAGAACTTTTAATGGCAAATTTGTTTTGCTCTCAGAATATTTGCCTGAGGACTGCTGAGGGAAGTCGCCGAAGAAATATTTGTTTCATTTTTCATTTTCTTGGAGAAGTCTGAATCAGGTGCTGAGCCACGATCTCTCAGTCTAAAGTCGATTGCATACGAGAAATTTTTCAGAAACTTTTCATTACAATTTTATTTACTTTCGGAGATTTTGCCAAAGATTGGAGATGTCTGGGGTGTTCGAGTTGTCTGGGCTGGCGTTTGAACCAAGGCCTCATAGCTAATAGCCTACTATACTAAGACGACAAATATTGCTTCAAGGAACTATCCTTTGCTTTGATCTAAGCAGTTCTCTTTAGAACAGAATAAATTAAATTGATTTAATTTGTTTTTATTCTAAAAGAAATCAGAAAAGTGTACACAATTCAATTGGGATCCTTCGCTGGTTATTGAAATGGTAGAGGAGTTGAAATGGTAGTTCTGACATAGTCAAACGGGTCTAAACTTTTACTGGTCAAGGAATTAAAGTGTTATATAAGACTACCGAGAAATAGTTAGCTTTCTGAATGAGCACTCTAGACTAAATGAGAACACTTGTTTATATGAGTAATTACTGCAGGCCCAATATGCAGACTCGGTGATGAAGCGGGTGAATCATTAGAACACAGAGTTGGAACCGTATTTTTGGGTCGCTGGTTTGTAGACAATCTTTATCTGATTATAATGGTGTAGGGCTTTGAAAGTCTATATCTGTGTATATGTCATTTTGATACTGTATATGTGTAAGTATAAATGTATATATCAAAGTGTATATACTTATATATTTACGATATGTACGTTAAGAAAACACAATTAAATCATTTGTTTGGCGTTGAAAATCCCCACTTTTCTCCTTTTTTATTTGATTTTTATTTATTCTTGCGGATTTTTTTTTTCATTTGTTCTGCGGGTTTTTAACCCATACAGTGTGTATCGTATACGTGGACAGCTTTTTTTTAGCTTTTTTCCCTCATTTTCATTTCAATTGTCTCTGCCAATGTCATTTTTAATCCCGTCTATTCATGTCATTTCATTTATATTTTGTTTTTCTTTTTATTTTTATTTATTTAACAAAAACAAAACAAAAAAAAAGTGTTCCAAATGAGAAAAAAAGAGCGGTCGAATGAAATTATTTAATAATAAACAAAAAATAAATAAAAAACAGGAGATGAAATAAAACCATCACATGATTGTGCCACAAATAGCCCAGACCACACCATAGAAGTAGAAAAAAAGAAGCGAAAATAAAAGGCATATAAAAAAAGTGCGGTTTGTTATTGAGAATAAATTTATTGGAAGAATTGACGAGGTATTATTAAAATATTGGAGCAGATTTTAATACAATCTTTAAATGTTTTCATTGTGCATACAAACATTCGTTTTTCCCTTTATTTTTTTTGATTGTGTCCACAAACATTATAAATTTTTTTATATTGTTCATACGAGGATAGTCATTTAAGTTAAAATTTTGGTTTCATATGAAATTGAGAGGGGGATTGATACATACATACACATATAATTGCCAATTCCAACCCTTCAGTCAGGATTACGACCTAGCTTCTCATATCACCTATACTGTGTGTGTTCATTTTATGCTTGAGTGGGGAGAGCTACAGTTTAAAGTCGGCTCCGAACAACATATTTCTGAGAAATTTAGCATGGCAATTTTATTTGCTGTCAGAGTTTTTGCCAGAAATCTCCTGAGAGGAAGTCGCCGAAGAAATATTTTTTTATCGTTCGTTCACTTGGAGATTTTTGACTTGGGGTTTGAACTGAGGCCTCACGTCTAATAAAACTACATATTAGAGTACGGGGACTATAGAGGATTTATGGTTGATGGAATTGAATCTGTTTCCTATGTAACTGACAATAAAAACTTTTAATGGAAAAGGGTTACACAAACAGATGGTATGTTAAAATAAAGGATACCCCCTCTACAGGATTGGTGCTGTTTAATATTCAAATTTGTTAACATTTTTAGGATGTTTCAGCCAAAATATTTATCAGAAGTACAGGTAACGCAGTGTAGTGATTGCAACGTAGCTTTCAAATTTTAAAATTATAGCGGCTTCAAAGCTCCTCAAGGGGACTCTTCTAGAAAGCAGCAAAATCTCTGACTTACTAGAAAGGATAACAGGAACAATTAACATCAAAGGAAAATCACGGCATACCTTGAGAAAGAGAAGGAATCACTAAGTGAAAGTCCTCATTACTCTATACTCCAGGCGACGAATCTGATGCATTTTTTGCAGAGTGTATTAGGCAATGACAGTTGGCAACCCTATAATCCTAGAACTAGCGATTGATATAGAAAAACTTTTTAAAAGTGCTGAAAAGAAGTTAGTCATCGTGTTAGCTTCTTAACGAGACCCCATGGAGGGAGTGTTCTAGACAACGACAGTTGGCAACCCTGTAATTCTAAAACTTGCAACAGTACAGCAATCATCAGTAGATATAGAAAAACTTTTTTAAAGAAACTAAATCGAAGTTAGTCATCGTAGTCTATACGGTGGTATGCTGGCTTATTAGACGAGACACCATGAAGAGAGTATTCTAGGCAACGACAGTTGGCAACCCTATAATCCTTGAACTTACGAGAGTGAACCAATCAGCATGTGATACAGAAAATCTTTTTTAAAAAACATAACATGCAGTTAGTCATTGTAGTCTAGAAGGCTTATTAGACGAGAGCCCGTGGCTCAATTCCCGACTTAGATATCTTAAACAAAGCGAAATAAGACGAAATATTTCAGCGATTTTCTTTTAGCAGTCTCTTGGCATAAACTTTGTGAGGAAAATTGAATTGCCATGAAGAGTTTCTCAAATTTGTAGTTCGGAGTCGCCATTAAACAGTAGATCCTGACACTCAGGGATAAAGTTAACACATAAATGAGTCATTCTAATGACTAAATAACTAATTAGGTTTTTAACTATGCTTCTCCTGGTTGACATGGACGGCTGCATACGCTCTATTCAAACAGTAGTTAACGTCTCTCATGCATAAACTTAACATACACAACATGAGTGGTATGAGAAGCTAGGTTGTAATCCTGAATAAAGCGTAGTAAGGACGAATTAAGTAAGTTATTAGGAACGAATACAGTGACAGAGATGTTTCTATTCAGTTTAAATAGCTGCAACATAAGGTCAAGTTCTGGCTTTAGATATTGCTGTGATTTAGCTGATCATGGATGCATTGTGATAAGCCACAGAATAATCCATTTGTAAGAAATGATGTCAAGCATTTGAAACCAATCTTAAGAAATCAGTAATGCAGTTGGCAACATAATTATTTTAGGGTCGAAACAAATTCCAACAAAAATTTATTTGAACTCAATGCTTTTAATACAAGCAATTTGGCCAATCGTACTTCTTCTAACAACCCTCGTATACAAATATTTATTTAACCAAAAAATCTCATGCACAAAAAACAACATCTATTTTAATATCAACATCAAAATTGACATGGTTGTTGTCCGATTAACAAACAAAACTTAAATTCTCTCGTTTGAGAAAATAAAAATAAATTTTTTTTCTTTTAAAAATCTGAATCTATTTTGTTTTTGTTTATTTTTTTGTTTGCTGTTGCTAAAACGGATCCCTATCTGACGGTTCTGACTAATGGCTGTACATTATCCTTTATAAACATTGCGTGTTATTTGCAGAAGATTATCATCTACCTTTAAGGGAAATGACTTTTGAGAGAGCGGAGGCAAACAATTTGTGTAACATTTAATTTTCTTCTTTATAGATTTTACAAAAACACAAACATGCATGCATGTAGACAAATGTATACATGTAGACGAGTAGCTCAACAAGTGGCTTACATTCACATCCACATCCACTTGCCCCTAAAATAATCGTGTATTTATTTATTTAGTTTTTAGTGTTTAAATATCGCCCACTATCTTGATTTACTTTCACATGCAGACATACATACATATTTGTGATGAACTTAAAAATAAAAACGAAAAAACAAAATTTTGTTTGCATTACTTAAACATGCTACAATTTGTTGTAGACAAGCAACACATGTTTCCTCAAAAAGTTAGGCTACTTTCACCCAGACGCTGGTTTATTTGCATAGGAAATGCTTGAAAGGTAGTAAAAGTTATTGAAAAGAAGGAAAAAGAAGGAAAAAGAAGGAAAAGGATTACGTTTTAATTCTATTCGTAAAAGTTTTCATTGTAAATATTTGCATTTTTATTTAAGGCTACTACTGTGAGTTAGAGGTTGATGGGAAATTCATTAATTTCCTTAAGGAAATATACGAATTGATTTTTATTTTCTTCAATAGATCAGTATAAATTCGATAATTTGTTGTTAGAATGGCAAATATTTATCAACAATATTTATTTGTTTTAATAAAATAAAGTTTAGAGTATAAATAAAGTTAGAAAACATCCTGAAAGGCGTTATGTGCCAAGTTAAATAAATTAGAAGCCGCCGCACAACTTAATTTTTTAACCAAGAAGAAAAATTGTTTTCAATTAACAATTCACTAGTAATCTTCCAATTTTCCAATTTTCTTTCTAAATCTTTAAAAATTTACCAAAATTCTTTTTATTTCTATTATTTTCAGCTCTATGGCCGTAAGAAGAGTTAATAGTGTATTATGCTAACATAACAACGTTTAATATCCTAATATTCTCATTCATTCATTCGAATTTGTTTTTCAATAGAGGGTATTTACGTTTTAAAAACGTTTAAAATATGAGCTCATAGATTGCAAATAAAATAAAAATAAATTTATGTTTAGTTTGAATTATATTCTTTATTGTCCGCACAATTCTGTATGTCACTGTTCATAATTTGATGTAAACAACAACAATTGCTTTGTTTGTTATTCATTTGTTTACACTCTTTGCAAAACAAAATTACCTAAACGCCAGTATCTAGATTTATCCATTTTCGTAACAATATTAATTATGCTTACTTACTTTATCGGTCATTAAAAGGATTTACCTTCTCACAACACCTATCTTAAGTGTGTTAATTTTATCCATGACGTGGATGTGGCGTGATACACTGTTTAATGTCGACTCCGTGCGTTAGATTTAAGAAACTTTTCATGGCAATTTTATTTTATTTTCAGAGCTTTTGTCAGAAGTCTGCTGAACGAAAGTATTTGATTTACTGTAAAGATTTCCAATGTATGTATAATACAACAGCGTTTATACGTCACGCTTTTTACTACAGCTTTTTGACTACTCATTGGAAAAATTAAGCTCTGTTCTACATATTTTTAATACATTTATTTTTGTTCTGGCAACTTCCAGAACTTCAATGTAGATTTGTTATTGTAAATTGATCTTTGTTTATCCTTATTTGTTTATTTTTTATTTATTTAGATTCTATTTACATATACATACATACGTAATTGGCCATTACAAGTGTTCAGTCAATATTACGATCCAGCTCCTCATACCACTTATGTTGTCAGTGTTAATTTTATACATGAGTGGCGGTATCTACAATTTAAAGTCGACTCCGGACAACATATTTTTGAGAAACTTTTCATGGCAATTTTATTTACTCTCACAGTTTTTGCCAGAAATCTGCTGAGAGGAAGTCATCGAAGTAATATTTGTTTATACATATGTATTTCGTTTAGTTGGATATGTATGACCTGGGGTTTGAACCTAGGCCTCACGTCTAAGTGAATATACAGTGAATAATAAGAGACTTCATAAGCGGGTGTTAAAATTACGTACCTATCTCGCTTTTGGAAATGAAACTGCCCTTCTTATATAGGCTTAACTGGATGTGCAACATGATCTAAGTTTTATACTAATCCCTAAACTCCATATTGGGACAGAGAACATTTATTTGTGTATTAAAACTATATTCTTTTAATATTCTTTATTTCATATGGCATTATATTTATTGTAAGCATTATACTTTCGTTTGTTAAATTCCAAAAAATATTTTCATTCAGACGCACCATTAAATTAATTTAAATTTAATGTTGAATTTTGTTTTCCCCATTTTCATCTCAGAGCGAAGAAATCAGAGTGTAGCATTTTGTTAAAATCAACAACTGCCTTAATTGTACACTTCCGTTTTTAAAATAATTTCGCCATTTTTCTTCTTTTTTTTTTGCTGGTAACCATCTTCGTTTGTGGTCCTTTTCCATGCACTTCCTGTTAAATTACGAAATAAAAAAAAAAAAACAAGAACTTTTGCTAATAACATACGACATTAGTTGCTTACTCTACAGGAGTATGGTATAACCATATGGGCTCATACAGTTATTCGTATGGCAAATGTGTATCCCTAAAGCATGATTGTATTGTCTGCTTTAAATTTCCTGATTCAGTTTTTGTTTTTAAAAATTTCTTTTTGAATTTTTTTTAATTTTTTTTACTACTTTTCCATGGCATAAAAGAGAAGCAACAATTGCGTATGAATCGTACATAAAGTTTATTTGGTTTTCATAGAAAAGAAGCAGCAACATAGCAACAGCAGCAGCAATAGTAGCAACATTAATAGTAGCCATACAAATAGTAACAACAACAACGGCAACAATAGCAATAACAAAATGAAAAGTGTGGTAACGACTGTGGCAACAAAATGGTTAGTAACCAGTTTTTGTTGGTTTTTAAAATACGATTTCGAAAAACAAAAAACGAAAAAAATGGAAGAAAAATTAAGCAAAAATAGAATCCCCGAATAGAGAGAAGAGGAAAAGCCAAAATATTTTAAAGGTATTTTGTTGTTACAAAAAAAAAAGCAAGAAAAGAAAAAATGTTTAATAAACACACACATACACAATTACATAGAGAACCTGCTAGAGAAACAACTAGAAAAAGAGAGAGAGAGAGCAATATGGTGAAAAACATGAGAGAAAAAAGCGGAAACGGAAAAGAACCCAACTTTACATTCGTTGGTTGCTATTTAACCAAAATGTCTGACCATATGGGCCGACTGACGTGATTGGAATTTCCAAATAAAACAGCAAAAACAATAAAAAAAGCAAATATTGAAAATAATTTTATTATTGTTGCCACTGTTGGCTGCTGTTGCTGCTGTATATTGCATTTAAGCATTCCTTTTTAACATTGAAAAACAAAAACGAAAAAACAGAAAAACAAATGAGAGAGAAAAGTTCGAAAGCCACATCTGAAACGTGTTTTTTTTCGGACCAAAGTGTGCGGGGTGGAAAATTTAACTTTTTTCCTATATTTGCGGTAACAAAAAAAAAAAAAAAATAAAATAAAACAGTTTCGCAGCAGAATCTTGTTTAATATTTTTTTTTTCGTTTTTATTGGAATGCTTAGACCACCGTTTCGTATAATATTGTACATGGCATTCCGTTTAACCTTGATACGGCTGCTATATGAATATAAATGTCGCTGGTTTTTCTTTTATTGGAATTAAAATAAATTTTTATTTAAACTCACATACACACACACTCACACACATATATAATTACATTCGAAAACACGCAGCAGACACACAGAGAGGTTTTTAAATTTTCAACTTTTTGACTGTTGAAGTGAATTTCTGAATAGTAAACCCTAATGACTTGTTTGACGGGCAGTTATAGTAATAATTTCAGAAAGCAAGGAAGTATTGAAACTTGACATGTACTTTACATGTGACATGTACTTTACATGTGACATTTACTTTACATTTTCGACCTGTTTTAACACTTTTATAAGTCATTTGTATAACATAACGAGTCTTTCATTTAGCGTTTTCTATCTAAAAATTTGAATAAAACTAAGCTTGTGGTAATATCATCGACATTTTTTATTCGTTTGAAAAACCTCTTGATGCTATCATATGTGGCATATACATACATACATAATTGGTCATTACAACCCTTCAGTCAGGATTTCAACTCAGCTTCTCACACCACTTATGTTGTGTGCGTTCATTTTATACATGAGCGGCGGGACCTACAGTTTAAAGTCGACTCCGAACGACAGATTTTTGAGTAGCTCTTCATGGCAATTTTATTTACTCTCAGAGTTTTTGCCAGAAATCTGCTGAGAGGCAGTCGCCGAAGAAATAATTTTTTTCATATTTCATTTTGATGCCTAATAAGCCAACAAACTACCTACTAGACTACGGCGACGACATATAACATTGGCTGAAGTGAATACAAAAAAACTAATTTCGCATTACTCTGGCAGACAAATCAGGCTCAATTTGACCGATGGCATGAGTTTTGCTGGCTATGGTATGTGGTCTGTTCACATACACCTGCGACTTAAGAAAAACCCTACAAGAAAAAGTCTAACGAGGTCATATCGCGTGATCTCGATGGCCAGTTCATATGAACTTCACGAGAGATGGTCGTGATGACCCTCAAATCGCTCGTGTAAAATATCCAATGTAGCACAAGTTGTTTGGCATGTAGTGCTGTCCAGTTAAAGATACACGGTATTGACATGATCCCATTCACGTCAAAATAAGTTGGAAATTATCAACCTTTAGTGCTCGCCGTTGATATTGATAGCCTAGCCAAAATCGTTCTCAAAGAAATATAGATCGAAGACACAGACAACCCAATACATACAAAAATACATAATTGATCATTACAACCCTTCAGTCATGGTTACGATCTATCATCTCATCACACCACCTATTGTCGTATGTGTTAAATTTTTACATGAGTGGCGAGACCTGCAGTTTAAGGTCGATCCCGAAGGACAGATTTTTGAGAAACTTTTCATGGCAATTTTATTTTTATTCTCAGAGTTTATGCCAGAAGATTGCTAAGCGAAAGTCGCCGAAGAAATATTTTTTCATAATTCATTCTGATGGAGATGTCTGACCTGGGGTTTGCACCGTCGCCTCACGTCTAATAGGCCATGACACCATCTATTAGATTACGGCGATTTCAGCCAACCTAATACACACACAAAACGGTAACTTTTTCGATTAGCAATGAATGCTTTTGAATCCCATGTGGATTGGTATCACGCGAAACTCGTCCCAATGTGCTCAATGGCATGTACCATTCATCCAGAAATAGGCCTCATGTCTGAAGGTGATTTTCGGGGTCAGTTGCCAACGGCTCTAGAGCTATGATCATTTACTTTCAGTTCTTGTTTCGGTTGAATACAGTACGAGTGCAGGTCTATACAAATGCAGTAACGATACGAATTTCGTCAAGTTGTAGTCTGCGAAATATCGAGTTCTTGTGAGTGTTGCGAAATCCTCAAATTCGTACACTCCTATACATATTCACGACTAGTGAAAAGTTTCTCTTCTCATATGCTAATTTCAGGCACTCTTTTCCAATCCAAAGCAAATTTTCTAATTATCTTCAGCATTTTTCCATGCATGTTTGTTGTTTGGAAGTCGCCGTGGTTTAGTAGGAAGTGTGTTCTCTTTTTTAACTTAAAGCCAGGGTTCATACCCTAAGTTAGACATCAAAACGAAGATATAAAAAAAATTTTTTCGGGGACTTCCACTCAGCAGATTTCTGGCAAAAACTCTGAGAGAAAATAAAAATTGCCATGAAGAGCTTCTCAAAAAAATCTGTCGTTCGAAGTCGACTTCAAACTGTAGCCCCCGCCACTTATGGTTTAACTTAACACCACTTATGGAATAACTTAACGTACACAGCATAGAAGTCGTCGTAGTCTAGTTGGTAGTGTGTTGGCTTCTTAGACGTAAGGCCCGGGTTCAAACTCCAGGTCAGACATAATATTTTTTCGACGACTTCCTCTTAGCAGATTTCTGGCAAAAACTCTGAAGTAATTGAACTTCCATGAAAAGTTTCTCAAAAATCTGTCGTTCGAAATCGACTTTAAAATGTAAGTTCCGCCGCTCATGTATAAAATTAACATAGTCAATGTAACTGGTGTGAGAATCTAGGTCGTAATCGTGACTGAAGTTTGCTGAATAAATAGTAAAGTAAAACGGAAGACAATAATTGTGCTAAAATTCCCTTCCCCCAATCGATTTACATATTAAAAGGAATATTTTAACTGCTCTGGTAGTGCTTGATTTAATAGCCAACAATATATTGTTGAAATAAATCACCAATAAATTAAATTACTCTGTTTATATATGGATTCTTTAGTCCATAACAATATCGTTATTGTTAAAACAATATTAAGGACTTTATATAAACAGTACTTAACTAAAGTTAAACAAAAACTTGAATAAATTTCTATTTTTATATTTATGGATTCATAATCTATAAACTATGCCCATTACTAAGTGTGTACATATGTATCTACAGTATTTCTTATGAGAGAGCCATTTATTATGAAAACCAAGTTAAAATAATATTTTCTGGGAAATTAGAACACAGTATATATTGGAATTTCATTAAAACTTCAGTTCATAAAATATAATTTTATTTAAATCCAATGAACTTAATTATTTAATAAAGTAAAGACAAGTTTGTAATACAACCCCATGAATGGCAACAGGCAATAATTTAAGCAACAATTTTAAGAAAATTATTTAAGAACATTATGTGAACAATAAATAGGGAAGCTGTCATAGATGACAGTACTCTACAATAGCATGAAGTTACCACTTATTTGTGTAAGTGTTTCAATTAAATGCACACCAACTGTAAGGCGGCCCTAAAATTTTTATTGGAAAATTTGTTTAAGGGAAAATTAATATTTTTTAAAGAAACTTATTGAAATTATATCAGATTATACAGAAGATAGAAAGGCTATAATTTCAGTAAATCTAAAGGTTTGATTATTTTGTAATTAGGTTTTGAGAAAGTATAAAGTTTTTAGTGTAAAAATGAATTCGTGAAACGTATCAGTATTAATGCTTGCAAATTATTGAATCACTTTTTAGCTCAGCACGTGGTTGGCCTTCTGTAGAAAGTTCTAGGGTGATAGGGTTGCCATCAGGGCGTTGCCCAACATAGAAATATTTTAAAATATTGTTATGGATATAGTAACATCCATACTCTAGTAGGTAGTGTGTTGGCTTATTAGACGTGAGGCCACAGTTCAAACGCTAGGTCAGATAAATAAAGAAATATTTCTCTTGAAGACTTTCTCTTAGCAGATTTCTGGCAAAAACTCTGATCGTAAAAGAATATTTCCATGAAAAGTTTCTGAGAAAGATCAGCGGTTCGGAGTCGATGTTAAACTGTAGAACTGTAGGGTGTTGTGAGGAATTAGGTCGTAATCCTGACTGAGTGGTTGTAATGACCAATATATATGTATGTTTAGGCATCTTCCGTTGAGTCTTTCTCTTTCAATGATATTTGTTGATTATACTATCCTCCCGCAGGATCAGGAGGCTAAGACGGGTTTTGGGGTCTTTTAATATTATAATTCGAAATCTATATATTTTGCATTTACAGAAAATCAAACCTATACTGTGTACAAATCTTTCTTGCGTATGTAATAACAAAAGATCATTTGCACAAATATTGAGAGAGATGTTCCAGTTGTTTGCATAAAATATAGTCCGGGTATGTGTCCTTTGAGAGTGCACTGAAGACTTGGAGACCGCATCGAATACAACATGTAGGTTTTAGAATGATAGGAATGAATCATTAGTGTTGGGAAGAGAATTGTCCTTGTTGATACGGAGCATAATACTAAAATTTGTGGGGGTGGAAGTTCAGGAAAGAAATACTTTCGGTCTTATTTCGTTTTGTTTTCTGAGATGTCCGAACCATGGACTACTTACTAGTCTATGGCGACTTTATATCCTTATGGATGCTAGATATCATGTGTTTTAATAATTTCTCTTGATGCAATTCCTATTTTTAAGAAACTAAACTTTAAGATTAAATGCTGGTTTTTACTTTTCCAAATTTCTTGGAGTAAAACTGCAAAACGCTATTGAGATTTGAAGTTGTTTGACTTGACGCTCTGCTGCCTTTACAGTAACCGCATAAGAATAAAATAATCAGCTTCACAATTTGTTGAACTCCTATGCTACGTTGTTTTTTTCCCCCGTTTTTTTTCTAACAAAAATTTTAATTGAATTTTTGCACTTCTTTTGTTTGTTTGCTTTGTTTTAATGCTTGATTTTAAAAGGAGTGAATGGAAGAAATGAAAAACAAATTGAATAATTTTTTTTTCTCTTTTTCACACACACACATTGTTTTCTTCGCTTTTCTTTTCTTTTTTAATTTTCACTTAATACTCTCAACTACTTTTATGATTATTTTTTGCTTTTCTTGTTTTTTTTGTACTACTTTTCTTAACTTTTAAAAACGTCTTGGTTAGGGATTTTCCAACAATTTTCGTATTTTTCTTCAACATTCTTTTTGTTTTTGTTGAAAAACAAGGTGGTTTTTAAAAAGTATGGTAGGTAGTAGGTGCATGAAAAGCTAAAAGTGGCATTAAGCAACGGGTATATGGTATTCACACTGCGTGAAAAGTTTAAGTGTTGACTAATTAATTTCAAATTCTTCTTCGTATTCTTCTTATATTTCCTCTTCTATTCTGTTCTTCTGTTCTCTTCGTTCTAAGAAATATTGCCAGTTTTTCTTATCCTGTGCAGAGTTTTTTCTGGTTACTGCATTTGAATGAAAGAAAAAAAATTTATTTCGAATTTTATTATGGTTTAAATGCAATCTAAAGAGCATTTTTCTTTGCATTCATTCACTCATTCATTCATTTCCATTTCATTATAATTATTGTTTTATATTGAAAATATTTCTTTTATTGTTCGCATAAATAAATATGGTATGCAGAAGAAAGCAGTTTTAATCTCTGCATTTGCAGTTTTCAATCTGTTCATGCTTGGCATTCCATTCCATTTCATTGTGAAGAAGTAAAAGTGTTTTGTTATCCATCAAACGTAAAGCATAGAATAAAAATTAACGTTTTTAGCTTTAACAATTAAGACAAAACTGTAAAGAAATGCAATAATACGTTGGAGCATATTTTCAGGTATTGGTTGCCTTTATTATTAAAAGCTTTTTAATCGCTTTTTCTTCTGTTCATTTCAGACAAGAATGTAGAAAAAGCTAACGCTTGTCGTTGTTGGTATGCATAAAATCGGTTTCGTTCAGTATATCGTAGGGCTTCTTATGTGTGGCTTCAGTAACTATGGACTCTAGAATGAGTCTACCAACCACTCGAAGATTACCCTATTATGGTATAAGATCCTGGAAAAGGACAGGAAGGTACTAATAAAGCGGACATAAATGCGAATGCTGCTACAACAAAAAATTTAAATGAATTCATATTGTCACGTTTTTACCTTTTAAAAACGTTAAAAATATGAGTTCATAGATTGCAAATAAAATAAAAATAAATCTGTGTTTATTTTTCAATCAATTCTTTATTATTTGCACAACTTTTGTGCCACTGTTCGAACTTATTCCACGTATACAATGATAACTTTCACAATATGTGCTGGTTCGTGATATTTCTCTGCTTATAACCTTTTTTATAAGCAACAACACTTGTTAGTTATTTTTCTTTGCTCACAGCCTTTTTTGTAAGCACCACACTAACAACTGTTTTCTCAAACGCAACTTGTCTGCACACAAGTCTGACTGAATTATAACTCGATCTCGTATCTTCACACACCACTGGTTGAATTCTCACTCAATTCAACGCGACGTCGTCACACGACTAACTTAACTCGATCTCCGGGAGTCACGTGTCTTCATACGCTCACTTTATCGTGCCTTTTATATCACTGGATCAGCAGTGTGATGAATGCCCTTGAAGGATGATGACGACCTTCGGGAACAATGCAAAAATGTAAACAACTTGTTTCCATTTTTGTTGTTCGTGTATCTTGTTTACTTTCGTCCAGGCAGAGTTGTTGTTGTTTTGTTTGTTTGTCTTTCTGCTATATTTTTTATACACGAACGTTGTTGCTATATTTTTGTTTATTCATCGATCTTGTAAACAAGCCTGTTGTTTTTGTTGCTATATGTTTACTCATTCGTTGATCACGTGAACAACTGCATTGTTTTGTTTTTGGAGCTTTTGTTTATCATTTTATGTGTGATCAAGTCCATTGTGTTGTTTTTGGAGCTTTTGCTTATTATTTTAACAACACCATTTCCATTTTCGTAGCAATACGTTAGCTTGACATTGAACTATAGAGTGGCACACCAACTTTACTCATTTGCAAAGAAAATACGTCTAGAGATCATACACATTTGATTTTCTGTGATTGTTCTGCACTTGGGAACCTATAACGAAGCATTATTGTCTAGCCACAAGTGATTTGAACAGTATCCATGCCTTTATAAAGCTAATGGGATGGTTGAGGAATACCAGCCACGAGTAATAGTTGAATGACAGAATAGGTACTATCAGTACAGCAGTGGGACGTTGTTGGATCCAAGTAGAATATGCTCTTGTAATTTAACCTAACCTATCTGAAGCTGTAACGTAACACTTATCTTACTGGCGTGAAAAGTTGGTATAGTACTGGAACCATAGGATCTATGCCCTTTAAGCATATTGCCCTGACAAATTTCAGTATTGATATCCACCCTGATGTTTCCTTCCGGAATACTTTAATGTCTCACAGGCTTCAATAATGTGTTCCGATGATTCAATTTAGAAGTCCCCGTTGTCTAGTAGGTAGAGTCAACACTTATTAGACGTGAGGCGTCGATTCAAACCCCAGGTCAGACATCAAGAAGTTCATTATCATCTCGCAATAGCAAACACCGTAGTGGTGGCAGTAGTCTAGTAGGTAGTGTGGTTTTTCAAAATTATTTTACCTCACATTGTTGTCACTGAATAGTGTGTTGACATGCTAGTTGAGATGACTTGGGGATGCCATTTACCTCGATTAAGTTGGCCATCGCACGGAAATTCTTTCGAGACGTCAACCTATCCTGGGTCAATGAGACCTGCTCCATCGCTAGGCTCACTTGGCCCTCGATGGATAGAAGGCGCACCAGCTAGTTACTTAGACTTGGTCGTAACGTCATTTCGATCACAGTGACCATGCTTACAAGTCATTGTGTTATGGGAAGACACGCGGAAAGAATGCAGGTCCCATCTGACGACTTCTGCCGTGGGTGCAGATCCGCTGAGGAAGAGGAGATTGTTATCCACTTTCTTTGTCTATTTCCATATCTTGCGAGGTGTATATATAGAGGCTCTACAATCCTTGTCAGCCTGACGGAGTCCATTGATGTTAAGGATATAGCTTCGTTTATCAAACGTGCTTTAAATGTGTAGCCCTTGCGATGACCAACTTCTTTTTCTTCCCTGGTTTGGAGGAACTTGGTCAGTACAGAGCCTGGTTTCGCCTACGGCGTTACAATGGGTCGCTGTGCATGCTCAACTGAGCTTTTGCTAGCACTCCAACCTACCTACCTACAAGTTGAGATCTTAAGTGCCCGAAGAGGATAAAATTCTCGCACATAACTCAGGTGGTGTGAGAAGGTAGTCCATAATCTTGACTAAAGGAATGCCATGTAATTGAAATCCTCAGTATATTTGAATTCAATTCTAATAAATCCGTTGATCGATTTTAAATTGAAACTAATATCTGTAGGCTATCAAATAATTTCAGCTCCCTGATGTTAAATTTTCATACACACTTTAAGTATCACAATTCGTTTTGGTTTTTGCAATCAATTGTCGTTCCTCTTTGAAAATGAAAATAAAAAAACCTCCACAAAAGAAACACGAATAAATTCAAAAACTAAATTTTTATACGAGAATTTTGAAAAAGAATTTTCAGAAAAAACAAAGTTGTGTGCGTGTGTGTGTTTTATTTTCTAATTTTTTTCTCCAGCACCACAGATTGTTTTCATTGTTCGCACTGGATGGGAGAAATAGACAAAAAATAGCAAAAAAATAAAACAAAAGAAGCACAACCATTGATTTTGTAAATAGTTGTATGCACTTCAACTAACACAAAGTAGTTTAGCTTAACAATAACATTGTTGCTTATTTATTTGTCAGAAAAAACAACAAAAAACCAATAAAAAAAAACAGAAACCAAAATGAGAAAAAAAGTATTCGAAGAACGAGGTTCCCAAATCGATTATTTAAGTCAAGTTTACTTCTGTAAAAATTTAATGGAAGTCAGGCGGCTACAACAATATACAGTACTTTGGAGGCATCAACATAACAAATGTTAACCTCATGAATAGTCAAAAGTGCGGCATTATCTTGCTGAATTCAATCACAAAATTTTTAGTTAATGCTGCACAGCAAATCTCCAACTGTGGAGACATTTTTATTTCTTGATAAAGCTTATGCCACTGCTATGAAAACATTGAGCAGACTAAGAAGTGTGGCAAGTATTTTCACTAGTTCTTCATCACTTTGGACATCGTACCAAAAGACGAACTGTGGTATATGCTTTTAAGAAAAGTAGTCTCTGATAAGATCGAGGTTCTCATCTGTGGGCTCTTTAGTGACTGAACTAGACGGGTCAGCATTAATTGAGAAATTTCTCCACTACCTCCTAAGAATAACAGAAATACATTCTTTGTCCAATTTCATTTCTCCCAATATTAGGATAAGTAATACAGAGAACGAAGTCCCAGGGGTATAGAGTTGAAGCAGAAACAGCATTGAAATAAACGAATATGATATGATTGTAGTCACCGTAGTCTAGTAGGTAGGCTTATTAGACATAAAGCCCGGGTTCGTATCCCAGGTCAGGCATCAAAACGAAAAAAATATTTCTTCGGCGAGTGCCTCTCAGCAGATTTCTGGCAAAAACTCTGAGAGTAAATAAAATTGCCATGAAGAGCTTCTCAAAAATCTATCGTTCGGAGTCGACTTTAAACTGTAGGTCCAGCCACTCATGTATAAAATTAACGCACACAACATAAGTGGTGTGAGAAGCTAGGTCGAAATCCTGACTGAAGGGTTGTAATGACCAATTATGTATGTATGTATGTTTGTATGTCATGGACAGATCATCTCGGATGAGTGAACCCTATTAGATCCTCAAGTTTGTTTTTCTAAAAAACTAACCAGCCTCTCAATAAGTAGACGAACTTGCCATGACTGCTTACTTACCTGTAGACAAGGACTGTGTCTGAAAACATGAACCACTGTTTCCTCCATCTCTTTACATTACATGCCCCTTTTGTACTCCAGTTATATTCCTATTGTACTCCTTTTATACTCCTGTTATACTCCTGTTGTACTCCTGTTGTGCTCCCGTTGTACTCCTGTTGCACTCCTATTGTTCTCCTGTTGTGCTTCTGTTGTGCTTCTTTTGTACTCCTGTTGTACTTCTGTTGTACTCCTATTGCACTCCTGTTGTATTCCTATTGCACTCCTGTTGTACTCTTTTTGTACTCCTATTGTCCTCCTGATGTACTCCCGTTGTATTCCAGTTGTACTCCTGTTGTACTCCTTTTGTACTCCTATTATATCTCTCATCTCCCGGCTAGTCATGTTTAGTACAAGTTTCGTATCTAAATTATTGAATTTTGTCCATAAAGCTCTTGCAACACTAAAGTCTATTCTGCATCCTTATGCACGATTTATAAGTGAATCGAAATTTCCAAAATTATTCCAAAGAAGGAGCCCATTTTTGGTTTCAGTGACTCCTCTTCAGTTGCAGCTTTCAAAACTATTATTGTTAATGCAAAGGGTATAAACAGAGGAATAACAAAGAAAATCAATTGTTGCAGTTTAAATCAAGTTGTGAACAGTGGCGCACAGAATTGTGCGAATAATAAAGAATTTGAATTAAAACTGAACAGAAATTTATTTTTATTTGGTTTGCAATCTACAAGCTCATATTTTAAACGTTCTTAAAAGGTAAAAACGTAACAGTATTCTATCATAACTAGACCAAGTCAGTTCCTTCAGCAGAGCATGACTTATTCTCAGTAAGTGACCTACCCGATAGGAATTTATTGGATCTAACTCATTCTGTCTAAAGAAGTCTCTAGCTGCCATCTTGCTCACATTACATCCCTGATTCCAAACGCAAGAACTTTTAAATTCCCAAAAATGTTTGCTAAAATTTCTTCCACTATTTGAGAATCCCCTATCGAGAGCAAAACAATTTCAATTCCAATAATAAAAACAGAAACTTTAAATCAAAAACTGCTTTCCAGAGAAATAGTACAACATGTGAATAAATGAAATAAAATAAAACAATACGAGATACAAAATTGTAGTCAACTAAAGCCAATCATTGCTGCAACAATTGCATGCAACAATACTTCACACAATATAAGGCTATACAGCAATGCAGCAACAGCAGCAACAACAATAACAGTAACAACAATGACAATAAAAACAAGCGATCAAATTTGACATTCTAAACTATTCAAATGAGAGAAAAACAAAAATAATGTGGAAAAAATCTACTTCAAATACTTTTTTTGGGGGTGGATGGGGGTACAGAATATTTAAAAAAAATTTAAAAAAAGACAACAAGAAAATCGATTGAAAATATCACAGCATTTGAAGTGGATTTTTTTTGGTCAAAAACATTTTAATTTAGTCAACCATACAGTGAGCCAGTGAGAAAGCAGGTGATATTGAAAATATTTGTTTTGTTTAAATGATAAAATTTTACTGAATAAAATATTTATTTACGTATTTTGTATCATTAAAAAAAATAAATAAAAATCTGAAGTTATTGATATTTATATGTGACTATATGATACCCTACATTATGGTGTGATGTATAATTAAGATATTTTTGCTTTCTCCGGGGTTATCCAGATTTTATTATCAAATACTTTAACTACGACAACACGCGACTAGAGCCCATGTACCTGCTAATTATTGAATAACAAAACTTTATTTCTTATATAGAAAATAGAAATATTCCAATTTCTTGTATTTATAGCACATATGGTGGGTAAGTTGGTACTCACATAGAAGTTGGATAGACATACATAGACCATATGATGCCCATTGTAATACCATTTTCCCCTAATGTCGAAACTATTCGAAGCCTCTAATGTAGTGACTTTTATTCAATTGATTACTGCAACCCCTTTGTCAGGACGACAACCTAGCTTCTCACACCATCTATGTTGTGTGTGTTAATTTTATCCATGAGTGGCGTGACCTACAGTTTAATGTCGACTCCGAACGAAAGATTTGAGAAACTTTTCATGGCAATTTTATTTTATGCTCAGGAAGTCGCCGAAGACATTTTTTTCATATTTTGTTTAGTTCGAAATGTCTGAGCCAGGGATTGAATCACGTCTAATAAGTCAACACACAACGTACTAGACTGAAGTAACTTAGATTACCAATGTCCACGTAGAGTGCTTGTCATGTACTCAATAGGTTAAGAACAGCCTCCTCTTTTTCCTCATCCCAGCTTCTGCAGAAATTGTTTACAAGTGTCCGAGTTAAGTGCACCTCGAATGAGTGTATAATGCAATGCACAGAAATTACTCCAACGGTATGGTTGCAGCGTATTTCTTAGAAATTTAAGCAGACTGTGCTTTCAATGCAATGCCCAGAAACGATTTCAACAACAATACTGAGAGCGCAGCTTCAAAATTTAAGCAGACTTTTCGTGTCCCTTCTATTTAGCTTTGACCAAATTTTCCTTTCGTTCTGCGTGTATTTCAAGCCGCTCATCCGGCGATGTTGGAATTCATGACTGCATTGTCAGTTACTAGCTTGCAGGTTTTTAAAGGCATTCTCATAGTAGAGAATTTATTTGAGAATTCGATACTTGTGCCTCACTTGGCCAGTTAGCGTGTTCTTTAGTTACTTGGAATGTACTGTGTCCTGATATGCAACTAATATTCATATAATCTTGTTCCGCTACCTCGTTCATATATCTGCGACATCTACACACCGCATTGGAGTTCATTACGTTTGAGTCTAGTGGTTTTATGGTCTGTCTGTGGTCTATCAGAAAGTATGGTAATATCTTGTCTTGATATATTTGCCTGTATTATCGATACTTTCGCTTGATAGACGCTATTGCGACTCGTCTGCCTTTTTCGATTCCGAAAAAAATCTGTAAACTATTCAATTCAATTGGCAGCTATCAGTCAAGATCTATATGGAGTCTTTTACGAGGTGCACTGCACTATTTTTCCCAGACCTCTTTATCTGCAATGATTACTCAAATTTTTTTGGGAAATCGTATTGCACATATAGCACTTATGGTCGTTGTGAATTTTTTTCTGTTGAAGTGTTTCCTGTTTACCGCATTTTACATTAACTTCGAAGTAATGTCCGGAAATACAATCTTGATCTCCTCTTCCTCAGATCACATTTTTAGATTGGATTGTTAGAAAAAGTAAATAGTATTGTACAGAAATGAAATCAAAAAAGGTAAAATCTGCTCTCTTTGCTTCTGCAACACGCCTACAGAATTCTCTAACATTCTCTAATGTTTTTCAAAAACTACATTTTTTCGTCTTTTAAATTTTCAATTTTTATAAAACTTATGAAATTTTTATTAATAAAAAATTGTTAATAAAAATGTTTGCTTTTGAATCATTTAAACAGCAATTAGAAAAACAAAACAACACGAGACGTTACAAAACAAAACCATGCTCATCAACTCAACCCTTTTTGACTGATTTTGCCATTCAGAGGGATTGAATTGTTTTTTTTGTAAGTTTTGTGGTTAAAAAAGCAACAATTTCCACCGAAAATTATTCAACATCAGATCGTACATACTTTAACCCAAAGTTGAATTTAAGCACTTCGGATTTGAATACGTTTTCAAAAGCATTTATTTTGTTGTTATCGCTGTTGCTGTAGTTATTGTTATTGTTGTTGTGTATCTGTGTCTGTATGGAGAGCATTTGTTTATTTAACTGATAGTTTTAATCATGAATAGAAAACACACACACACACACACACACACACACACACACACTGTTGGCATGCCGGTTGATGAGGAAAGTTATCCCAAGGAGATGCTACAAGTGCCTAGAATTCGGGCACATAGCAGGAAATTGCCGCAGTAAGAGTGATTGGTCAAAACACTGCTTCAAGTGCGGAGAGCAAGACCACCTTGCCAAAACTTGTCGTGGTGACCCTCACTGCCTACTTTGTAGGGGCGATCGAAATGTAGACTCGAATCATGTCACGGGTGGACCGAAGTGTCCACAGTATCTGGCAGCTAGACGGAGATTGATGAACGTGGAAAGATGAGGATTTTGCAGCTGAATCTAAACCACTGCGAAGCGGCGCAGGAGCTCCTCAAACAGACTGTTCGGGAGCGGAAGATAGACCTGACGATATTAAGCGAGCACTATAAGACACCTAACGATCTGCGTTGGGCTACCAGTAAGTGCAACAAAGCGGCGATATGGACATGTGGTAAATTCCCATTGGCAGATATTGACAACAGGAGGGAGGGCTTTGTGAAATGCACCGTTAATGGGGTACATTTCTTCAGCTGTTATCTCCCCCCCAGCCTATCAATTGAGGAGTACAAACTGAGATTGGACGACATTGTTAGCGAAGCTAGGAATCTAAGTCCGGTGGTGATTGCCGGAGACTTTAATGCCTGGGCTGTGGAATGGGGTTCGGCGTACACGAACCAAAGAGGTGAGTGCCTACTTGACGCATTTGCAACTCTGGAGATTGTCCTACTCAACTGTGGGCAGATTGATACATTTTCGAGAAATGGACGGAGTTCTAAGATTGACTTGACTTTCATCAGCGATGCACTGGCGACGACATCGATCTGGACTGTTTCCGATGTCTACACTCATAGCGACCATCGGGCGATCATCTTTGAAATTCGGGAACGCCCTACGAGGAACACCATTACTACCGCCCCTCCTAATCCTTTGTGGAGGGACTCTACCTTTGATAGAGAAACCTTTGTTCTCGCGATGGGGGACATTCGGTTGGCCGGAAGCGCGAACGACAGGGCGATTGATCTTATGCGCTGCATAACGGAGGCCTGCAGCGCGTCTATGTCGAGAAAGTTTCACCTGCCCGGCAGGAGACACGTTTATTGGTGGAACGCGGAGATAGCTGACCTAAGGCGGAAATGTAACCGGGCGCGGAGGATATTCCAGAGGGCAAGGGGTCGCAATGACTTCACAGAACTTCGGGAAAGATACAGAGTGCTCAGAGCCAACCTTAATTGGGCCATTGAGAGGAGCAAGAAAAGGTGCTATAGGGAGATGTGTGCGGATGTGGACGAGAATCCCTGGGGCACTGGGTATAAAGTGGTGATGAGGAAGCTGAACTGCTTTCGACCACCGGCCACGCAAAGTGCGGAAAAACTGCAGTCTATTGTTAAAGGCCTCTTTCCACAGAGGGCCGAGGTGTCGTATGCCGTGCGGGACAGTGGGTCCCACGAAGAAATCCCGAGGGTCAGCGAGCAGGAGTTCGATGCAGTATGGAAGGAGATTAAGCTCGGGAAAGCGCCGGGGATTGATGGAATCCCGAACATCGCACTTAAGGTGGCTATAGAGAGCAACGTTGATGTGTTTAGGAAGGTCTTTGACACATGTATCCAGGAGAGGACATTCCCTAGAATATGGAAGAGACAGAGGTTGGTTCTTATCCCAAAGGGCAACGGAGCACAGGATGCAACAGGTTACCGCCCACTTTGTATGATTGATACCGTCGGTAAACTCCTGGAGAAGATAATCTGTAGAAGACTGGAAATGGTATTGGAGAGAGATGGCTTGTCGGATCGCCAATTTGGCTTCCGGAAAGGTCGCTCGACCGTGGATGCAATGGAGGCGGTCATAACCGTGGCGAAGGAGGCCATCAGCGGTGACCGCTGGTTTGAGGGTGATAAGAAGTATTGCGCCATCATCACACTGGATGTCAAAAACGCCTTCAATTCGGCAGATTGGGACGCCATCCTGGCTGCACTCGACGAGAGGGACGTTCCTGGATATTTGATGGAACTCATAGGAGACTACTTTAAGGATAGAGTGCTTCTATATGACACTGACGAAGGCAGAAAAGCATACGCTGTAACAGCAGGAGTACCACAGGGTTCGGTGTTGGGCCCAATACTATGGAACGCCATGTATGACGGTGTATTGAGGCTTAGGCTTCCTACGGGCGCACAAATATTTGGATTCGCGGACGATATTGCTCTCGTGGTAATCGGCAAACATCTTGATCAATTGGAACGAACGTGCAATGCAGCAGTTGGCAGAGTTAGAAGCTGGATCGCAAGTGTAGGTCTAAAACTTGCTGACCATAAAACGGATGTCGTATTAGTAAGCAGTAGGAAGAAAATGGAATTCATCACCATCACTGTCGGCGAACAAAGAATAACATCGAAGCATTCAATCAAATACCTGGGAGTTATGATAGATAACAGACTTACATTCAAGGAACATCTGGCGTATATTAGTAGGAAGTGTGCGGCGACAACGGGCGCACTCTCGCGGATAATGCCTAACCTGGGAGGTCCGAGGCAGGAGAAGAGGCAATTGCTGATGAGAGTGGTTAGATCGATTGCTCTATATGCAGCCCCTATATGGGCCGAGGCCATGGACAAGAAGACATATAGGATAGGAGTGGATGCGGCCTACAGAAGATCTGCCCTCCGAGTAATTTCTGCCTTCCGTACAGTATCTACGGAAGCAGCCTTGGTGATTGCGGGGATGATGCCGCTTCGAATACTAGTGGATGTAGAGAGGAGAAGACACTTGACAAGTAGGAGAACGGGGCTAGTGCACCCTGACCGGGTGAATGATGACGCAATGAACAGATGGCAGCAAGAGTGGACTTCTTCCACAAAGGGAAGATGGACTTGCCGATTGATACCAAATATAGGAGAATGGACTAGAAGGAAACACGGCCAGGTGAATTTCTACCTTACACAGTTCCTAACGGGCCACGGATGCTATAGAGCATACCTCTACAAGTATGGACATGACGTGGATGAAACGTGCCCATCATGTCGAAATACAAGCGAAACAGCGGGGCATATATTCTTTACTTGCCCACGCTATGAATACCAGCGAAATTTACTGGAAAGGACGATCGGATTCCAGGTGACCCCCGACAACGTGGTTAACCTGATGCTAGCATCATGCGAAAACTGGAACGCGGTATGTTTCTTCGCGAAGGAAGTTCTGATACAACAGAGAATAATAGAGAGAGCAAGAACAGCAGAAATGGATAGCAGCACCCGCTGAATCTTTACCTCCCCCGATGTAATACTTGATTGTGGTCCCGGGGGGGGCGACTTAATGGATGTGTGACGAACTAGGTTGGGTTTAGTACGTATGCGCTTAGCAAGCCGAGAGTAAGTCTTGCGGCGAATCGTGCACATTGGTAGCCCGGGCTACCAATGTCTTTCGAAGATTCCCAACCTTTAGCTCGTAAAGCTATAAAAAAAACACACTGTTGGCACTGACTAGAGTATAGAACACGAACAAGAAGAAAGAAAAAAAATTTATTCGCAATTGCCAACATTTGTATGCATGAACTTTGGCGAAAATTGAAGTACAATATTGTCATTCGCACAACGACTGATACACACACACACACACACACAAAAACCAAACAAAATATATATGAAAACTATTACCAAAACATACATACCATACATACACACACACTCCATACTCCTATGTAAGTATGTGTGGATGGTTATAAAACGACAACTACAACTTTACTAAATAACAATAGCAACAGAGAAAAACCAACAACATAACAGCAACAGCAGCAACTAGGCAACACTTTGTCAGTTTGTATGTCAAAAAGTTGATGCTGTCAACAACATGACCAACACTTGCACTACAATAATACTGACACTGAGAACACTGAAATGCTTGTGATTACAGTTGCGGGATAATTGAATTGGTACGGGTATGAATAAATACGATGTAAAGCAAAGTGTATTGACTTATTAGACATGAGATTACGGTTCAAACCCCAGGTTAGACATTTCCAACAAAACGAACGATGAAAAATGTATCTTCGGCTACTTCCTCTCACCAGGTCACTGGCAAAAACTCTGTGAGTAATTAAAAAAATTGCCAGGAAAAGTTTCGCAAAATATCTGTCGTTTGGAGTCGACTTTAAACTGTAGGTCCCGCCACTTATTTCTGAAATTAACGCACACAACATAAGTGGTCTGAGAAGCTGACTGAAGGGCTGTAATGACCAATTATATATGTATGTACGTGTATGAATTTAGACGAATGTGAGTATTTAAGATCGTATACTAGAAGCCAATCACAGCATACTAATCTTGGCTTGACCTTGTCTGGTTGTATTGTATTGCTGTTGTAAAGTCTAGTATTAGCCTTGGTAGGTACCTAAGGAAGTCGCGTGGACACACTTAGGTCACATGAGGCTCATTGTGATGCTGCAGTTTTTTCTATTATCTGCTAGTTCTAGAACCAGTCTGAATTTCTGATGAAGCGGCTTAAACAGCCAATGTCAATACTTGACAGTTCATTGAGATTAAGATGCCTACTTCTCCTTTGACATAATGCCGCGGATGTAACCAATAGTTAAAGCATAGTTTTATCTTCTTCCTCATCCTTAAGCAGCTTCTACAGAAATCATTAGCAAGGCTCACTAGGTCAATATGCCTAGCATAAGTGTCCATAATGCCGTGCCCTGTTATGACCACGCCAACTATACTGAACGTGCTTCTTTGGAGTTTAAGCAGCCTTACCTTCTAAGCAGTCTTGGCAAGATTTTCTAAGCCGTTCTGTCCGTGTTCGAAGCCGCAGTAGGCTATCTCTTTTGGAATTTTGTATTGGGTACGCGTAAGGACAAGGATGCGATAAAAACGATTTAATTTCGGTGGAAATTTTCTATGAATTTGGGTAGAGAATATTACAAATTTTACAATTGAAAGGATTCCCTATCTCTGTCCACCTCAAAAGTTGGTATTTATACTACCATCCCTTAATACTAGCGACAGCATCTAGTCTCTGGTCTTTTTAAGAGTTGAGGTTCGCTATAAAGTTATATTTTGATTGTTATATGCCCTGAAGCATAGTGTTACGTTTTTACCTTTTAAAAACGTTTAATATATGAGCTCGTAGAACGCAAATAAAATAAAAATAAATCTGTGTTTAGTTTTACTTAAAATTCTTTATTATTTGCACAATTCTGTGTGGCACTGTTCACAACTTTATGTAAACAATAACAATTGCTTTTCTTTGTTATTCCTTTGTTTATACCCTTTGCATAAACAATAACAATCTCTAAACAATTATTCGACAAATCTTTGTAACGGAGATCTTCAAACCACGATTACTCTCTTCAAACGCACCGCGTTTTCACACAAGACTGACTGAACTTCACTCACTCACTCGCCTGCTTTGTCTTGGCTTTTATATGGCAGGGTCTGATGACTGTTCTTGAAGGCGAATGTTTCGCCTTCTCGAAATCTGTGTAAATGTAAATATCGCTGATTACATTTATTATGGTAGTGTTGTTTGTGTATTTTGTTTACATTTAGTCTTGTAGTGTTGTTTGTGGATTTTTGGTTACTTGTTTACTATTTTCTTATGCTGGTGTCTGTTATTATATTAAGCAGTACGATAATTTGTAAACAGGTTTGTTTACTGCATTGTTTTGTTTTTGTTGATTTTGTTTATAATTTTAATGTTAAACGATGTAAAAGCAAAACACCAGTATCTGGATTTTTAATTTTCGTAACAATAAAAACGAAAAATTGCAATTCCTTACACTATCCCTATTATTTCCTAATCTACTGTATTTTGTTTTTTCTTTTAGAACAACTGTCTATCTCCCGTTTGTTTTTTTTGTTATTTTGTGTGTTTATTTTCAATTCACATAAATGTCATATAAATCGTAGTCGTATCGAACAAATGCACTGGCGTGTCAAAATACGTTCTCACCAATTTCCGTTTTCACAAAAAAACCCGGCTGCTTTTGCAATGAAAACAGAATCCAGTTTTTATGCGATTTGATAATTTTTTTTTCATTTCATTGCAGAAATTGCTGCTAACATATGAAATGGTAGCAAAAGGACACAAGGTTTATACCCTCTTGGAATATTTGCAATGGAGGCTTTTTTTGATGAATAAAATGTTAAAAAAATGCAATGTGGGGTCATTAACATGTTCAGGTATTTTAATTATAAATTTTTTTTTAAATTTTTTAAATTTAAACATGTTCTTAAATTAGTTGGGATTTTCTCTGCTTATAGGGTGTTGTAGTCTAAAAAAAAGTAAAATAAAACGACTTTTCAATTGAAGTCTCCACAGTCTAGTGTCGGCAGTAAAATTTTAAAAAGACCACTTTAATGTACTAACCGTTGTTTTCTTATTTTATATTTTTTCGTTTTTATTTAAATTCAACGTTTTTTAATGACATTTTTTGAATATTTTTTTTTAATTTTAGTTTTGGTGTTGGCAAACATTCAAATGCAGCATAATTTTCATTTTATTAACACTTTGAAAATGCTTCTGTGCACTCTTGAAAAACAAGTGCACAGATGTGAGCAGTGAGTTGACTAGACAAGTGCAATATGGTTTTACCAAAAAGAGATTTCAAATGGTATGACAAATAATGTCTGAATTACAAGTCAATAGGTTGAAACCTAACTTTATAGGCACATATGTATGTACGTAGCTTGGTAAACAATATATGTCAGGACATGCAATAGGCTCATCACCTGCTTATTTGGAAAATCTTTATTAAAGGAAATAAGGCTAAGGAAAGAAATGAAAACGAAAGATGGAATCAGTATCTCTCCAACATCAGTATCTCTCTGTGTTACATAAAGTCATGGAACATACATAATTGGTCATCACAACCTTTCAGTGTAAAGGATGGAGGATCAAAAATAAAAGATGAATAGTTTCAGCAAATTTCTAGAGCTCAAGTTAAGAGCTCTGTATGCTTTATTCAATTTTATTCAATTGATTTGAATGTGGGAATAACTTCCTCTTTTATACTATATTTGAGCTGACTCGACAATCCCGAATCAACTCACTTAACTCTACATGATTCTTAACTTATTACATTATGTTCTAGTGACCTATATTCTAAATATATGGGTTGTGTGTATGTAACACGAACCAAGCCTTCAGTCCAACACCAGTAATGCAAGCAAAGCAGAATTCCCACGCTAGCCAGCGGAGAATACAATAACAACAACAACATGCATTGACGGCCTGTGCCCACGACAAAAGCAGCGAGAGTCAATGTCCCAGAATTATGTTAGTGACGCAGTCACTTATGCTATTT
This sequence comes from Sarcophaga caerulescens, assembly GCA_927399465.1. Classification (NCBI taxonomy): domain Eukaryota; kingdom Metazoa; phylum Arthropoda; class Insecta; order Diptera; family Sarcophagidae; genus Sarcophaga; species Sarcophaga caerulescens. Next base: position 86,614,636 of record OV656867.1, on the reverse strand, counting down.
GATATTCGTTTGTTTACATGTTGTGTCGTTAATGATCATTAGCCATACAAAATATTGTGTTGGCATAAACGGCAGTAGCGTCGTGCTACATCAGTCAGGATTACGATCTAGCTTCTCGCACCACATGTTGCATGTGTTAATTTTTATCCGAGAGTGGCGGGACCTACAGTAAAGTAGTTTACTGCACCACAATAGCATGGAAGTATCGAAGCTGTGGTCGTGCCAAAATCCGTAGCATAATTGGTATGAATATACCTGCCAACCCCACGATACCCGAACACGCTTTCGATCCTGGTTTTATAATGAAGAGAACAGGATGAATCCTTTTATGATAATGGTTTATATCTCCTGGAGAATGTCATCCAAGTAATCTCTGCTAAATCCAGATCATGCGACAAAGTCGAATGTGGAATCGTTTCAGAACAATACTCGATTACGGTAGTACTATTGAGGTTGAAACGATGGCTATAAAGATAGCCACAGTACGAATACCATATCAGAGTATATCATGTTTACCCATAGTAAACGGCCATTAGATCCCTGGAGAGTGTAAACACATAACACCCAAATATTGAGCTTCTTTATGTATCGAGCTTTCTTCAAATGGTTGTTTGTAATGTCAGGGTTACTTATGTGCCAATCTTTCTCCACTTTTGTCAATGATTATTCTCTCAAGGCTTTGTAATTATGGTTTGATTAAAAATAGTTTGAAGTTTTCACGATAAAGTTACTGCAAACAGCAATCCGAACCTATCACTGTGTTGCTTCTAATTAACACCACCTTCTGCCAAGACCCTTTTTACCAAATTAAACCATCACTATGAGATGCATGCCACTGAATAAGTAGTCCTCTATCCATTTTATGTGTTGCACTTCTCCAACCATGTATGTGTGTGTATGTGTATGTATACAGTAAACATGCCAACAGAAAATTGATTATAAAATGATTTATGAGGGCAAAAATCCAGGCAACTTCTGTGTGATTCTTCTTTTTTTAATGTTGCAATATCCGTTTCGATGTCTGTCTGTTGGTCTCTTCTTCATTCATACAGAGCATTGCATGGTTATAAATTCACATATTGTTTGTTTTACCCAACATTGTTGCCACAATTTTAGTTACTGCCGCCCTTTTTTTCTTTTTCTTCGGCGCTTTTTTTTATTATGAAGTACATACACACACACGTTTCTCTCGTTTCAAGTTCGGTTTTTTTTTTGTTTGGTTTTGTAATACTCAACGTAGTAATGATTTTCACACTCTATTTTCAGTTACAATCTCAGTTACTGGCATGAATTTTAAACGAATTGTGATTCACATCAAGTAACTGAGTAACTGACTGTGTGAGTGAGTGAACGCGAGAGTGGCCATTACATTAAATAAGTTACGAACGGAAAATAATTGAATATTTAATGCAATGACGATTGAATTAAAGAACTGTTTTTGCTGTTTTCTAGGATTTTGGAAAAGGATATCATTTAAATAATCATTAAAGCCAACATTTATTCTTTTTTTCAGTCAAGACAATGGAAAACATGGTCAGTGTTAATAGAATTTAATTTGAAGACGTATGAGTGATTTCGATTTCGTGAGGATAATATTAAACATACGCGATGTTATGCATGGTTCGGAGACTAAGTTTTTCTTATGAAAGTTATTTCATAGCTTCAGACAATAAAAAAAAAAAAATATTTAATGTGACTTCCATGAATTGCAGATTTATCAAAGCCAACGGACTTTAAAAGCAAGAACGTGGTATATGTAATGAAACGTCAAGTCATCAGTAGAAAGGTTACAATGATACGACAAAGTGCTCCAACTGATGCAAGATGTTTTATTTCACTCTAACATAGGTTTAGTTTGGATAGATCGATCTGAACCATCTCTAAGCTTAAGCTCTCTAAGTATCAAGTTGAATTTTTACCAATGTCTTGGGTTATATTGGCTTTGAGGATACACGCATACACGTGCGGCTTAAGAAAACCCACAAGAAAAAGTCTAATGGGATCAAATCGCATGATCTCAATGGCCAAATCACATCCGCTTCACGCTCCATGTCCTCAAATCTCTCGTGCAGAATATCTAATGTAGTATGAGCTGTAAGACAGTAGCGCCGTTCTATTCTTGGTGTCCAGATCATAAAATTCATGCCAAAAAAATTTGTTTGCTATTGATTTAAACTCTTCATCGATATTTTTACATACAGAACGTAATTTTTCCGTTTAAATTTAAAAGAAATGCTTCTGTGATTGCTTTTCCAGAGACAGAGTATTCTGAAGCGCAGGTATTACACATCTGTACATACACAATTCATCATTACAACCCTTCAGTCAGGATTACGACCGAGCTTCTGATACCACTTATGTTGTGTGTGTAAATTTGATATATGAGTGGCAGGACCTACGGTTTAAAGATTTTTTTTGAGAAACTTTTCATGGAAATTTTATTACACTCTCAGAGGTTTTGTAGAAATCTGCTGAGAGAGAGTCGCCGAGGAAATATTTTTTGATATTTCGCTTTTGTTTGAGATGTCTGACCTGGGGTTTGTACTGTACTGGACTACAGCGATAAGTACAGTGTAAATATAAGAACGTTGAAAAGTATTTGATTTTCACTCTTCAGGTTGCACTGAATTGCTTATCGACCATTTTGGTTCTCCTATATATTTTTAAATTCTTCCTCTTTACTGATATATTTACAAACAGAACATAATGTTTCAGTTAAAATTTTAAATAATTGTTTCTGTGATTGCTTTCCCATAGACAGAGTACCCTGAGCATCTTGCAGGCGTTTCAGCATCAGATAATCTGCATCTTTTTGTTTTATCACCCACTTACCTAAAATATTCGATATTGTCAGGGCAGGTCAGGTGTTCTCTGAAATACGAATGACCTAACTTGCGTATTCACATTAATGCCACAATTTATTGAATTTATTTTCTTATTATTTTCAAATTAATATCGCTTTCAATATCGATAACGAAATTTAAAAATATTACACGAAAACAAAATACAATACAATACAACAAGTTTGCTTCTTTTCCCGCTCTGTCTCACCCTTCATGAGCATCTGTAACTTGCTGCTAACTATGTGGACAATTTTTAATAAATATGTTAGCAAAACTAATGTGAAGTATATTTCATATGAGCACAGCATTTACTTACCACAGTATATATATGTGTGTGAGTGTGTAGTTATGTGTGGCATTCTTAATTCATGAAATATTTCATATTTCAACAATAAACCATCTACACCCAGAGTAAATGGCATATACATACATATGTATGCAGTTTTGAACATTCTTGTAGAGTATCTTACACCAGGTCCAATAGTCATTGTAATGGACACAAAGACAGACACCTGTTTAGATACAAGCTACGTTGCAAGTGCAACTATTCAATAAATAAAGTCAGGTTTTTATAGCAAAACAGCAGTATTGTGTGTGTACATGTTTGCCCTGAAACCTGTATAGTAAGTACCCCCCACCATTATAACTTGTCGACATTTGTGTGGAGATACAATCGTATTTCTTCTTCTTCCAAATGTTTAATGAATTGTACAACAAATACAACAAAACAAATAACGTACATACAAATTTATATTTCCACAATAATAAACTCAATATCCTCTCTTTAACCAGCATGTACGTATATATGTATGTACACTCGTACAGAATGAAAGTTTTCACAGACAGACAGACAGATAGAGAAGGGAAAGCATACATACGACACGTTTAAAATGTGCATTGCCCAGTACATTAATGTGTTAAAATAACGATACAATACGTTACGTTGTTGCATTCTCATACACATGCATGTGAGTCATACATTTCATATGTATGTATTGTACTGGTCGTGTGTGTGTGTACAGACATAGTTTATAGGACGTTAGTAAATTAATATTGCCATACCGGTTGCAAATGGGGAGCTGAAGAAGGAACCGACTATACATCATTGTAACACCTGCGTGTTTATATTTACTGTATTGCAGCGTTTTATATGTCACGTGAGTGTATATATAACTTACAGAAAATGGTCAATTTACTAAGGACAATAGAAATTTTTTAATTGTTTAAGAAACTGTTATTTGGTTGGACCTTTATTGTAAGACACACTAGACATTATCTCTGGATGTTTAGACTCGGGCACTACTGGTCACTCTAGAAACCTAATAAAATAATTATCAACTACTGTTCCCTTTCAATTGGCCCTATACTTTCCCTGTACATAAAATGTGTGGCAGTTTAATATAGAAAGCATAAGTGCAACTTAAATTTGTTTGATTTTCAATTTTTATTTCTTATCCCGTTCTCTCCGTAAACATTCTTGTTGCTTTCGAAGTGTGTTTTCAACGGCATACCAAATATTCCACTTGAATTTTAAAAAGAAATTCACACCACTTCTATGGTGTTTAGCTTTTGAACTCAACCAATTCAAAAATACAGCAAACGTTGGCCAAATAAAGGTCAGTGGGGACACCAAATAACTATTCAAAGGTAAAAAGTTCAAATAGAATTTGTTTCGAACACACGAAAATACAATTCAATTGAAAATTGAGTATGAGAAAATCGTTGTAAAAAAGAAACGAAAACCTGCAAAATTAAGTTGTAAATGGAAGCTAAAGGGATATATTAAGGTGCTATTACATCACATATGTATCTTGTAGAAAGGCAGTATCCTTTAATAGATTTTAAATTTAGATTTTTTCAATTTTCCCAGAGTTAGTTTGGTGACAGTGTAGCCACAGGATTATTAGGTCTGTAAGATTTGCAAGACTACTTCATTCATTACATTCATGTGAGAAATAATTTTTTCACTCACGTTAAACATCTTGCTCGCGTTCGATTCGAGCATATATTGTTCCAACATTCTTCGTTGCTCTTTATATAAGCCTTTATATAAGCGTTGCCTTTATATAAGCACAGATTGCCACGGAAATCTTAAGCATAACTGTGTATAAAAAAATGGAAAAAATCTTTTGTAAAGATGTTATAGAAAGGTGTGTTCAAAAGAATATTACTCCTTGTCTACTAGGCTTCTTGTCGGCTAAAGTCTAAAGTCCCAAATTTCTTCTGGTGAATCTCCCAAATCATGCCGCCTTATATCGAACCCTTATTTCTATCGATTGGATAAAGGATGTTGTTTCCAATGGCCTTCTGGGTGCTGCTAACACCGCACCAAGAATCCCTAAACAACACATTCGTTAAAAGCTTTGAATTATTCTATGCTTTCATTTCCTATCTATCGACGTCCATCACACCATTGAAGCATCAGTTAGAATAGGTCGAATTAGGCTTCTGTAGAGGCAGTGTGTTATTCTTGGCGTGGAATCCCATTAAGAAACTATGGCTCTCCTACCTAAAGACCAGCACCTGCAATAAGACTAAGTATTAAAAATTTGTGGTAAACGAATGAAACAAAGGCAAAAGGTGGAGAGTGAGAGGAGTTTAGGTACAACACGTGGACGTAAACGCTACCGAAAGATGTGTCCAATATACATGACAGAAATTAATAGTATTATCTGAAAATCAGACTCTCATTCTAAGCACATAGCTCCTGAGGTTGATTATTGTGTAAAGGTAGGGAAAATTGTGTAAATTTTTGCTGATTAGGCAAATTATGTTCTTAGTGAATTTCCATATCAATGATGGGTTTACCAATAGACGTCGTAGTCTAGAAGGTTATGTGTTGTCTTAATACACATGAGGCTACGTTTCAAACACCAGGTCAGACATCTCCAACAAATCGGAGTTCGAGAAATATTTTTTCGGCGAATTCCTTTCAACAGATTTCTGGCAAAAGCTGTTGAGAGTAAAATAAAATTGCAGTGAAAACTTTCACATAAGCCATAGTTTAGTAGGTACTGTATTGGCTTATTAGACATGAGGCCACGATTCATACGCCGAGTCAGACACCTCCAACAAAACGAAGTATGAAAAAGTATTTCTTCGGCGACTTCCTCTCAGCAGATTTCTAGCAAAAACCCTGAGAGTAAATAAATTGCCATGAAACGTTTCTCAAAAAATCTGTCGTTCGGAGTCGACTTTAAAACTGTAGGTAGCGCCACTCACGTATAAAATTAACACACACAACATAAGTGGTGTGAAAAGCCATGTCGTAATTCTGACTGAAGGGTTGTAAAGACCAATTATGTATGTATGTATGATAAATTAAATTTTGAAAAATTTTTCTTAAAATAATTTATTTTTATTAATTAATTTTCTTTTTAGTTTTCTTCTTTGTATCATGGATTTCATTTATTCACAGATTAACATTATATGCACATCTTCATAATTGTGTGTTTGACAAACTTTATTATTTTATTATGGAGTTATTTTTCATTTAAAAGAAGAATTTTCGTTTTTTGGGTAATTTTTTTATTTCCTATTTTTTTTTATACATTCATACAGAGAGAGGGAGAGAAAAAATGCATAAAACATTCAATGCAGTGCATAATATACATACAGGCAGATGTCAACAGTATTTTTTAGCTTTTAATCCAATTCAATTTCATTATGCACTCGTCAAATCATTCATGATGATTTAATTATTTAATTCTTTCACTATATAAACTGCTACACATTAAAAAAAAAACTACAGAAAGAAAATTTAATAAAAATATATAAAAAATGCTGAAAAAATAAAAACAAAAATAAATTGAAAATCTGCAGTTAAATGTTTTATGTCACATATAAAGTGTTGAAATAAAAATTTTCGTCTACATTTTGGGTGAAAAAAAAATTATTTATGCGGGGGATTTTGTTTTTCGTTATTAAAAATAGCAATACAAACATTGAACGTTGATTGAGATTAAGTGAGAGATTTGTTTTTGAAATATTAAATTTGTATACAATATGAATATTTAGGAAGTATAAATCGTTATACATTTAGGCATTGGTTTAAGGGAACCTATGTATACTCTTAAAAGAGTATGCATGCAAAGATGTACTAGACAGCAAAATTGTTCATACAAAGGATATTCAGTTGCAGTATTATTATTACTGTACAAAGTAGGTTTGTCAACGACTAATACTTTAATCTAAAAGGTCTCTTGATCCTACCTTATGCCTGTAACATATAGCACAGGATCTCTCCTATACAATTATAAGTGCATAAGCCACCCCTAAGCTTCCCAAATGAAGTTCAGTATATATCCGATAGGAAGAGATCTGATTTCACCCTGATTTGGCAATGATTGAATACCAGCAATCAGGTCCTAGTCAGCGTAATACAAGATAGGTCGGTAGGTTGAAGGAGAGCAGACCAACCAAGACCATGTCATGCTTATTGACATACACTGAAGCCATCATATAAGCACCTTACTTTCTATTGAAAGCCTATATCTTGCCGAAACTTCCTTATCTTCTTCGAGCCCATTCGTCTAAGACGAGTTAAGTGTGGTAAGGTGTCATCGTTAAAATATTGGGACCTAGCTCTTACGAAAGCTGTGAAATAATACAAAAAGTTTTTTAGCGTTTCGATGTCTCTAACGCATGCCATGCATTTGTCATCTTCCACCATGCCAATACCCTTCAGGTGTACGTGTAGGGCGAAATGTCCACTAAAAACACTCGTTAGTGTGCACACATATATACTTTCAGGTGTACATGTAAGGCAGATTGTCCAGTGAGTACAATCTTTAGCGTGCTCACATACAAACACTGAGCGCCAGAAGTGAGTAAACACCACTGAAATAATTCATTTTCTTAGGATTGCGAGAAAAGTAAATGAGAATAGTCGAATAAATTTCCAAAAATAAAAACGTTTATTTATTACTTATAAAATGTTAAAACAAAAACAACAATTCAATTATTGTTGTGTTACAAGTATATTTTTTATAATAGAAAATTTAAAATTATAGTGGGTGTTGACTCACTTATGGCGCTCAATGTACATACTTGACCATTACAACCCTTAGGCAGGATTACAACCTATCTTCTCAAACCACTTATGTTGTGTGTGTTAATTTTATTCATAAAGTAGCGCCGAAGGAAATATTTCTTTTCTTATTTAGTTGGGCCAGGGTTCGTACCACGCCCTTTCATCTAATAAGTCAACACACTACATACTAGACTACGGCGACTTCATAGCATTCTTTACGTATCAAGTCAATAGTTCTAAGGTTTATACCCCAAATGAAGTTATAGTTCTTCAAATTTCTCTTCTTTTTTAAGTGACTTGGCATCCAACAACCTAGAGATCATCATAAATATTATTGCAATCTTCTGCAATATCCTTACACTTTAAGCTGACTGCGGTGAACATTTCTTTAAATTTCCTTGATTTATGTTACACTCTATAAATATCCTTACAACAATAAATATTCTTAAATTTCATCTGATTATGGATTACACGTAACAAAGAAATAAAAAACAAGCAAAACAAAAACAAAAACGAAAAGAATAACAAAACTATTGTAAATGAAAGTAAAACTGACAATAAGAAAAAAAGGCAACGAAGAAAAAAATGGTTTCAAATCAAAGAAGAATAAAAGAATAGAGATGAGAAAAAAAAGAATTGGTTTGAAAGGAAAAGGATTACGACAATATTAACAACAGCACAAGTAACAGCAACAATACTAATGCAATAGTAACAAGGGGGGTGGCGTACAACAGTAAACAATTTACAAACTATAGCATCCGGTAAGGCAGTATTTGTTGCGGGTGTTATTATGGAACCAAAAGAGAGAGACAGAGAGAAAGAGAGTGGCATAATGCAAAAGGATATAAATGCATATAAAAAAGGAGAAAAAAAATTAAAAAACGAGGCCTAAATAATAAGAAATATGGAAAAGGAAATTAAATTTGAAAAAAAAGAAGAGAAAAAGGACATCAGATTTCTTATTCACTTGATTCAAAATATTTGGGAAAAAAATTTCATGAAAATATTTAAAATTCTTGACAAAAATCTCAATCTGAAGACGATATAAGTTTGTGCATGATGTTCGTTTACAGACCATATGAATTCCAAGTTGGTTTAATGTCCCAGTTAGGAATACACTCACAATGAACGCTCGAGGATGGCGACCGTCCTTGCTCTCATAGTGAAGAGCTTTATAATTGTAGAAAAATAGTAAATTTTCTAGGGTAATATAACCAACTAGGATATCATCTCAATAGGCTACATTTCTTAAATGAAACAAAAGTCAGGCTTAATCTGGAGTTCTTCTCCACACATTTTGTACAACGCTGGACTGTCCTGGAGAATACAAAAGCAATTAACAATTACTCCAGACATGGAACGGTACTTATTATATGGGTTCCTAGTTAGACTGATTGGAAATGAGAAAGAGAATATTCTGGCTCATAGAGGAGGAATTACACAAATATTTTCGGGCAAACCAAATGAGGAAAGCATCATGAGTATTTTAAAACAAAATATTGGCAACCTGAGCACACTAAGGTAATTGTAGTGACCGTAGTCTAGTAGATAGTGCCATGGCTAATTACTGTCTTAGCTTATTAGACATATCCCAGCCTCCTCCAACCTCCAACAAAAAGAAATATGAAAAAAATATTTCTTCGGAGACTTCCAATCAGCAGTCATTCAGAGAGTAAACACAATTGCCATGAAAAATGTTTTCAAAAATCTGTCGTTCAGAGTCGAGTTTAAACTATAGGTCTTCCCACTCATGGCTGACATTAGCACACAAAACATAAGTGGTATGAGGAACTAGGTTGTAATACTGATTGAAGGGTTGTAATGAGTTACATAGTTACTCACTAATGAGTGTACTTATTGGTCAATCACATTGGCATTGTGGAATGAATGAATAATGCATGGCATGTGTTGGAGACATCGAAACGATAAAAAACTTTTGGTGTTATTTGTCAGCTTTCGTAAGATCTAGGTCCCAATATTTTAACGACGAAACCATAGCGCACTTAACTCGTCTCAGACGAGTGGGCTCGAAGAAGATAAGAAAGTTTCGGCGAGATACAGACTTTCAATAGAAAGTGAGGTGTTGAGCACACCACAAGCTTATATGATGGCTTCAGTGTATGTCAATAGCCATGACATGGTCTTGGTTGATCTGCTCTCCTTCAACCTAACGAATTATTTTATATTTCGTTTTGTTGGAGATGTCTGACCTTGAGTTTGAACCGTGGCCTCTCCTCTAATAAGCGATCACTCTACCTACGATGACTTCAATACACTAATACGTGTATATGCAATTGGAAGGAGGCAAATTTAGACAAAAACTGAGAGAATAATCCATGAATAGGCTTTAGTTACTCTAGGCCAAGATTATTGTGACAAAGCATGCCACATGAAAGAACAAAATTGCGTTTGATAAACCTTTTCTTTCAATCTTAAAAATTGCATGATTTTAAAATCTCTTTTATGTCATTTAACGCAAAATCAAAAGTACCCACTCGAAATAATTATCAAATCAAATTAAAATGATTTTCATTTGATACTGGCATTTAAAAAAGTTATAGCCCTTATGAAAATAATGGAATAAAATTAAAATTCTGATTTAAATGAACAAAAGCAACCAAATAAGCTGAGAGCTCACGTCAAACAGGTTTCTGTTCTCTTTTTTTAAATAAAATTTTCTACCATTTTTTATGTAAATAAATAATATACAGGTTGTTGTCATTATTTTCGTTGTTGTTGTTGAATATTATCATGTCTGGGGAAATTATACCTTTAAGCAATTCATTTCATAATATTTGTCGTTCGTTCGTTCTTTCATTCTTCTCATTTTTTCATTTTTTTTTGTTTTGTTTTGGTTTGAGAGTTGTTGTCCCATACAATTTGGTTTTTTATTATTGTTCAGAAGGAAGGTAGCAAAATAAACTGGGCGTAAAAATTTAAACGACTGAAAAGTACTTGTTACAATCAATTTGCATATTTAAACACAAAAACACAAAAAGAGAATGGGAATAATGTGGTATAAAAAAACAGAAAATAAAAAAAAAATAAAAAATTACTTAATAAAACTTATTAAACGCTTAAGTATTCAAAACAAATTTTATATGAATTTGTTATTGGCAAAATACATATGTACATACATTGTGCAACAATTTCCGCATCATGTGGTACTTTACTATGTGGTATGAGTAACGTAAAGTAATTAAATAAATATCACTCATACGCAGCGCAATATATTAAATGTGGGTAATATTTATAGACATTACATTAAAAGGATGTTGCCAAATAAAGTAAGACTGTACGAGTTTGGCTTTGACGTCAAAAATTGTCACTTTTTAGAACATTTATCTTTATTTTAATAAATAAGGATATTTTTATAATTTTATTTCTGCTATGTAATTAAGAACATAGTGTTATACTAAAATAAAGAAAAAAAAAATTTTTAGACTTTTAGTTTTAGACATATTATTTAAAGAAATATATTTTCATAGGTGTACGAGTTTCGCTTGGAGCTACTGTATGTATGTACATATGTCCGCACTTATGTATATATGTATTTATGCATGTATGTATATATGTATTTAGGTCTGCATGTATTTATGTATGTATGTATGTATGTATGCATGCAGGTATCTATTTACTTGTGTATGTTTGTATGTATGTATACATATGTATGTATGTATTTAAGATGTATGTATGTATGTACGTATGTATCTATCTATGTATGTATTTATGTATGTATGTATGTTCCTTTTTTGTCTTGGGCCACAGGTGGAAATCTTCGAAAGACACTTTTGTTCCAACAAAAGAGTGTAAGATTCACAATCACTGGTACCTACCCAGCCCACATATTCTTCAACCACTCCCCCCGCGGGACTACCGTAAGGTATTACTACGCGAAGGGCTGGTTAGTTTTAAAGCTTTCTGACATTAAATTAAATTTCAGCATAACCTCAGCCATTCGTATTGGGTCTATAGAATTCCAAAATTCAACATCTCCTCCATAAGCCGGTTGGGCATAAAAATCGTTTTCCCGGGCCATCTAAATCTTGGACAGCATATTCCTCTTCATCTACACAGTTTGGGCTTATAGGAAAGGTATCATATCTAAAGCTGTGCAGGTATTTCCTGAAGCAAACAAATGACCATCTTCCCTTTAAACTGTTCTCACATCGTGGTTGCCATTTGTTCCTCCTCTTTTATAGCTGCTGTTTGTTTTGGATACATTTGTATGTATGTACGTATATAGAAAATGTATATAAATTGGTTTGCAGAATTCTGTGGTGACTTATACTAGGGCCTTAACCTACGTATGTAAGTACTGTAAACGACTCTAAGTGATGCCCATCAAAGTTTGTAATATTTCTTGGACAAAAGCTACTGGTTTTATAAAGCCAATCTGGCCAAACTGTCAGCTGTTAAATAGCTATCATCTGAAGTGTCACTTTTTTGTAAAAGGTTTTTCGTTTCCTGTATGACTTGCTTAAAAAGCACGATCCTTGCTTTAAAAAGAGTTGAAAATGGCTAAAAAGTTGTGATCTGCGTGGCATTTCGAGGATTACGGATAGATTGGGGTCTACATAATCGACATACAGGATAAGGAATCGGCAACATTGTAAAAAAATTTAAAGAGCCTAGAAGCATTAGAAATGTGGCCAGCCCTATGCATCATCGCAATGTACGGATTTCCGAAAATATTACATCCGCTGGGGATTTTCTAATTTCTCGGCCATTTCAGCAGGTCTAATTATGGCTCATTGTTGAATATTTTGCATATGCATAAAGTTTTGTATATAAGTCAGGATAGATTGTACGGTTGCCGAAGGTTCGGAGGCTCGCTGTAATATCCTGAAAATTCTACCTTCCTAAGCCAGTCTTATTTACTTTCTCTGCGTTCCCCTTGAGTATCAATTCATATCAGATTTTAAAGCAACATACCTGCGTTGTGTTGCTTTAATTTAATCGTAACGTTAATATAAAAACTGCCATACAGATGCTTATTCTTCTTTATGCAAATATCTCCTACAATAGTTACATATGTACGTACATATGTACGTTCAAAAACATAGTGTCTAATATGCACGCTCTAATAGAATTCATTGTAAGACACAAACGGGCAATATTTCGTTTCCCAACTAGAATAGGCCAACAAATTCTGGATGTTTTGCTACAAACGATAAAAAACGACCTGGGTTCTATTATACGATGACAAAAAAATCCCAAACTAGAGGGGGCAATTCATGTAGACCTTGTGAAAGTTAATCGATTTCCCTGACAAAATTGATCAGTTTCGTGTGTAAAGATCGTGAACGTGACCCTAAGTATAAGCTCTCGTGGAAATAAAGAAGCAATGGCGGTAGCGATATACAACGGGCATTATGTGTGTTATATTGTAATTAAATTTAATACTTGTAAGTAAAAATATAAATGTTGTTATCAATAATTTGTTAAATAATGTTGCTTCGTAAATGCCTAAAAGACGTTTAATATCACATCTAAGAATTTGTCGACATGATTAATTTTCGTTTGTTTTTTATTTTGAGGGTTTTTTTTTTTTTTAAATAAATTACACAAGATGCCTCTTTATTGCGAACATAATCATAATTGTACGAGTAATACTTCATTATAAATCTTTAAAGAATAATGAGATATCAAATATTAAATATCATTAATTAATTTTTATTCTACAAAAAAACAGAAAAAAAACAGTCTATTATAGTTGCAGTCGTGCAAGGCGAAAAAAAATGGGCATGTGGTTGTATGCCAAGAAAATTGTGTTTAGCGAGTATGATAGTCGATTCAATAAATGGCAAAGAGTGGTCGAGTACCACATATTTTTAAACATTAGGGAGGTACATTTGAAAATTATTCGAAACTAAGATGTTAATGCGAATCTTTATAAGATCTCTAACAAAATTTTAGATGCCATGACTCCAAAAAATACATTTTCGATTAAAAAATGGCCTAAATCGTGGTTACGCGAACACGATTAAATGAATATTGATTCCACATATTTACAGGATTCATTAATATCTTATTAGGCTGATGTGAATAAGGTAAGAGGTTTTTTTGTCTTGAGGTGGAATCTTCGGAAGACACTTTCGTTCCAATAAAAGAGTGCACGATTCACCATCACTGGTGCCTAAGTACTACACCCATGCCCTATGTTCTTCAAACACTCTCCCCCCGCGGGACTGTCGGTGGACTGGTTAGCTTGCTTTAACTCACTAAATCAAATTTCGCCTTCGTTCCTCCAACCTTCGGAGTTCCAGCATAACTTCAGCCATTTTCTCGCTGTATTGGCTAAGGTAAGAGGTCTGCGAATACATACGTACATACGTACATAATTTGTCATTACAACCTTTCAGTTAGGATTACGACCCAGTTTCTCACGTCACCTACACTTTAAAGTCGATTCCGAACGATAGATTTTTTTAGAATCTTTTCGTGGCAAATTTTATAAACTCTCAGAGCTTTTGGAAGAAATCTGCAGAAATCGGTTTTGTACGAGATGTCTGACCCGGGGTTTGAACCGTGGTCTCACGTCTCTTAAGCCAACGCATTGCTTACTAGACTGGGTGACTACAATTAGTTTCAAATTAAATTTTTTGCTGATGATACAGTAACACCCTAATTTTTTGCCTTTACATCCCCCTTTATATCATCCATTTTTCTTTTTTTTGCTTTTTACACAATTACATAAGTACATATTCTCTTACTCTAAACTCTCGCTCTCACACACACACACACATACACCCATGCAATAATATTTACATTTATAGTTATTTATATGAGCATGAGTGTCATTTTGTATGATTTTGAGCGCCTAGCAGTTGAATGTGTTTGTATGAGAGGCACATTGGTTTGAGTTCATAAATATGTTTGTGTGAGTGTGTGTGTGTATATATAAAATAAATGTCTCTGTGTTGACAAATAATCTATGCACAGAAAAGAAGAGGAAAGTACTCGTAGTCAGATGTGACAGGCAACAGGATACTGAAATATTTAAATAGGAACCAGATATGAATGATGTGATGATGGAAGTTATTAATAATAATAATACGTATAAAAATATAACAACAACAACAATAACAAATAAAAAAAGTATGCTGTAATAAAAATGAAAATAATTGATATACAGTTACATACCACTCACACATACTCTCTCACATATGCTTTACTTCTTTCTATGTGTGTAAATAAAATTTTTTATATTTTTTTTAAATTTATTTCGTGGCATTTTTATAGTAACAATAAACTACAACTAAAGCAACAACAGCAACAATAATATGATTGCATAAAATGTTGTTGTTGTTGTTGTTGCCATTACATTTATTTCATATACACATTTATTTATGCATTTATTTAATTATACATATGTGTGTTAAATTTTTACTTTCTGTTGCTTTATCATTTTATTTTAATTTTTTGTTTTTAAAGCTATACATGCATATGCATGCATATATGCAAATAAGCTTTATTCGAATTTTATTTGCACAGAGTGCAAATGTTCCCACATTTCGGTGTGTGCTTAAAGAGAATTTTAAAACTCAAATTTCCATTATTTAGATGGAATTGTTCGAAGTGCTTGAATATCATGTGTTGTATTGTTTATCGAATTTATAAATTAACACAATCGTATAAGAGGGAAATTAAACACGGTTTTTATTTACTTATTAGGATGAATACCTTTAAATTAAAATTAAAGCGGCATTCTTAGTGCTAGCATTATTATTTCTAAGAAATTTTGCTGCTCTCATAAATAGTGCTATCAGAAACCTTTTTTATTACTTTCAGAATTAAAATCGCTTAGAAATTATAATAAAGTACAGTTATTTTTTTAAATATTTAAATGATTTGAGGAATTGTAAGGTAACCCATAAATTTTGGGGTTAATATGATTGGATACTAGAGCATCAGGCTTTCAATGTTGATGCTTCGAATAAAATTTCTGTAGCAATAAATCCCAGTTTTTACTCGCTGGTTACGTCAGAAGCTAAATTGGCGCATATAGGTTCCGGAGAACATAGAAGTGGTTGTGGAAAAGCTTGCTGTTTTGGCACATTTTATTCTGTAGACTTACTTCCTTAATTGGTCAGTATTACAACCTAGCCCCTCAGCTTCTCCACTCATGTTGTTTGTGTTAATTTCATCCATGAGTGGAGGGTCCTACTGTTTAATGTCAAAACATTTCATGGCAATTTTATTTTACTTTCGAAGTTTTTGTCTGAATACTGGTGTGAAGAAGTCACCGAAAGATCGTATTTCA
Source organism: Sarcophaga caerulescens (assembly GCA_927399465.1). Taxonomy (NCBI): domain Eukaryota; kingdom Metazoa; phylum Arthropoda; class Insecta; order Diptera; family Sarcophagidae; genus Sarcophaga; species Sarcophaga caerulescens. The sequence goes on along the minus strand of OV656867.1, from coordinate 86,598,495 downwards.
TTTTGTTCAAGTTGTTTGAGCCAGGAGTTGCACCACGAGTTCTTGTGCAATAAGCAAACGCACTACAAAATAGGATATGGCGAATTCTTGAGATGTCATTCAGATGTATTTTTGTGAACGGAAGAATCATTACCTTAAATTACGATAATTAACAATTTCTTTCGGGTGAAATGTGTCACACAACACGACCGATTTCAGCTTTATTGTATGAGAAGTTTCCAGCAGGAGTAGTTCTACATTTTAGCCAAAAATTTTATGCAATTTGGCACTAGACAGATTGCAGATTGCCGAGATACCACCCGAATTGTTTTAAAAAGCGATTGTAAACTGTGTGAAAAGAATCACTGCTGTAGCCAACCGAGAGGTGGCCATTCAAATAATTCACTTAATTGGACATAACAACCCTTTAGTCACAATTGTAACCTAGCTTCTTACACCAGCCATGTGGTGTGTGGTAATTTTATACTTGAGCGGCAGGACCAACAGACTTTAATGACAGATTTTTTTTGGAGAAAATGTTCATTGTAATTTTACTGACTCCCGAAGTTTTTGCCAGAAGACTGCTGAGTGGTAGTCACCGAAGAAATAATTTTTCAGATTTCATTTCGTTCGAGGTGTCTGGGCTGGACTTTGAACACAGGCCTCAAATTAAATAAGCCACTACACTGCCTACTAGACTAAGGCAACTTCTAGTCATTCACATACATACATAATTGGTCATTACTACCCTTTAATCAGGATTACAACCTAGCTTCTCACACCACTGATGTTGTGTGCGTTAATTTTATACTTGAGTGGCCTACAGTTTAAAGTCGATTGCGAACGACAGATTTTTAAAGAAAATTTTATTTACTCTCACGACTTTTTGCCAGAAATCTGCTGAGAGGAAGTCGCCGAAGAAATATTTTTTTCAATTTTTCGTTTCGATGTCTGACCTGGAGTTTAAACAGAGGCCTCACGTCTAATAAGCCAACACACTACCAACTAGAGTACGGCGACTACTAGCCTAGTCATTCATTTCATTTAAATAACATTGTGTACCTAATGGCAGGGATCTAGTATTCATTTTATTTTTAATGCTTTATTAAATTTTTGTTTTATTTCCCTTCTATCAGTTACTTGAATGAGACCGCCGCCTATTCCATATCTGCAGCACAAGTTTTTCCCCTGGGACTGCTTATGAAAAAACTGGTTCGACAGAGAACATCTTAAGTGCTTCAGAACATCTTTTCTTATGAGTTCGTTCCATTGATACGGTTTCGACTTCTTCATTTGCTAGTCGATATGTTCTAAAATTTAGCACAAAGCGTCTGTAGTATGTGGACAGCCACAACAATCTACACAACTCCTGAAATTTTCGAGGGTGGGACCAGGCCTTTACTCCACGCTTTTTATCCCTCATGGTAGCAACATCTGTCGTTACAAAGTTTCTGAAATACTTCACCCTTTTTTTGAATAAAGAGGACTTTTTTCTATCAAATTTTAATCCAGCCGTAGATATTCTTTTCAGAACTTAATTCAAATTTATTTGACGTTCTTCGAGGGCAAATTTCATAAGGTGTTGAAATACCCCAGGTGCATTGAAAAGGTCAAATGGTACCACGTTAATTAGATTAGTCCGTCTGATAGTCATTAAACATGAATATGAATAAAAATGGCAAATCTTTCTACAATATTAAATCCTTTTTTTTATTTCAAAACCCTTTCACTTTCATATTCTTATTCGATTATATTCTTCAATGTAAACCATAAACCAAAACTTAATATCATCAAATGCTTCTGCTCAGCGTTATCATAACCAGAGCATAAATGAGCTTAAAAAAGAGAAACCTTTCTTTATTATCCATATGTTCCATTATATGGAACTTCTTTCTTATCGAGTTTATGTACGAGTATGTGGGTAAAAATTACACAATTAGTCTCTTTTCGGTTGTAAGACACCAATTTTCTTCTTTTCTTGCTTGACACCAATTTTAACCCACTTTAGGTTGTTTTTTTCTTCTTTTTTTGGTTCTTATACACTTATACCATTATAAGACGAAACAGGGAATGAAAAGAAAAGTGAATAAGAAGCGAATAAGAAGAATAAAAAGGAAAAAAAAGTAGGAGACTGAAATGAGAGCTTTTGAATTTATCTTTAATATTTATGCGAAGCACGTTTCTTATAAAAATATGTATGTTTCTTCAGAAAACTTTAAGAAATTTGTGTGCGCTTTTACAGATAATGCGCTACATTGGTTACCGTAAGTACTACAGGTTCAATGAGCTTGTCGTAGAACTATCCAACAAGGTATTAAGATCGACAAAATTATAATTTTAAATCTCATGGGGTTATGAAGTTCAAATTCCATCTGAAATGTGGTGAAATTAAGGTGTAGCGGTACTTAAAAATCAAACTTGCCAGCATTTAATTTCCTTTGTCGACTATTTTTCTATGTTATCAACACCAACAGCAACGAATTTGTATTTTACATTATTATGTTCTGTGCTGAAAGAATTTATTTCTGTTATAAGGTGGGCCTTCTATCGGTTTAAATAAGGACCATCGGTTATTTCTAATCTGGCAATACTTATGTCATTCTATTCTGTCACAAAATTCAATAAGTTATCTACCCGGAACATAATGAATCGATTTACGCAACATTGGGATTTACTGGGCCAACGAAAAACTTCACAATGTAGTCGATTTTGCCAAAAAAATCATCTTTTCGAATGAAGTTCATTTTCAACTTGGTGGATAAGCAAAATTTCCGTATTTGTGACTCAGAACACTCACACGTGGTCTTACAGAAGCCAATGCACGCATTACGAGCCACTGTTTGGTGCGCATTGCTAAGCGGAGGCATCATGGGCCCTGTCTTTTTTAAAAATGAGGACGGCACAACTATTACGCCTACCGCAACATGGCAACCGAATTTCTTGTACTCGCTATTCATGGTATTGATGTGAACGATGTTTGGTTTCAATAGGATGTTGCAACTTGCCACACATCTCATGCCACAATCGATTTATTGCGTCAAACGTTTGATGGTCGTTTAATTAGCCGAAATGGTGATAGCCATTGGCCGCCAAAAGCTGCGATTTGACTTTATTTGGACTACTTTCTGTGGTATGCCGTTATAGAAAAGTGTTATGCCGACAAACCATAGACAATTCAGCCAACATTCGTGATGCCATTGCTAAGATGCGATCCCATTCAGGTAAAAAATTGCACGATTGCGGCGATCGAATGAGCTACTCTGAGTGTAGACAAGGCAGCCATATGAATAAATGCCCCTATTGCGGTTGACAACTTTTTTAGTAGTTTGGTCATCTTTCAGAAATCGGTATTGCCATTGTCAACTTAAATGCGGTTGACTTTTTGGTTGTGCGGTTGAATGTTTAGTTGTGTTTTATGGTATTGCGGTTCACCACTTTGTATGAGTTTGGTTGACAAAAACGTTAAATATAGACAACTGCTTATTAGCAGTTGAGTCTCTGTTAGTTATAGAGTTCACTTATATATTTAATACATTTTCCTTTTAAAAATAATAGAAAAAAAGATAAAAAATGGAAAAATCGTAAGTAAGGTTTTTTCTGCTTAAAATAAATAATTAAATATTTAATACGCAGGAAATTGAAAGTAACAACCAAAGCCCAGTTTGAGCGACCTGTGAAGTTGATAGAAAATAATCCTGAAATTTCTAAAGGAAAGCAAAAATTTGGGCTGACCAAAAATCAGTACAAGGAAGCGTGGGAAGGTTTTTCTACAGAATTGAATACAAGAACCCCTTCTGAATGGCAACGTGTAAGTATACAGCATCTAAGGTGTAATATCCTTTCCTATTCAGGTAAAGGTGCCGAATATTTATGTTTTGGAGACACAATGCGAACGTGCGTACCATCAACACAGCCCAATACGCCGGAAAATTATTAAAAAAACCATTCTTTGTAAGCATTTATTTTGTCTTCGCTCATTTGTGTTTTTATCCATTTTCTACAAATGCGATCCTCTATTGCTGGTAACACTTCCTTTAAAATAAGTGACATTGTGGATTGAGCTACTCCAACATTGAAGTCATTACCACTGCACTTTTAATAGCTTCCGTCAGCCAAAAATCGAAGGACAGCGCACAGCTTTAATTTCGGTGGTATAGCTGCCATACGCACAGGTATCTTTAAGTGGTCCTTAATTTCATCCAGCACATAACAAAATGCTTCTTTGTTCAGCAGAAAATAGCTAATAAATCTATAAAAAATCACTTTTTATAAATATTTGTTAATAATTTTGGACATTTCTTATTTCGCACTGGGTAGTTCAAGAGGATTTGAATCATCGCGTCACGATTTTCATCTTCGTAAAATAAATCCGCACTTAAATCCATTTTTAATTTACTTTTATTTCTACAAAAACTTGATTTTAATTTATTTTTGCGTTTCTTTTCTTCGGCAACACCATAACAATTACAACTGAAAAAAGTTGAGTTCCGCAATATCAAAAAATAATTTGGTTGCGGAACAATAGTACTTCACAACAGAGAAATAAATTTGGCAAAATTTTAAAGCGTTTTGTTTTATTGCATTTGTTAAATTTAAACTTTTAAATCACCCACCCTATATGAAAAACCTTATTTGCTGAGCCCATCATTTCTCTATCTGCATATGTTTTTGAAATATTCTAATTTGAAGTGCTAACTAACTCAATACAACAAAAACCTTTAGAAAAATATGATCATGGTCCTCAGTTATTCAAATTTTAAAATTTCTTGTCGTACCTGTATGATCAACAAAGAGTGTTGCGTAGTGATGGGTGGTACAATATAAATGCAGCATTTTGACTGTCATAGACGTTATAAAGATGTACAGGCGTACAGTATTATTGATTCAACTGTTCTGCAATATCCAAGACTAAAGAACGGCTACGGGCTTACTTTATAAGTGTTTATAGATTGGGAAGATTTAATAAATTCTGTTGCTCGCGGAGTCAATAAAATGCTGATGTACACCAGCAGTATAAACAAGCTTTATTAGTTTTGTTATTGCACTGTATTCTTCAATATTGCACACACAGAGGATCTAAAGAAACTGTACACTATGGATAAAATTCTATCAATCACCAAACTCAAATTTTACTCACTTAAGGAATGTGCCCGAAAAAATTTTGACAATTTTTTGAAAATTTTTGTATATTTTTTTTGTTTGTTTCAATTTTAAAAAATGGCAATGAAACAATTTTAACATGAAAATAATGGTCTAACGGTTTAAATTTTTTAAATTTAAACTCTTAAATGGTCCACCCAATACATGCCATATATAGGCCCCTACTCTATAATGCATTTATTTGCTCATATGTAGCTTGGGGAGGTTAGAAGTTATAAAAGAATATTTTAAAAATAATTTTACAACTTATTTTCGATTTACCTGCTTATTTGCCAAAGTTGTATGCAGGCTTTTTTCTCGGTATACCATGTACCATACACGTAAATATCGGCAGATATGAGTAAATGACAGTTTGACAAATTATAGGTGAAAACTAAAGGAAAGAAGAGATGAACAAGTGACTTATCGTTGAGGATGTTATTAAATATACTTGAAATAATAATAAATGATCAATAACTGATATACATTGCTGTCATTCAAGTCCTAAGAGAAACAGTTTCTTCAAATTGTGAAATTATGCTGATAAATTATTCTAATCAACTGTGGAAAAATTATGATTAAATTAATATTAAGATTAGAATACCGTCAACATGTAACACAGAAAAAAATATGAACAATTTTTTTCCTAACAATCATTTGTTTAAAATTAAAATCTAATTTTAAAAACAATTTTATTTGGTTTTATAAATATATTTGTTTGATTTTGACATTTCTACATTTTACTCTATCTGTATTAACAAAAACATATGTACAGTCAAACTCGGTTATAACGAACTCCGTGGGACCAGCAAAAATAGTTCGTTATAGGCAAAGTTCGTAATAAACGGGGTGAAGTCATAGAAGAAAATATGAAATACAAGTTTTTTTTTTCATGTATTAAAAACAAAAAATATTTTTTGTATTAAAAATCAAAACTATGTTTTAATTCTTTTTATCTATCAGCTGATTAAAGATGTTGAGTTATAATTTAATGCTGCCATATTAAATAAAAGTAAAGACTATTGCCACACTTCAAAGTTATTTCTGAGGGTTCGTTAAAAAAAGGCAAAATGTATGAAATTTAATTACTGGGACCATTTAAAGTAGTTCCCTTTAACCGAGAATTCGTTATAAACGAGTTCGTAATAAACGATGTTTTTTGTATGAAAATTGTTATTAAAACATTGCAACTTGAAAATATGTACGTAATAACCAAGAATTCGTTATAAACGAGTTTGACTGTATTTGTTTTTGTAAATTTGTTCTGAAAGCAGAATAAAGAAAAAAAAATAAAATAACAAAGATTGCCTTGACTTTTTCATTTAAGTAATTGTTGTTGTTTTTTTATTGAAAAAGAAAAAGAGAAATATCAGAAATATTTAATCTTTGGCCGGAATATATTAAACCTTCCGGATTTCAGCTGGTGAGTGTAAACCTAAGCAACTTTTAATATTTGGTATGATATCCTTTGTTTCTTACGACCTCAGTGCATCTTTTGGGCATAGATTCAATAAGATTTGATAGAATAGATGTTGGTATAGCTTCCCACTCTGATTTTAGACAGTTCATCTACTCCTGTGTATTTTTAAAACGTCGAGTTCCAACTCTCCGCTTTAGAATGCCGAAGTGGTTCTCTATAGGATTCAAGTCTGGCGATTGAGGTGGCAATCCAAGACTTAAACCCCATTAGCCGATAACCAATCCTTGACTAACTTCGATGAGTGTTTTGGGTCATTGTCATGTTGAAACACCCATCGAAGTGGTATTTCCCACTCAGCATAGTTAAGCATCTGAGTGGCTAAAATGTCTCTGTAAACAAAACGGTACATTTTTGTTTGAATTTCTACAAAGGGACCAACTCCACTGGCCGAAAAACAACTCCAAACCATCACATTGCCACCCCTTAAGAAGCTTCATGCCATCTAAGAAGCCTATGCTGACTAAGAAGCATTTAAAAAAAAGGTTTGTCTGATTGATTGCAACGTAGTCTCAGATTTTCCCAACTTTTTGTTTGTTTTAGGTTGGATTTTGCTAGAGCACATATGGATTGGACTATATCCAAATGGAGAACTGTTTTGTTTAGTGATGAATCTAAATTTAACTTACTAAATTTAGATGAAGTTTGCCACGTGAGAAGACCAAAAGGAAAGCGGCTACATTCTCGGTACTCAAAAACCACAATAAAGCATGGGGGTGGCAATGTGATGGTTTGGAAATTTGTGTAGATTTCCAAACACTATTTTTATAAGTTATATTTATCAAGCTCTGTAATTTTATTATTTGATTTTATAAAACAATTTGATTAAAATTACGATTAATTTACAAACAACGATTTGTCTGACTCAAAAAACAATATGTTTGAATATGAAAATAAAATCAATTACTTTTGTTCTTAGTTTTTAACAAATATGTTGTTAAAATTTTTTGTAAATTTTTAACACAATTTTTAGTAAATAGTATATTATTTTAATAAGAAAAATTTAAAAATTTTTTCAATAAACTATTTACAAATTTGAGTACTTGATTTTACGAATTTCGTGATAGGTCCTATTTTAGTTAAAAAAATACTTGACTTTGTGAATTTTTTGTTTGATTTTGAATTTCAGTTTTTTCTGTGAATGCTTCCTTTCATAGGCAGTTAATTACATATTTTTATGCAAACATTTGTGCCCTCTTAAGCCAATCAATAAGTAACAAAGTTATTGACCCTGTTAGCTATTTTATAACAATCTATACCAGCATAAATTATTTTCTCTTTCTTTCTTAGTTTCTTCTTTCTGATTAGGAAAAACCTTTATGTCTACGAAATCTTTTTATATCATAAAGCCAGCATCAGCAGCTGGAAACAGTCATTTGATAAAATTACTCGTAAAACTTTGACAAATTATGACAAAAATTTCGTTTCTTGTTATTTTGGTTTCTAAGAAATAGAAAAAGACATCCAACCATACAAAGTATTAAAACTTATATTTGCACACCGAACAACAACTAGATATTATTATTGCCACTCATATACAGGCAACAGACTTGAGTTTTATCTCTACTACGGGCTGTCTGTCTATCTGTCTGTTGTTTGTGTATGTATGTTGTAGAACTAATAAAAGTTTTCTTGTATGGTAAAAACACTATGTGTGTGGTTTTGATATGGTACGTATACAAAGTATTTTTCTTTACTTTTTTTGAATATAATTTTAGTTCAGAAATACAAGAATAGGGAAAGAGTTTTAGTTCACGCTTACCCATATGGCTAAAAGAGATGATCCTACTCTGATATATATACATATATACAGTGAGCATCAAAAGAATGTATACAATAAAAAATATACATTAATAAATTACCGTTATTTTTATTTCAAAATTCTTTCATTGCCAGTTTTTAAAATTAAAACAACACAAAAAAAATTTTCAAAAAATTTCGAAATATTTTCAAAATTTTTTCGGGTACTCTCCTTAAGTGCTAAAAGTGGAATTTGGTGATTGTTAGAATTTTATCCTTAGTGTACAGTTTCTTTTAACGCTCACTGTACGTGTGTGTCGAATCTGTTTCACTTTTGAAAATACAGTGCACATAACACTTAAATCGAAATCATGTTCTCAGAAACTAATAAAGCTTGTTTACACTGCTGGTGTACATCAGCATGTTATTGACTCCGCGAGCAACAGTATTTATTAAAACCTCATAATCTATAAACACTTATAAAGTATGCCAGTACCCGCTCTTGAGTCCTGGATAATGCAGAACAGTTGAAGCAATAATACTGTACGCCTGTACATCTTTATATAACGTCTATGACAGTCAAAATTCTGCACTCTTATTATGCAATGACCTAGCGATCGGTGGCAACACTCTTTCTTGATCATGCAGGAACGAAAGGAATTTTAGAATAACTGAGGACCGTGATCACATTTATCTAAAGGTTTTTGTTGCACTGAGTTCGAATCCATTATCAGCTTCTTAGCAACTCAAGTTAGAATATTTCATAAACCTATGCAGATAGAGAAATTAGGAGGTTAGCAGAAAAGCTTTTCAAATACCTTTAGAAAAATATGGCCTGGTTCCTTGGTTATACAGTTTAAATTTAAAACTGCAATAAAACAAAAACGCTTTAAAATTTTGCCGAATTTATTTCTCTGTTGTGGAGTACTATTGTTCCGGTTAGAAATAGAATATTATTTCATTCATATGGCTGCCTTGTCTGCACTCACAGTAGCTCATTCGATCGCAGCAATTTTCGTGCACTTTTTCTAGTGTATCTCGGCATTGGCATCACGAATGTTGGCCTTCAAATGCTCAATTATCTCTGGTTTGTCGGCATAACACTTTTATTTAACGAGGTGCCACAAAAAATAGTTCAAATAAAGTCAAATCACAAATTCTTGGCGGCCAATGGATATCACCCTTTCGGCTAATTAAACGTCCATCAAACGTTTGACGCAATAAATCGCCTATGGCATGAGATATGTGGCAAGTTGCACCACACGGTTGAAACCAAACATCGTTTACATCAATACCGTGAAGAGGGGCCTGCCTCCGCTCACCAAAACGCACCAAACAGTCACTCGTAATGGGTGCATTGGCTTCTGTAAGATCACGTGTTGGTTTTCTCAGCCCCAAATTTGGCAATTTTGCTTATTAACGTATCCACCAAGATGAAAATGAGCTTTATTCGAAAAGATTATTTTTTTTGCAAAATCGACTTAATCGTGTAGTTTCTCGTTGGTCCCAACGTTGATCAAGTGTAAATCGATTCCTTGCGTTCGGTGGAGTTAATATGCTGAATTTTGTGACAGAATAGAATGACATAAGTATTGCCAGATTCGAAAAAATCGATTGTCCAAATTTAAGCCAATAGATGGCCCAGCCGATAGCTGTAGGTAAATAATGTAGATTTGGTCTGAAGGCAGTTGAAATCATACCGTGGGTCTGCATGCGAGATTATCAACAAATATGGAGATGTGATCACGTGGAGTTTAAAAGCAAAAGTAATTCTAGTTGTGGAAAGATAAACCGATATGCAAGCTCTATGCCTCGTATAGTATATAGCATATGTATTTGTTCGTATTTCTCTTATTTTTATGTTTTGAAAACATATGTTCCTGCTCAATATATTGTAGAGTATTAGAAATATTATTTCAGTGTATAAAACCAAAATGGCACATCACAAAACTGTTTAGAAATCTTGTGACAAATGACGTTATTGACACATTTCTAAAGCATGAAGAAAAAATTAAAGAGACAAAAAAAGAGTCAAAAAAACTTTAGAAAAACTTTGACAATTTTCTAAAATAAAATATTTTCGTTGAAGATTTCTTATCTCTGTACAGATGACAGTCTCGTAAATAAATTATTTTCTAGCACAATGACACTTAATTCCCAGCGAAAGTAAAAGTCAGTCGGAATAATTTTTTATTAGAATTTCTTACTTACATACTACATACAAAATGTATTTACATAATTAAATATTTATTGGTAAAATAGCAAATATTCGAGACAATTTTCTTAGAAGCATGGCTGAAAATAGCTTAAACTAGACGTGGTTAAAGGTTATAGTAGAACTTTTAAAGGAAACTTATAGTTTTAATGAATTTTAAGGTTGTTTGTGGAACTTTAATATTAAAATTACATGGCAATGCCATACAATTTAAGTGAATTATTAATGTGCCCTCGAAAGGAATCGAATGACATAATCTTAAACTTGCGAGCATTCAAAAACGTTTATTCGTTAGCGCATAGTGAGGCTAATAAATCTCTATTTGCGGGTTCTCATACATACATACACAGAATTGGTTATTATATTCCTTAAGTCAGGATTACAACCTAGCTTCTCACGTCACTTATGTCGCTTGTGTTAATTTTATACTTGAGTAGCGGGACCTACAGTTTAAAGTCGACTCCGAACGACAGGTTTTTGAGAAACTTTTTCATGAAAATTTTATTTGCTCTCAGAGTTTTTGCTAGAAATCAGCTGAGAGGAAGTCGTCTAAGAAATATTTTATTGTTTCGTTTTGTACGAAATGTCTGACTTTGGATTTGAACCGTGAGCCTACATCTAATAGGCCACTACACTGCGTACTAGACTACGGCGGCTTCAATGATTTCTTATTAATACAGTAGCTGACTTATTTATAGAACCTCAATAGCCCTTGTATAGGTTACCCTTCTATAATATAATTTTTATAAACTTGGTATCCCTGCATCCATATTGTCCTAATAAAACATTTAAAATCAATGTGTCCTACCTACCTAGTAGGTCTTATTGCAATCAAATTACTTTTAAATTGATTACTTCCGTTCCTAGCAATAGTTCTTTATTAAGATACTTAATAGCAGGACCAGAAAAAGACTCAAAGCAAATAAATAGAAACACTTAAAAGAAGATTCCTTTTTTTGCCTTTTTTGTTCTCTTTTCTAATGCAAGTCAATATTTAAAAGGAAATTTTCATTTCATTTTGGAAAAATCTGGTCAAGTTTTGTATTTTTCATTCGAAAAAAAAAAAAAAAATAGAATTGAAATACAGTATTAAAGTGTGCATAAATAAAAAGGGGGCTCTTTAAATTTAGATTTTATTGTTGTTGTTGTTATTTGTTGTTGTAAACATGCAGCAAATAACATACTTGCAACACAAGTACCATTTGTATTTGCATATGCATATGTTTACATATACACTTACATATTGAAGATTGCAATGCCACTTTAAATGGATACAATTTCGAAATCAAGCAAGTATGTACCTCCACACATAGTATAACCGGTGGTGAAGATCGACTTTAAGGAACTCTATGCTGGGAGTGGATATTTTAAATAATAAGGTTTTTCCATTAGACATTAAAGTTAAAGCTTCTGTCGAATTTCAATGTAATTCGTGATGACCTCTTGACGCATTGACATATCTGAAGTGTTAAAGTGTCACATAGGACATCATAGGGCGGCCAAGCAGCCACGCCTCTTGAGAACATATTAGGATACTTTAGCCAATATAAGAACCCAACACATTTGAGTAGAAGACATTGATTACAGACAACAACAGATGAAAATTTTACGGTCCTGGGATGTAAATACAAAAGTTGAAGGCCTCATGCCTTTCTTTATACACCTAAGCTATAAAGTAGGTTTGTTGAGTACTCATAATTAGAGAAACTGATCATACTTTCTATTGAATCTTTCGAAACTTTGAAAGTTCATAACAGCCATTCTGTTGAAGCCAAATCTGTCTAATTAATTGTCATTTATTCAATCTATTTTACCAAACGACACTAGGCGGATATAGCATTCAAAAACTCGACCACTTTATCATTTAACGGTCGCCATAATTGTCATACTGTGAAGACTATTCACAATATGATGAATAAATTTGAATTCACTGCATCAGTACAGGATCGACCGTCACTCGTACACCGACGAAACAAAACATTTGCAGAACACATCGCCGCTGTCCATGAGAGTGTTGAGGAAAATTCGGGGCAGTCGAAACATCCTCTGCTCCTTGACTCCTCAGAGGTGTTAAAATCTCACGTAGGTTATCATATGGTGGCCTAGCGGCCACATCTCTTGAGAACATATTAGGATACTTTAGCCAATACAACAACCCGACATATTTCAGTAGAAGACATTGATGCAGACAACAGCAGATGAAAATTTTATGGTCCTGGGACCTGCTATAATAAACCAATTAACTGGGTGGCTGGATTTACTTGTTCAAGGGATACATAAGAGGATCAGGGAGATTATAAAAGAGGATCAGGTCCTAAATAGAATTGAAAAGGATTATGAGATAGGAATTTAATTTCGCTTAAAACCTTGAATGTCCCATATGAACTGTGATAAAATTGGATGGTAGGTGTAGGGTATACAAATAAATATAATCACAGTTTTCATACACCAAGAAAAATTCTTGACTGTTTTGAAAAGTTATTCTATGAGAGACATAAAAAAATTCCAGGCTTTATTGTTTGTCAATAGCAACCAGCAATTGTCCAAAACTGGTGGGTCTATAGGCAGCATGGATTAGTTAATAGACTCTTCCTTACATATTACGGAAATGGAATGAATTTTACTACAGTTATAGTTGTTCCATTATCAGAGGTATTTCTCTGTTTGATCATCAAGCAGTCTATTTGTAATATATTTAATGAACTTACTAGCTTTTACAATTCAGATGTAAATACGAAAGTTAAAGGGAAGGAAATCAATCATAGAATTCAAGGTCTCATGCCTTTCTCTTACACCTAAGCCATAAAGTAGGTTTGCTGCTCTCTCACCAACCATACTTTCTGTCGGATCTTTCGAACTTTCACAGTTGATAACGGCCACCCATCCATGAAGCTACATCTGTCAAATTAAATGTCATTCATTCAGACGCCAAAGACGTATTTGGTTTTCAACAAAAGGAGTCTTTCGTTTATTTAACGATTGTCATATTCATCCTACAGAGAGGATTATTCGCAATGTGAAATTTGAATTCACTGGGTTATTAAACGATCCACAAACAAACGTACGCCGACGAATCGTAATATTTACCGTAAACATTGCCGTTGTCCGTGAAAGTATGCAGGAGAATTTAAGACAGTCCATTCCTCGTCGCTGACAAAAACTTGGCCTTTCCAGATCACAACCCCTGGCAAATTTTAGAACGTGATTTAGGTGCACCTGCATCATCACAAAATTCAACTGTACCAGGAACTGAATGTAAACGACTATAAAGAACGACGTGTCTTTTCTGATTATTGAAAAATCATTTTCGTACACGAGGCACGTTTCAGGTTGAATAAGTACGTAAACAAACAAAATTGTGGAATTTGGCATGATATTAACTTACATGAAATGGAACAGATTCCAATGCAACCCGAAAAAGTCAATGCTTGTTATGGATTTTGAGCTGATGACGCTTATCGGTTCACATTTCCTTGACAACGATTTTGGCCAGACCACCACTGTCAAAGGCGAGCAGTATACGCTGGCTATTGCCAATTTCTTATGGCATGATTTGAATGATTTGGCCACCAACGACATGTGATTTTAACAGGCCGGCACTATGTTGCCACAGCTGATGCCACATTAGATATCTTGCACGAGCGATTTGAGGGCATGGTCATCTCACTTGTAGGCGATGTATAGCTACCGAAATGGTGGCTGTGGCGAAGATTATTACTATTACTTGTCTAATCTTCACATTGAACATCCCTTGGTATTTCTTGCAGTTGCATTGCAAGTTTATGGTTCATTCTCGAGATCAGGCATCCCAGAATGTCTGTTTGAGCAAAGCATTCATACATATGTATACAGTTCGTTGTACCTTCTATGGTTTCTAATCCTTCCCTATTAGCATGTGGAAAGGTATCAGTGTTGTCTGAAGAATGGATTTTTTTGTGTCTGAAGACAGTGGCGAGATTATGCAACTATTAAGCATAGACACTATTTCTGCAAATATCTTTGTGGATGAGTTATTTCTCCTTGCAGAATTATCAATTAGGATTTTTTGATGGCGCCTTGTCAAGTATGGCGCTTGAGGTACGATTCATTTGCCTCTGAGCTACCATTCTTTTTTCTTATCAAATTCAAGCCAACCAGTCAGTTTATTCTACTCTAGATGTGTATAGCACTGCACTCAGAATTTATTATTCCCTGGAAGAATTTTAATAATTTTTCTCTGAGTGTATTTTGACAACAAATGTTAGATTGTGTGTGTAAGCAAGACAAGTTTGTGTGAACATTTTTTGAAAATGTTAGAAAAACTTGCAAATACTAATAATCTGTACAGATTTTTCTCTTCTCTTCTTTTTTTCTTTCTTTCCTTTTCTCATTTTATTTTCTTTTTTGTTTCGTTGTTGTTGTTGTCTATTTTACAATGTACGACGACATATGAAATGGTCAAAGAGTTGTTTTAAAAGTAATGACAACTACATGGACAAACTGTTGTGTTGTTTTGGTTGCTGTTGCTGTTACTGTATTGTATTGTATAGTTTGGTCAAGAGAAAGTAAATTTACTTGTTGGTAACAGGTATTTACTAACAAAAATAAAATTGTTGACATTATTTTGTTAAATGCCATGTAAGAATGTTTCTTAGCAAAATACACAAACATACACTTACATACATACATACATACATACATATATGAACTATTACACAGCCATGTAATAAAGGAATAAAAATTTGAAAAACAAGTGGGTTTCATGTACACAATATTGTACACCAGCAAGGTACGTTCATATTCATTGTACCTGGTTATTATTGGTATCAAACAATTTCCATAAGTGGTACTTTCACAAGCAACAGAATATACTTGTGCATACATACTTACCTCTGTATGTATGTATGTAAACAATAACTTAAAAAAGTTTATTTTTGCGTGTGTGTGCAGCAGCTTAACGAGGAGTTACTTTTCCTGGACATGTTTTAGAAACAAAATATTGTCTACAGTTGGCCAAAGTCAATATTTAATAAAGAGCGTAAGTAGAGGTTCAAAGCAAATAGTCGACTTTCTTAGAGGCTATAAAAACGAAGTATGTATTAAGAATCATAGTTTAAGATTAAGAGGCACAGCAATGTCAAGTGGGTTTTTTTTGAAACTAAACGAAAGAATTTTTGTTGGTCCAAGGTAAGGAACGGTTTAGATTGGGAACTCAACAGATAATGTTTTTATGCTTTGAAAGCAGTCCTTGTTCTGTATGTTTAATTTAACCCAATAATTTCGGACAGGAATAACCTGAAGAAAGAAGGGAAAAACACTAATGTACCTTAGGAAGCCTGTTTCCTGTACAAAGCTTGCTAAAGCAACACAATGAAATAAAAAGTGTTTCACCATTTCTAAGTCCTTTCCTTATAACCTGCATTCATTGTTATCTGCAACGCCTATAGGATTTATATGTACATGTAAGGCGGAGAATAAATACGTTGAAGTTGGCGTAGTCTGGTAGGTAGATTAGCTCAGACATTTCAACCAAACGAACATGAAACAAAATTTATTTCGGCAACTTCTCCTCAACGCCCTACACGATTGTAGTCAGCAAAAGATTGTGTGAAAACACAGCGATCATTAAATGCGTTTCCAAATATTTGTTCTAGTAATTCACATGTTTCATCACCGAGTCTGAATATTGGCTCTGCAGTAATTCCTCATCTAAACAAGTGTCCTTTGTATCTACAGAGCCCGATCAGAAAGCTGGTTTTCTAGTCCAATACATGACTTTAATTTCTTGACGAGCAAAAGTTTAGAACCTTCTCCTCCCTACATCTATCATTTCGATATACAGCGAAGGATCTCAATTGAATTGAGCATACTTTTCTTAAATGGTAGTTCGATGAAGCAACGTCTGCAGTCATAGCCTAGTATGTAATCGTTGGCCTATTAGATACGATGTCAAACCCAACTCAGACACCTAAGCAGTCTTCTGCCAAAAACTTTGAGAGTAAAAAAAAAAAAAAATTGCAATGAAAAGTTTCTCAAATATCTGTTGTTTGGATTCGACTTTAAAATTAACACACGCAATATGGGTGGTTTGAGAACATAGGTTGGAATCCAGACTAAAGGTTTGTAATGATCAATTAGGTAAGTAAATAAGCTAGGTAGGTAGGTTAGTAGGTTAAAGGGGAGAAGATCAACTAAGGACCTCATACCTATCGACGTACACCTAACACTTGAAGTAAGTTTGTTATGGGATATAAAACATTCCTGCTATGGGAAGTCTGCATTTGCAGAAGTGTTGTAATGACCAATTAAGTAACTAAATAAGCTAGGTAGGTAGGTTAGTGGTTTAAAGGGAAGAAGAACGACTAACCTAGGTAGGTCGGTTAGTAGATTAAAAGGGAGAAGACCAACTAAGAGCCTCATGCCTATCGACATACACCTAACACTTAGATTAGTAGATTTGCTGTGGGATATAAAACATACCTGCTATGGAAATTATGCATTTGCAGAAGTGTTGTAATGCCCAATTAAGTACGTAATTAAAGTGGAGAGCGTTGTAAATTATAGTCTGGCCCATTATCATACACAACATGGATATCTGGAACTCACTCAGCGTGAAAATCATGCATACATACATAATTGGTCATTACAACCCTTTAGTCAGGATTACAACCAACTTCTCACACCACCGGGAGCTACATTTTAAAGTCAATTCCGACAGACAGATTTTTGAGAAACTTTTCATGACAAATTTATTTCACTCTCAGAGTTTTTGCCAGAAATCTGCTGAGAGGAAGTCGCCAAATATTTTTTCATATTTCGTTTTGTTCGGCATATCTGACCTGAGGTTTGAACCGAGGCCACACTTCTAATAAGCCAACACACTACCTACTAGAAAACTTAGAACGAACTTAGAAAACGTAGAAGAAAAATCGAAGTGTTGCTAAGATGGTGCTAGAGTATATGCCTCAAGTCTCAAGAAACCACGGTCTATCGCAGAATACCTTTTGACGCTTTATACTCCAAGATCAAGGGCAATAAGATCTTACACAGGACGGCTAAAAAGTGCCAGTAGATTACCGTGAAGGATGGTACCAGAGTAAATGGAAATAAAATGGAAACAAAATATGGTGTTGTGGTTCACTCTTGATCGACCACAACTTTTTGAATAATCCTGGCCCACTTGCAAATGACAAACAGCTGATGCGAAAACAATATCGTTTATAGCCAAAAAAAGAAAAACTTGGGACAATCGTCTCTATGCCACATCAAAAACTTATGCAATATATGGAAAATAAATAAAATCGTACAACTTAATCGTAGCCAGCCATCACAGCAAAGAGTAAAGTAAAGTAAAGAATGTAGTGTAGAGAGTAAAATAATCAAAGAAATTGTTTTGCCGGTAAAAACATATACATACATATGTGTGTGAACATTCATCCACGTTTAAATGTTTTATAAAAACATTATAATTTCTTTTAACTCCCCCTGTTCTAAATCTTTATTTTCTTGTTTCTCTTCTTATTCTCTTCATTTCCAAAGAAGTTAGTCACGCAAATATGAATTTGTATGAACGCCTAGTGTTTATGAATGTATAAGAGTGTGTATGTGTTGTACTTAAGGCATTTGTAACATTGTATATGCAACTCATAAGCATAACCTTTAAGTATATGTTTGTTGTTGTTTTGCATGTTTTTCTGTGTTCGTTTTATTTGTTTGTGTTCGAGTACTGCATTTCGAGTACTATTTTAAGTGTGCAACATTAGAGTGCAATCAAATGAATGTTTAAACTTTGTTGTTGAGGTAGTCAACACATACATACATACATACATACATATGTATGAACATAAAAATATTGTTTTCTTTATTGTTCTTGCTGTTGATGTTGCTTTTTGTTTTAGTTTCTCATAGTTTAAGGCATAAACAAAAGCAGAGGGTAAGAATTATTAAAAAATTTCTTTTTGCACAAATTGTTGGTTGTTGTTATTATTTTTGTTGTTGTTTAGCAAACTACAAATAGAAATGTTAAATACATTGCTTGTACACTACACACTACACTAAATGGTGCGATGGTGGCAGGTAACATCATTTTGCTGAAACCACATACCGTCCAGATTCCAGCCATCCAGTTACCATGTTTCACAGTCATTGCAACTTTGGTCTGCCCTTCAAAAAAGTAAGGCTCAATAATGCCGACTGACCAAAACCAGCACCAATATGTTGCTCGTAAGTGTATTTCTCAGCGATTGCAACAGAATTTTTAATCCCCAAATATGGCAATTTTCTGTATTCACATTCAGATGGAATGCGATGTAATCATAGATAGTGTAAGCGTATTAGACGTGAGACCACGGTTCAAACTCCATTTTTCAGCGATTGCATGAGGATTTTCTGAGCCCTAAATACGACATTTTCGTGTATTCATTAAGCCATTCAGATAGAATACAAAATCTTATTAGACGTGAGGACACGATTTAAACCCCAGATCAGACATCTCCAGCTAAACAAATTATGAAAAAATATTTCTTCGTGTAGAACATATTTGTACATTATATGTATATTGATCGATTAATAGAACGCACGAAGCATTACAGCCAGTATATGTTGTTTAAGAGTATGGGGCTCTATAGAAGTCGCCATAGTCTAGAAGGTAGTGAGTTGGCTTATTAGACGTTAGGCAACGGTTCAAACCACAGATCATAAATCTAGAATAAAACGAAGTCTGAAAAAATATTCTTTGGCGAGTTCCTCTCAGCAGATTTCTGACAAAAACTCTGAAAGAAAAAAAAAAAATTGTAATGAAAACTTTCTAAAAAAATTTGTCGTTCGGAATAGACTTTAAACTATAGGTCACACCGCTCATATATAAAATTAACACACACAACATAAGTGGTGTGAGAAGCTAGGTCGTAATCCTGACTGAAGGGTTGTAATGACCAATTATGTATGTATGTATGCAGATGGAAATACACTTCATCGACGTAATACGATTTCTTTCGAAAAATTGCCTTTGAACGAATTGCCGACAGAAATTTTTTCCTTCAAAATTTGTCTTGTTCTGTCAGCATCATATAGCCGCACTTGAGGGTTTGTAAATTTCGAATGTCTTTTGAAGTATAAAAAACGTTCATAAGCTTTAAGCAACAAATGCAAACACTAAATTCAAATTAGAGTTTAATTCATTTTAAAAGATATGCTGGTTCAAATTCAAATGGCCTGAAACAAAATTATGTTCTCATCTTCTACGGAGACATTCGAATTCTCTTTAATTGCCATTCAATGTAATGAAATGTTAAAGAGATGGAAGACAGATGTACTGTGCAATAAAAGGAATAAAATTTCAATGAAAAAAATCTTTTCCGAATAATCAAGAACGTGAAGAAAGTGGTAAGTATACAGTGCTTACTAAGCTATTGCATAAACACTAAAGCATATGCTATGGTGTCCTCTCTGGATATGCTATAACAAAATTGGCCTACGTAGCAAATGAAAGGATCATACATTCATACTAAGAAGCCGCCATATTTCAGTGTTGACTTATTAGACGAGAACAAGTGGTTTAATCTAAGCTCAGACATCTCGATCAAAACGAAATATGGAACAAAATGTTGCTTTCGGCCACTTTCAATCAGCAGTGTTCTGGCAAAAAATCTGATCGTGAATATGAAAAAAATTTCTCAAATCCGTCGAATTTAACTGCAAGTTTCCAAATAATGGATATAATTAACCCACTCGACATGGGTAGTGTGAGAAACTAGGTTGTGATCCTGACTAAATGAGCAATTAAGTAAGTAATATAAGAAAGAAAAGCTATGAAACAATAAGAGAAACGTTAACAAATAACAGCCGTAGTGGCAAGGGTGTTGGCTTATTAGAAGAGACCCCATAATGGTTCAAACTTCAGCCCAGACATCTCGAGCAACGGAATATATAAAAAACATTTCTTGGAAAATAGAAAATTTCTTCGCAGCAGTCTTGTGGCAAAAACTCTAAGAGTAAATAAAGTTCCGCAATTCTGTCGTTCGGAGTCAACACTAATCTATAAGATCCGACACAAGCGACATGGGTGATGTGAGAAGCTAGATTGTAATCCAGACTTAGTCAGGTAACAGGTCTGTAGGATTTTATCTTGGACACAACGAAGATTGGTATTTTTCTGGATAGCTGCGGAACGATTGCGACTTTAGATTTGTTTATTAGGGCATGGTCAGCATAAAACTGCATCCGGCCATGTACTTTTGGTCTCTAAGCTAATTATGATCTGGTGACTTTTGTTTACCGGCTGTTCTATATGTCGTATATTGATGAGGTAAATATGAGCCCATGTAATAAATTTAGGCCCTGCAAGACAAAAAATAAGTATATGAAAACATTACCACATCTGTTACCGGATTGGCTAGATCAGTTCGAAATATCTGACGGTTTCGTCTCTCATAATCTCGAAAGTATTGCAAATGCTTGAAGGTTCTAAGGACACATCAGTTATTTCGATAATAATGGCTGTTTATTGTCTAAGGGTTTTGCTAATGACCATTCTGTGAAAACACTAAAGACGAGCAGTCCAAAACTAACACTGCATATAATGAAGATTAAATTGGTTTTTTTAATAAGCCGAGTTTTTGCTTTCGGTTTAGGATAGATTAGGTTAACGGGTAGTTTGCAGTTCACAAGCAAATTCAATCGGTGGTCCGTATGGCTCATTGTGTCACACAATGTGAGGTAAGTCCCCTTGTCATGATTCGTTAGTGGCACGTTTGCTACTATGCCTAGATCTTCAAACGTTCAGTCAACCAAAAACCCGATGATATCTGTTCTGAAATTGTATACACTTGCGTTGCACCGACTCCGTTTACTCCACATCATCGCAGCTTCTGCAGTAATCCTGGTGGGGTAGACCGAGCTTGTCAGCGAAACTGCCAGTAGCGTAGTCTGCCGTAAGAATTCCTATTAGACTGCTTCCGGTCAATTCTGCTGGAAATTATTTAAAACCCCCTCGACAAGCTTAGATTTTAAATTTAAAATTTCTTGTTTTTAATATAAAAATTTAAAGCAAACTCCTCACTCTGTTTACTCATACTCCCTCTTACTGTATTTCATTGGAAAAGGAGAACGGAAATCATACTTTTCTGTAACATTTCTCTTTGTATTCATAAACCCTTAAACGGTTTCCTTTATTTCTTACAAAAAAAATTCAGTTTTTTATACTCATACTTGCTTTAGAAGAGTATGCAGAGAGAGAGGGAGAGAGAGAGAGAGAACGTTGTTGTTGTGTATTTTAGTGAAACATTTATCGTTTAACGATATGTAAACACAGTATTTTTAAGAGCCCTGTGTTTAGTCAGTGAGTAAGCAAGTGCTTCTGTGTGTAAGGAGCTCCTCCGGTGCTTCAGTTGCAGTTCCAGCACTGAACTCAAGTATTTGTTTATCAATCTCTTAAAAGAAAGAAAATGAAACAGAAAAACATGATAAAAATGAAACGAAAAGCAAACTCTTGCTTTAAATATTTTCTTTTTCAGTGTTTTTGTTTTGTTTTGATTACATAAAAAATAATTGTTGTTTTCTTTTTAATGTAAATTGTTAAATAATTTGTAAATAAAGTGTTGCCATACAAAGATTATTTTCTCATTTTTGAAACGGAAGGAAACGTATTGATAGTATTTGCAGGCAATTTAAATTTGAGGCAAATAATGTAAGATTTTTATTTAATTTTAAAAACGAAATATTAGATAGTAAAGCGTTTACAAATACCATTTTAATTATGAAATATTTTTCTTTCTCTAATACAATACGTGTGGTAACAAATTCACTTTCTCTTGAATGAATAATATTGCTGGCAAATATTTTGAAGCTGCCGTAGTCTACTAGGTAGTGTGTTGGCTTATTAGATGTAAGGCCACGGTTCAAACCCCAGGTCAGATATCAAAACGAAATAAGAAAAAATATTTCTTCGGCGACTTTCTCTCCACAGCCTTCTTGTAAAAACTGAGAGTAAGTTTCACAAATCTGTCGTTTGGAGTCGACTTTAAACAGTAAGTCCTGCTACTCATGAGTAAAATTAACACACGCAATATGGGTGGTGTTAGTAGCTAGTTTGTAATTCTGACTAAAGGTTTGTAGTATAGCAATTTAGAAATGTTGTTACGAAAATGAAAAAATCTAGATACTGGTTGTTTGCTTTTACATTGCTTAACATTAAAATTATAAACAAAAGCTACAAAAACAAAACAAGGCAAGTAAACAAACTTGTTTACAAAATATCGTACTGCCTAATATAACAACAAACCCCAGCATAAAAAAATTGTAAACAACTAAACAAAAATACAACAATAACACTACAATAACAACGATTTCGAGAAGGCGAAGTAATGAACATTCGCCTTCAAGAACATTCATCAGACTGTCTAACCTGCCACATAAAAGGCAAGACAAACCATACGACTGAGTTAGTGAAGTTCAGTTAGTCTTGTGTGAAGACCCGGTGTATTTGTGATTCTACAGATCTTTGTAACAGAGATCTTCAAACCACGATTACTATCTTCAAACACACCACGTCTTCACACAAGTCTGTCGGAACTGATCTAGTCTGGTCCTATTTTCAATCAGCGGCTATTAATTTCTTTTTCGGTTAGTATCATCTGCATTTTATGGAGGATGTGCAATAGCAGACATATGCCGTTCGCTTAACTTAGATTTTCAAGAAGATTCTTTAAATATATAACTTGCACTTGATATTAGTTTCACCATAATACCGTCAATGACCATGTTGTAGAGCAACTCCAACGTTTACATTACACTTATGGCGCTGTTTGACTGGTATTGAATGCAACAGATTCTGTTTCTATACAGGGCTACAAGAAGTGATGAGAGTTACTCTTGTATTCATCTACAATGCAGTGTATTCAATGTGGCTGAATGGTTTATCCTAACGCCTTCTTGACACACTCCGACAATTGTCAGATACAATCAAGGTCTCCACTTCAGTCATTATTCAATGAATATAAGCAATGTGATCAATGATTTTGAGCTCCGCTTAGCATTTTTTTAACTCTTCACGGTTTTAATAGTTTTTTTTTTTTTTTTATTGGATGTCGCGAGGTGAAGAGGATAACCCTGAATAAAACGCTTTGTACAGTGAGCTTCAAAAGAAATTGTACATTAAAAACAAATATACATTAATAAATTACCGTAATTTTTATTTTAAAATTGTTTCATTGCCAGTTTTTAAAATTGAAACAAAAAAATTACAAAATACTTCGAAATATTGTCAAATTTTTTCGGGCACTTGCCTTAAGTGATAAAAGTTGAATTTGGTTAGAATTTAATCCATAGTGTACTGTTTGTTTTGACGCTCACTGTATACCTTTTTCCCTATTAAATATTGAAAATTTTTACGTTAAAATTTTGGCTTTTTAATCTTATTCCCTATAAAGGTGATGAGCGTTAATAACCGCTTTCAAATAACTGCTTCTTGGCTTTTAATACAGGTGTTTTAATACATTCTCAGGATTTTTCAATTTTAAAATATTTTCCCTCATTAAAAAGTTTTCTCTAAAGGGAATGGCTTTCGCTTTACATAGACATTCAATGGAAAATAGAAAAAAAAAATCTTTCCCACTGGCTGACTTTAAAAGCGTTTTTCCCAGTCTGTTGTTACTGTCTTGCATTAAATGTTCTTCCTCTCTCTCTCTCTCTCTTTCTCTCTTTCTGTACTTGTACTATTCTCCTTTTATTTAAACCGCAAAAAGTTTAGACAAATATTATGGTTTTTAACTTTTTCCCACAACATAGTATAACAACTACAACAACAATTGCTACAACAACAAGAAAAGTCACTAAAGTTGCAGCTTGTGCATTTATATCTTTAAGAAACAAAATAGAAAAACGAAATGGAAAAAAAACGATAAAATTGAGAGCAAAAACTCAAGAAAACTATGAAAATGAATTGAAAAGTTTCCCTGTCATTGATCGTTATTGTGTGGGTGGTGGTTGTAGCAGCAGCAACAGCAGCCGACTCAATGGCTGACTAACTTACTTATTAAAAGACCAGGACATAAAAGTACATAAAAAAGGAATTTCACAAAAAAAAAAAAAAAAAAAAATCAAATTCAATGCAATAAAAACCATAAAAAAGAAGACGAAGAAGCACAAGAAATAATAAATTTAAAAAAATTGTGTGTGTATGTGTGTGTGCATTATTTTCTAGGTTATACATTTCAAGTGCCAAATAAGAGGCAATAAATAATTTTTAAAAAATAAAAATGATTTCTTCTATCCTCTATACTCTATTCTCTACTCTCCATTCAGCTCGTTTCTCGCCCGCTACCATTGGTCTAACAATGGCTAAGATACGTATCGTGGTATATAATAAAAACAGACATAAATGGCCATAAACGACGGGCCCATTGAATGGTGAGAGAGCATCAACTATTTTTTTTTATTTTTATTTTATTTCACTTGTTTTTTGCTTTTTATGAGAAATATAATTAAGAATGGCAGTTTGGTAAATAAATGGTTGGTCACGAGAATCAATTATTGTCTGTCTTAAGGTGATTATCGTGAAAAAGCATAAAAATTCAAGTAATGACTCGTTTATATTGTTCGTTAAAATTGCATTCATTTTAAATGTGGTACGGAAACTTTTCATGAAAAAACCAATTCTTTCATGTACTCACCTATTACTTGGACTTTTTGAAGCTTTTCCTATTTTTAAATTTAAATAATATGAAGTATGTGTGAGATATCATTGAAAGATCTATGGAAGCCATTATGTCTGGAATATAACATCGTTGGAATGCTCCGCACTGCTTCTCTGGGTGGAGCGCATCCGAAATGATAAAGAAGAGATTGAACCACACAAAAGAAAACAAGATATTAGGAAACACTGCAACAATAGCACTAAATATCAGTAAACAAATCCTATTCATCGGACATGATCGTCCCATCGGAACTCCTGGGTGTATACACCGATGACTCTTAACTCGATAAAGGGCATGGTAGCGGAGCCTACTCTGGGAAACTGAACCTGAACATTTCCCTTCGACTGCCGGATTATTGTAGCGTGTTTCAGGCGGAAGTAATGGCCATCAACCGAGCTGCTTAATGGAACCTCGCCAACGGTGTTCCTTTCACCCGCATCTCGATCTTCTCTGATAGTCAGGCTGCCACAAGATCTCTGTCGAACGTTGTGAATAACTCCAGGATCGACAGGGAATGTCGCCGCTGTTTCGACCTTCCTTCTCGGCACTTCAGTGTCACACTTATCTGTGTCCACGGGCACAGTAATATTCCGGGAAACTGCAGATGCGATGAGCTCGCCAGGGCTGGTGCACTACTTCCGGAATCCTCTTCAATCGACTTGGGGATGCCACTTACCTCGGTCAAGTTGGCCATCACGCGGAAATTCTTTCGAGACGCCAACCTATCCTTGGTCAATGAGGAGTCCTGCTCCACCGTTAGGCTCACTTGGCCCTCGATGGACAGAAGGCGCACCAACCAGTTATTTGGACTTGGTCGTAACGTCATCTCGATCACAGTGGCCATGCTTACAGGACATTGTGTTATGGGAAGACATGCGGAAAGAATTCAGCTTCCATCTAATAACTTCTGTCGTGGCTGCAGATCCGGAAGAGGAGACTTGTTATCTACTTTCTGTAGCAATGCCATCTTTTGGCTCTCCAATTCTTATCAGCTTAACGGAGCTATCATCCATTGATGTCAAGGATATAACTTCGTTTATCAAACTATTATGGCTGGTTTTCAAGCGTGGGATAGTCGTGCTTTAAATGTGCATCCCTTGCGCTGACCAACTTCTTATTTCCTGGCTTAGAGGAACTTGGTCAGTACAGAGAATATTTAAAAAAAGAATATGTGTTTTTGTTACAAAATGCTTCCTATTTAAGCTGCTGTTTTGTAGGACCAAACTAAACAACTGCATAACCTTAGGCTTTGTTAGCCGAAACAAAAGACAAGAAAGTGAAAGGACTAAGACAACAAAACACATGACATGTCCTGTCAAATATTAAAAATTTTATTTGTGTGGGAATCTCTTTTTTTTGGCAGCGTTACAGTTTCAGTTTTTTTGTTGTTGGACTTAAATGTAAAAAAATAAAATATTTAAGCATGTTTGTTCTACATACATATTTAAATTCATTTGTATGTATATATGAATAGGATTTCTGTGGTATTAAGAATTAGGGTCGTACATAAAATTGAAACAATTTTAAATATTGTTACGAAAATGGAAAAATCTAGATAATGGTGTTATGCTTTTACATCGTTTGACTTTAAAATTATAAATAAAAGCTACAAAAACAAAAACAATGAACTTTTATACAAATTATCGCACAGCGTAATATAACAACAAGCACCAGCATAAAAAAATTATAAAAAAGTAAACAAAAATACAACAACAAACACCAGCATAAAAAATGGTAAACAAGTAAACAAAAATACAACAACAAACACTACGAGAACAAAGGTAAACAAAATACACAAACAACAATAATGAGACAACAATGTTTACACTTATAGTGGTCTCGAGAAGGTGAAGCCACGAGCATTTGCCTTCAAGAGCACTAAACTGACTATTTACGGTGCCATATAAAAGTCAGTCTTGTGTGAAGAAGCGGTGTGTTTGAAGAGAGTAATCGTAGTTTGAAGATCTCCGTTACAAAGATCAGTCGAACAATTGTCTAGTAATTGTTATTGTTTATACAAAGGGTATGAATAGAGGAATAACAAACAAAGCAATTGTTGTTGTTTACATAAAGTTGTGAACAGTGGCACACAGAATTGTGCAAATAATAAAGAATTTTAATTAAAACGAAACACAAATTTATTTTTATTTTATTTGCAATCTATGAGCTCATATTTTAAACATTTTTAAAAAGTAAAAACGTAACAAAATTGTCTCATAATACTTACACTTACTTGGTTATTACAAGTTTTTAGTTAGGATTACGACTTAGCTTCTTACGCCACTTAAGTTGTGTTGTGTTAATTTTATCCATGATCGAATACAAGGTTTTTAAGAAACTTTTCATGACAATTTTCGTTACTTCCTTTAGAGTAAGTAGACCATTTAGAAGGACTAAAACTTAAATACGAATAACATACATTGTTCAGTAGCTATCTCCCTAATATCCTAAACAAACACATTTTGAGCGAGCATAAATATTTTAAATGTTTTTTTTATATCCATGAAAAACAAGAGTATTTTTCTTATGGATATGTGCACATACATACAATTTGTATTTATGTACACATATAGACATACATACATACAATACATCCTTGTGTTTATATTTAAAGTCCTTTGGGTCCATTCAAGTTCGATAAATGTGTTTTTCGGTCAGTTTCATTTTTCTACTCACCCCCCCATTTTTTTCTATTACGAGTTCGAATTTGTTTGTTAGAATGTTTGTAAGTTGTTATGTTGCTGCAAGACAATCTATTTTCTGTCACTGGTTTCCATATTAAAAGCTGTTCAAAGTAATTGTAATCATGTATATTTGATGTGACAATATAAATCCTCATCTCGAACGATACATGTAAGGACATTTACAATACATGACTCGAAATTTAAATAGGGAAAGTCTTCTCCAAATTGTGTGATTGTGTGGTGGTTGGCAACGTAACTTGTTGAATTTAATATGAATTATTGTACAAGAAATAAATGTTGTATGGCAAATGAATGCGTAAAATTTATAAATTTTTAAAGGGCTCTAGATGTGTGCCTTCAAAATGCAAAACTCTTTTATAGTAAAGTATTGTGTTGAGTGAAGTTAATTTTTTTCCCACAAAAATAGAAAATTTGGGTTTAATTTCATACTGTGTAGGGCAATTTGATAGCCCAAATGGCCGTACTCATGGGACATTTCGCTTTACATGTATGGCGGAACCATACTAGTCTAGGATATCGAACGCCTCTTCGAAATCAACGAATATCAGATACAATCAAGATCTCTAGTCCACTTATTCTTCCATGACTGTGAGCAGATTGTTGGTGTGATCAATGTCAGGCTTTCCTGGGCGAATATCAGCCTGTTTGTTGTGAAATTCGTTGACGAGATTAACAGCCAGAATCTTTGTATAAACCTCTCCTTCCATTTGTCGTTAAGGTCATCTGCGGCTAAAAAGCGGCCGCAATTGGGTATTTGAGTCGAGGACATATGGTGGAATATGGAGTTGTACAGATAAGCCGAAACTATATTGGCGTCATGGATAATGTTGAATGCAGGGCATGAGGTGAATATATGGAAACGATGGAACACTTTTATGTCATTGCTCGGAACGCCAAAGTTTTGGGGAAGATATTCTACTAGATTTAGTTCGCTTCATTAGAGTAGACAGGAAGTAGCCAAGGAAGTTTTTACAGGATGTAGACTTCCCATAGCAAGAATGGCTTGTATCCTTTAATTGTGAGCATACAAAAAGCCTATTTGAAGTGCTGTATGTTGATAGGCATGAGAGTCTTAATTGGTCTTTTCCCTTTTAACCTACTTACTTTAGCTACCTACCTTAATAACTTACTCAATTTGTCATTACAACCCTTTAGTATGCTTACCACACAACCATGTTATGTGTGTTAATTTTATCCATGTGTGATGTAACCTACAGTTTAAAGTCGACTTCGAACGACGCAGAAACTTTTCATGTTAGTTTTATTCACTCTCAGAGTTTTTGCCTTAAGACTGCTGAGAGGGAGTCGCTGAAGAAATATTTTTTCATATTTCGTTTAGTTGAAGATGCCTCAGCTAGGGTTTGAAACTAGACTAAGGCGATTTACTGAAATCATACTCAAGCTAATTGAGGACAAATGTAATTGATATGGTGGCTCAATTAACCTCTTGGGAACTGATCTCGGAGTTATCTTATCCTGCAATACAAACTGTTGTGTCTATTTCCGGTAGTGTGAGAATGTATTATTCCTAGAACTTGAGAGTTGTTCTAAAGGAGAGCAAATGCAATGCGGAGAGTTCACAATGTTACAGTGAATAATGTCGAGAACACTGAAAGTAAATGCAATGAGAAGTAAGCTATTAAGCTAGAAAATCGGTCAATAAGTCAATTACATTTGTTAACCAAGTACTGAGAACTGCACAAAGCAACAATGGTAATACGGAACTATTAACCTAGATATGCATCACCTAAGTAAACCAAGTACTGAGAACAGCACAAGGAGACAATGGTAATAATGGAGTTACTAACCTAGATGTTCATCAATATGTGCATCACCTTAGTAAACCAAGTACTGAGAACAGCACAAGGTGACAATGGTACTACGGAGCGTATGAGCAACTTTAAGTAACAGAAAAGTACCTTTGAATTCCAAAGAGGTTATGTATTCCAGGCAAAGTTCCTGTTATGGTCGATTACAACAAGGCTTTGTTAATAGAACGAGGCTCACTCAATGGCATTTGTCTTTGTTAGTATTATTAAAATGAGTTTAATATCCATGAAATACTGAGGTTAACATAATACATCCAATTAAACTGGGATTAATATCATAAAGTATCATGGAACTGATATCTGATTTTAAAAACAATATTTTTCAGTTTTTTTTTTGTTAATTGCCTGTAAAGAATTTCCAAAAAAATTAACCACTTCTTCTACTTACTTTTACAAACTTTTTCTTTTATCATGCGCTCTTAAGAGGAAGAGAGAAATTCTTTAACACTGTGAGTCTTACTTATGTTGCCTGGCCACCAATTATGGTAACTAGCCAGAGTAAATTACTTTGAAAATGAGTTCATATAAAACTACCTGACCTTCCGCTGCTAAACTACACTTTTTTGTAAGCCAAAAAACATTTGAATTTTAAATTCAATGCCTTGTTTTGTAAAGAGGTAAACCTATTAACAGCACCCCTTGGTTCTAAAAAAAAACTACAAATAGAATTAAAACAGAAAAAATAAAAACAAATTTATTAGAGAAATTACGTTAATTTTGACCTCATTAACAGCCCTGAGATGTATATCAAAAAAAAAAAAAAATGTGAAAACACCAAAAATAAAAGGCTTAAACGATTTATTATAACAAGAAAAACTTTTAAACACTTGAATTCCCCTCATTATTATTGTTTAAAGGCATCATTAATGGAACTTAATACAGAAAAATAACAAACAAAAAAAAAAATACAAACGAAAATCTTATCGAAAGAAAATCCAGCTCAGGGTTTCATTAAACAATAAAATTTATACTTTTTGCTTTCTTTTCTCTTTTTTCTTTTTTTTCCTTTTTTGAGATTATTTTATGGCCATTGTTAGATGCATAATATGCCAGTTGTTCATGGAAACTTCAATTTTCAAACAATAATTTAACGCTACTCAACAATAAACAGTTTTACTTGTTATTATTTTGCCATTCATTCAGACATTCATTCCCACAATTTATTCATTACCATTATTTAATCATTCATTTATATTTACCACACACACACTTCTCTTTCTATAGAGAGAGAGAGAGAGAGAAAACTTATCAGAACAATTTATTGCAAAACCATCGCCTTTAGTTGGAAACTCAACGAAAGCTGTGAGAGCGTAATAAAATAAAACAGCCCATCATGCTCATCTTAAAGTTCATGCTCCAGCTCATCATCAATCCATAATAAAACGCAATTCAACTAATTACCATCACCATCATCACTACCACTACCATCACCATCGCCATTACCATTATGATCAATATCATGAAGCTCTGTTCGGTTCGGTTTATTCATTAAACAAAGAAAAAATAATAAAATAATCAGCATAAAAGACCCTCAGCTGAAAATATAATTTGGATTAGAAAAACAAAAAATTTAAAAATAAAAAACTCTTCTCCATCTCCCTCCTCCTCCTCACGCTCACAGCAAGTGTGTTGTAGTAGAGCAAAACTTTCAAAGCAGATTTGTTAAGTGGACCAACTTTTTTAAGCCGACTTATTAAATATTTTTCGTTTTTGTTTTTGTTTTTATTTTTTTATTTCTATTCATTCCTCCTTTAGAAATGGCGGCAAATATTTTAATACTCCATAAAGGCCAAAAAATAACGCCTTCACTTGGGGAAAACGTTTAAAAAGAAATCTATAGTAAAGGCCTTAAGGCCAATTTTGTAGAAACTGAAGCACACTATTTATTCAATTGCCAAGAAAAATACGAATACGGAGGCAAGTAAAAGAATCAAAAGCAATTAAAAGTCTGCATTACAATACATTTGCATTTCTTTGAATATGTGTTTTAAATTTTGTATTTATAAAATAACCCAGCGATTATTTTCATTGAAAATTAAACATATCGAAAGCAGATATTGTTCTACTTTGTTATTGCACTCAATCAAAAGATTTCTACACATACGTAGACAATTTTTCTGTTAGGATTATGAAAAAAGAAGAAGAAGTAGAAAAAACGAAGACATATTCTATAGGAGACAGAATCTGGAATGATAGGGCTGCCATCGCTATTTACTTAGACCCATCGACCCATGTGCAAATTTGTTGTGCTTCTTCTGCTTCTCAAGAGATGACGCATGATGTTCGTCAAAAGACGAAAATTCGAAAACCTTGATGAATATTTTTCGGCTTCACACTGATTCGAACTAGAGTAGCTTGGGTTTGTCGCTAAGCTCTTTAATCACTGCACTACCCTACTTGTATGGACCCTTATATTGTTGTGCAGCAAGAAATATCGGATATGCTATGAGAAATACCTGTAAGTAATCTTGGGCACTCACGATTTATGACAGCATAGTCATTGTTTAATTGTCATAAAACCCACAACTTCATAAAAGTCAAGACAAGCGTTATAGCTACATGAAGAAATAAGTACGACCAAAGTAAGCTATGCTGTTTAAGGCGGCTGCCAATTTAGCCGCCCAAATTATGAGCAATGCAGGGACCTGTGAGAGTTAACTTAAAATATTCATTGGCAGTTAGAAGTGAGTTATGCTTTATAAAGCAGCCGCTAATTTAATCGCCCAAATTATGACCAATGCGGGTACTTCCCTCGTGACTATATTCTATTATTTAACTAAGTATTCACCAATTGAGTCGTAGTGGTTTGCACTTTTCAAATAATCCTCCCAATATTGCTGTTTTTTAATGTCCAGGTATTTTCTGAATAGTGCTGAGTTAACATTTCATTCACATGCAAACCGCTGGTTATGATTTGCAGCCCTTGCCCATGCAGTTTTACTGACCATAGTAGGCACACAACGAGGAATTATCACTTTGATTACCCTTTAACTGATAACGGCCATTTTATTGAAGCCATATACTTCAGTCAAATTAGTTGTCAAATCTTCATGGGAGACCATTGACAATGACGAGTGTTCGCTGAATAGGATCTGGAGCAGGAGGCAACTGATCCTTATTTTCAACGAAAAATTATCTTCAGCGGATGAATGGGTACGTTCACATACAAAATTGTCAATCGAGGTAGGCCTGGCCATCACTGTCAATGGTGAACGCTATAGGTCGATGATTATCAGCTTCTTTTAGCCTGAATAGCGCGATCTGGACACCAATATGTGGTTTCACACATCTCATGCCCATAATTCACAAACGATTTGAGGGCATGTTCATCTGACATGGATGGGATGTGAACCAGAGATCAGCATTGAATCGTATTTTCGCTACTCATAAGTACTCATGCAATTTTGAGTATGAGTGAGTCAAGAGTATTGAAATTCAACTACTCTGATTCATTCGTACTCGCTACGACATTGATTTATAAGTATAGGTTGCAATGAGTATGAGTACAACGTTGACATCAAACTCACAACATTCGATTCATTGTTTGATTCATACGCCTACTCATTCAGATTCATAAATTTGGAAAAATACTTATAATACTTACGAATGATTCGAGTCACTCGAATCATTCATCAAAATTTACAGTAGTAGTTATTGATGCATTTACAAAAGAAGAAAAAAGAAAAGACAAAGACAGCAAGCAAAGCACACACACAACCTCGCTAGAAGGTTTTGGTGGTGTTCGTACTCGAATCATACTTATTTTGTGCTTCGTGTATACGTTGAGTCATGGAGAGTCGAAATCAACAACATCATGCGTATTGTTAAGTATGAGTAAGATGAGTATTTCTAACTTTGAATATGAGTAGTATGAGTATGATATTAAAATAAGTATGAATGCGTATAAGTATCTGAAATTATAAGTATGACTCGAATCTACTCATCGTTTTGAATACTCGTTGCTGAACTTTGATGTGAACTAAAAACCGAAATCTGGCGATTGGCCACGATAGACTTTTTCTTGTGGGGTTGTCTTAAGTCGCAGGTGTATGCGAATATGCTACAAACCTGAGCGGTCCTCAAGGCCAACACAATGCCTTCGGCCGATGTTAACTTAATTTATACGCCTGAATCATAAAAAATTGGACATTTTGGATGTGCACTAATTACACTAAATTTCTAGACAATTACTGCTAAACGTACTCACTTCAATTCTTCAAAAATATTGAATTTGAAGCTAAGAAAAGTTTAAACATTAGGAAACTGATTGTGTATGTTTCATAAGATGCCATTCAAGGCATACGTTGTGCCCTAATTCGTATGAATATCGTTTTTTAGGCCACAATCTCTGTATAGTGAATCACTTTCATATAATTTTGTTCAGTATGAAATATGATTTAAAAATCATTGAAATATTTATAAATTTAACTCAACACTGAACGGACAGACAGACAGACATTCACACCATTTATAAAGTGATGCATAAACATTTACGACGATGACAAGTAAATGTGCAACTTGCAGCACAACTTAGCAGAGTCTGCTGTACTCTGTACAAGATTTTTAAGTTTTTTTAGAAAAAAAAAAAAAGAAAGAAAGTTGCAAGTGTACCTATAAAATATTGCAACTGTTGTATAAAATTGTAGGTTGTAAAACTAAAATGTCTGTCTGTGTGTCTATCTATCTGTCTGCCTGTCGCTGTCGGTTTGTAGGATGTTGATAAATTGTTTAAGGTTGGCATATTACGAGTACAGATACCTGCGTATCTGTATATACAGCGTGTTATCACTTTTCAAAACTCTGTGTAAATTGCAACAAAAAAAAAGGATATTCAGTCTCTATAAACTCCTGCCTGCAAATAATTTAAGTTTTTGGTGTAAAAGAATACAAAAAAAGAAGACGAAAATTAAAATTTTTCCTTTTTATAGGTCGTGTTATGGGATTATGGTTGTTGTTTTTCTGTTGCAAGATTTTCTTCTTGTACTTGATTTTGTTTTGAATTGTTGAAATTCATAAATTATTTGAAAAGAAAATTGTTTTCCTCTTTTTTTCTTCATTCGTTGGCCTTTATTTATTCTGACAGAAGTTTAATATTTTGTATAAGTTGATTTGCAACTTTTTTGAGGGTCAACAGCGATAATGCCACACAATATTTATATTGTCCTTGACAAGTTTAATAATTTCTAAATTTCACTTAAAGTTTCTGTTTTTTTTCCTTTTTTTGTTTGTTCATCAAAGTATTTTAAAGGGTACGAGTATTTTAAAGGTGTTGAAAATGAATTCAAATAATTTTTTTTTTTCATAAGTCTTGCTGAAACTTTTTTAATCTGCAAAACTCAGACGTGATGGATGGTAAATATTTTATTGTAGCACGTACTGCTTTATAATGGTTTAAAGGACAGACAATTTTTTTTTGTATTCAAAGCAAAAATTTTGTTTTTAGAATATTAAAGTTAGAATTATTTTTGAAACATATTTTTAGGTGCACATTACAGATATTGATTATGGTTATGATATGATATAGTAATCGATAGCGACAAATGAAAGCAATCAATAAATGATAAAAGAAACATTTTGTTTGTCATACACATATGAGGTTTAAAGTACGAATTTATTTTGTAACTGGTGGAGTATAAGCAGCATGAAATCTATTATGAAATCTGACAGTTTAAAGTCATTAAAATGACTGGCTTCTAAAAGAAGCTTGTTATATGGAGTTTCAGGAATCCTGTATCTCATGTGCCCCACATTCGAGAATTTTGTTTATTCACGCACCCTTTCATCCAGAAACGGTGTCTACCGATGAAGATGATTATTTGATGAAAATCTGTGGTCTGTGGTTGTCCATAGTGATTTGACAGATTTAGTAGATGTTGCTTCACATAGGGAAGTTTTCTAAACCGATGTAATTTAGGGCGTACTGTGTTGCCTATTTGAACGAGTGGCCACGGGTCATCCACTGGCCCAGATATCTCGAACAAAACGAAACTGCAGCCTTCTGGCAAAAATAAAAATAGCATGAAATGTTTCTCAAATTCTATTATATTATAAAAGTATTCGCTGCCTAATCTTGCAATGATATTCTGGATACTGATGTTATCCTCTCCCAGTGGTTATACGATTGCTGAAAGACAATGAATTCTCTTCCATTTTTAAAATTCTAAACAAACATGAAGAATTTTTAGAATTTTGTTTTGTAGTCACGCACTTCAACTACCTGTAACTACTTCAACCCGTCAATTCCCAGAACGAAAAATCATCAGTAAGGCGTACTAAATTGCAAAGATTTTGATTTATTTTTAAAGGAAATCATTACAAGCAATCTAAAAATGCTGGTCTGGCGAGGCTATTAGCTGTTAAATATGTTAAATAAATGTTCATTGAATGGGACTTGTATTAATGGAAATGGCATTCTACAACATTGATGATTCAAACGTGCACTTTAAGACGATTACGGTATTTACGGCCGTCGATTTACTACGCAAGAAATTGGAAGAAGCACCATTTCACATTACCGTAAATATTGCTTTCATTAAAGAGATTGCGGCGGATTTCATGAGCTTCTCAGGAATAGATTCTACCCTGCGGCTCCTTATGTGGTATTTTCCATTTCCATACGTATGAATTCCAACTCGGGCAACAACCATTCAAAAGACAAAATATATGCTGATTGACGGAGGTTTCATTGGTGAATTTTCGTACAAAATTTTCTTCAGCAATGATGCTTATTTTTTACTGGGTGATTACGTCACTAAGCAAAATTATCGCATATGGTGTTCGGAAAAGACAGAAGTGTTTATGGAAAAAGTAACTGTTTTTCTGTGTTATGGTCAGAAGGTGTTATTGGCCTACTCTTTTCCGCAAATGGGCCTGGAGGAACCGTTACCGTAAACTGAGAGCGTTTTATTCGTTTGATAACTAATTATAATGGACGAAATATAAGCCTACGAAATGGACGGTATGTGGTTTCTAATGGTTTGTTCCATATGATGTTTCCAGGTAGAGTAATTTCACATTCCGTCGACATGATTTGGTCACCAACTACGTGCGATTTGTTGTTTTTAGGCTCTTTTTTGGTGAAGCTATGAAGAAACTGTGTATGTGAGAAATCCGTTGAATTAACATTGAGATGCCGCCCAAATTGTGTGACTACTGCAACCAATCTATAGCCGGTTATTGACATTATTTCTCGTATATAATTGCAACATGGCAGCACTATAAGAACTGAGAAATGTATAATCCTCTGCAACCTGCCGAAACAACATATTTTGGCGCTACTGCATACAACTCTACTCCACATTTGCTGCCTGACTACAGGTTTAATGGGAGATGTTACCCCAGAAGTATTGCGTAAATCTCAATAATGTTTTCTAGATTTTTTATAACATTCAAAGTCTTCTCTTTAATGTTAAAATACAAAGTTAATATACAAAATTTTTCTTTTTAATTTTTATTATTTTAAAATTTCATTAATTAGCCGTTGCTTGCGACAATATTTTTACTGAACATGTTTTAAACGAAATAATTTCCTTCCTTAAATGCTTCATGTTCGTAAATTTTGTTTGAGGGTATTGTGTTGTTTTTGTTGGTTTCTGGCTTAATAGAAAATTTCATGGATCACTGCCGATGATTTATGATTTATTATTATTGTAGAAAATATTCTCTCTCTCTTGAACTGAATCTCTTGTTTTTTTGAATTTCCAATTGCTAAAACGCTGTTGGCTAGAAAATTTTGTATTGAAAACCTTTAAGCGTTATTGTGAAAAACAATACGGAAAATCTTTTAAGCGTAAAACAAAAGGCAAACAATTGAAATCATATTTGAAAATTTTAATCATCAAAGTGAGAAAAGACAAGTGGCTGGTAATGAAGCAAATCAAACAAATCGAAAAAATAAAAACTCTGGGGGAAAATATGTATTAAACAACGATATTTAAGAAAGGAAAGTGAAGTGAAATGAAACGGAATGAAATGGAATTTGAAAAGGAATCTTAGAGCAAAATAATTGAATTCTTAGCTTTAAAGCAACATATTCCTTTCAAAGAGGAATTCCGCGTATTTTATATTTCATGTGAAGAATAAAAACCTTTATAAAAACATTATGATAATTGTAGCGATCTTGGTAACACTGTTAATATAGAACGACTTTATTTTCGAAAATTTTAACAATCCTTCATTGACTGCAACCAGTCTATAAAGCTGTCGCCTTTTATTTTAGGCGTTAATATCGCCAAAAAGCCTGTGGTGAAAATTATTGGGGACTCAAACATAACCAAGTGGAACAT
The DNA here is from genome assembly GCA_927399465.1 of Sarcophaga caerulescens. NCBI lineage: Eukaryota > Metazoa > Arthropoda > Insecta > Diptera > Sarcophagidae > Sarcophaga > Sarcophaga caerulescens. The sequence continues at coordinate 86,560,454 of OV656867.1, read as the reverse complement.
TACCCAATTTTCCGATATCCAGGCGGCTAGCACAGCACTGAACTCTGATGAACACTGATGAACTTCAAAACAGTGTTTAGCTGTCGTAGATATCTCAATGAGATATCTTTACCAGTATCGAGAGACATGCCACGTACATAACTGTAGAACAGATAAATTAGTCAGATGCGGTACAACCATCGAATTCTCCGATGAATTCTCGACTTTCAGAACCCTCGGAAAACCTGCAAGCTTATAATTGACTAAACGATTCCGTCAACAATAGAAGGGCGGTTTCGGATACGGCAGAACGGCACAGAATATCTGGCCAAAATTAGATGGCGAGTGTAGGAAAAGTCTGCTTAAATTATAAAGGATCACACTCAGTATTGTTTTCGGGGTTATTATAAAACATGCATAATAGGCATTTATACAAGGCGCATCGGTCTTGGACATCCTGCTAATTATGTCTGCAGAAGCTGCAGAGATGAGTAAGAGGTGGAGATTGTTCATCACCTACTGGGTACAAGCCCGGCACTATGTCATAGAAGAAGAAGATGTCTTGATGCCATTGTATAAACGATCTGGAGGAAATTCCACGCGTTGACATTGCAGATCACAGTTGCTTCATCAAAATCTGCGATTAGTTCCTGGACTAGGGGATAATCGAAAACTAGTATCATGATGGCCGGAGTGTGTCCATCTAACCGTCTACGTACGTACCTACTAGATGGTTGCAAACGTCAATGTTTTGTAACGGAGAAATGATAAAATATATAGGGACCCTAGAACGTGCCTGTTGACTGATTACGATTTGCTTTTAATCATCTTGGCGTATATGTACATGCCCAAAGCCTGCAAATTTCGTACAAGGATTGTAACATCTTGTATATAATGGTCCGGCAATTGGGTAACCAGAACTTAATGACAGAAATTTTCTATGAAAACGGGACTTTAGCCGGCCAAGACACATAGACAAGTGGTAGAACAGGACCCAACCTACCTATGGTTCATAGAGCATAGAGCTTTAATAAAATCATCCAATCTGTTACGCCACAATTTTAATCCAGTTCCGCCAGCCAAGAATTACAAAATTTTTTTGCTACATTTGTATAGTAGGTAGTGTATTGACTAGTTAGACGAGAGCCTGTGGTATAAACCCAAAGCTCAGCCATTTCGAACCAAACGAAATAGGAAAAAATATTTCTTTTGGCAACTTTCTCTAAGTAAAATTGCCATGAAATGTTTCTAAAATCTGTCGTTCAGAAACGATATTAGCCAGTAGATACCGTTACTCATTGGTACAATTAACACACCAAACATGCTAGGTTGTAATCCTGACTAAAGGCATTAATATTTACATACAAACAGTTTCGAGAGTAAACATCTTCACGACATTCGATTAGTTTAGGCAGTGCAAGAACATTTTCTAAATGTAATGTCTTGTACCGAAAACCTAACATGAGTGAACAGGAAATATGATCACAGGAGGGATACCTTCTGAATTGAATGATATTTTGATAACCCGTCTATACAATAGTAGTCACCACAGTCTAGTGGATAGTGTGTTGACTTATTAGAAGTGAAGCCATGGTCAAACGTCTTCAACAGAACGAAATATGAAAAAAAATATTTTTTCGGTGACTTCCTCTCAGCAGACTTCTGGCAAAAACTCTGAGAATAAATTAAATTGCCATGAAAAGTTTCTCCAAAGTCTGTGGTTCGGAGTGGACTTTAAATTGTAGGTCTCGCCACTAGTACATAAAATTAACACACACAACATAAGTGGTGTAATCCTCGCAAAAACTCTTAGAGTAAATAAAATTGCCATGAAAAGTTTCATCAAATCTGTCGTCCAGTGTCGACATTGCTGTGTAAGTCGCACTGCTTGGACTGATGTAAGAAGATAGGTTGTAATCCTTACTAAAATGGTGTAATGACCAATAAAATAAGTGAGTTGTGATCATTGAAAGGATGCCTTCTGAATTGATCGATATATCCAGAAGCAGTCTGTGCAATAGCTTTAAAGTTTAAATGCTTTTCGAATATATTTTCATAATAAAATTTTTAATATGCAACACATACATTATATATCAAACAATTAGTAAAAATTGATATCGCAAACCCTGTAAGACTAAAATTATCAAATCTCAAAACACATGGCATACTCTAAACAATCATTAATAAATAATGCAAAATGAAAACAAGAAAAAGAATAAGAGAGAGAGAGAGAGAGAGAGAAACATCAATAAATTAGAAAATGAATAAATACAAAATTCTATGTCTACTGCCTGCTGGCATTGGCACAGCATGCACTAGTATTTTACATTCAATGTGTTGTGTCCTCCATACAGAATCCATTTAATATCAAAAGGACGACAATGATGCCATTACAAAATATGTATGTATGTGTATAAAAGAGAAAAACAAACAACACAATTACAAAATAACCATTTCAGACAAAAGCAAAAATAAATCATTTACAAATACGTTCGTTCCAATACAATACAGAACAGAAATGAATCTTTTGTTCGGCAGTTAAATAGTGCCAATGTAATCAAGTGGAAAATATAAAAGAGTTACGAGACATGGACGGGCGTATAAAATCGAATTTTTGCTTGTGAACTAAATATTAATAATCTGGTGATGATTGGCTGACTGGCTGGCCGACTGGCTGGTAATTAAATGGCAATTATTGGCATAAATTAGTTACAGACTAAATGGCTAAATTTCAATTCTCTTTAAATTTAAATGCAACACATTAGTGTCACTGGAAATATATGGAAAAAATGTAACAAAAAAATCTACAAATATTTTATAGGTTGACTTGTTAAAGGACTTTCGTTCCAGACTGAATGGAATGTTCCGTAGATATCCCTATGAATTATTCATTATTTTTATTTTTATTTTAATTACGTATTGCAGTGCCCTTGAAATTATTCTTACTTATTTAGGCATTACACCCTTTTAGTCAGAGCCACAACCTATCTTCCTAAGCCAGTCTTGTTATGTGTGTAAATTTTATCCATGAGCGGAGGAACCTACAGTTTAATGACAATTCCGAACAATAGATTTTTTTTAGAAATATTTCATAGGAATTTTATTTAATAGGATATATGTAGGAAGTTGACGAAAAATACATTTTATTATTTCTTTTGTTCGAAATAGCTGAGCTGGGGTTTGAAACACGGGCTCTAATCTAATGAGCCAACGTACTGCCTACTAGAGTACGGCCACATCAGGCTTCAGCTAAATAAACAGAAGATTTTTTGAGGCAGTCTGTGCTAATATTTCTATTCCTATTCAATACCATTTCCTTGCTATGACCTTAGAATGTCGTTCTTTTCTCTGGGAGTAGCAAGGAAACCGATCGCTTATTTGGAAGGAATTGACTCTTGTCTAATAACACAACATACTACCAACAGAAAGTTTCTTGAGGCAGTTTGTGCTACACTTTTGTATTCGTATTCAATACCATTTTCTTGTTGTGACATTACAATACCAATTTTTTCTCTGGGAGTAGCAAGGATCCGATCGATTATTTGGATGGGATTGACTCTCATCTAATAAGACACCATACTACTTACTACGGTACGGCGACTTCAGGCTTCAGCTAAATAAACAGAAAGTTTTTGTGAGGCAGTCTGTGCTAGACTTTTCTATTCGTATCCAATCGCATTTTTTTGTTCTGACCAGAGACCAGCAATGAGTATTCAAAAAGAAGAGCAGAATCGAATCATACTCATAATTTCTGCTACTCATACGCATTCATACTTATTTAAATATCATTGAACCTCTACTCATATTCAAAGTTTGAAGTACACATCATATTTATACTTAACAACACGTATAATGTTGTTGATTTCGACTCTCCATATGCACGAATCACAAAATAAGTATGATTCGCATGCGAACACTAAAATACTCATTAAATGGTTGTGTGGTTGCTCTGCTTGCTGCTCTGTCGTTCTTGCTTATGTGTCTTTTTTCTATTTTTTTTCTAAATGCAACAATAACTAAGACTGTAAATTTTGATGAATAAATCGAGTCAATCGAATCATTTATAAGTATTTTTCTAAAGTTATGAATCTAAATGATTAGGCCTATGAATCAAACATATTTCGAATGGTATAAGTTTGATATCAAAATTGTACGCATACTCATTGCAACCTGTACTCATAAATCAACGTTGTAGTGAGTACAAATGAATCAGAGTACATAGTTAAATTTCAATATTGTTGACTCGCTTATATTTAAAATTTTATGAGTGCTTATGATTAGCGAAAAAACGATTCATTGCTGTTCTCTGGTTCTGACCTTACAATGCCCTTCTTTTGGCTGGGAGTTGCAGGAGTTTAGTCATTATTTGGAACGTGCGATGAACATGGCTTTGAATCAGAATTGGTAGGTTGTTTAGTCAACTAGAATACTATTTTTACAACAACATGCCATCTCTATAATACTCAGTAATACTGTTGTAGACAATAAACTCTTCGAACGCCATGATAATAACATCTTTTATAACAATTTTTCACTGTCACTTAGGGCAAGTCATATGCATACATTAGTATCTGCTATAAGTCGAATTGTGTTATTCATTTATCTTACATTTCTTACCGGCTTCAATTACCATATGGTATGTTATTTACAATAAATTTCATTAATATTTCTCTACCTCTAGGACGGCATAAAAATAAATATTTTTTGTTTCAGTTTTCGTTTTAAATGCATTAAATAATTTACAGGAGAAGATACATACACATCTGGTCGAAAAAATAAGTACACCTGCTTATTTAGCTTTTGAAAAATTGTTTCAAGATTAAGAAAAAGTGGCCAAAGTCTTCGTTCAATAGCAGAAACTATAAATCGTTCGCTGTTTTTTGTACAAATGCTTTAAAGCCTAAAAAGCCCATCGAAACTAACGGAAGTCTTAAAAAAAATTCAAAAACAACAGATATCCGTATTGTAACACTCGCGAAGAAGGACCTGCTTAAATCTTCAAGAGCGATTTCAGCAGAAATTATCGCGAATGGTTCGTCGTAGACTACAAGAAGCACATTTACCAGGACGGATAGCCAGTAGAGTTCCTTTGCTTAGACAAAAAAAAATTCAAGGCTAGATTGGCGTTTGCAAGAGCTCATTCCAATTGGTCCGGAGCAGACGTCGGAAAAAAATGGCGAAACATTTTGTGGAGCGATGAAACAAAAATTAATTTATTTGGAAACGACTGTGCCCGGAATGTTCGACGCCCTAAGGTTAGAGAATTCCATGTTCGCTTTACAAAGAAGACGGTCAAGCACGGTGGCGGCAATATTATGGTTTCGGAGGTGTTTCTCATGGTATGGTGTCCAGTAGTCGCTGTAGTCTAGTAGGTAGTGTGTTGGCTTATTAGACGTAAGGCCACGGTTCAAACCCTAGGTCAGACATCAAAACGAAATATGAAAAATATTTCTTCGACGACTTTCTCTCAGCAGATTGCTGGCAAAAACTCTGATAGTAAATAAAATTGCCATGAAAAGTTTCTCAAAAATCTGTCGTTCGGAGTCGACTTTAAACTGTGGGTCCCGCCACTCATGTATACAATTAACGGACACAACATAAGTGATGTGAAAAGCTAGGTCGTAATCCTGACTGAAGGGTTTTAATTACCAATTATGTATGTATGTATGTATAGGGTGTGCTTATTATTTTGACCATATGTGTATGTATTGTTGTATGCGTGTGTGTGTGTCTGTGAGCAGGATATAATAAAAAATAAATTTCAAAATTATCTATTCATTGACATTTGGAAAATACATACGTAGTTTTTATTGTATAAATCCAAGACTTTTCCAGTCTAGACATACGCAACAGCCAGCAATAGGCAGGCACTTGAATGAGAGAGAAAAATGAATGCAAAATGAAAATATGGATGTAGGAGTACGAGTATGAGTATATGAAGAATGTATGAACAACATGTGAAATAACAAAAATAGAAATAAAAATGGGAAAATAAAACTGGAAAATATTTATAAAAATAGGAAAAAATAGAAAATAAAAAATAGAAAATGTAATAAAAAGATGCCTTAACACCATAAAATTGTCACAAAGGAATTTTTCTGCTCTATTTACGAGTATACGTACATACATATGTACGTATGCAGAATAGTATCGAATTGAATATTTTTAAATGTGGCATTACGATTGGTATGCAAACGTTGTCAGATAAAAATAATGCCACAGAATATTAAAATAGAATGTCAAAAAGAAGAGTGAGAGTAAAAAATCAAATGATTTGTAAATATTTTAAAAGAAAAATATTTAAATTTAAAGTAAGAATACTTAGTTACCAGAAATTAAGGAAATTATACAATATCTCTTATTCTTACACTGCAGCTTTTGCAGAAGTCGTTTGCTATGTGTCCAAGACCAAAGCACCTTAAATTGCTTATTACAACTGTCAGGATTACTATGTTATTTCTCACACCAACCATGTTGTGAGTGTCAATTTTTATACATGAATGACGGGACCTCCAGTTTAAAGTTAAGTCCGAACTACAGATTTTTCAGACCCTTTTCATGGCAATTTGATTTTACTTCCAGGGTTTTTGCCGGAAGATTGTTGAGGAAAAATCACGGAAAAAATATTTTTTTAGATTTCATTTTTGTTAAGATGTCTGGAAAAGAGGTTTGAACCATGTCTAATAAGCCAATGAACTACTTACTGAAATACAAGACTACGACGGCTTTATACGTGCTCATAATGTAGTGCACCCTAATGACCTCGCAACGATACTGCGCGTGATTGTTTAGAGTTTAAACAGACTTATGTTGCGTTGTCTATCCAGTGTTGTCGAAATTTTCAACACCTTTCTGACCATTCCACAGCCGCTCAAGTGGTGTTCATTAAATCCATGACATCATTATCATTCATAAGCAAGTAGGACTTTAGAGGGATGGCTAAAGTTGAGAATTCATGATTGTGCTCTACAGTTGCCTGGAATGTCACCTATGTAAAGTGTGCTAGGACACAGTATTGATTTATTGATTCCAAATCTAAAGAAACAATTTTGGGGAAAACAATTTAACTTCAATGATAAAATCATTCAACAAAAGAATCTGAAGAATCTGTGCTGATTATCGCCTTAAATCGTATTTTTTGGAAGGAAACATATCGCTCCTTTATTGCAACATAGTCATATCCCAAAAAAAATTGAACTTGGAAAAATGCGATTTAAGTTTTCAAGACATAAGTCCTATGATCTAATTGCCGCAAACACTTTTTGCTATAACTTCGGTTCAGCTTGGGATATAAAACTGATTTTTTTTTTCAACATGTACAGAAGGTCTTAAAGAGCAGTATTAATTAAGTAACTACAAATTTTTAATTTTTTGAGATATAACTCTGTTGCAATAAAGGAGCGATATGTTTTAGAATTGCGTATAAAGCGTATACAGTTCAAAGAAGAAATGAGAAAAGATTTGTTCGTTTTTAATATCATACATCTCGCTCTATATATTCATTGAAAAACTTAGAAAGGATCAGAAACTAAGTAAAGTAGACGATGCTAGTTAACAAGGCATTCATCAATAAACAGTCATTTAAAGTTTGAAGGAAGTTTGGTACAATGGAGATCCATTTATGGATCCTATTTGATTTTGTATAATCGAATTTCTGTTTGCGTTTTACTGCTAAAATACAAGGAAATCAAAGTGTTATTGAAGCGAATAATAACGACAATGATACGCGAAATGATTCATGTTTGAAGCTTTGCAGACGTTGACATACTACGAACTGATACGAAGAATGTTAAAGCTGTGTATCTGATAACATTGGAAGGAAGTTGTTCATTGTGATTCTCAACTTAACTGTTAATGCTGTCTTTCCGACAATATTTTAAGGAAGTTGTTCATTATCATTCTCAAATTTACTGCCAACAGTTAATGAAATTTCAGCAGTCAATTCAATTTAAACGGCTAGAACCGATCAAGAGAAAAAAGTGTTATTCCATGGAGACAACCCCTGACACAAAGATCTTTGTCTAGGTGAAAACTGATAGAATTTGGATAAGAAGTTTGCCCAGTCTTTGTAGATTGTCACAGGCAAACTGCAATTGAAACAGTTTTTCTTTTAGAGAAGCTAGATGTTCTATGCTGATGGAATAAAGACGTCATTATAAAAATGGCAAAATATTAACGATCAAAATGACTCATACATACATACAAAATTGGTCGATATAACCTTTCAGTCAGGCTTACGTCCTAGTCTCTCACACCACCCAAGATGTATATGTTAACTTTATACATAGTGGCGGGACCTATAGTTATTGAGAAACATTTTCACGGCAATTTTTACTCTCAGAGTTTTTGTCACAAATCTATTGAGAGGTAATCATCGAAAAAAATATTTTTTCATATTTCAGTTTGTTGGAGATGTCTGATTTGAGGTTTGAACGGAGGCCTCATTACTAGACCACAGCGTCTTTGATTACAACGACTTATATTTACTTTTATGATACTTTTCATACAGACACGTACACTCGATATTTTCTTTACCATCTTTAACTTCAGGTGTAATGCAAATGTTCTGCGAGTTCTCACAATTTTTAGGTCATTTACCTTTATTGTCTTTGGTACTTGACATCCATTGTTAAATCGTTTTTTGCTTTTGGTAAAATGCTAATTATTTTATTAAATTTTGTGTAAAAAGAATAGCCAACAAAACATTTGAATTTCCATAAAATAATTGATATTTTAAGGAAATTACCTTCAAGTCTACATTTATTATTAAATTTCTGGCTTATTTGTGTATTTAAAATATTTGTTTATTTACAAAAAGATACTTTTATGATATTTAAATAAAATATCACATAATACTTTACTACTCAACTGATGATTGTTATGTAAATCAAGTTAAAAAGAATGCGTATAAATAATTAAGATCACAAGTGAAGTGAATGAGATGTCATTAGACATTGAAATGATGATTTTACGCTTTACTAAGTACCTCATCTAGGTATACAAATACGAATACGAATACATTTATACGTTGTATTCATTTGATTTCATAAATTTGTGATATTTACTCAACGATCAACATATTTGTTTAAACTCTACTACTGTACTACTACAACTAGTACTCAATAAATAAAAGGCAAGAATTTTATTGAAAATTAAAGTAACGTGGATTACAAAAGTAATTAAATTTCTCCAATTACTTCAATTGATTCAAGTACATTGACAACATGTTTGTTGTCATGTTGTCTTGTATTAAAGAGAATTCATTAAATGTTTAATTAAGAATATTAATGGCTTTTTAATAGTTTTTATATCTAAACATACATTCGAGTACAATAGATATCTACATACATGTATACATACATATGTGAATTTGGAATAATTAAGTACCTGTATTACATACGTATTAAATGTTTTTTTGTAGTTTATGCTTAAAATAAATAAATTTCCTCTTAAATATCCACAATCCAAAGCGTTCACCAACAAAAACTGCTTTAATTATCTTCTGGTAATTCTAAATCAAGTAATTAACCAGTGATTAAAATTAGTGAATATTAATGATTAATAGAAATCAAAATTACTGGGCTCTTATTCTTTGCCACAACAATAATCTTGAGTTTGGAGTAGCTTTTTGTATAAAGTGTAACAGAAATTTGTCACACGATATTTTCTTTGACTTTAATTTGTCTAATTTAAATATGTGTGTGTATGTAAGACATTCAAATTTCTCTTCATTGCATAGAAAATGTATTATCTTAAGAGCATTTTACATCACTTTTTTCAAAACTTTCAGTGATAGTTTTACATAATCCCAACAATTACCTCCTTTGAGGACTTCAAGGGTCAGAGGCTTGTAGTCATGAGACTTCAAAAAAGCCAATTTCATTATAGGCCATGCAGTAGGCTTCATTCTACATCTTATTGGCACACACGTCCTATGGTGCCAATTTCGTTATAGTCCGTGCGGTAGGCTTCATTTTACATCTTATTGGAACGCACGTCCTATGGTGCCAATTCATCCAGTTGAGCTAGGAGAAATTCAGCCAAAAAATTTCGATTGTAGGCCATGTAGTAGGATGTATTCTCCATCTTATTGGAACCACACGTCCTATGGTGCCAATTCGTCTAGTTGAGGTAGTAGAAATCCATTGAGTATGATTCTGTAGCACTCGTCTTTAACAAAAATCATTTGGATCTTAAAGTTTGCATCAGAACACAGTAACTTTAAGAAGGTTAGTGACTTTTCGTTCATTATACACGAACGTAAGGTATCGTATAGGCAGTAATTCTGTTTATTCATGTATTAACATATAATAAAATAGGTTTTGTCGATCACAGATTATTTTAGATGAACGTGTGCCCTCTTCAAAGTCGAAGTAGTGTAATAGGTAGTGTGTTCACTTATTATATCAGAACCATGATTCAAATCCAAGGTCAGACAGCTCGAACAAAACGAAATATAAAAAGGTATTTCTTCGACAACTTCCCCTCAACAGATTTGAGGAAAAATCTCTGTTAGTAAATAAAAACTGCCATGGAAAGTTTCTCAGACAAAAGTGTCGTTCGGAGTCAACTTTAAACTGTAGGTGCCGCCACTCATGTATAAAATTAAGCTAGGACTTAATCATAACTTAAGGGTTGTAGTGTCCAATTATATATTGTTTTCTCTAAAGTCGCCCTAGTCTTGATAGTGTGTTTTGGCTTATTAGGCGAGAGCCCATGGTGCAACACCTGGCTAAAAAATCTCGAACAAAAGAAAATATGAAGAAATATTTCTTTCGGGGACTTCTTCTCAGCAGTCTTCTGGCAAAAGCTCTGTTTGTAAAATTACATTAAATAGTGGGCCCACATCTCATGTAAAAAATTAAAACAACTCAACATGGATGGTGTGAGAAACTAGGTTGTAATCCTGATTAAAGAGTTGTTATGATCAATTAAGTAAGGAGTATGTCTTCTTTGGAGTCGAATGTATATTTCACGGACTTGACGGGCGATAACTCATAGCTGACGGACTTTGTACGCCAACATTGTTAAGGCATTCACCGAAAAATTTTGTGCACCACTCATGTTGTGTGTGTTCATTTTATACATGAGTGGCTGGACCTACGTTCTAAACTCGATTCCTTTCCAAGGCAATTTTATTTTATTCACAGTATTTCTTCCAGAAATCTACTGAGAGGAAGTCGCCGAAGAAAAATTTTTTATATTTCGTTTTCAATGTCTGACCTGTGGTTTGAACCGCCTCTTCAAGTCTTATAAGTCAACACACAATCTACTAGACTACTACGACCTTATCGCTTTTGGAAATTTTCCATAGCGTTTAAATATTTAATACCTCGGCCATTTGCTTCTCACTCAAAGTGTTTTCTTTATCCAATATTGCTTGCAAATCGGGATCTTCGAACTTTTTTAGTTGTCTTCCACGTTCTTCCTTTCTCACAAGAAAATCGTTATCTCTAAACCGTCTAAATCGTATTTTGTATATTGCTTCTGATAAAGCATGATCATCACACGCCTCGACAAGCATTCGATGCGACTCTCTTGCAGTCTTCTTCAAATGAAAACAAAATTATATTTTCCGGAAATTGTCATTTTCTGGTATAAAATGCGATACTTAAGCTACTTGAAAACAGAACCCTGCAATAATTTTTTGATCTGAATAGAACACTTCATGGAAATCAAACCCATCGCGGTAAATATATGCAAATTATTCAAATCACTTTTAGTTGAAGCCGTAAGCAAAGATTTTCTTTATTTAATTGGAGATTTTAATCGCATGGGAATATTAAAGCCTCTACCAACTATTTATATCAAGACTACACACATAAGTTTCTTTTGTGGCCCACCAGTACGTATACTTAATGAAGATAAAAAAACAAAATTTTTTCGGAGCGACACAAAAAAATACTAAGTAAAGTATGCTAATTGACCAAATCAGCTTATGAAGGTTGCTCATATAAAGCATTCTCTTCGAACGAAAGCATTGCCAATTAGCAAAATGCCTTTCAGTTTGTTTGTTTGTTGTTGCTAATAAATGTGTATTTCATCATTAACCCTGATGGGGAAAAAAAGGAATGAAAATAAAAATAAAAATTTCTCCATATTCCACGCTCTTATTGAGTGACCATTTGTTACCAAAAAAAACTTGATTGATGATACCGCTGGCCAAAAATACTTTTTTTATTTTCCTCTCTTTTTATTTTAAACCTCTGTCAACAGTCCTTGTTAATAAGTTTCGAAAAGTATCCGATTTAAATAAATTGGCCATGATGGGTAGGGAGTCGGGGGGTGAAAAAACCATCAATCGAAATCAAAATCACCACATGAAGGTGATATAAAAACGAGGCCACATCTCTAGTGGCTTTATACCACATATTCAACCACATAGCGGTAGCGTGGGTAAATAGCAAAAAGGACAAAAGGCTTCTGGTTAAAAAAAAAAAAAAACATTTAAGCTGATTTGATTTCCAATGGAACATAAATTCTAAGCAGCGTTTTTGTATGGCAATTTTTATGAAAATAAAAATTAAAATTTGAATGAATGAAATGAATTTTTGATTCGATCACATTTAAAACGGAAATAATTTTATTTAACGCCTTGATACAAATTCGTAAAATAATTGAATTTGTTGTATCTATAACGATTAAGGATTCCTTAACATTAGCGGTATAAGATACTATCGTGGCATCAATTCATTATCAGGTTCGAAAGATCTAACATGAAGCTGCTGGACAAGAGACAGCACTAGATGCTGTCACTTCTGAGGGTATAGCGGTAGATAAAGATTTCGTAAAAGACAGGGTGGACATTTAAACGATATTATATTCCACAGGTAATGGCCCTTGAAATGAGTAAAAAAACGTCGATGATATGTCATATATGTTCAAGAAGAGGCTCGATTGTAATCTCTTCAACGTATTTTTATAAATCCTTGGTTTAGTGTTTCACTTTGCTGACGAACTTCGAACCTACTACCTTAGAATTACATTGCCAAAGGCATTGTTTCCAAGATGTTGGTGAAAGAAGCAGATGCGTATAACACTCTTCTGTTCAATCTTTCTTTGATCATAGAAGTTCTCACAGAGACAGATATTTGCAAGTTTGCTAGATGGATTAATTAGAGGGAGAATGAACAATAAAACCAACACACTGTAACATATTGGTTCATATAAAAAGCAAACCCAGTTTATTTTGTAAATTTTTGCACATTATAGTCTCAGGCTTACAAAAGCTCTACAATGAAATAAAAGGTTATCGCCTAGTTTCGATGTTTTCAATACATGCCCTGCATTTATCATTTTCTACTATGTCTATACGGTTCAGCAGTATGTTTACTTCGGAATGTCCCATAAGGACACCGGTTTTTCTCGTATCACAAAACGCATCACCCTGTTGTGACATTGTTCCACAGTTTTCAATGAACTAAACGGCTTTGAAGTTTCCGTAGTCTAGTAGATAGTATGTTGGCTTGTTAGACGTGAGGCCTCGGTTAAAATTTTCACGGTTACAATTTTTCTTCGCCGACTTCTTCTCAGCAGATTTCTGGCAAAAACTCTAAGAGTTAATAAAATTGAGATGAAAAGTTGTTCAAAAATCAATCAAGACTTTAAACTTTAGGTCTCGCTACTCATGGACTCACAACATAAGTGGTGTGTGAGAAGCTAGGTCGTAATCCTGACCGACGTGTTGTAATGACTAATTATGTATGTATATACAGTATTGACCAAAACTAAAGCACCCCCTCAGTACATTTAGGATTGAACCGTTGTCCGTTTGGCCTGCCTCTGGATGCCTTATGCCATCTGAATCCTTTAATTTAAGCTTAGATTCGTCAGAAAACAGCACATTCATCCATTTTTGGACACTCCAGTTGAGATGGGTCTTGGCGAATTCAAGTTTGGCGATATCAAAGGTTTTTTGCTGGTCGACTGAATAATCCGGCCTCTTCCGCCCTTCTGAGAATCGTTCTTTCGGTTATTTTTAAATCTAAGCGGTTTCGTACGTGACTAGAAGATGCTGTAGGATCATTTTGGATTGTCCTTTTAATTAAGGAGTCTTCATGTCGCAAGGTTTCACGTGACCTTACTCCAGAATGAATAGGAGATGTGCGACCAGTCTGTAAAAATTTTAAATTAGCCTAGAAATAATTGATCTGTTGATTGAATATTTTGCACTCAATTGATGCCTTGATAAGCCAGCTCTCCAATCCAATCATTAACTTAAAAATCAACCCACAAAATTGCAAAACCAAAGATTTATTTGAAGCCGCAAAAATAGCCTGGGAAGCAATATCTCCTGAAATAATTAATAATTTAATGTCCCCTATGCCTAAAAGATATGCGTGTGTCATTCAGAATAAAGGATTCGCAACGAAATATTGATTTTAATAGTTTTTTGTGCATCTTAATTAGGGGGTGCTTTAGTTTTGTCCGCTTATATTCGCGACTTAAAATGTTTTTTGAATTCTAACTTTTTTTTTTTAAATTCTGAATTCTTTAAGTTTGTGTTTTTCAATAATAAGGATATAAATAAATAAAAAAATAAAAATAAAATTTTAATAGCTTTGTTTTCTTAAAAAAATTATCATTTAAAAAAAATGTACTGAGACATTGATTTTGAAAACAGAAAAAGGCTATAGTTATACATCATTTCAATTGTAATTTACTTGTAATAACATCCATATTTATCCACCATATTGCCACTCTCGTAACATAATAACACTTGAGTACATTGACTTCATCTAATTGAAATTCCATTTGAAATTGTCAACAGACTTTTAAGCTGAACTTTAAAGTAAATTAAACAACAAAGTTTTCCTATTTCAATGAAATTTTCATGTTCGTAACACACTTAAATTTTATGCCAAATAAATGCTAACTTTAACTGCTTCAGTTGATTTGTGTTATACAAAATTCTTCTTAACTCTACACAAAAAATACTTTAAAACTTCGATTTTGTAAATCATTTTTCCTTAAACGAACCAACCATGTTCCACACATGATTTCAAACACATTGTCTTCCAAAAGATTCCAATTCTCTGTACAAATTCAGACAAAACAAAACAAAAGCAAGTCGAAAAACGAAAAATTTTTTGTTACAATTTCTATGGTGATGATGCAAGAAAATAGTGTTGTTGCTGTGGTTGTTGTCGTTGTTGCAAATTGTGAAAATAGTGTGTCACATGTTGCATGCATGGTATGGTATGGTATGCTACTAAAGACACACTTTCAAAAGTTTCAAGTTGATATTTTCGTCTACCAGAAAATTGGAAACCGTAAAGTTTTGGTTTTTTTTTCCCACTTTTTCCTTCTTCTTTTTAGCAAACAATACAAATTGGGTAAAAAGAAATCGAAAATAAGAGAGAGAGAGAGAGAGCAAATAGTAAAAGTGGCAAGTATTTCTTCATTTTGTATGATTTGTTTTGTGTAAATGTTTTCAAAACAATTTAACGAAAACTTAAATAAAACTCTTGAGAAACCTCTTTTTTTATGATTACAAAGATATTTTACCGCCAAATGAACAAACAAGAAGGCTACACTCACTCTTATTGTGACTGACTGCATGATATCGTGTGACTCGTTGATGAATTTGGCACAGTGGTACAGGGCAATGCGAAATTTGTGCCACAGTTTTACTTTCCTTTTTATAGAATCACGGTACGTTGTATTTAATGCTTTCGACTTTAAATTTTAAGAAAAATTTTTCATACAAACATACATACACACATAATGGGTCATTACAATCCTTCAGACAGGATTACGATATAGTTTTGCCCACCATTTATGTTGTGTGTGTTTATTTTAGGCATTAGTGGCGAAACCTACAGTTTAAAGTCGACTCCGAACGAAAGATTTTTAAGAAACTTTATCATGCCAAAAATTTGCTGCGAGGCAGTTTACGAAGAAATAATTTTTCAAATTTCGTTTTGTTGGAGATGTCCGACCTGGACTTTGAACTGTGGCCTCACGTCTAATAAGCCAACACAGTACCTACTAGACTACGACGACTACACTTAATTTTTTTAAATAATTAGTGGAAACGAATTTTCCAATGTTTACAGAAGTCGCTATGGATTATACTCAGAGTAAATGGCGCTAAAAGTTCCCTGTATACAGGAGAATTATAAAATCGATACGATAACCGCTCGC
The DNA here is from genome assembly GCA_927399465.1 of Sarcophaga caerulescens. Classification (NCBI taxonomy): domain Eukaryota; kingdom Metazoa; phylum Arthropoda; class Insecta; order Diptera; family Sarcophagidae; genus Sarcophaga; species Sarcophaga caerulescens. Next base: position 86,544,329 of record OV656867.1, on the reverse strand, counting down.
TTGACTGCTGTACTACTTTCTTGGCGCTTAAAGGCTGTGCTATTTTTAAGGAAGTTATGATCCGTCTGAGTAAAATTTGGTCACAAGCGTTCATTAGCTTTTCTGGTCATTATGATCCTTTAGTCAGGATTAGAACCTAGCTTGTCACAGCACCCATGTTGTGTGTGTTAATCTTATCCATGCGAAGTGGGACCTACTGTTTACGACTTCGAACAACAGATTTGAGAAACTTTTCATTTATTCTCAGAGATTTTGCCAAAAGACTGCTGAGAGAAAGTCGCAGAAAGAAATCTTTTTTCAGTATTTCATTGTGTCCAAGATCTCTAAGCCAGGAATTGAACCGCGGGCTCTCATCTAATAATTCAACACACTACCTACAGCCACCTCTTTTTGCCACTCTTTCTATATGAATCTGAAAAATGTTATAATTTCCTCATGTTTACAAACCCAAGCCTCATACGTTTTCCACAGCAATAAACAAATTTACTAGCAAGCAGCCATACAGAGACACTCACACACATGCACGTTGTGTATAATAAGCCAACAAAATGATATTCCAGTTCAGTCACTCTCATTCATTTGCTCGTTTATTCACTATCTTTTACGCCGTTTAAGATTTTGTGAAGACGACTTCGTTCTTTTTTTGTGATAAAAAATCTTTCACGAAAATATGCTCCCTCATCTACAATATGAGATGGTTAAGCTGGCAGAGCATTGTGTATGCGGTAACTACGTGTGGAAGATAACGGAGTCTACGAAAAATTTACGTAAAACATACACTGTCTTATCCGTTCTACCATATTTATGTAAATGAAGGCAAGCGTGTAAAACGACGTAGACGACGTAATGAATGGAGAAAACAAAAGACGACAGGCAAGATGAAATAACCCACACACACATACAGTATAAAAAATGAACATTTCATAAACTCAAGTTGAGCAAAAGAAATCAAAAGAATGAAACAAAATAAAAAGAGATGAGCACAGAGGGAAAAATAATGCGCGAATATGCTTTATTTCATAGGAGACAAGCAACCAACCAACCAGTCAGGCAAAACAGGCAGGCAGGCAAGCAGACAGTCAAACAGCTAACCAACCAACCAACCATCTGAACTCCTTTGTGATGTAAATTATCCACGAAAGCCACAGCACAAAAGCAACAGCAACAACAACAACAATGACATAAATGCAGTTGTTTTACAGCCAAAGAAAGATAAAAGGGAACAGTGATCCTTTTATGCTCCTTCACATTATTTTCTTTTTTTCCATTCTCTCTCTCTTCCTCATATTGTTTATTTACTCTTTTCAAAAAAGCAGTCAAAGAATAAAGGGATATGCATGTGTATGTTAATAAGTTGACATATGTATGTACGTAGTGTGTCTGTCTGACTATACATATAGTCAGACCAACAACACTGGTTAAGTATGCATTTGTGTTGCATAATTTTTTTTATAATCAAAATCTGCATTCTCTTTACAAAAAAGCCCCGCACATAATTTTATGCTTTCAATCCTTTTTCTCTCTTTATTTTCGTCTCTTTTTGGTTTTTCTTATTGTTATTCTGATTATTTTACCTCCGCTTTTTTGTTGTTTTAATTTATTTTCTTGCATCTGGCTTTTGTTGGTTCCAGTTTATTTCTTTATCAACACAAGACAAAAGTTACCTGAAAAGGACAACCAACTAAAGTGATGCAAATTTTCTTCTTGTTTTTCCTGCATATTTTTACATCTCATTTGGAAGATTTAAAAGATGGGCTCTATGGAAAAAAAAAACAACCATATATTGTTGTTGCTGTTGTTAACATTTGCATAGTCTTGAGATAACAATAGGCTTATGGTGATATTAAAGGACAACTTTAATAAAGTTGTCCGAATAGTAAATGAATACCAGGTTCAATGTAGCACTTAATTTAGTATGGCGGGAGTAAAAATTTCAAGGAGAGCAAATGCTTGCTTTAAAATGCCCTTTTAAATGAAAGCAACGCTTGGAAGACATCAGACCGTTGAGCACAACGTTAACAGGGTGTTTCACCGTTGCCTTAGAACATATTAAAAACCTATGATTCAGAAGCCTATAAGAAAATATCGCATTATGCAGAAATATCGGGCATGATACCATACATATCCATTTTGCCTAATGTACCACACTGTTACCAGAACGACAGCCTTGATCAAACGCAACTCTGATGCAGTCGCCTGTGCAAACTATATTCTACATGAACGGCTCTAAATATTTCTTATAACATAATACAAGCAGGGGGCGATTTAATAGTTGGTCCTGAACCCCCAGTCTGACACCTCTATGGCCTCATCGATGGATGGGTCAGGGAGGAAGAGCAGAGGCGTTGGGGGAACGGATCGAGTTGTTTTGTCTCTAGATGTCTATGGCCTGCTGTGGACAGTAAGAGAACAGATTGGCTGCTGGGCTTGGTTAAGGCCAGCTTAAGGTTGGTTGTCGGTTTTATCACAGGGCACTGCGAGATTAGGTCGCTGACGGGGATCTGGAAGGATATGTCGCGATGAGGAGGAATTAGAGACTATCGAACACCTCCTCTGTAACTGCCCAGCCCTTGGTAGGTTGAGGTTGAGGACCCTTGGCAGGGCCTTCTTTGAGAGCTTGAGTTCTATGTCGAGAGCCGACATCAGGGCTCTCCACAATTCATTAGCAGTTTGAGCTGGTTGAGAGGTGCTAGGGCTTCATAAGTGTAGTCGCGCTCTCAACCCTTTTTCTTTTTGCTTGTGTCTGTTTCTTTCTGTGTGATTCCCATCCCACCCCTTACCGTTATGCCCTCCTTTCATCCTGTTTCCTCTATTTCCTTCCCTCTCCAAGGACGTTGTACAATGGGTCAATTTCGACCTCCGGGTATTGTACTTGTTTTAACGGACAAGTACACGTCCTCTAACCTAACCTAACCTAATACAAGTAGACATTAAACTTTGCTTATATCTATTTAAGCATTATACGGTAGCTCACACAGAACTATACGTGATCATTGAGAGGATGAGCTAGAGCAGATCAAAAATGATTCAAATGAATAGCAATAATAGTAGCAGAGTTAAGGGACAAAAATCAAAGAAGGTAGTACACCATAAAGATGAGCAAACCATTTCACCAGGTATAAGGAACTCATCTTCACAAATGCATATGCACTGTCTAAATGCACCCAATAACAGCAATCGTCCGCCATTTAAACGTTTGATCATTTCCTAATTTCTAACCCAAGAGATTACTAGAATATACTTTATCAGGCTTTACTGAAAGAAATTATAAAATCACCAACAACACGTACAAATAAAAACATTTTTTTATTATCAAAATGAGTATCCTGTCTGACCCTAACTTTCACTGAAATATCACTTTCAATAATGAAGACAATTTTCGTATTTCGTATCCAAAAAAAAAAAAAAAAAAAAATCACTGTAGCACTATAGTTTAATGATTACCAACGTCTTTTGACCTTAATTGCATGATGATGACCTTAATTAGATGGCACCCGGTTTGGATCACATTGAGTATTCTGGCATGGTCATCTCTCATACACTAAGTTCGCGCGATTTGAACCCGTTAGATATTTTTTTGCGGGTTTACTTAAGTCGAAAGTCTATGTAAGTAGGCTATAACCAACAGCAATTTTCAAAGCGAACACTACAGAACGGAGTCATAAAAAATTTTGACTTTTCCGATGCACTCCACCCGGAGAAAACAGGGTGGACATTTGAACGTTTTTATATTCCACACATAATGGCATTATTAGGCCCTTGAAATGAGTAAAAAAACGTCAATGATATGTCACTTACGTTCAATGAGAGGCTTGATTATAATCTTTTCGACATATTTTTATAAATCCTTGATTCAGTGTTTGACTTTGCTGACGAACTTCGAACCTACTACTTTAGAATTACATTGCCAAAGTCATTGGTTGCAACATGTTGGTAAAAGAAGCAGATGCGTATAACACTCTTCTGTTCAATCTTTCTTCGATAATAGAAGTTCTCTCAGAGTCAGATATTTGCAATATTGCTGGATGGATTAATTAGAGGGAGAATGGACAATAGAAGCAACACACTGCAACATATTGGTTCATATAAAAAGCAAATGTGGTTTATTTTTGAAAATTTTTTGCACATTATAGTCTCGGGCTCACAAAAGTTCCATAATGAAATAAAAAGCAATCGCATCGTTTCGATGTTTTCAACACATGCCCTGTATTTATCATTATCTACTATGTCTGTACGGTTCAGAAGTATGTATATGGCGGAATGTCCCGTAAGGACCCTGATTACTATAGTCAAATTGCCTTTGAAAAGCCTTAAGATACGCCTGGTTTTTCTATTATCACAATCGCAGCAGATTGTCTTTCCAATTTACCCTGCTGTAACATTGTTCCACAGTTTTCAATGAACTAAAAGGAATTGATGGTTTATTAGACTTGAGGCCATGGTTCAAACCCCAGGTCAGACATCTCCAACAAATCGAAAAAATATTTCTTCGGCGACTTCCTCGCAGCAGACTTCTGGCAAAAGTTTTGAAAGTATTTAAAATTGCCATAAGAAGCTTCTCAAAAATCTGTCGCTCGGAGTCGTCTTTACACTGTAGGTCGAGCCATTCATGTATAAAATTAATACACACACCATAAGAGGTGTGAGAAGCTAGGTTGTAATCCCGTCTAAAGGGTTGTAATGATGTTAGGAATCTGTTTTCTTTGGAGTCGAGATTCAGGGTGTCTTGAACGTAGATTTCACGGATTTGGCGGTCAACAACTGCTCCTAAGATTCGACTTTAAAATGTAGGTACAAAGGTGGTGTGACAAGCTAGGTTGTAAACCTGGTTAAAGGTCAGGATAAGATATTTCCAAGTGTTTATAAATTAGCTTATGTACCTCAATTTCTTTCTCAGACATAATAGGACTTCTTATAGGCGTTTCAACATATAAAAAATTCAATTCTTGAGTAAATGAAGTGAGACAATAGGTTTGCTTTCCTGCCTCCATTTGAATAGTTACCAAACTGTAGCCTTTATTTTCAATAAAAACTTCTAAATTATGCCACAAAGAAAATGTTGTTTTTGTTGATGCTTGGATTGTTGCCAATTTAAAAACAATTGAAACTCTTCTAACGCATTTCATATTTTACGAACAACATTTTATTTATTAATGTAATCGTATGGAAAATTACTTCATTTTAAATATACCACATACATATACAATGTATGTAAGTATGTACATATGTATGTATGTTATGAATATATTGGTCCATATTAAATACTAACAATTGAATTTTACATTTACTTTGCTTCTGATGCAGTTAAGCTTGCTTACAGTGTTTTTATATTGTATTGTGTTGGTGATGCTAATGTTGATGTACTTATTGTTCATGTCATTGTTGTGTTCAGTTGTCCGTTAATAACATTTGTCCGTTTCGGCATGGGCTGGGGTTTATTAACAAAATTCTAAATGCCAAATTATACACTCTCGGTCATGGTTGCAAAATTGTAAAATTATTTCAAAAGCGAATGTTCATTATTATTATGGTGAATAAATACACGAATGTATTTAAAAATAAAATATTCACACACACTTGATATACATATTTTGTAGATTTCAATAAATCAAAGTATGCATGTATTTAACACATATACATATACCTACATACATACATACACATCGTGGTTAATCAATAAACGATAAATTTGCAATACAATATACAGAAATTATATGCAAACAATAATCTACTTATGTATGTATGTATACAGTGAGCTTCAAAAAATAAACTAAACATTACAAAAAAAATATACATTAATAAATTACCGTTATTTTTATTTTAAAATTGTTTCATTGCCAGTTTTTAAAATTGAAACAAAAAAAAATTTACAAAATATTTTAAAATATTGTCAAATTTTTTCGGGCACTCTCCTTAAGTGGTAAAATTTTATCCTTAGTGTACACATTCTTTTGACGCTGACTATATATGCATGTATTTAATGATCCATATATACATATATAAATTATATGTACAAAATTATGTATTTTATTGCAATTTAAATTCATTACCATATAATGTGTTTTTAATACCAAACCAAACCCAAACTATGGCTATAGCTGCTGGTCCTTAATAAAGCTTTCAAAGCAGAGATACGTGCGATTAGATTATGTATGCGATAATGATAATTTGGTAAAATTAACATATGCGGCTTAGAATATCGTATCAAATGGCAATTAGCGCAATATTATCCAGGTTTACGAAGTCGCCGTACTCTAGTTCGTAGTGTGTTGGCTTATAAGACGTGAGGCCTTAGTTCAAAGCCCAGGTCAAGACATCTCCAACAAAACGAAATATGAAAAATATTTCCTCGACTATTTCCTCTCAGCAGATTTCTGGCAAAAACTTAGGAAGTAAATAAAAAAATTGCCAGGAAAGGTTTCTCAAAAAATCTCTTGTTCGAGGTCGACATTAAACTGCGTGATCCCACATTAGACTGAGTATAAACTTAACACATACAACATAAGCGGTGTTAGAAGCTAGGTCGTAATTCTAACTTTAGGGTTGTAATGATCAATTATGTATGTTTGTATGTAAGATACGAAGTCAAGGGCTTTCCTGGTATGCTAGAGGGCGGTTAAGGATTACTTTAAGCATGGAACGGCATGCATTGTATAAGCTCTTAGTCATCAGTCATGAAGTGAATAATCTGTCTTATAGAGCAAGCATAACGTAAACTTGAAGTATCTAAAGCCTTTCACGTATATAATTCGACATTACAAACCTTCAGTCAGGATTACGACCTAGTTTCTCACATTACCCATGTTGTGTGTGGTAATTTTACGCATGAGTGGCGGGTTAAAGTCGACTCCGTACAACAGATCTTTTTGAGAAACTGTTCGTGGCAATTTTTAGTTTAGGTTAGGTTAGAGGACGTGTACTTGTCAATTGTGACAAGTACAGCACCCGGAGGTCGAATTGACCCATTGTACAACGTCCTAGCTTCTCACACCACTCGTGTTGTGTGCGTTAATTTTATACATGAGTGGCGGGACCTACAGTTTAAAGTCGACTCCGAACGACAGATTTTTGAGAAGCTTTTCATGGCAATTTTTACTCTCAGAGTTTTTGCCAGAAATCTGCAGAGAGAAAGTCGCCGAAGAAATATTTTCATATTTTCGTTTTGATGTCTGACCTGGGATTTGAACTCGGGCCTTTCGTCTAATAAGCCAACACACTACCCACTATACTACGGTGACTTTAGAATTTTTAGTTTACTCCCAGAGTTTTTGCTAGAAATCTACGAAAGGGAAGTCGCTGAAGGAATATTTTTTTATATTTCGTTTTAGTGAAGATGTCAAAGCCTTTTAGTTTCATTGAAAACTGGAGAACAATGTCACAGCTGGTTGAATTGCAAAGATACTCTGCTGATACTACGATGCGAGGAAAATCAGACGTATGTATCTTAAGACTAATTAAAGGCGACTTAACTACAGTAATCAGTGTCCTTAAGGAATATTCCGCCGAATACATACTCTTGAACCGTATAGTTATAGTAGATAATGACACATACAGAGCATGTGATGAGAACATCAAAACGACACGATAGCCTTTCCTTTCATTGTGTGTGCTTTTGTAAAACTGAGTTCATAATATTTTTGGCATGACACTTTACCAGACATAACTCATCTCAGGGGAGTGAACGGGAAAATGCTACGGAAACTTGTACAAAGTGCAGACTTTCCGGTTGGAAAGAGGATTATCACATTACTCTTAGAGTGAGATAAACATTCTTCTTCTCCGACAGGTTAAAGTTCACAATGATTAACACGCTGTAGTTATAATCCATCCATCGCATATACAAAATGGTGAGTGGACTTCAAGCTGTCTTAATGGATTAGGTGTATGACGATAGTCATGAGACAGTGGTTGACCTCATCCCTTTTAACCAAATGTAATGACTCTCTAACTTGAGATAAAGAGAAATAAGTTCTTTAAAGAAGCGATTTGGACTACATACAATAAAACAATACTCCACACTCCACGGAAACTAAGCATGATGGTCTTACCTTTTGGAGAACATTTGTTTTAATTGGCCAACGAAACACTCCTTAGTTTCCACACGAAAAACTAAGTCCAAGAGACATAAATCCTGCTGTTTCATTAGATAAACCAAGCTACGCTCTGATAGGAAAATTGTGCAGAGCTGCAACGTCTTGCAGCCAATTATATGGTAACTCATTGAAAGAGGGCACAGTTTAAAATTTGAAGAAACTTAACAGAACCTAAACTGTCTATCATAAAAAATTTAAATCTTTCATCGCTGGTGTAAAGAAAAAATTTGCCAACCGAATAGCAGACACACTAATTTCAAATCGATTTTCACTAAAGTAAACTTCTGTTCAAAAATAAACCGTGTTTGCTTTTTATATGAAACAATATGTTGCAGTGTTTGCAGAACATTAGCTTCCATACGTACATAAAAATAACTGAAAACTGTTTTGTACTTTTATTTTATAAATAAATTTTGATTTTTAGGCTCATATTTTATGCGAATATAATAAATCACGCAGAATGACGGGTATTCTAAGGTTAATTTATTGGTTTTATGTGCGTTTGATGGTACGGGTTTTAGTGTTTATTGAGAATAATAACAATTCATACCCTTTAATGTCACACAATTCTATTAAAATTAACTAAAGCAACAGCAATAATAAATGATGCGATTGACAGAAAAAAAAATAATTACCCAACAAACATTTTCATATTTAATGTTACTAATTGGGGGTTATTCAGTTTTTTCTTTGCAAAAGTAAAGTGAAGTGAAATGAAATGAAATACACATAAAAGCTATAATTTCGATGAAACCTTTAATTCATTACATTGTTTGGAACTTATAAACTCGCCTTCAGACATCTACAACAAAAAAGAAATATGAAAAAATATTTCCTCGGTGACTTCTTCTCAGAAGACTTCTGGCAAAAAATAAAATTGCCGTGGAAAGTTCCTCAAAAATCTGTTGTTTGGAATCGATTTTAAACTGTAGGTCCCGCCACTCTTTTATAAAATTAACACACACAACGTAAGTGATGCGAGAAGCTAGGTTGTAATCCTGACAGACCGCTTCTGAGTTGGTTTCAGCAATCGATTGTTTTGAAACTGTTTTAGATGGCTTTCTCTCACACTTTGGGTGGTATCCTGGCGATAAGTTTTTACACGAGATGTCGAGACCGAAGTCGCCGTAGTCTAGTAGGCGTGGTTCAAACCCTGGCTCAGATATTTCAAACGAAACAAAATATTAAAAAAAATATTTTTTTTCGGCGACTTTTGGTCAGCAGCCTTCAGGCAAAAACTCTGAGAATAAAATGAAATTAACTTGAAAAGTTTCTTCGTACACAACATGAGTGGTGCGAAAAGCTAGGTTGTAATCCTGGCTAAAGAGCTGTAATGAACAATTAAGCAAGAAAGTAAGTCTTAGCGCTCAATGAGCATATTTACGGAGTTGAGACTAGTAAGCTAGTTTTAATTGTTACATGAGGAGCAAATCCAAATGCACACTACGTTATAATGAACCGTATTGCAGAAAACACCACGGAATCGAGAATTTCCGGTTGTCCGGCATAAGGTATAAACACATAGACGACAGATAACAGAAAGCTGTCAAGTTTAGAATACACACGTTTATATGAAAACGATTATATTGAAGGCAGAACAGAAAAAGCCAAGACAACAACCTAAGCAGGTGCTGCCCAAATTAAACTATTTTCTATTTTTGTGAGCAGCTAAAAGCAAGTTAGTGATACCAATGCAATATAAAATCATAATAAAAAAAAAACAGCTAAAAATATTTACTATGAAGAGAAAGAACAATTCTAAAATTAAGAAATAAAAAGGAATCCATGTATGCATAATAAATGAAATAGAATTATAGATTCAATTTTGTATCTGAATTCATTTGATTAATATGTTGTGTGTGCGGTTTTTTCATAAGTGAGTTTATTTTTGCGTACAAAAAACCTGATAGTGTTAACACTGAAAAATATATTTACATTGAAATTTGAAAATTATTGACATCGTTTTTTTCTGCTCTGCTTTCAAAAAATTTAAGTAGTCGGCATACGACAGAAAAAACAGTTGGCAGAATTTTCTGTCGAACTGCCGAACTGTTGTCTGTCGTCTATGTGTTTATACCTATATTCTCACTAACTGAAGCGATATTCTTGTGAAGCAAAGGTAAGGTGGTGTATCATCATTGAAGTCTAAGACATTTGTTAAGCCTGAGTTAAGTTCAATAATTAATCTCGTTGTTGCAGTCAGAGATGACAGAATACAATAGGTAGATAACCTCCGGCTTTTCACGAAAAGATTTGCATTCTGAACTGTATTCTAAAACAGATTCAAAAATCCTGCAGAAGTCTGTGCCAGACAATGTCGAGTCTATCGGCATTTAATGTGTCAAAGACCTGTGGGGACCTCAATAATGCTTTAAGGAAATGCGCTTAAAGGAAATAGGACAGTTAGTCTTATTCTTATTCAGTTCATGACAGTAGAGCAAAAATTACATTGATGCACAGGCCTGACTATATCTGTAAAGCGTCCATTGTCTACCAATTCCTTACACAGTAGCTCGATAATGATGGCAAAAACAAATTTAATTTTAAGAATCTTTAGTGAATCTGTTCACTGGGTTATCGGTATCGACTGGCAACAGTAAATAAAATAGTAACAGTTAAAGCAACATCATTATCGTCAAAAAAACAACAGGTAGAATGTGTTCATACGTATGTATATATGTATGTATGTACATATGGTATGTATATTTGTATAAGCATGTGTATACAACTGAATCTAAATGTGTGTAAGTGTGAGTAGGGGTGTGAGTGTGTGTTTGTATAAAGAAAATCTACTTAACATATAAACATTGATTAATTTGTTGACACAATATAAGGATGAATGAATCAATGACTGACTGACTGAACAGAGCGAAAGAGCAAAATTAAGAGAGACAAAGACAGAGAGACAGAGAGCATGTGAGTATGAATGCATGACTGAGTGACTGACTGACTAAATGAATGCGTATCTAACTGTAAATTTAAATTTGTCACACTTTTCTATACAGGAAACAACATTTTCAATTTCATAGTCATTGTGTCAATGTGACTGTGACTAACTGAATGATTATGTGTGTGTGTTTTTAGTGTTGGAGACAATAACACTTGCACAGATCTACATATGTATACTCTAATATACATGGATATACATATGTTTGTATGTATGTATGTAAGGACTGTCATGATTTTCTATGAATACATCAATACGTGTAAACGTGTGTTCAGGGATGTGTAATTGTTTATACACACACACATCACTCGTACACACACTTGGGTAATGTATCAGTTTATTTTGGGTGTAAAGTGTGTTCCAAAGTTTGTTAATGTGGTTGTCATTGAAATCGTTTATCATCATGAAATCTGTTTGTATACAAGTAACATAGTGTGAGAGAGTGTATAACAAAGAGAGTCTTTCATACACACACAGACACATACATAATTTAACAGTTGTCAACCGTATACCACAATTTATCATTAAATTTTTATGTTAAACATTTAAGTTAAAGCAATAATGTTCGTAATTCATTCGCTCTTTAAAACTGTGATTCATTTTCATTTCCTATTGCTTTATATAAGTTTTCTAAGATTTTTCTTGATGTTGATTTAAACTTTTGTTACATGTTACTTAGAATTTCAGTTTCTGTATTTTGTTTACTGAAGATAACGTAAAGAAAAACGACAAGGAAAATACAAAAAAAAAAAAAACTCATCGTTATTATGAAAAGGTTATTCTATTGTATTTAAAGTATAAAAATAAATACAGCGGTGGTAAATTGATGAGATAAGTTTTGTTACAGGCTGAGAGAAAAGGTCTTCTTTATGATCTCAGGCTAGCCTAGTTGTCTCTGTCTACGTATCTGCAAATGCAGTGACACAAGAATAATCCACTGTTTCCTTTGCTCACACATATACGATTGGTCATTACAGCTCTTCAATCAGGATTGCGACCTAGCATCTCACACCACTTATATTGTGTGTGATAATTTTGTACATGAGTGGCAGGAGCTACAGTTTTATGTCGACTCCGAACGACAGATTTTTAGAGAATCTTTTCATAGAAATTTTATTTTATTCTCAGAATTATTTGTCTAAAATCTGGTGAAAAGAAGACATCGAGGAAATATTTTTTCAAATTTCGTTTTGTTGAAGATGTCTCACCTGGGGTCCAATGAGTCAACACACTACCTACTAGACTACGGTGACTTCTTTCTTACAAAAATCTCCCGGTTACTCATGCTTGGAATTATTTTCGTTTATGTAGTAAGGCTCTTGTAACCCGCACAATCCGTTCCACATCTCCATGTACGGAATCGCACTTTTCTTCAATAATTCCAACGAAGAAGCCTATTGATAGTCCCACTTACATCTCCTCTGTTGCATCTTTCACAGCTAAACCGATGTAGCCAACTCATCTGCCAATAACGTCGATGGCACCACCTGGCATAATCTAATCTGAAAATTTGTCATAAGGTGGCTTAGCAGGTTTTTATAATCCCGCAATAGATGTGACCAAAATACAAGTCAAAACGGATTGCATGACTGCAGTATAAGCTTTGAAGTTCTTGAGACCCTACATTCTGTTCTATATACGAATGCACGATTTATGAGCGAATTGAACTTTTCCTTAATAATTCCAAAGAAGAAGCCTGTTGGTGGTCTCACCTACTTCTCCTCTGTTGTAGCTTCAAAAGCAGACCCTATTCATTCGCCAATAATGCCGCAATGACCAGGTGGTCGACATAATCTAATCTTATAGTCTGACATGAGATTGTTTAGCAGCTTTTTACAATCCGATGTGACCAAAAAGATGTCAAAACGGAATGCGGTATTCAGAGGAGAAGCAACCTGGAAAGCTTAGGTTAGGATTCCACTATTCGTCGTAGACAGTGATTGACTGAAAATTGGAATTTATCGTTACTCTTCTGTATTGAAATTCTAATACAGTAGCACATTTTCAACTTACAAATACTAAATGATTGTATATTTTGATGGTATGGCCTTGTGATACTTAATGGGTCACTACAACCCTTTAGTCAGGATTACGACCTAGTTTCTCACTTGACTTATGTTGTGTGTGTTAATTTTATACATGAGTGTTGGGCCTTACAGTTTAAAGTCGACTCCGAACGACAGATTTTTGGAAACTTTTCAGAGCAATTTTATTTACTCTCAGAGTTTTTGCGACAAATCGGCTGAGAGGCAGTCGCCAGAGAAATATTTTTTCATGTTTCGTTCGAGATGCCTGACCAGAGGTTTGAACCGTGGCCTCAAGTCTAATAAGTCAACAAACTACATACGAGACTACGGAGACCTTGGGATACTTATTTATTTGGTCATTACATGCCTTTAGTCAGGATTACGACTTGGTATCTTACACATAGGGATACAGTTTAAAGTTTGTTTACTCTCAGGGTTTTTGCTAGAAAACCGTTGAGAGGAAGTATGTTCGAATTTCTAAGCCAGGGTTTGAACCACCAGCGCTCGTCTAACAAGCTAACACATTAGATACTAGAATATGGAGACTTGAATTGCATCCGCTCTTGTTTATTACTAATTAGTTACTCACAACTATTGGGTCTGACTGTCACTCTCTCTCTCTCTCTTTCACTGTACATTTGTTCTTTTAAAAGAGAGATAATATTTTTAAAAAGCTTTTTCTTTTTTCTTTTAATAAAATAAAGTCTTGTTTTCTGTGCATGTGTGTATACATATGTATGCTTGTGAGTAACAATCTGTTTGTCTATCTATTTTTGTTATAAATCTTCTATGTCAACAACGTTGGTAAGGTTTGTCATCAATATTGTATTTTATCTACCATGGCTACATTAAATTTATTTATGGTATATCCTTTACCATCTTCATCTTTAACTCTCTCTCTCACTCTCCGTCTTCAAATTCACACTGACTTAAGCAAAAACCTCACCTGTAGTTAAATATAATAAACTTGCATACATACATTTACTCACACTCATATATGTACATATATTGTATGTATATTTATGTTCATGAAAGAAATTTTCATGATGTTTTTTCTTTTTCTTTGTCATAGTCTTCTCCAGTGATGTTGATACAATGACAGCATTTGAATTAGTTTCATATCGTTTATTATGTTTTGCATTTTGAAAAAGATATGATGTTGTTGTTATACTTTTGTCACCAAGTGTATTTTGTCATCATATCATAAGTTTAGTTATTGGCTGGCACTGTTGTTGCTGCTGTTGCTGTGGCATAAAATTAAGGAAACGATTTCTCATGTTTGCGGTGAATGTAAAATTTTTGATGTAAAAATTATGATGATAACGATGATGATGACGACGATGACGTGGATTGTTGATGTGTATTAAAAATCTGTTGATGTAAATAAAATCATTCAAAGAATAATATTTTGAAAATGAACAACTAACAACCGCATGCGTTAAATTCACGAAAAAAATCGTTGTTGACATGAGTTTGTTGCCAATTGCGCTTGATAAACAATAATATTGTGACAGCATAAATATGTCATAATATTTTTTGGTTGTGCACAATTAATTGAAATATATACATACATATTATGCATAAAAGAATATATTTTGTAATTTGAAAGCTAATTTGCATTTTTGGAGATTAAAAGTTCAAGAAGAGAAACACAGGCATTTAAGAGTCAAAGGTTTCACTTGAAATATTCCGATTTATTTTAAAAATTTTGAAAGAGAATTTTAAATGTGCAGATTTCAAAAAGCACTTGGCATTAAAAAAAAAGAAAACTTAAACGAATAATTCCTCGCTCATCGGCCTCTGTGATGCAAAGCTAAGGTGGTGTATCTTAATTGAAGTCTTAGGAGGCTGTTAGTCCTGAGTTAGGCATCATAATTAATTTCCTTGTTGCAGTCAGAGATGACAGAAAATAATAGGTAGAGACCCTCTGGTTTTTAATGAAAAGAACTGCATTCTGACACAGATCTACAAAGGATGTAGGAGTTCGTGCCAAAATATCTATCGGCATACCTAACATAATTGGTCATTAAATTTAGAATTTCATAAGGCTTTTTACTTGCCTTATGCTGTGTGTGTTCATTTTATTCATAAGTTGCGGGACGTACAGTTTAAAGTCGAACGACAGATTTTTGAGAGCGACAGATTTTTGAAAAGCTTTTTATGTCAATTTTCTTTACTCCAAGAATTTTCGCCAAATGTCTGCTGCTGTGTGTCGACAAAAGAAATATTCGTTTATTATTTCGTTTTGTTGGAGATGTCTGACTTGGAAATTTGAGCCGTGGCCTTACGTCTATTAAGCCAGCATGTAGTCTATTAAGCTGGACATGCCTTCCAATGTGTAAAAGACCTGTGTGGACTACAATAGTGTTTTAGACGGCCATGCTCTTAAAGGAAATACGACAATTAGTCTTATTCTATATATTCAGGTCCATTCAGTAATACATAACGACACTGCCGAAGCCCTCATGCTGACAATGTTGGTGAACCTCAGAACTTCTTTAAAAACCGATCAAAGGATTTCTAGTTTAATTATTGCAAATAACATGTCTATGTCTGACAAAAAGTCGGATATTGCAAGGCATATAAATGTCCCGTTCCGTTCATCAGAAACGAAATTGTTGACGAACACGTATTAGAGTTGGTGTGCAATTGAACAAAATTTCCTTGAGAAACTCTTGACATTCAGGAACAAGTGCGGTTTCTCAGAGCCAATCCTATCACCCAACAAATATTGCACATTCTTTAGTATGACCATTCTACTGTGGTCAGAGAGCTTAATGTATGTACCAGAGTCTACTTGGTCAAGCGATTTAAAGTTCTTGGTATAAACAAAGCTAAGAATTTTCGGATTATCACACCAGAAGTATTTACTTGGAATCATTGAAGCCGAATCTGCTCAAGAAAAAAGTACGCGGAGCCTAGAGTTACAGTGAGTGTATAGTCTTGAAGTTTCCGTAATCTAGTAGGTAGTATGTTCGCTTATTAGACGTGAGGCCAAGGTTCAAAACCCAGATCATACATTACCAACATAATGAAATTCGTAAAACATTTCTTTGGCGGATTCCTCTCAGCAGATTTTTGTCATAAAACTCTGAGAGTAAAATAAAATTGTCATGAAGAGTGTGTCAAAAATCTGTCGCTCGGAGTTGATTTTAAACTGTAGGTCGTGCCACTCATGGATAAAAGTAACACACAGCATGTGTGATGTGGAAATTTCGTTCGTAATCCGGACTGAAGGGTTTTAATAATCAATTATATACATAAATATGTATGTATGGATGTGTGTATAGTCCTGATTAGGTCGTAAGTTATCTGTATATAGAACTAAAGGCTTCAACTCAGCGCTTAACTTTATGAGCATGCCGGAGTACAGCAAATAAGTCTTCTGTTGGAGTGAAACGGAGTGCACTGGTACAATAAAATCGACTGTGACTGCGATTGTTAATGGCTAATTAATTAAAGTAAGTAAATGCTTCTGAAAGAGCATTTAATATACGAATAATAAAGCAAAAGAACGACTTTTTTCCGAAATTCATTTTGTAAAGAGGACCGAAACGTCATTAACGGATGTAACTCTGCTAGAAAGAGAAGCACTACGTGAAAATATTGCTTTTGATTTTTGGTATAGTCTGTCGTAGTATTGATAAAATAGTGAACAGAGATCAGCAATGAATCGTATTTTCGCTACTCATAGGTACTTATGAAATTTTGAGTATGAGTATTAAAATTCAACTACTCTGATTCATTCGTACTCGCTACAACATTTATAAGTATAGGTTGCAATGAGTATGAGTACAACGTTGACATCAAACTCACAACATTCGATTCATTGTTTGATTCATACGCCTACTCATTCTGATTCATAAATTTAGAAAAATACTTATAATACTTATAAGTGATTCGAGTGGCTCGAATCATTCATCAAAATTTACTGCCTTTGTTATTGTTGCATATACAAACAAAGAAGAAAGGAAAGACAAAGACAACAAGCAAAGCATACACACAATCTTCTTGTGAGTATAGTAGTGTTCGTAAGCGAATCATACTTATTTTGTGCTTCGTGTATATGTTGAATTATGGAGAGTCGAAATCAACAACATCGTGCGTTTTGTTAAGTATGAGTACGACGAGTATTTCTAATTTTGAATATGAGTATGATATTAAAATAAGTATGAATGCGTATAAGTAGCTGAAATTATAAGTATGACTCGAATCTACTCATCATTTTGAATACTCGTTATGATCTCTGATAGTGAAATGCAATCTGTTGACTATTAACTCTGAAAAGTCACTATTCAGTAGGTTTCTGAATAAAATGGGAAGTAGCCTCAATGTTATTCAAAACCCAATAATAGTTATTTATCTCTCATACCAGAAACTTTACGTATGAAAGTACTAGGATTCTTTCACAGTTCTTATTGTCATAAATGCTTTCAGTGGAATCCCAATATAACAAATATTGTTCTTACAATCAAAATAAACTCCCCTCTAATAAATAACTTCAAACTACCAAGCATGTTCCACACTAATTTCCCATACAACACCATGTATAGTAATCCTATTTATTACTTTTTTTATATCATTATCAACGATTTACGACTACAAAAATTCCGATCTCATATATTTTCTTCTTCAAAAAAGGAAAAACAGAAAACTGCAACAACACGTCATAATCACTACTACACAGTTAGTTGCCTTTTGTAAACACGACCTACAAAGCTTCCTTAAATTCCAAAAACACTTCACAGTGTTATGGTTTTCTTTTGCTTCTGAACTTCTGAAGTTAAAAACAAAAAATCTTTTTTTTTCTTGTGTTCACTTTGCCGTTTGAATATTGCCAAAAATCTGTTAGAAATCTGTGTAATTTTATACATTCTCAGCAGCAGCAGCAACAGCATGCATACTGCAGCAGTTTGTTGCCACGACTAAACAGGGACCATGTTGCATGGTATGTGCGTGGTATGATGCATGAAATATACAAATGATTACGACCGGGTTACAATTGCACTCAAGTGAAACTTAAGATGACAGTAAAAGGAATATACACTAACTGTTCCCGACAGACATGCATGCACACACACATGAACCCATACGCATTTACACACACATACATATATGGTGTATGTATGGTGCATGCTAAGCTCCAAACACTTAAGACATAAATGCTGCAATATTTTATATGTTTTTACGCATTCGATGTTATGCTACACGAATACACAGGCACAAATGCTATGTTCGCGTACGAATATGTACTTGTCTGTTAAAAGTGTATGTGTGCGTGTATGCTAATGGTAGTTTATATAGTATTTTAAGGTTTTCACACGAACGCTCATCTCATTCATAAGTACGTGCATGAAAAATTATAAAATCTTTAAGCCGGCAAATGAATGAATTACAGTGTGGTGCCGCTATAATTATTGTCTTGCAGTACAAAAATATGGGCTCCACTTACTACTTTTACTGGTGCACTAAGGCCAGATTCAGGTTTAGATTCTTATAAAGACGTATTAACGTTGTGAGAACAACAGGCTATATTCTGCAGATTTTTGAGAGGCAAATTACTTGAACTACCTTTTACACTCACGTACATGTATTAGGGGCTTTTACAACTCCTAGTTAGACTTTTCTTCTGGCTCTCATATGGGCATTGCGTTCATTGTTGGGCGGAACCTTATGGTTAACTGTCGAGTCCTAACGACAGATTTGTGAAGCGTTTTTAAGGCAATTACTCCACTCTCAGTCGCCATAGTGTAGTATGTTGAATATTTTATTTGACGTGAGGCCATGGACATCTCGAACAAAATGAAATAATTCTTACGGCGACTTCCCCTCAGTAGATTTCTAGCAGGAACTCTGAGACTCGGTAAAATCGTGGCGTTTACTCTGCGTATTATCGTAAACTTTCAAAAATTCGTTTCAAATAAAATTAAGCGTAGTCGCCGCAGTTGTGTGCTCATTAGACGTTAGGCCACGTCTCAAACAAAATGAAATATGAAAAAATATTTCTTTCGGCGACTTTCTCTCAGCAGATTTCTGGCAAAAACTCTGAGTAAAATAAAATTGCCATAAAAAGTTTCTCAAAAAATCTGTAGTTCGAAGTCACCTTTAAACTGTAGATTCCGCCACTCATGGGTAAAATTAACACACACACAACATGGGTGACGTGAAAACAACGCCCAGGACAGACGTGATCGATTTTTCAGTGACAGAACGTTTGATGAGTGGATATAGTGGTGAACGTGCCACGTGAACTTGCCTGTGAACCGCAAGCTACCCGCTAACCTAGCCTAACCTAACATGGGTGGTGTGAGAAAGATTAGGTTTAGATTAGAGGACGTGTACTTGCCATTGAGACAAGTACAGTACTCGGTGGTCAAGTTGACTCATTGTACTACGTTCTAAGGGGAGAGGGGGGAAATAGAGGAGATAGAGAAAAGGAGCGGAAGTAGGAAAGGGGGGGTGGTGTGAGAAACTAGATTGTAATTCTGACTGAAGGGCTATAATGATCAATTAAGTAAGCAAGGAAATACATTACTCTCAGGGGTTTTAATAAAAGTGCGAATAATTCTTTTCATTGAGGTCGTTTAGCCTGTCGTTCTATGCTTCAATCCATATTTTCATTTCCTAGGTACTGTAGTGCATATAATTTGCAATAATTTTGTAAAGGACTACGTTGTTTTAAGTAAACAAAACATTCGTTCATAAGTAAATATTTTAAAAGCGAGTATAATAACACCACCAGTAGTTTACAGCAATA
Source organism: Sarcophaga caerulescens (assembly GCA_927399465.1). Classification (NCBI taxonomy): domain Eukaryota; kingdom Metazoa; phylum Arthropoda; class Insecta; order Diptera; family Sarcophagidae; genus Sarcophaga; species Sarcophaga caerulescens. The sequence goes on along the minus strand of OV656867.1, from coordinate 86,524,505 downwards.
AATGAAGTGTAGTTATTACTATGGATCATACCGTAATCAAAAATCCAAGTTATTTCTCGCACTTAACAACGCGTATATTGTTTACATGTGTGTAAGGGAATAAAATTTTGAATAATGACGCTATTCCAGTGTCCAGAGTGTAACTTTGCTGTTCAGTCCCACAGTTTAGGAAATTCTAGAACCTACAAACACGCCTGCATGCCTACAAACATCGCATAAGTAGTTGAGCAGGCGTTAGTATTGTTTTGCATTTAGTCGTGGTGACTTTATGATACTGGATGTAAGCTACAATGCGTATAAAACGCATAAAGTTTTTCGTTTCACTTTTTCTTGTTGTTTTTATTGTGTTTTCTTCAACACTTCATGAATGTATAAGATTTACTTCATCGCGAAAAGAAAGGCAGACTGTAAAGTTTACAAATAAGCAGGCATTGTGTACACTTAAAGAAAATTAGGATGAAAATTTTTCAAATTCAATTTTATTGTTACAGATTTGAATTTAAAAAGTATTTTACTTAAGAAAATTTGTAATACATTATGTATACAGAAATATGTGTATATAATTTTTTTTCAGTGTACTAATGTACACACTTCTCTCTAAATCCGTTGCTAAATCTTACTCATCGTCTGCATACATTCTTCTTCAGGCTTTTAGTGCGAATGCTAAGTAAACTAACGATGATGTTACTGCTACGGCTAGACAATGCACGGCAATGATAGTTCCTGTGAAAGATTATTTACAGCTTGTCTTAGAAGGGTCCACTTAAAGTCACTACAGATTCGATATTCCTGCTTAGGGCATAATTACGAGATAAACTTTACACTCAAAATGAGACGTTAGGTTGTAGGAAAAACATGTAATAAGACCCAGTTGCCAAGATTTATGTGTCGTTGTCATAGGTTGTAATTGTAGTGCAGTTAGTGAACAATAATTGAGGGAGTTAAGGGCAGTAAGCTTCCAATTTTTTTTTTTTATAAAAATAAACAGAATTTATGAGTTTGTATTTTCAGACGGTAGTGACATATTCACGGAAGTGGGAGATGTTTTAAAAAGGCATAAGAAATATTAAAAGACTTTATTAAATCTCTTTTGTTCGCTTTTATCTCCAATGTCCATAGATGTTTAATTCTATTTTTCCATCAAAATTACGTAGTACCTGTTTGAAGTGTTTTTATGGCTCCTCATTAATTATTTTGAGGAGACAAATTGTTGCGATTTTACTTTATTAAAACGTTATAAGCTCGTAGATTGCAAATAAAATAAAAATAAATTTGTGTTTAGTTTTAATTAAAATTCTTTTTTATTCGCACAATTCTGTGTGCCACTGTTCACAACTTGATGTAAACAACAACAATTGCTTTTCTTTGTTATTCCTCTGTTTATACCCTTTGCATAAACAATAACAATTACTAGACAATTATGCAATAGATCTTTGTAATGGAGATTTTCAAACCACGATTACTCTCTTCAAACACACAGCGTCTTCACACAAGACTGACTGAACTTTTACTAAGTCTAAGTGCTTTGCCTTGCCTTTTATATGGTAAAGTAAATAGTTTGATGAATGTTCTTGAAGGCGAACGTTCCTTTTCGAAATCTCTATAAACGTTTACTTCGTTGTTTACGTTTATTATTGTAGTGTTGTTGGTATATTTTTGTTAACCATTTTTTATGCTAGTGTTTGTTGTTATATTAAGCAGTGCGATAATTTGGAAACAGGTTCGTTTACTGCATTGTTTTGTTTTTGTAGCTTTTGTTTGTAATTCTAATGTTAAACGATGTAAAAGCAAAACACCAGTATCTAGATTTTTTCATTTTCGTAACAATATGTACACAAATATCAAATAGTTTTATTTAATTTTTGTCTGCACTAGACCATGACGTATGACATAATTACTTTATTATGATTATCCAGACCTATGTACAGTTGAGGAAGCTTTTAATATGCGCCATGACAAAAGAATTTGACGTAGTTACTCTTTATAAAACTATTTAGAATTCCAATTCCACAGGCCAACAAGATTCTTAACCCAAACTATACTTTTCTAAAAGTTATTGGAGCACTAGTCCGTTTGCTGGATTATTCGTTTTTTGAAATTTTGCCGGCCTGTGTTGTTATCAACAAAGGCGGAAAGACATCACATTAGAATTTTCAAAGAGGGAAGTGGAGTTTGATATTACTTTGGATTCAATGAGCAATATTGCAAACATATTGACAAAGACATCTTGGGGCGTTACTACTGTAGTTTCTATGTTTCAGTAAAAACTGAAGGCATAAAGTTGTTGTTGAAACCGCTGTGATGTAAGGAAATTTGGAATTTTTGAATGACTAAGTATAAGAATTTCTGTATTTCTCTTCCAAAAAATGTTTGTAGACATGATCAGCAGGGGTTTTGATCCATGATCAATCCTAGTGATAATAATTCTTTTTACGATTCGAAATGTATGACCGAAAGGTCATACGAACACCATATTTCTTTGATTGAGTGGTATGGGCTTTAGTATACCAACGGTTTACATTCTGATGATTCGTCTTGTAACTGCTTTACTGAGTGGATGTACGTGTTCTCTATGGCTCTAGAAGACAGATATGCTGAAGGTCTGTTTTCTACAAAGAAATCAACACCATAAAGAGTTCTTTACATTCAAATCTGATTGATGATTTTTTCAGTGTAGCCGGTGCTAGGTTGATAGCCTTGCAACATTTCATTAACTAGTAATAGCGTATTGGGTCGCTACACTTTGTTTGTTGATTTCTACTTTTTCTGCGAAGTGAAGGTGACTGCCTTTTTTAATTATGTTTGTTGCAGGCATCTGCTTTCAAGAGCTTCTGGTTAAATGTCTTGGAGAGATAATAAAGACTCTTCATATTTAAAATTCGAAAAACCATGACAAAAAAGATTATTGTTTGCCTTGAGCTATTTTGAGCCTGGGATGCTTGGGTTTGCAAGAAACCCAAGTCATTTCCTGCCAATAATTGTAACTACACGGCAATGAGGGGCAAAAGTACAGGCTGCTTGTGTGGTAATCATGAATTACAAAAATTCAACAAAAATCTTTGAATGAATTCACTAATAGTAAGCTACTCATCTAAGCTAACTTCAGCTGAAGGCCCAAACATAATCCGAATTACCACAGGTCTTCTGTTAAATTAAATTCGTGTCCATTTTGAAAACTAAAAAATTAAATAAAAAATTATTACACTTTCATAAATTCGCACACACTGTTTACGAACATTGCCTAACACTCACCAGGCATAAACTTTAAGTTTGAGTTCCAGAATGGGTGGAATTGCTGTAGCAGTTGAATCATATGCAAAGGCACACAGGCCCAAGCACCATTATAGAAAAGAAAATAACCAGCAGCTAGAAAACTGTTATAAAACGCAGGCAGTCAGTCGCTTTTATTTGTTTGTTCGTACGTTTGTTTTGCTTGCTTGCTTGCTATTGTTGACACCATCAACTGTGCTGTACAGTATCACAGCAACATAAGTTAATAACAGCTACAGTGGAGGAGGGAGCGCAATAGCAATTGTTGTCGCTGTTTTCATGCCATTTTTCTCTTAATTTTGTTGTTTTTTCTATTTTTTTTTTCTCTTTGTAACACCCAAATATGGCTGGTGTCACATAGTAGGCTGGTTCCATTTTGTTTTCTCATATGCTACCATGAGTGTGTATGTAGGGGTTTGTGTGTTCCTTTTAACTGTTTTTGGCAGTTGTTAAACACACACTCACACTTGAATTCACACGCATTTGGTGTTTAATTCGCGCTTAATTGTGATAAAATTATTGTAGACATATACAGTGCATGACTGTAGGAGTATGTGTGTGTGTGTAAGAGTAAGAAAGTGTGAGTATATATGCCAGAAATATTTTTTCAATTGAGCACAAGTGAAATTGTTTGCAATTGTGTGGAAGAAAGTGTGTGTTATTTTTTTGTTCTTTCTCTGTCCTCACGAACACATTTAGACATAACACATATACACTTAAACACTAATAATTATGTTGATACATAGGTACATTTCTAATTTCAGCATCATTTTAGGCGCTAGAAAATAGCTGAAATAGAGAAAGGGAATAAAGGTTTGATTTCAATTTCCTGCAAAAAAAAAAAAAAAAGAACGGAATAGTTCATGCCTATGATGCCGGCACTTATAATTTGATGCAGAGTGTACTTTTAATCAATGAAATATTTTTGTTTTCTTTTCTTTTTTTCAGTTTGTTTTATGGTCCACAGGCATCATTGTGTCACGTGGCCCTTACTATGTGCGAAGATAAATTTGCATATGGGTAGTTATGTACATATGTGGGTTGCTGTATAAGCGTATACAATTTTATTAAATTTATTTTTTTAAGTTGTGTTAACAGTATGGATCTAGTTAGTAATAAAAAGAAGTAATTATTTTGCATACGATTTATACAGGTCCTATGTGACGCTGTTGGAGCTGGAATTTAAAGTTCAAAGCGATATTGTTGAAGATCAAGATTTCAAAAATTCTTTCAATTATTTCATGGACTTACGTGAGAGCCCATGGTTCAAAGCCTGGTTCACTCATCTCGAACATATCATCAAAATATAAAAAAATATTTATTCAGTGATTTAATCTCAGCAGTCTTCTGACAAAAACTTTAAGAATAAAATAAAATTACCATGAAAAGTTTCTTAAACCTGTCGTTCAGAGTTGACTTTAAACTGTCGATGCCGTCGCTCATGGATAATATTAACACACACTACATAAGTGGTGTGGAGAAGCTAGGTTGTAATCCTGACTAAAGGGTTATTTTCTCAAGATATTAAGGCTGGGGTTTAAACCAAGGGCTATTGTCTAATAAGCGAGTTTTTTGAACTAGCTGAAGTGCAGTTAGCAGCCTTTGAAACCTGTAGTAACGCTCTCTGCTATTTGTTTAATAATGACGTAGACTAATGGCCTTGTTGGGGCCTCTTCTAACCTATCTACTCTTTTTACAGTAGTTGCAGCGATACTTGTGGATATGGACTCCCGACGAGTAATTAAATTTTTCATGAAGAACTTAAGTGGTGCTCATGTACTGAAGAGCTACACAAAGGATAAATCAGTCGAAACAATTGTTTCATACTTTGATTGATTGTATAGAGTGTAGGTAATCCACACATGTGACTGTTAAAGCAGCCTTTAACTTAAACCAGTCCTCGTTTAATTATTTCATGCGTTAACAATATAATGGGCTAATGGGTTATGAGATAATAATATCGATCGTGTGTATTGCCATGTATTTGAGTTTAGTACGTAGTTATGTTAGATGTAAGGCCACGGTTTAAACCCCAGGTCAGACTTCTCAAACAAAACGAATTTTGATAAAATATTTCTTCGGCAACTTCTACTCAGCAGATTTCTGAGAAAAATTCTGAAAGTAAAATAAAATTGACATGTTAAGTTTCTGAAATCTGTCGGTCGGCGTCGAATTTAAACTGTAGGTTCCGCCACTCATGTATAAAATTAACACACACAACATACATATGTGGTGTGAGCAGCTAGGTCGTAATCCTGACTGAAAGCTTATTATAACCAATTATGTTATGTATTCCTTGGATATTAATGATTAGAAGTACTATGACGCATTCTCTCTTTCCTAATAGACGAATATGATGGACATTGAAAAAACCGGTTTAAAATTTGAACTGCGGCAGTTAAAAAGCTAATGCTAGCTAAGTTGCCTTGGAGAAAAGCAAACTGAAACTGAGTTTATACGGACTAGAGTCTTTGATGGGAATCGGAGCCATGATCCTTACGTTAATAGTCTTGCACACTATGCTCTAAACTACCAGGGCATATTATGTCAAGTATAACTTGATATGTACCTTCTCCTCTTCTACTATGGAGTTCGCATATTATGGATAGAGGAGCTGTATTATTCCAAATTAATATTAATCTTCAGTATAATTATTACTGTTTTAATTTGTTTTTAATTATTTAACTAAGTCCGTTACACAATATAAGTAATAAATGGAATTGAAAATTTTCATACTCACTTCGATTTTTTTTCTAACACTTCATCACTTCCTATACACCACATCACACCATGTCGTATACATAACAAATGACTCTTCTATATCTCAGTGATATTATTTTGTATTTCATATAATACCCACTCTATCTCTCTCTCTCTCTTTCTCCCTCTTTGTGTTGTGCGGTTATATTGAGTGATTGAAATTATTTTTAAAGAAGTGTAAGTGGCGGCGGCGCCCGCAATCTTTTTCACTCTCTATGATGTACTACGGCTACTACTGCTGCTGCTGCTGTTGTTTGTCAATTTTGCTTTAAGCCCTACTCCAGTTTCTTTCTCTTTCACTCACTCTTTCTCTGTGTGTGTGCTATAAATATTGTATAAATTACATTATTTATGTATTGTATTGTATAGTTTTGTCGGGCATGAATTTGTATGGGTGTGAAGGTGTGTGTGTGTATTTTATTTGTTATTTTTCCCCGCTGATTGTTTGGCAGAAGCGAAAACAACCTTTAAGAATATTTGGGTCAAATGTCAATGTTTGAATTGTTATCAATTATAACAGTTTGTTATAATCTCTCATACATCATATTTTTTTCTTATTTTGATTTTCTTTTTATTTTATTTATATATTTTTTTTATTTGTTGTTGTTGTTGTTGGTATGGCTGTCGCTTAAATTGTATGCCAAAACAACATATTCTATTTCAATACAGTTAGAGAGCACAGATTTAAGTTATTTTAGTTGGGGTCTGGCTGAAAGTTGGGAATGTGAAAAATCAACTACCAGGTCCAATATTTAGATTATTGTCAAGTTGCCATCGAGGTTTATTAACAGTGGTCCTATACTCCAATATAATGGATGATAGACTGCTTGTAATTCATACCCGCTTTGATTCGATCAACTGTATACCGCTAAGGCAGTCTTTCATCCTTTTGAAAACGCAGGAAAAAATCACAAACAAACAAAGATTGATCAATGATTTAGGACAGTAGCGGCAATATTATATGCTTATATGAGCCGGCACTGCTTTCCATATTCAAGTGGGATTTACTACGAGTAGTTAATACGTACGTGAGTCTTCTTGACAGTCATAAACCCTTGAATATAACCAGCTGCAGCTAATTGTTTATGGATGTACAAGAGAACTCTTTGGTCATTTAGAAATAATATCGATCTAGGAAATTTCTACAATGTCAAGAGTGTCGAACTATGAAATTCCACAAGGAATGTATATCTTCTGGGTGCTTCAGTAGTATGACTGCATCGGTGACAAGTGATATTCCTGCTAGGCACAATAATAACCACTGTTTGATTATTTGGTTTCGTTTTTGATGGATTCAGCACGTTGTAGAATGTTTTAGATTTCGAAACTTCAGACATACAAAAAAAAACTGTTTTCTTTATAAGGTTTGTTCCATCAGGGACTTTCGAACTTTGGCAGTTGATAACGTTGACCTTGGTGAAGTTACATCTGTCAAATTAGTTGTTGTTTATTCATTCCACTATTGTCGGATATTGCATTCAACAACACGTGCAAATAATTAAATTGTTTTATGGGTATTCCGTTTGGGTAAAGATTTCAATCGACAACTCATTTTCGCTGATGAGGGCTCATTTCTGAATGAATGAGAACATATACGAACAAAATTGTCGAATGTACCATGATATCCAAGAGCGTTAAATGTATCCAAAAGTGTCAGTAGTGGTGGGGACGATGATGGCCAGCCCATATCTGAAAATAGCGAGCACTATACATATGTACATAATTGCTCATTGCAACCCAAAAACAGGATTACGACCTCGTTTCTCACACCATTTATGTTGTGTGTATTGATTTCATACATGAGTGGCGGGACCAACAGTTTAAAGACGACTCCGAACGACAGATTTTTGAGAAACATTTCATGGCAGTTTTATTTACTCTGAGAGTTTTTGCCAGAAATCTGCTGAGAGGAAGTCGCCGAAGAAATATTGTTTCATATTTCAATTTGTTGGTGATGTCTGACCTGGGGTTTGAACAGAGGCCTCACGTCTGCTAATCCAATTCCCTACCTACTAGAGTGCGTCGACTTCAAGCGAGAACTATAGGTCGATGATTATCATCTTCTTTTCGTCCGAAGTAAATGATATGGATACCAAAGACATGTGTTTACAAGCGAACGGCACTACGTGCTACACAGCCTATGTCAGGAGAGCATTATAGGTCGTTGGGGTTTTCTTAAGTTTCTAACGTAAGCGAATAAGTTTTAAGCCATAGCGGACCCTAGAAAACCTAACATTACCCTAGACATTGGTCTAATTCAGCGTGTTTTATGCGCCAGATTCATGGAGAATTTGGCATTTCGGCTGCCAGCAATATCGTGGAGAATATTTGAACGAAGTTATATTTCACACACTATTTAGTCTAATTGGTAGGTTTATTAAACATGAGGAAACAGTTAAAATGCCAGGTCAGACATCTCGAACAAAACGAAATTAAAAGAAAATATTACTTCGTCAACTTCCGCTCAGTAGATTTCTGGCAAAAACTCTCAACAAATTGTTGTTCGGAGTCGACAGTTAGTTATACTGTAGGTCCTGACATTTATAGATTAAATTAACACACACCACGTAAGTAGTGTGAGAATGTCGTAATCATGACTGAAGGGTTGTATTGACCAATCGATACATAATTACTGTGTAGCTTTAGTTTAAATAAGTAAAATTTAATACAAGATTTCACATGGCCATATTTATAATCTTTATTGTATGTTGGTTAGTCATTTATCGTATTATTTTATCCTTCACTGTTACATTACATTCTAATACTCTTTTATTTCTTTTGTTGATGTTATTTATACACTGAAGTTTTTTTCACTCTGTCGCTCTCTCTCTATTCTAGTATGAGTCTATTTATGTAGTCGTATAGTATGCATGTGTGTGTATATGTTTACTGAAATATGAGTAGTATATACGCTATATATGTATGTATTTGTATTGTTGTTGTTGTTTTTTATTTTTATTATTACAGCATAAAAGGCAAATAACATTGATTTAAAACTTTAGCAATAAATCATATGAATGGCATTTTTATTTAATCCTCTTCTACTCAGTTCTTTTTCTATTGATAAAATTTGTTGCTTTAGATGGAAATGAAAACAAATACAGAAACGAGCAAAAAAAGGAAAAGCACAACTAATATTGACTGCATGCAGTTATTAGGGGTATGCACAGTCTCACTTACTTGAATGAAAGTATATGAACATTTTGAAATGAATTGTTTTGGTTCAAACGGCACGAGAATAAAAGACTGATGGAATGTACTTTTCCTGATTAATACAAACCCGATATTTGCTTGGATAATGTTAATGTTTGGGATTCAAATGGATATACAGTGGGCGTCAAAAGAAACTGTACACTATGGATAAAACTGTATCAATCATCAAACTCAACTTTTACCACTTAAGGAGAGTGCCCGAAAAAATTTGACAATATTTTGAAATTTTTTTTTAATTTTTTTCTTTGGTTTCAATTTTAAAAACTTGCAATGAAACAATTTTAAAATAAAAATAACTGTAATTTATTAATGTATATTTTGTTTTTAATGTACAGTTCCTTTTGATGCTCACTGTAAATACACATAGTAGCATGAAAAAAGTAGCAACAACAAATCAACACTAAGAGTCTAGAAGTTGCCAAGCCGACATTAAATGAAGTGTGAACAGAGTAATAACTGTTAGCTGCTGTAGAAAGAGCATATCTACACTGTGATATTATACACCGTTACAGTTTGATCTTAGTCGTGTCATAAAATTGCTTTCTTTGGATCATAAGAAGAGGCTACTTTCAATACCTCTTAATACATGCTTCACTCATGATGATGTAAGAGTATTAAATGAATTCATGTTCATTAAATTCATTTTAGTGAATTTAACCTCTGTTTAGACTATGATTACCCTGAATTTTATTGATTTGTTTGTTATTGAAAACAATTTAATTGAATTCTTGTTTTGATTGCTAAATTGAAAATACATTAAATTTAAAAACTTAAAATTACTCTTTAAAACAAAAGTACTTTGTTGTGCTTAGAAAATTATGCAATATTTTTCAAATAATTGAAAAATAATCCATCAGGCAATTTATTGTTTAAGAAGAAACAACTAATAAGAAAAATATTTACTTTGGCATACTAAACAACAATATTCAGGTAATTTAACTTTTCTTGAGAAATGAAAACTTTTTTAAAACATTTTTTACTTAGAATGCTTGCTTGGAAAACAGATGAAATAAAGCGAAGTGGTTGATAAGTTTCTACTAAATCGAGTGTATTATACCTTAGGGAAGGGAGCAAGGAAACGTCGAAAATTAAGCACAATAAATTATTACAAATATGTACCAAGATTTTATTAAAGATTTGAGTGCAATAGTAAGCAACCTGTGTACATAAATTTGTCAATTTTGTTAAGGTATTCCAGAGAAAATTATAATGGGAGCAAGACAATCATCTGCAGTTATGTAAAGATTTTTTATTCACAAAAATTAATTATTGTCGAGTGATTTTTTAACCATTTGGGTTTAAAAAATTACAAACGCAAATGAAATTCTTATTTGAGATGATTAATGAATGGCTGGCATATGTATAATTTTCCAACAAGGGTAACGGCCATCTTGTTATAACATTTTTTCATTTATTTGGTCTGTTTTGCAAAATTACCACTGACAGATAGCAATGGATCATAGACGAAGACATGTGTAAGCTGAATAGGCTCTGGAGCAGTTAACAAGCGAATTTTATTTTCATTAGAAAATCTCCTTCAGCGATTTGAGCCAATTCTGAATGTATGTGTACGTGAGCAAATAAAATTTTAGAATTTGGGACGAAACTAATCCAAGAGCGTCCTATGCATCCAAAAAAATTTATTGTTTGGTATGGATTTTAGGCTGGCCGGATCATCGCCATTTTTTTGGAGAACAAGCTTGCCTAGGACATCACTGTCAATGGTGAGCACTGTAAGTCAATGATTACGGACCTTTTTTGATCTAAATTCGATAAACTAATCACCTGTGACAGGTGGCGTCAGCGGAACGGCCGTTCATGCCTTAAAACTCATGCCACATTGGATATCCTGTATAAGCGATTTGACGGCATAGTCATCTCACGTGGATGTGATGAAAACTGGCCAACAAGATCGTGCTATTTGAACCCGTTCGATATTTTTGTGTGGTATTCTTAAGTCTGAGAATAAGCAACATAGTACAGTGGTTCTCAAAGCCAACATAACTTATGCCATCGACCAAACTCAGATTGATTTAAACGCCAGAGTCATGAAAAATTAGATGAAATCCACCCAGGAAAGCCGGACATTTAAAGGATATTATATTCCACACATAACGACATCAATTGGTGTTTCAAATGAATATAAAATTTCAATGATGTCTCGTATACTCATACATACATAATTTTACATAAATAAATACATAATTTGTCATTACAACCCTTCAGTCAGAATTACGACCTAGCTTCTCACACCACCTGTGTTGTGTGTGTTACTTTTTTACATGAGTGTTGAGACCTTCAGTTTGAAATCGACAGATTTTTTAAAAACTTTACATAGCAATTTTATTTACACTCACAGTTTTTGCTAGAAATCTGTTGAGAGGAAGTCGGCGAAGAAATATTTTCTCAGACTTTGTTTTGTTCGAGATGCTTGAGCCAGGGGTTGAACCATAGCCTGACGTCTAAAAAGCCAACAAACTATCTACTAAACTACGGCTACTTCATACACACACACTTTGTTTATACAGGCACATACATGCATACATACATACATAATTGGTCATTACAACCATTTAGTTAGGATTACGACCTAGTTACTCCTCACACCACTTATGTATGTTGTGTGCGTTAATTTTCATACATGAGTGGTGGGACCTACTGTTTAAAGTCGACTCCGAACGACAGATTTTTTAGAAACTTTTCATGGCAATTTTATTTTCTCGTACAGACATTACATTTTATTAAATCTTACAGATAAGAAGCGCTTATTGAGAGATCCGATCCGTTTTAATGAAATTTTCATGTGGAAATTGAATGCACGTACTTCATAGGTTCTACAACCATGGGCTTCAAGTTTTGATGCAAACTGCACTAAGTGGAGCTGTAATGTTGTCTTTCGGGGCAAGCATTGTGAAAGGCTTGTTGTTTTACATGAGATACTTCTCGTATACCTAAAATAAATAGTCGAGAAAGGTTAAAACGCCTGAAATTATCAACCGATTTACATACTTGGATAATTAAATAAAATGCCTGTGTCCAAATTTGGAAAATTTTTTTTTGGGAACTTATTAATAAAATAAATTTATTTCGTTCAATATGCATTAGTCTCATGAAAATTTTCTTTCCTTATAAACTTTTTAAATGATTCCATAAATTTCCGTTTCTATTTCTGATATATTTCTGCCAATAAAACACGCATTTAACTTTGCGTTGCTCAACATTCAAAGAAAGATAGAAAAAAGTCTTTCTATTTACTAGGCATACAATATTGACAAAACAAATCTTTTGATTGTAGCAAATAAACGCAGATATTTTCATATTTATTTTATGAATTTCTTTCTGTTCTTCTTTATGTTTTTATTATCCAAAAACTAAAGTTATTTTAACTTGTTTACTGGTTCCTTTATCAAACATTTTTTCTTCGTTTTTCGTTTCTTTTTTTCTAGTTTAACGATTTTGATTTTTTTTATGGGTCATCAGCATCAAAGTTACAAGACTTTTTTTACGCTTTATAAGCTCAAACAACAACAAGAGCAACAACAAAACATTTTACAGAATATTCTTTCCGAAAAAAACTTTTGTTTTTATTTGAAATAATTTTTTTTCTTTCTATTTTTCAAGCTTGTTTTGGTAAAACGAAGCGCAAAGGAGGGGGGAAAAATAGAAAAAGAAATCCTCTGCTAGAGAATAATGTTTTAAATATGGTCAGTTTTGTAAAAGTTTTTTAATAAACCGGAAATTTCTTTACTTTTTCGTGTCTTTTTTTTTTGTTACTCATTCTCATCTAAGTTTTCTCTTTTATTTTATGAGTTCAAAGAGTTGGGTCAACAACAACGACTGCCATGCCACCTCTCAGCAAACAAGATTACACATACAAATACATACGGAGACGTATTAACATTTCGTAAAGTTTAAATAGAGATAAAAACGAGATCTTTCAATTGCTAAACATATTGAAGAGATATAATACATAAATAACAACAACAGCAACAGTAGCATTTAAAAATAGCCTAAGGATACAGACGGACGCAGTAAAAATATGTTGACTTCTACCGACTTCTGCAAAAATTGCCCGATCCATTTACAGTTAGTAAGGATCTGAATTTACGGCTCAGTATGTGATTGGAACATGATCGATCTCAAACCACTTTATTGATCAAAATTTTTAATAGGCTCCTTGTCGCCTTAGTCTAGTAGACAGTGAGACTACGGTTCAAAGGCCCGGTCAAACATCTCCAACAAACCTGAATATGAAACAATATTTCTCTTCTGACTTCCTCTCAGCAGATTTCTGACAAAAATTCTGAGAGTAAATAAAAACAGTCATGAAATGTTTTTAAAAAATCTGTCGTTCGAAGTCGACTTTAAACTACAGGTCTCGCCACTCATATCAGCTTTGCGGAACATAAACTGGGCTGAAGTAAAGCCACACGCATAGAACAGATCGCAATGAAAGGATTTTTTTGTGGTTTTTTGATCCACTTGGAACCATAACAACGCTAAAACAGCTTCTATGATGATTTTGTTGACTAAAGAGAAATTTATTAGTAATAATGACCGCTAAGAAAATGTATTGTGAAGTCAGAAATTTGCTCATTGACTTCTTATTCCCTTTTAAAACAATCGCTGTGAATATTTAAGACCGCTATGTCGCCGTAGTCTAGTAGGCAGTGTGTTGGCTTATTAGACGTAAAGCCCGGGTTCGTATCCCAGGTCAGGCATCAAAACGAAATATGAAAAAAAAATATTTCTTCGCCGACTTCTACTCACCAGATTTCTGGCAAAAACTCTAAGAGTAAATAAAGTTGACATGAAGAGCTTCTCAAAAAATCTGTCGTTCGGAGTCGACTTTAAACTGTAGGTCCCGCCACTCATGTATAAAATTAACGCACACAACATAAGTGGTGTGAGAAGATGGGTCGAAATCCTGACTGAAGGGTTGTAATGACCAATTATGTATGTATGAATGTTCGAGACCACTGATCTGACTCCTGTTAATTTTTCAAAATCATAAATCCAGTAGGAGTTGGTAGAGACACACATGAATCAGTATTTGAAAAAAATGGTAAACAAGTAAATAAAAATATACCAACAACACTACAATAATAAACGTAAACAACAATGTTTACATTTATTGAGATTTCGAGAAGGCGAAGTCATGAACATTCGCCTCAAGAACATTCGTCAGACTGTTTACGTTGCCATATAAAAGGCAAGGCAAAACAGGCGGCTGAGTTAGTGAAGTTCAGTGAGTCTTGTGTGAAGATGCGATGTTTTTGAAGAGAGTAATCGTGGTTTGAATATCTGCGTTACAAAGATCTGTCGATTAATTGTCTAGTAATTGTTATTGTTTATGCAAAGGGTATAAGCAAAGGAATAACAAAGAAAGGCAATTGTTGTTGTTTACAACAAGTTGTGAACAGTGTGTTGTGAAACACAAATTTATTTTTATTTTATTTGCAATCTACGAACTTATATTTAAAACGTATTTATTCATTTTCCTTAGGATGTATTTTTTTCATTTATTGTCTTGCTTTAAGAATTTTGTTAACAAAAACAAAAAATTTCCTTTTTAACACACCAATAAAGAACATTTGTGGTTAAAACGTTTTAAGCTTTCCAATGCTTATTCTTAAGTCTAAACTGATATTGGCTAAATTAATAATCGATTCATTTAAAAAACGTTGCCTCTTATATGCGGTATGCAGTTGGCTATTGTGTTTTGCGAGAGCAATAACATACAGCCAATATAAGATTAAAATTAATTGGTTTCGTTACAGTTACGCCATTCATCAATTAACCAATTTTACTAATGACTGCTACAAATCATGTTTGTTTTCTTTCTTTATTTTTCCAATTCTCTTTTCTTTTTCTTTCTTTTCCTATTTTCTGTTTCTATTTTCTGTTTCTATTTTTATTTTCCCAATTCTTTATATTGTAGTCGTTGTCGATACATTTTAATTTAATTTTTTTTTTTTTGTTTTTCTGTACAACTTAAGAAAAACTTTATAAAATTGGAGTAAATGTTTGGTTTTGTTGTTAAGTTGTTGTTACAACTGAACCATCATCACCATTGCCAGTACCGCTACCACCACTATCATTATCACGAAACTTAACTTAAAAAAAAAGAAATGATGGCGTTTGAAAAAAGAAACTCTTTAAGCACACATTCACCAAAGAAATCATGTTCTTCTTCGGATACCTAAAATACTCTGAGTAAATAGAGTCTTATTTCAAGCTGCTCTAATTTCCAGAGCGAGAGATGTGTTATGTAGGAGTAGTACATGCTGTGAACTTGGATTTTATAAATACCGGGGTTTGCTGAGTGTTGAATACTGAAGATTATTGCGGGAAACTCAAGGAATGCTTCGTTACGAGACATCTGAGCTATGGTGGTATAGTCGTTGGCAGTCAGGCTGCCTTAAGGGCAATTGCGTCGGTCTGGTGCAAATTACGGCTCGTCTGCGAGTGCCAGGAGTCGTTAAGGACCTTTGGACCAGACCAAATCCGTCTATTCTGGGTTCTGGGCGAATGCTCTCGTCAGATTCGGTTCACTTTCTAAATGCTATTTGATCCCCCAATCTGCCACCTCTATCGCTTCATCAATGTATGGGTCAGGGGGGAAGAGCAGAGGTGTTGGGGGAATGAATCGGATTGTTATGTTTCTAGGTGTCTATGGCCTGCTATAGACAGTGTAAGAACAGTTTGGCTGCTGGGCTTGGATAAGGCCAGCTTGTTATTAGTTATTGGTTTATTACGTGGCACTGCGAGATTAGATCGCTGACAAGGATCTGGAATAGATTCTAGTCGGACTATTGCAGGGTATGTAGCGATGAAGAGGAGTTGGAGACTATCCAACACCTACTCTGTAACTGTCCAGCCCTTAGTAGGTTGAGGTTGAAGACCTTTGGCAGAGTCGATATCAATGCTCTCCATAGAAGTGCTAGGGCTTCAATAGTGTAATCGCGCTCTCTTGTGTGTTTGTTAGCCTGTGTAACCGATCCATATTTAAGGTAGAAAGCATAAATGTGGATGTAATATGTGAGGTGATGTATTGTCATGCACTCTTTTAATATCCTTCGACAAATAACAACACCCGCAACATAATCTCCAACATGTAAACTCAGGTTCTTGTCTATGCTGGCTATTTGGATTTGAAGACTAGCTCAAGTAATCTTATCAAGCAATATCAAACAAAGCGAATTCATTACGTCTGATAGAATGAACGGAGAAGTAATCATTTGTATGCAGTCATCTCCCAAGTTTACTGAAACGGATTAATTATGTTCATGGTACTTATCATATTGTGGGCTTAGGACCTGAAATAACATCAACAGTAAGGAAACAGCAGAACTAAAATCATTTTAGTGGCCTACAGATATTTAAGAGGAGTTAGAAAACTGTTGAGGTCAAATCATCTTATACTAAAAACATATATCAAACTCTACCATCAGCTCCTATAGTATATAATTGGTCATTACAACTCTTTAGTCAGGTTTAAAACCTAGTTTCTCACACAACCAATGTTACGAGTGTTAATTTTATACATGAGTGGCTGGGCCTACAGTTTAAATTCGATTCCGAACGACAAGTTTTTGAGAAACTTTTCATGGCAATTTTATTTACTATTCAAGTTTTTGCCAGAAATCTGCTGAGAGCAAGTCGCCGTTTTGTTGCAGGTACATATCTGACCTGGAGTTTGAACTGCGGCCTCACGTCTAATTACCCAACTAACTATTAACTAGACTACGACAACTAAGAGTATGAGTCTTTGTTTCTAAAGTCAACAGAGGAGAAAGTTTAGTTGATTTTCGAGACCAGATACCTGCAATATGGGGTCCACTATATGACATTTTTCCGTTCACTATCATCATGGACTGATATATCTCTATTAACATGCGGACATTAGTATGAAAATTAAAGCTAATCTGTTATAGAGGGGATGTCATTTCTTATGCATGAAATTGAGTTGAATATACTTGCCAAAAAGTGCTCTCACTGTGCCCAGTTGTTGAAGAAACACTTGTTAGCCCACAAAATCCCAGAAAAGTACTGGATTAAGGCATAGTTGAACAAATTTGGTTAACTAGTACTCTGCTTTGTACAAGATAGGACGAACGAAAAAGAAAGGAACGTGTACGTGTCACTTGCGATTATATTTGCTTACGACAAAACAATTTCTTGAGAAATAAAATTAATTAAGTGAAGTCATCGTAGTCTAGCACGTAGTGTGTTGGCTTATTAAGCCCATGGTTCAAGCCTCAGCTCAATAAATTATTATTATTATTATTATTATTATTAATTATATTTATTTCGAATAAAACGAAATAAAACAAAGTTCCTCGGTAAACTTCTGCCAATAATTTTGAGAGTAAATAAAATTGCACTGAAAAGTTCTTCAAAAATCTATCGTTCGGAGTCGACTTTAACTGGTCATTTCAATCTTGTAGACAGGATTACAACCTAGCTTCTCACCTCACCCATCTTGTCTGGTTTAATTTTATCTATAAGTGAAGGGACCACAGATTTCTGAGGAATTTTTCACGGCAATTTTATTTACGGTCAGAGTCTTTAGCCAGAAAGCTTTAGCTGAGAAAGTTGCCGAAAGAAATGTTTTGCTCGAGATGCCGTTCGTGTCTAATAAGCCAACACACTACCTACTAGGCTAAGGTGACTTCAACGACGTGCAATATAAAAATCACAATTTTCTATGGCAATACAGAACTTTTAGTTGTTCACTGTAGTTCCAGGCACTCATGAATAAAAGAAACACTCACAATATAGGTGGTGTCAGAAGCTAGGTTGTAGTTCTGACTAAAGAATTAGGTAAGTAAGCCGGGTTTTCCTATATTTCCTGAACTATTTTTGTATTCTTTAAAACATAAATTCCTGCCTTCGTATACATTTTTAGAAACGACATTCAAACCATCGAACAACTGAATTTTAAAATCTTAATTGTATATCCTTACTCTGCTCTTAACCACTGTTCTAAGCAATCGCTATGCAATTTATAGAGGAACAACAACGAAAAAAAAAGAAAAAAAAAAATTCTAAACTCAATGCCAACAAATAGCATTTGGCGCCTTAAAGTTGCCTCTAACTCGTATAATTTAACTTTTGCTCAAAAGTGAACAGTGAACACATGTTAACACTTATTTTCCGCTCCTGCTTCATGCTGTTTCTACTTTCCGCATTTAGCTTTCGTTGTTACATTTCAACGTTTCGTTGCATATTCTGTTTTGCCTTTATAGCTCAACAAAAAATTTTTTTTTGTTGCACGCTAATAAAACCATTATTCATATCCACACACAGCCACACATGGCGTATACGGAATATATTCTATAAGGATGTGTTTACATGTGTGCAAGCAGCATAAGTGATTGAGAGGAAGAATAACTATTTGTTTTAATGCTAAACTGTTTCGTTACTGTTTCGTTTACCTCCACACACACACGTTTACCTAGGAAAATTTGAACATACATATGTATGGGTGTGGTAATGTATACCATATGTGCGTGCGTGTAGTGAAGATCACTAACACAATAATGATGATGATGATGGCGCTGATGATGATGATTTTTGTTGAACTAAAAACTGAAATCATGCTGATGAAGTTGAAAAGTTTGAATGATTTTTTCTTTCTCTCTTATTTTTTTCTTGCTTTTATGGCACGGCATCACACTTAAAATAGTGGTTCGATTGCCTAGTTACGCTGGCTTAACACTTTCTTTATGCTCTCTCTCTCTTTTGATTTGTGAAGGTGTGTGTTTTAATAATACATGAATACTTTGAGGTTTACGTGAAAATTTTTTGGCTGATACAGGGAGGATAAAGAGAGAAAGGTGAATGGCAGCGTTAGCAAAGAATTATAAAGCATTTATTAATTAGGCAGGTTGTTATCGCTTGAGAAAAATGATTTAGTCACTGCCTTGCCTTGAGTTGTGCCATTGAAACTATGGCAGAACTTCTGGCAGATGTCAGAGCATAAGAAGCATAAGTGTTGAAAAAAGATGTCAAAACTATGTGGCATAATTTAAAACGAAGATGTTAGTTTAAAATAAATTCAGAACCTGGGAAATTAATATTTGTTAGCATTTTGGAAATACAAATAGAAGAGAATTATTAGAAAAAAGTTTTACATTTTATAAGAGTAAAAGAGCACAGCATATCCTTTAAATGTGGAATGTTTTCATATCAACACACAAAAGTGATGAGAACAGAAAATTAAAAGATTTATAATGAAAAACAAACACACCAGCAGTTATATTTTAAAACTATTTATATCTGTCTGACTTCAAGAGACAGCAATATATTGTAGGATTTGATTGTGAAGAGGGTTCTTGGATAGTCACCGAAACAGTAATTTCTCTCAAGATTTTGCTCAACCTCAGAGTTTCGTAAAGGTCTTCCTGCCTAGGTCGTAGGAAAGAGAAGGAGTCCAATCCTAGGCTACAGGGCAAAAGTCTAAACCACATTTAATGTGTGCTCACATTAAAGGCTACCAGCCATATTTTCAACAGGAAGTCCGTATTTTGCACAAACTTTCTATGCTGTTTCCAACTATACACCTACGAGGTCAGTTATATCTCCCTTAAGAGTGTCTTTCCAAACATATTGGAATCTCGAGCTCACAAAGACTGCACAATAGCTAAAACATTTTCCATCGTTTCGATGTGTTTTACACAAACTTTGTATTCACGATTATCACCTTGCCTTTACCATTCCGGTAAAGGGCACAATATTCTGTATGAATGCTTAGTTATACACTCAAGTTGTCTTTATTCAGTTATAATATACTTTTGTTTTTCTTCTCACCAGTTTCATCTGGAATATCTTTGCAATTTTCCTTGTTGTGTTATTATTCCACAATACGTGTTGCGACTTTTGCTTTTACGTTGGTAGCCTGGTTTTCAATGTTTAAAACCGACTCCGAACGACAGATTTTTGAGAAATCTTTCATGACAATTTTATTTTATTCACTGAGTTTTTACCAGAAATCTTCTGAGAGGAAATCACCAAAGAAATATTTTTTCACATTTCGCTTCTGTTCGAGATATCTGACCTGGGGTTTTAACTGAGAGCTCACGTCTTATAGGACAACACATTATTTAGTATACTACGGCGAATTCAATGCTCAAAAAGTGGCCGCGTTTATATCACCACTTTTCATATGAAAACTTCAATATTTAGTACCACATCCCCTGTTGTCCAATGCGTGCTGTCGATGAGTCGATTTGCAAAGAAAAATAGTTTTTTTTTTGTTTCTCTCTATGTCCACAGGCGATCTTCAACTCGATGTCGTGACAGTCAAGTTTATGAAACTATCACTATCCCATATCATACATTCACTGAGCGCACGTATCTTCGCTTCAAAAACCGTAACCGGAGGCTTAGTTTCGTTGCCAGTTCTTCTATATTAAGGTCCAATACCATCCTATAGAGCCACAAAAATTACTTAAAAATAATTATTAATTACTTATCCAGAATGAACAATTTGTCTCCGGTGTAGAATACAGAATTAAAAAATTAAAAATATTTTCCCAAAAATAATTTTGCCAAAGGCTCAGAATTGAAAATTTTTGAGCAGAAGTTAAGTTGTACCGTATACGCCAACAATTAATTCCATAAAATTATTATAAAATTTCACAGTAATTTTGATACTAAATTAATTAAATTATTCATACGTATGATTTACATATATCATACTGAATTGATTTTTGAAATATTAAAAATAGTCTTCCTTTCAGAAAAACAAACAAATAATTATTTCAACAAATTCTTGCATATGTACATACTACATATGTATGTAGTTAGTCTCAACAATTTGTCTAATATTCCGAGTAATTTATTATTCACTTTAATCAACCAAGAAAATGTTTATTAAACACAAAAAGTTATATTTTATTAAATAAAAAAAAAAAAAAAGAAAAACACTAAAAGGAAAAATAAGAACAAATTTTTGAAAATATTTATACACACACACACACACAGACTGGTAGTAGTCAGTCGTCGTTTATCTTAACATCTGCTGTGTTATGTTTTATAACGGAGTGAGCATATGAAATAAATTTTCTTTTAAGTTGCAAACGTGTGAAAAATATATTTTAATAAAATTGCTTGTGTGTGTCTGTCTGTGTGTATGTATGTGTGTTTATTCAATGAATTAAATTGTTCTTTAATATTATTTTCAAGATTTATTATTCAACTACACTTGGAACTTTATTTACGCAACAGTTGCAATGGTAGCAATGCTACCAACAACATTGGCCAACATGTTAAATATTTGCTCATATTAAATATTTACAAAAACAATAAAAAGAAACAATCTTAAGAAAATTTATACTACAACACATACGCACACACACACTATCTCCCCTTTTCCGTTTCTTCGTAACAGGGGGGAAAAGAGAGAATTATTTTATTGGACACATAAATATTTATTAACTTTTTGCCACTTGTTGTAGGGGAGGGGAAAGAAACAAAAATAAAAAAATATGCGTAGCAAAATGGTAGGGAAATAAAATAATATAATAAAAAAATATTGCTGGGCAGAGCTTTAAAGGAATGCTACCGTCTGGTTATAAAATTAAAATTTTACAACATTTTTGTGTACATTTCCTTACCAACGGATAACAGAAAAATAAAAAAAAGTTAACAAAGAAATAGAGCCTGAAAAATGCTGCCCTATTCAAAGCAAAACGTTTCATTATTTATTTTTTAAACCAGCATTCTGTAGTTGAACCTAAGCTATCGCGGCATTAAGTGGAAGATCGCTTGTGGGCTTAGAATGGAATAAAAGTAGAAAAAATTATTTTTCTTTGCAAGTCGACTTATCAACTTAAAGACACTACAGGGTGTACTGCGTAACAGCAGATGTGGTACTAAATTTTGACACTTTTATATGAAAAGAGGTAATATAAACGTGACCACTTTTCGAGTATTGAAGTCGCCGTAGTTTAGTAGGTAGTGTGTTGTCTTATTACACATGAGGGTTTGAGAAACTGGATCGTAATCCTGACTAAAGGGTTCTAGTGACCAATTATGTGTGTATGTAAGTACTTTTCGAACGTTATCTTTAAATAGTGGTAGATATAATTAATCTACTGTGTACGGAATGTGCAAAATTATAAGAAAAATTGAAAAGGTCTGAATAATCAGATCTGTGCATCATCACACTGCGTCTTGTGAAAAATATAGTTACTGTTCAGAGAAAGTGTGGCGGTTAATCGGAATTGATCGACTTCACGGCGTTCTCAGCATTTGGGCCTAGGTTTTTATCAGCTCATTATGGCATATCCTGTATTTGCATCTCGATTCGTATAAACTCCAAGTTTCCTAACAATTTCTTCCACACACAATACCGCAGACATGTTGATTTGGTGCCAATGCAACACGATTTCATGCATTTTTTTCAGCTTTAAATCTCATTTCTCACTCGGTGGTTCCGTCAACATGCAAAATTGTCACACATGGTGGTATGCGGTTTCACTATATGAATGATTTTGGCTTTAATGCTTGAGAAGTTTTCAAAAGTTTTCACTTTTTAGTTGCACACAGAATTTTTTTTTATCAAATGCTGTGACTACACCGATAATTTCCTAACGAGTGTTTAAAAGATAATATTCGCCCAAAATATTCAAATATTCAACTATTTCAAAATGATCGACTGATCTCACTCTTCCAGAGGCAGGCATGTAAATGGCATTGTTTTTCTTATTATAGCTTGAAAGACAAGTCTGTTGCAAAGTG
This sequence comes from Sarcophaga caerulescens, assembly GCA_927399465.1. Classification (NCBI taxonomy): domain Eukaryota; kingdom Metazoa; phylum Arthropoda; class Insecta; order Diptera; family Sarcophagidae; genus Sarcophaga; species Sarcophaga caerulescens. The sequence goes on along the minus strand of OV656867.1, from coordinate 86,501,513 downwards.
CCAGTACACTGAGTTTAAACGAATATTTTAAGAGTCCGAACCGAACCTCAATGCCAATTTTGATTTTCATATAAAGCAGGTGATAATTTCCCCGAGGATTACCACATACATTCATACATAAATAATTGGTTATTACAACCCTTAAGTCAGGATTACGTCGTAAACTTCTCACACCCCTTATGTTGCGTGTTTTAATTTTATCCATAAGTGACAGGACCTACATTTAAAGTCGACTCCAAACTACAGATTTTTGAGAAACTTTTTATAGCTTTTTATTTACTCTCAGAGTTTTTGCCAGAAATCTACTGAGAGAAAGTTGCCGTAGAAATAGTATTTTATATTTCTTGTTGTTGGAGATGTCTGACCTGGGATTTGAACTGTGGCCTCATGTCTAATAGGCCAACACGCTGACTATTAGACACTGGCGACTTCCGAAGGGTAACTACTTAAATTTCAACAGAACGCAAGAAACACTCTTGCGCATTGAAAGGAGACATTGAAAAGAGGACAGATAATGGTGCATACATAAGTGTCTGGACAAATTAGTACCAATTGATTGCTTGTTTATCGGAGAACAAGGCTGTAGTTTTTAATTTGCAGACGTTAGAATACCAATCGAAACAAAATTACTTTGATCGAAACCTGGTATAAGACCTTAGTGAAATTACTCAAATTGCAAATATTTGTTGCCTTAATTGAAAACCCTCTTTAAGATGTTATTGAATAAAAGGTAAGCCATACCCAACGCTAAGTCACATTCCTAGAGACATTTTTATTCCAAATCAAAAGAATTACATAAATATGCATTAAAAAGCAATCAAAATATTTAAAATTTTTTTCAAATATAAATACCACATACATACATATACACAATTATATATGCCATAATAACAATAACAATAACAATTATACCATATAAACAATATCAAAAAAAAAAAGAAGAAAATAATCACAATAATCATTATAATAAACGTACAATAACAACAAACGAAAATTATATTCGTAAAGAAATCAAAAAAAAAAAAAAAAAAAAAATAGAATCCAAATTAAAGAAAAACTCATATAACAACTACAATAATAAAAACAAAAAGTGATATAAACAAAAACAATTGCTTGTTTTAATAATAATAGTAATTACTAAGCGTTATACACAATGGCAACAACCTTAATAACAATAACAACAACAACTAAAACAAGTAAAAACCTTAATTAAGCCATTCTGTCTGTGATTATTACACGCAGAATAAAATCACATTTACAGGGCACACAGGCAAAGGCATATCAAAGCAGCAAGGCTGTTAAGCAATAGAAAGTAATTAGAAACAAAGGACTACAGTTAGCTTTATTAGAGTAAATAATACTGTTACGTTTTTACCTTTTAAAAGCGTTTTTAATATGAGCTCGTAGATTGCAAATAAAATAAAAATAAATTTGTTTTCAGTTTTAATTAAAATTCTTTATTATTCACACAATTATGTGTGCCACTGTTCACAACTTTATGTAAACAACAACAATTGTTTTATTTGTTATTCCTTTGTTTACACCCTTTTATAAACAATAACAATTACTAGACAATTATTTGATAGATCTTTGTAACGGAGATCTTCAAACCACGATTACGCTCTTCAAACACAACGCGTCTTCACACAAGATTAACTGAACTTCACTCACTAACTCAGTTGCCTGCTTTGCCTTGCCTTTTATATGGCAAAGTAAACAGTCTGATGAATGTTCTTGAAGGCGAATGTTCAGGACTTTGCCTTCTCAAAATCTCTATAAATATAAAATTATTGTAGAATTGTTTGTATATTTTTGTTTACTTGTTTGCCATTTTTTATGCTGGTGTTTGTTTTTATATTAAGCATTACGATAATTTGTAAACAGGTTTGTTTACTGCATTGCTTTGTTTTTGTAGCTTTTGTTATAATTTTAATGTTAAGTGATGTTAAAGCAAAACACCAGTATCTGTATTCTTCGTTTTCTTAACAATACAATGGACTTTATAATACATAGCGAGTATTTATGTTCTTGATATTGGATTATGTATTTAATAGCACCTGTGGCCAGAAAATAGATAGGATTTGTCTTAAGCAGTTATTTTTCAAGAACTGTAGACAAAGCCAGTTGTACATTGGAGTTAAATATACGTAACATGAAGTCGCCGTTGTCTAGTAGGTAATGTGCCTCTACATAGAAAAACTAGAGACGAAACTAAGCCTCCGGCTACCAGGAATTAAGACGGTTTTCTAAGCGGAGGTACCTGCGATTTGTGAATGTACGATGTGTAATAGGGATTAGATTATCTTCACTGATAGCCAAATGACAACAACGAAAATAGCATCCAGAGATACGAGGTCTATCCTGGAATATAAGAAGAAGATTAAAAGACGCCGTTATCTAGTAGGCAGTGTGTTGGCTTGTTATACGTGAGGCCACGCTTCAAACCCTACGTCAGATATATCCAACACAACGAAATATGATAAAATATTTCTTAGATGACTTCCACTCATAAAATTTCTGGCAAAACTCCGAAAGAAAATAAAAAAATTGCCATGGAAAGTTTCTCATAAATCTGTCGTTCGAAATCGATTTTAAAACTGTGGGTTCCGTCACTCAGGTATAAAATTAACACACAATATAAGTGGTGTTAAAAACTAGGTCGTAATACTGACTTGTAACAGGCAATTATGTATGTATGTATGTAACTCAGAACTTAGAAATTGTCGTATTCTGGTAGGTAGTGTGTTGGCTTCTAAGATGATGTGATTAAAACCCAGCCCAGCCAGTCTGAGTCTCTTAGGAGCCTTCTGGCAAAAACTCTGCGAGTAAATAGAAAATTGCCATGGCAAGATTCTCTAAAATTCGTCGTTAGGAGTCGATGTTAAACTATAGGTCGCGCCATTCATGAATTAAAGTAACACATACAACATGGGTGTCGTGAGAAGCTAGGTTGTATCCTGACTAAAAGCTTGAAACGATCAATTAAGTAAGTAAACTTAGTATGCACTCTTATGTTGTTCGCTAGATGGCTTGTTATATAACAAATGCTGCTGTAGCCTCGCTTGTATTAATCTCTGCATCAATCTCGGTACCACTATCACTCAAAACAATGCTGTCAAGATAACAACAGCGGTCTACCGTAGCATATTTGTATTAACTTACAACAATAGATGATAGGAAGTTGTTACTGATGGTCATACCTTTAGTACTCTCTCTCTCTCTAGAGATTTAATTTCACTAAATCGTTCTATGATTCACTCGATTTAACCTTTCAGAGAAATCTGCCATCATATTAGAACGAGGAATTCAATTTTCTAAGAACTTTAAAAGAGAGTAGAATATTGCTATTGGGCGGTTGTCTTAGGGTTATAAGCCTTGGCTTGTTTTAGGTGTTGGTTTTGTACTGGCAACCTGAATTGAAAAAGTAAACTATTTGACGAGTAATCAATCATTGAGGATAAGTATTCAGACCTACTTAGTGCTTGTGTACTATCAGGCACCAAATTCTGCTCATGTTGAGATGTCTGTGATAATTTCGATTCAAAATTTTATAATTTTGTGAACTTAAGTCTCAATTTTCTCTGAGTGTAACGGCATTAGGACATTTCCGTCTGTACAAATATTTGTATTAAGTGTTTCGGACGAATTGAACAATAATTTGTTATCGCCTGGTGTTGGCGTGAATGAATTAAACTGGAATCGATAATTATTAAAAAAAATATATACACACACTAATACTAACACATATAATAATACAGATATACAGAGAGATATACAGATTAAAACACAAATAATAGCGCCAAATAATGCACACACACAAACATACATATGCCTACGCATACCCGTATTATATACTCAACGAGTAAGTAAATACTTGTGTAGAATATTTTTGTATATTTATAGTGTAATACGTTGAACAATAAATGCTTTTAATTGTAATACGTTGCTTTTGTTTAATACTCTCTTATATTTTGATAAAAATTTTATTTTTGTTGTTTTTGTTGCTTTTGTTGTGTTGCCGTGTAAATTTAGCTATTATTTTCGAGATTAAGTGTTAAAGATTAATAAACGAAAAAAAAATAAAAAAAATTTGATAACAAAAATCGATTTTAAATAATTTGACTTAATGGAAGTTTAACAAATGTATGCATGGGCTTTTTTGTAAATGCAATCACACAGCATGTGTTAATTGTATAAAAATATTGTGAATTATTTATTATCACAGTTTTGTAAAATTCACTGTTTTTTCCAAACAACATTATCCTGTGTCAATGCATTGTTGTGGTACATTTGAGTTTGAATACAATTTATTTACAAACTTTTTGGCGATAATATTTGATTATACATACATGTGTAATGTTATAGACGAAGTAGATATGTACATACAAACGTACATAATTGACCATTACAACACTTGAGTCAGAATTACGACCTAGTTTCTCACACCACTGATGTTGTACGCGTTAATTTTAGACATGAGTGGCGGGACCTACAGTTTAAAGTCGACTCCGAACGAAAGATTTTTGAGAAACTTTTCATGGCTATTTTTTATTTACTCTCAGAGTTTTTGCTAGCAATCTGATGAGAGGAATTTGGTCCGCCAAATAACTTTTTTTTTTTGAAAATGCTTTAAAAAAAAAATACTGAATATTTTCTCAAATTTCTTTTTTTTTTATTTGTACATTCAAATCCTTCGGGTTAATAATGGAAAATAATTTCATTCAAATGTCTGCCTAGGCTGGCCATGCAGTAGCCTACACGATCGGTCCAATTTTTAAGCACATTATCGATTGTGTGCAGCTGTATTTCACCAATGGCGAATATTGTCCTTTAAAGCGTCAATTGTCTCTGGCTTGTCGGCGTAACACTTATCTTTGACGGCACCCCACAAATAATAGTCCAACGGTGTCAAATCGCAGCTCCGAGGTGGCCAAACGACATCAGCTCTGCTGCTGATAATGCGATCTTCAAAAACAGGGCACAAAACATCGAGTGTAGCTTCGGCTGTGTGGCTCGTAGCGCCGTCCTGTTGAAACCAAATGTTGCCAATATCCTCCTTTTCAATTTTTGTGAAGAAAAATTCGTTCAGCATGGCCCGATAATGATCGCCATTGACTGTAATGGCCACTCCTTGCTGATTTTCGAAGAAAAATGGCCCAATTATGCCTCTGGACCAAAATCCGCACCAAAGTGTGACTCGTTTTGGGTGCGTCGGCTTTTCAATGTATGCGTGCGGGTTTTCTGTACCCCAAATGCGACAATTTTGCTTGTTTTCATAACCGCCAAGATCAAAATGAGCTTCATATGCAAAGATAATTTTTTTTGCCAAAATCGGCATATTCTGTAAGTCGATCGCAGGTCCACTTAGCGAAGCGAAAACGCATTGGATGGTCAATTGGATGGATCATTGGATGGTCATATTCGTTCAGCGGAAGGATAAAACTAATTATCTGTCAAATCAGACATGAGCTAAGTGTTACCATTCACGAAATAAGCACTAGTTGAAAAAAAAACGTTAGATGGCGGACCCGATATTTCGTTTTGTTGAAGATGTCTGACCTGGGGTTTGAACCGAGGCCTCATGTTTAATAACCCAGCACTCTACCTACTAGAAATAAATAAACGAATAATACACCCAGAGTATAAACCATGGATTTGGATAGCCCCATGCCTTTCATTGCAATGATAATCAGGTTGAGAATGTGGGCACAAATATTGCCACGTCTATTGCAGAGCAATCGTAAAAGAAAAAGAATTACAAAGATGAGGGCAAACCATGAGTACCATAAATTAAGATTGATGTCCTTACACGTCACTCTGCCTTATATGTACAACTGGGCCATATTGACAATGTACATAGATAATGATGAATGCATTGAAATAATAGAACAGTTTTAATACGTTAACTGCCACGGAAGAATAGAACTTAATATTCGTAGTTCGACAGTCAATGAGTTGTTGTCGCTGCCCAGCCTTTATGACCTCGAAATCTCTATATTTCAGAGAATTTTTTCTAAAACAGTTTTAAACCAACTCAGAGGAGTTAACTGGAAGTTGGTGCACAATACAGATTTCCTATAGAAAGTATGGCTGGTGCTCCTTAATGGTAAGCACACCTTTAGCTTGCTGGAAGGCTTAGGCATATGCCGTTAGACATAAGATCTCCAACTGTGTGGTTAGTTTCCTCCCTTTGTACCTACATATGTATATGCATACCCTGGATTATACTAAGGCCTATTAAATAGATGAAAACAGCTCTAATATGTCAAAACAACAGAGAATTAAACAGAAATTAAACAAGAAAACACAGTTCACTGTTGGATCGGATGCGGAAATCATCGTGAGACCACAGAAGCACCTGTTGGCAAGGGTGATCCTGCGCTTGAGCTCTAGACATTTTTGGTGGTAACAGTGGAGCCAAGTTAAATAAATTCGTTCACTATATCGAAAATATAGTTATCGGCCGCTATCTGAGATCCAATACGCCGCACGAAGCCAGCAGTAAAACAAGCCAGCAGTAAGCAATTGGACGTTTTTTTTTTTGAAAAATAGTGCCATTGCGATGCACTCCCGCCTTTCGCAGAACACTCTCCATGACGAAGTTGAAGAGGTCGCATGATAAGGGAACACCTTTTACATTAGACCTTTGCAAATGGAAATTAACCGCAGTTTTTGAAACTATATGGTGTAGCAATTGTATTTAATTGCCAGACACATATCACTTCAGCGGATAGCAGTTTTCTTTGAACTGGATTCTTTCAATGCAGGGTACTGATTTTGTGGTAAAGTGGATATGCTTGCTCATGTCTCAGCAAAAATTTGACCTTAGTGTGATGATATATGGCTCTTATGTAACACTCTCATGAAGGTGTAATTGTTTTATTGCGACTAACGAGCCTCTTCAATGTGCAGAGGTTGAGGTTGAAAAAAGCGGGACACTCAAACAAGTTCTATATTGGGCAGCCCCATAAATTTGTTTGAGTTGCCTTTAGCGAAAGGATGCTGAAACAAAATCGAACCATTTAATGAAATATACAACTGAACGCTCTATAAATAACCTCGAACATCTGTAGTCTTAAATGGAGCATTTGACAAGATACTCAATAACAAACGAATAGTAATGGCCAGAAAGCTTTTTTTGTTTTGAAATCGTTACGAACATTTTTGCTTCTGCTACTGGATTCGAGCATTGTTTGCTTCATTGGTAGCCAAGCATTTTAACCACTACCCTCCCCAACGACGAAAAAATATTTTGTAATTTGATGAAATAAACACCTCATTTGTTAAAAAAAAAAAAAAATAAAATACCAAATAAAGGACAAACATGGCAACATTATCCAATTTCTTACAGGAGATATCCACTTAAAGTGTTTTGTCTCCAATTTTTAATCCTTAACGCTTCAGCTTAATTTCATTATAATACGCCTTAAGATTATATCCGGTAAAGCGGCATTTCAATTTGCTACAAATGCCATACGAATTTTGTTGCATCTGCAAATGATTTCCTTTGATGTTCACGACATGACAATTTTTTGCATGTGATGTCCTTGGGTTCTTTCGTTCGTTCGTTCACTCGTAATTACATGTTTCTTTTGGTCAGGTAATAGAGGAAGAATACGTTTAAACAGTAAATGCCTTCATGTAGACGATAGCCTTGTTAGGCAGTAATAATCGGCCTCATAAGTCTTAAATAACCTTAGGGAGTTGCAGGACTCCCTCTACTACTTTTTCAAACATTGCCTTTTGGCCAGTTAAATACAACAGGAATAAAATGCAATTGCCAACAGTGGTGATACAGAGACAAAAGCAGACGGAAAAAATGAGATTGGTATTCACAAAGAGACATTCCCTTAATATTGGTTCAATGTAAATAACGGAGACCTCTAAGAGGCCAAGAGAGAGGCGAAAAAACCATAAAATAAACCAGCAAGTAGACACATGAAAAAAAGGAAAATCACAGCAGTTATGCATGTAAAGAAAATGTCCTGTAGGGCTTTTTAAAAATGAATACGAAAATTTTTTTTTGCCAGGAAACAAACAATTTATGTGCCATATTTGGAAATTGTCTACTTGGCATACCATTCCACTCTTTAACCCCCCACTTTCACCTTATAAGAGGAAAGCAAACAATTTCTGCCTTTTTTTTGTTGTAGTTTTTACCCAAAACTTGACTTCATATTTTTTTGGCATAAACAAATACGTTTCGTTATGGTTTCTTTTTGTTTTTGTTTCAATTCTATTACTAAAGAGCCTGTTTCCTAGCCGGCTAAAAGAAATAAAAACCAAAAAAGAAACGAGTCATAAAAACTTGGCTAGCATTTCGGTCATATGCTTCACGGATAGAAATTTTCCATGTCTGGTGCTGGTTTTGCTGACGTTTTTTTTTCTTCTGTTTTCTTGTCTACACACATATAATTTAGGTTAAATGACTTTTGTATTGTAATTATGAAGGCATAAAAGAGGTTTTCAGCCTAAAATAGTCGAAAGTTTTTTCTATCATTCTTACTTGTTGTTGGCATCAGCATTGGCAACATGTTATTTGTGCCATTGTCTGGGGTAATAGTGGCATAATTTACGAAAAATTTCTATGTTGGTGGCACAGGAAATGTTTAAAAAATATAAAGATAACAACAACAACAAAAAAATGAAATTAAAAACCAAAAAACTTCATTTCTGTTGATGTGTGCACTTTTGTGTTTGTTGTTTGTGTTTGTTTAAATATTGGCTACTTAATGAAGTTTACAAAAATTTTCATTCTCATTCTCATATTCACCAATTGAAATGTTTCATTTCACTGAACATGAACATATCTTTGTGATGAGATGAGAAAGTTTTACAGTGGCTAGCTAACCACACAAATTTGTATTCAAAGTAATACTCAGGATAATAAAACGCGTTATAATGCAGTGTATTAAAGGCTAGAAGATCTTTTGCTAGCGTTTGATGTAAATTGTAATTGGTAGTAGATTTTCAATTTTGCTGTAGTCTAGTAGGTAGTGTGTCGGCTTATTAGACGTGAGGCTATGGTTCACACACTAAATATGAAAAAATACTTCTTCGGCGACTTCCTCTCAGCATTTTTTTTTTTTTTGGCAAAAACTCAGAGAGTAAATAAAATTGTCATGAAAAATTGCTCAAAATTAAATTGCTTTACCAGCCATTCTTGGATAAAACTTGACACACACAACATGTATTGTGTGACAAGCTAGGTTGTTATCCTGACTAAAAGGGTTTAATTACCAATTCAAGTAAGTATTATTCACCCTATGTAACATAGGCCGATTTTATTGCTATGCCTCCAGTTATGGTTTCGCTAATAATAATAATTTCAAACCTTGGGTCCTAGTTTTGGGTGTCTAACAACTGTGTAACCAGGCGTGCTGATTCTTTAATGTACGGAGAATCTATTGCGATAACAGTACACAAAAATTGGGTACTAGACTGTGGATGAGTGGAAAAAAATGGGAGAGGATAATATATGATCAACTGCCAACACATGTATGAGGAGCTCTCTCACCCCTGTCATTACGATTTCGAAAAGGAGGCTCTAAATTGAACGAAGAACGATAAACAAGGTATTCAACATTGTAACAGATATTATACACACATACATACATACATACATAATTGGTCATTACAACCATTCAGTCAGGATTGCGACCTTATGTTGTGTGCCAATACACTACCTACTAGACTACGGCCACTTCAGATATTGTAGAACCTGAAAAGTGGAGATCTAGATCCAAGGAACACCATGCGGTAGTCACATTTGATGTTAAGAACGCCTTTAATTTCACAAAATGGGGACATATTGAGAAAACTCAAACAATACATAAGATTCATTGGCTATAAAGCATCTGTGATCCTGTTACAACATCAATAATCTTATCTGCTTACCCCCTGAAAGCCATCTCCGTCAGGACGAAACAGTCCTCAAAATATCTCATAAAAGCGATGGTTTGGTTTCAGGACTATGTCAAATGAAGTGTCAATATATTTGCAAGCATAATTCCAATAGATATACTGGCAGATAATGTGAGGCAAATATACTTCTGCTAATTTGAAGACCCAGAATAAGGCCAGAATAAAGCCTGTCCTATAAAAATGGTTGAACGATGGATCTCCATGGGCAAATGACTGTTACAATGGGATGGATAGTCTATAGGGAAACTGGACTGGTAGTGTATTGCCTTCTTAGATTTGAGGCCACGGTTCAAACCCTAGGCAGGACAACTGCAACAAAACGAAATACGAAAAACAATTTCTTCCGAGACTTCCTCGTAGTAAATTTCTGACAAAAACTGTGACTGTAAATAAAATTGCCATGAAAATGTTTCTCAAAAATCTTTCGTTCGGTCCCGCCACTCATGTATATAATTAACACACACAACATAAGTGGTGTGGGAAGCTATGTAATCTGACAGATGGGTTGTAATGACTAATTATATATGTATAGAGAACAAATACTGCGAGTTATACTTCTACGTGACCCAGTTCTGGATAACTGGTCATGGTTGCTTCAGACAAATACCGGTGCAGATTTGGACATATTAGATCCCCAACATGACCAAATTGTGTGAGTGAGGTCGAAGATGCAGAACATATTCTATTCAGCTGCACGAGATTTAGATGGCTCGGGGATGTGTAATACAATTGAACCCAATTTAGAGATGAGATGATGAATTCTGACATTATGTGAGAACGATATATAATGAACTGCCGAAAGCCGAGGTAGAATTTGAGAAAGCTGTAAAAGAAGTCATACATGCCACCAATCTCTAGGGTGGGTACTGGTACTCAGCATCCGCTGGGTACTTGCTAATGTGAGAAGGCGAGATTGACGATTTGGCATGACCTTGACTACGATTGGAGATTCGATTTGAAAACGACGCATACGGGCTGACGTTCTGCAGCATTCTGTTACCTGAGTACTCCGAGTGAAATCCGGTGGAAATGGCTTTCAGGCTAATGTTGCAGACGCCTCCGTTCTGTTAAATCCTTGGCAGGGCTTCAAGTACGTTCGATTATCGTCGCCATTTGGTTGGTGATGCAGGTTTAGTTGAGATGACTCCTAATTAGTGTCCGACCTGGCTCTGAACGCAAACTTCCATAAGGTTTTGCGTCAACCCTCGCGAGGACCTCACTGATTACCACAGGCACCCTCGGGGTCTTAAAGGACAACTGCATAATCGATATGAGATAGCGGCTTGAAGATGGAACCCAGATGAAAATGAATAAAAGAATAAACGAAGTAGATGAGATGATGCAAGGAGAGGTTGCTTTTATGAGCAGCCCACGTATAAGGCGATCGCCTGTGACAAAGACACAGACGATCCAGTTACAAAAGAGTGATAATACACCGAAAGAATCGGACACCTCGCAACCGCAGGCTACACGACCAGTTGCTACCGTCCTACGGAAAGAGGGTGGTCTGAATAAAGGTGATGATGGTGGTAATGTTACGCCACATGTTAGCGGAACGCCGAATGATGGATGCTTTGGCCTAGAACAAATAGGCACATCCTGTACATCAACAGCGGTAAGCTCTCCTAGATTGGAGCTGATCGATAAAATGAGGAAAATGGAGGAGGATGCTATGTCTCAGTGTAGGGAGACTTTGGACATGATGCAGCGAGTTATTCGTCGTCAGAAGAACGCAAGCACGGACGTTAGGAACGGAATATCCAAGATGGCTGAACTTTTGGATGTTATGTTGAGTTACAGACGTACCTGGAAGGCGGCTGAAGAAGAGAGGACCATTTCAAACTTCCGAAAAAAGACCGCCACCCAGCAGTTAGCAGATGCCCCAACACCTACGACAGCGAACTCAAAACGAGCTGCTACCAGCCCTGCTGCTGCAGAAAGCAGTAAGAAAGCCAGGGCAAAGGAACCTAGCGAGGAGGAGAAGCAGACCCCCAAAAAGAAGGAGGAAAACTGGGTAACAGTAACAAAAAAGCGTACTAAGAAAAAACCAAGGAGAATTTCAACTAAAGCCGGGAAGTCGGATAGACCTCAACTGGGGCGATCAAAACCAGATGCGCTGGTAATTAAGCCCGCGGAAGGTCACACTTACTCGGATGTTTTGAAGAACTTACGCAGCAACATAACGACCGAAGACTCTGACAAGATAAAAGCAGTGCGGCGAACGTTGACTGGTGCCATACTCTTGGAGTTCAGCAGAGGTGAAAAAGTCAAACCAGATTTTGTTCAACAACTAAGAAGTACAGTACAGGAAACAGCCTCAATCGCGGAATTGAAGCAGAAGGCTACAATCGAGATACGCGACTTGGATTCCTTCACAGTCAGAGATGAAGTGGAAACGGCAATTCGGAAACTGATTGCAGACCCCAACGAGCAATTGCAAACGCGAATTACTGTGCCAAATGTGCGGGAGCAAGTTCGAGCTTTTGTCACGTTATCGGCTGAAAGTGCGGCGAGACTTATCAAGGTCGGACATGTTAAGGTCGGATGGATACGGGCGAAGATGCGAATCTGTGAGGATATTAGAAGATGTTATCGATGCCTCGAAACAGGTCACTCTCAGGCAAACTGCTCTGGTCCTGACAGAAGGGACATGTGCATTAGATGCGGGGAGGCAGGACATAAGATGAAAGAATGCAGATCGGCCCCAAAGTGCGCCCTCTGCACGGATGCTAAACGGGACAGAACCGATCACTTACCAGGATCGAAGAAATGTCCGCTGGCTAAACGATCATGAGATTGTTACAGGCGAATTTGCATAGAAGCCGGACAGCGGATGCTTTACTGGGGCAGATAGCTGTCGAAAAGGGAATAGATGCAGTCATTATCAGCGAGCAATATGGTCGGATTGCCAGGGGTTCCTGGTTTGAGGACGAAACAGGCACGGCTGCACTTTGGATACCTCGCAGCGGTAGGTTTGCAGTTACGGACCACGGAGCCGGCTCTGGATATACATATCTTCGAACCGGGCTCCTGACCATAATGAGCTGTTACCTCACTCCTAATGATGATATAGAGCAATTCAAGACGAAGGTCGGCTTCATTGAGGATAGAGCACTCGTAATTGGTGGACCGTTCATAGTGGCCGGAGATTTTAACGCTAAGGCCATTGAATGGGGCGATCGGACAACGAACACTCGAGGAAGGTGCATTCTGGATATGGCGGCAAGGTTGGGTCTTATAGTGATGAATACTGGCAGCACAACTTTTAGGCGGCCAGGATGCGAGTATACCACGCCAGATATCACTTTGGTAACTGAAAATCTGGCCAGAAAAATAGCGGAATGGAAAGTTCTTGAAGACTACAATGGAAGTGACCACCACTACATTAGTTTTCGAGTCGCGGAACGAGCGAATCTTATCCCAACAGCCAGGACCAGGGGAACGCGAAAATGGAACGTCGCAAGTCTAAATAGCGCGGCATTCTTGGAGAGATTTGATGAGACCTCACTTTCACAAACCGGTAGTGATGCTATCACTCTGGCTAACGAAACTATGCAGCGCATAATTCGTAGTTGCAACGCTTCAATGTCTCGCGTATCGCAACATCCCAGAAGGCAATCTGTATATTGGTGGACACCTGAAATTGCTGAACTCAGACGAACCTGCCTCCAGCGCAGAAGAAGATACACTAGAGCTAGAAGAGATGGTCATGCAGTACATGAGGCTGAAGATTTCAAACGGGCCCGAAGGGCACTGAAACAGGCAATCATAGCCGCCAAAAAGGCGAAATGGGAGGAGCTCCGTAATGAATTGAACACGAACCCCTGGGGTCTCGCTTATAAAATTGTGACCAGAAAGTTGGGCGCTAACTCTGCCGTGCCGCATCTTGACGGCGAAGCCGTCGACAATATAGTGAGGAACTTGTTCCCCGTGCACCCACCACTGCGTGAGGAACGTGAACCTCCGACAGCTGACACACCAATACCCTTTACGGAGGAAGAATTGACAACAGCGGCGAAAAGTCTCAAAGGAAACAAGGCTCCTGGACCAGACGGAGTACCGGCCGAAGTACTTAAATTAGTTGCTGAAAATCGACCAAATGCACTTCTTGAAGTGTACAATGCCTGCATTGCCCAAGGTGTCTTCCCTAATCAATGGAAGCTACAGAAATTAACTCTGATCAGCAAAGGAAAAGGAGATCCGACACATCCATCATCATATCGCCCTCTTTGTATGCTGGATAGTGCCGGTAAATTATTGGAGAAACTCCTCCAGCGCAGACTGGCAGCGGCCATTGAGACAGCTGGTGGATTATCGGACAGGCAGTACGGCTTCCGACCAGGTAGGTCAACGCTTGGTGCCATAGCGGACGTAGTAGAATGCGTTGAACGGACAAGACTTAGACGTTACTATCCGAAGCGCATTGTTGTCCTTGCCACGCTCGACGTGCGGAATGCTTTCAACAGCCTACGATGGGAGGATATCATTAAGGCACTACGTGAAAGATTTCGTATTCCTCCATACCTTCTGAGAATATTACGCAGCTATTTGAAGGATCGCAAGCTTCTCTACGATACACCCGATGGCCGAAAAGCGGTAGAGATTACGTCTGGTGCAGCTCAGGGATCCATTCTCGGTCCTGATCTCTGGAACCTGAGCTACGACGATATCTTAGGTATAGATATGCCAGAGGACACATACCTCGTGGGATACGCGGATGATATAGTGTCGGTCATTTCAGCGCGCGACATTGAGGATGCAAGGAGAAAACTGAACCAGGTTATGATAAGGACTCAGATATGGCTCGAGGACCACGGTCTAGAGCTCGCAAAAAACAAGACTGAGGTCATACTGATGACAATGGCTCGCATTCCACTCGAGATAAGTATGCAGATAGGTGATGTGTCACTAGTTACAAAAAGAGCAGTCAGATATTTGGGCCTGAGACTCGACTGTAGACTTAATTATTGGGCCCAAATACAGCATGCATTGGGCCCAAGGCAGCGAAACTAACGGGCATGTTAAGCAGACTGATGGCAAATATTGGCGGACCAACACAGGCCAAACGAAAAGTGATTATGGCGGCGACAAACTCGATAATGCTGTATGGAAGCGAGATATGGGGAGAAGCGCTGGAGATTAAATCTAAGCGGAAAGTACTAGCAGCAGTGCAACGAACAGCAGCACTAAGAGTTGCATCGGCCTACCGCACCGTATCGGGCGCCGCGGTCCTCGTGATCGTCGGTGAGATACCTATTGACCTACTGGCATTTGAGCGAAGAAGATCGTGGAAAACAAGGAGAGAAAATCTCGCCATTAGTAGCGCAGATCTCAGGTCTCAAACACTACGGCGATGGCAAAGTAGATGGAGCGAGGAAACAAGCGGAAGGTGGACTTATAGACTTATTCCGTCTATAGAGACATGGATACGGCGAAATTTTGGGGAAATTAACTATTTTCTGACCCAGTTTCTTTCGGGTCATGGTTATTTCCGAAAATATCTATACCGCATGGGCAAGGTGATTGATCCTGGCTGCATTTATTGCCAGGAAATGAATGACGACGCTGAACACACATTCTTTCATTGCATCAAATGGCAAGACGAGAAGAACATGTTGATAGAGCAAATTGGCGAATTTACACCCGACAACATTGTGGACGCAATGCTCGAAAGCGAGACGAAATGGAGCGCTGTAAGAAGATACGTTGAATGTGTACTCCGCAGGAAGAAGGTCGACCTTGACACAATACAACGAAGTGATACATGAGAAGACGAGCCAATAGCATGAAGCTGGCTTCAAATATGGCGTACCCAGACGTGGGAGAGTAGACAACGGTCCCTAACGGGACGTCGTTCTGGGCCCTTCCCGAAGTAATGCAGATAGCCGTCCCGGGAAGAGAGTATCCCCAGAAGAGGAGGAGGGATTGTTTTAGTGGAAGCACCACTCGACGCAGTTGACGACGGTCACTGTAGGTGCGAAGGCATTTTGAACCCTACCTCACACGCCAAAAAAAAAAAAAAAAAAAAAAAAAAAAAAAAACCAATCTCTAGGCGGATGATTGATGGATATATGGAGTAAAAAAATTAGTGGGAAAGCAAAAGCTCTAAGAGTAGATATAATTGCCATGAAAAATTTCTCAAAAATCTGTCGTTCGGAGTCAACTTTAAACTATAGGTCCCGCCACTTATGTATAAAATTAACACACGCAACATAAGTGTGGTAAGAAGCCAGGTCGTAATCCTGACTAAAGGGTTGTAATGAACAATTATTTATTCCTTTTTTTTCGAGATGTCAAAGCTTAGGTTCGAACTCAATATCATAAGTGTGGTAAGAAGCTAGGTCGTAATTCTGACTAACCCGTTAGTTGTTAGTTGTTAGTAACGATCAATTATGTGTGGGTGATGGCGGCCATGATATTTTAACTCATTTTGCGCAATGAAATGTTGTCTACAGAAATTTCTAGAGACTAATTAATCGATATCTTGAGCATACTTGAGACTAGAATTCTATCGAAATTGGGCAATTGAGTCTTCGATTTGATTTTTTTCCAAGCTTACCCAATAAACCCAAATGGTAAAATCATACCTTTTGTTAAAACTTATTTAAAATGTCTCTATACAGGACTGTCGGTATTCATTTCTATGTCTCCTTGTCTGTCTATCTATGTGTCTGTCTGTCAGTTAGATTGTCTATAAATTCATTTAAATATTCAGGTATTTGTAATATTTGCTGTTATTGCCATTGTCTCTCATAAATTGTATAGGATGGTGATGGTGATGGTGGTGGTGGCATGAATCAAACTATTAAATTTGCTTACATTGGCAAAAATAATCCATAAAAAGCACAATGAATGAAAACAAAAAGAAATGAAGGCAAATAAATACTCATGCCTCAACACCAAATGACACTGACTGACTGACTGACTGTTCTCAAAGGCTGACTGAGTGACTGAGTGACAGACGAAGTGAGAGAAGTAACATATTGCCAAAATTTATTTCCTCATCGTCATCGTTATTGTCTTTTACTGCTTATGGTTACCAACATCGTTACACATTTTTATATGGCGTATGTTTGTCTGTCTGAGCATTCCGGTATAACTGCTGACTGTTTTGCTTTGGCTGCCTGGCTGGGTAGGTGTGGCATTTTGGTGGTTTTATTGGTTGGTGTTCGTGACAAAACTAAATAAATTTTGTTATTTTAGCATAAAAATAAAGTTAACGAACACAAAAGAACGTAGCAGAAAAACTAAAACTGAAAAATAGTGTGGATTTTTCATTCGTTTTACTTTTCCATTTCCATTTCCATTCCTTGTTTTTTTTTCCTCACTGTTTACAAAAGGAATGACAATGAAAATTTTCAAAAACTTTCGTTTGGCTGTTGGAGTTGAATTTTTTTTTGCAAATAATTCCCTACAATGATTATGTTTTTCCTCTCATCATATTGCCAACATTCGTTCCTAGATTATGGCGGTAAAGGTGGTGTTGGCTGTTGTATTTGTTATTAAATTTTCGTTTTTTGTTTAAAAAAAAAACATATTCTGTGGTTAACTTTGTTTTGTTTTTTTTTTGCCTTTTTTTTCATGATTTTATATCATAATTTAGTAAAACTGGCTAAAATGGGGTTTGGTTTGGTTTGCTTTGGCTGGGTTTGCTGATTTGCTGATGTCTTAACATTTCACATTTTATTTTCGTAAATTAATACGTAAATGTGCTCAGACTGTGTACAACAAACCCACTATAATTGAGTTGAAGTTTATAATTTTTGGTTTCTAAAAACCAATTTAAATGTTATTTAATGACGTGTTGAGATTTATTTTGAAAGATATTGGTGTGGCATTGAAAAGGGGCGCAAGTGAAATAAAACAATTATTTTCAATCACGATTATTTTTTTAGAATTGTAATATAAAATTTTGTTCATTTTTTTTATTGGATTATTAAACCATTTAACTGCCCTACCCATTATAAACCATTGAAGTTAAATTAAACGAAATTAAAATCTTCCTTTAATCTATTCACTGAACATGACGATGACAATATTGGTATTAAAATATAAGAATCATTTATTGTGAGACGTCGTTTCTAAGCTCAAGTTAGATATCTCCAACTAAGCGAAAAACGATAAATATTTTTTGGCGACTTTCTCTCAGCAGATTTCTGGCAAAAACTCTCATTAAATTGCCAAAAAGTTTTTCAAAAATCTGTTGTTTGGAGTGAACTTTAAACTTTAAACATAAGTGGTGTGAGAAGCTAGGTCGTAGTGCTGACTAAAGGGTTGTAATTACCAATTATGTACGTATGTTTGTGGCTACCATAAACTGATAGGTAGTGTTTTGGTTTACCAAATGAAAGCTCCTGAGTTTGAACCTAAGCTCTGACATCTCGAAATGAAGAGATAAAAAAAGATTTCATTCGGTAACTCCACTTCAGCAGTTTTCTTGCTAAACTTCTAAGATTAAATAAAATTGAGATGAAAAGCTTCTTAAATCTGTAGTTCGAAGGTACCGTCATTGTGTCCTAAAATCAGTACACACAACGTGGATGGTGTGAGAAATTACGTCGTAATATTGTTCGTAAAGTATTATAATGGCCAATATAGTAAAACAGCTTCAGGTTAGTGAATACACTTAATTAAAATTGAATTCATCTCTAATACACATATGAACTGTTGCTTCGAAGCTTACCTTGATTCTGGATAGTTTAAATTAGGCAACGAAACTGCTTACCAATAGCACTAGAGTATCCTCCTCTAGTGATATAAGTTTGTAGACACGATATGGTCGAATATTTGTGACAACTTTTCGTCTTCCACTTGTTGTCGTTGTAGTCGCCGTAACCTAGTAGTTAGTGTGTTGGCTTATTAAACAAGTGGCCACGGTTCAAGCCCAAGGTCAGACATCTCCAAGAAAATGAAATATGAAAAAATATTTCTGAGATAAAAAATTGCATGAAAAGTTTCTCAGAAAATGTGTAGACCGTAGTCGGCTTTAAACTGTGGGTCCCGCCACTCATGTATAGAATTAACACGCCATATCTAATGGCTATGGAGTATACTCTTTATCAAACTTCAGGAAACATAGTCACTGAGTGTTTAGGCATCTTCAATTATCTGAATAGTATGGCAACTGCAAAGGATGCAGCTGACGAAGACATAAGGCATAGATGTTAGTGAACTGCTGCGATAAATTTTCATATCTCTGCAAAATAAAGCTTGGAATACACAATTGGAACATAAAATTTATATTGCTTTACGGATGTGAAACCTAGTACATCAGTTCTTATAAATAAATGACTGGCACCAAATCCTATGGATGAATTTAATTATACACCAAATTTCTGCTTCTATGGAAAGTCTTTCACCGAAAAGAGGTTAATAGGTACACACTTCGAAGATCAAATTAAAAGATTTCCCCACAAATGTATTAAGGGAATAGGTAAGTAAGAGATTGCTGCAAGCAACAAACTACTCTTGGAATGACGTCAGTCACACATGCTGTATTATTGTCCAGCATAATTTGTGGTTGAGGATTTATGTTTTATTGAAAGTCATGGATGGAAACATAAATAAAATTTGCATGATGAAGTACTCAGGTTTTTTGGTTTCACAGAGAATCAATGAATTTAGTACAGAAGTACTTTGACTTCTTTGCCGTTTTCATCAGTTTTTTGGCTCTTCGGCTTTTAATCCATCGAAAACAAATTCTTTTTACAGCTGTTCATCAGCATTTTGGGCATGCAAAATCGGCCTTTAATATCTCGCGTTTTTAGCTGATTTGATACCAAATTTCTCTTCATTTGAAAGACTTTTACAAACGTTTTCAAATTTGGCTAAAAGTTATGGGAGCTCGTTCTTTAGTTAGTAAAGTAGACACTGACTTAAATGCAAGTTACGCAAACCATTTAAGTTTTTCGCCTTCGAGGTATAGTAGGTTAGGTTAGTTTAGGTTAGGTTAGTTTAGGTTAGGTTAGTTTAGGTTAGGTTAGTTTAGGTTAGGTTAGAGGACGTGTACTTGTCAACTGTGACAAGTACAGTACCCGGAGGTCGAATTCACCCATTGTACAACGTCCTAGCTTCTCCCACCACTCATGTTGTGTGCGTTAATTTTATACGTGAGTGGCTGGACCTACAATTTAACGTCGACTCCGAACGACAGATTTTTGAGAAACTTTTTCATGGCAAATTTTATTTACTCTCAAATTTTTTGCCAGAAATCTGCTGAAAGGAAATCGCCGAAGGAATATTTTTTTTCATATTTTGTTTTGATGCCTGACCTGGGATACGAACCCGGGCTTTACGTCTAATAAGCCAACACACTACCTACTAGACTACGGTGACTTCTCTCGAGGTATAGTAGGTCCAACACAGAAAAATGGGCAATTCAAAACGAGATTTTGGAGGTTATCATAAGCATTTGTATTGTCTAGAATAACTCTTAAAACTCAAGAGTTACTCAAGGCAACCTATTTAAGCATTTCACATTCAAAGCCTTCTAGATCCAACACACATGTCAGCCTTATTTGCCTTCTCATTTACAAATTTAGCTGTAAGTTGCATCACATCAACTTCAAACACTCTGCTGCTTATCTGTTCAAGGTGCATATGCGGCTTGATGTCCTTGACAGAAAGTTTTCTGTTTATTCGTTGCAGAGTAAATTTGTAAAGTTTTAGGCCA
Source organism: Sarcophaga caerulescens (assembly GCA_927399465.1). NCBI lineage: Eukaryota > Metazoa > Arthropoda > Insecta > Diptera > Sarcophagidae > Sarcophaga > Sarcophaga caerulescens. The sequence continues at coordinate 86,480,917 of OV656867.1, read as the reverse complement.
CATGACATGTAATTTAAATCATCCATAAAATAGAAAAGTTTTTTTTTTTTGCCCACCAACAAAAGCCATCATTTAAAAACATTTTTAATTGCCATTGTTCTCAAACTCCATTTTCTAAAGTGTGTGTATGTGTATGTGTAGAAAAATTATACACCTTTTATGTGAATTGCAGTGACCTTAAATGTTGCAATAAACTTGCAACATTTTCTACCTCATTTTTTAAATGTTACTTTTAATTATAGTCAAAATCTTGTACCTTTAATTATAGTAAGTAAGTGCAGTGTGGTTTGAAGCTGTATATTATACAGGCGTATACGGGTGGGTATTAGGTTGGCACAGATTTAAGAGGATATTTTTTTTTATTTTTCTTGTAACAATAGCTGCAGTTTCCTTAGATGTGTAATGGAATATGTTGGGCTAGAGTTTAACTATTATGAAGAATTGTGACTTCTTTGTGCTATTCTCTGTCATTCTCCTCCTTCTCCTGCTATTCTCTTATCAGTTAAACGACCTTTAATCCAAAAATAAACGTATTTATTGAGCCTCCTTTATACTAACTCATCTCATAATATTTGATTTGAAAACTGCCTCCCATTTTTAGTCCGCCTTAGCGGCAACCATGAAATAGTTGTTCCACCCTAATTGTACCACTCTGTACAATTCATAGGAAAAGCATTATTACGTGCCACATTATAATTCGTTGTTCTATACTTCCCTTTTCTGTTTCACTTTATTTGCTTGTGCCCTGCTGCCTTCTTGTTCGTTCCTCCTGCTTTAGCCGGATGTCTAATGACACACTTAACACATACTTTCATATCAAAAACACGGATACACGGAGCTAATTTAGCGGCTAATAAAAGTATTGTAATGTATTGTATGACGTAGTAGATTTGAATTTTAATTCCTTAATACTCCATTCTGTCGTAATTTAACCTCAAAGGTCAGCAGGGAGTGAAAGAGAGAGAGAGAGAGAGTTCACAAGATTACTGTTGTAAAATGTTACCTTATGTGGCGTATACAACAAGACTAATTAAAGCCTGGAAATTATTTAAATGTTCAAACGTAAATTTTAATATTATGATAATGGCTTTGCATGTCATCAAACTATTCAAATCACTAAAGAATGGGATGGAACCGTAAAACTAAAAGAAATTAACGAAAACGAAAAACGAAAAAAATTTGAAAACAAAAAACAAAAAAATACTGTTTGCCACCATGCAAATAAAGGGCAAGAGAGCATAAGAAAATTATAGAGTAACGTATAAAGAAGGAGGTGAAAAACAGAAATCTGATAAAAGAAAAAAAATAAAAAAAAAGAGAAAAACTAATTTAACTTCTAATTAGTAGAGTTTTTATTTTAAATTGCATAATAAACCTTGTAAATATGTGAATGTGAACAATAAATGAATGAAATTAAATCCTTTTTCAAAAATTTATTTCTTTGTTTCGAAAATATTGAATTTTGTGCCTAAAGTTCTGGGAAATTAAGATTTCCTTCTTAAGAAATACCGCCTCGGCTTCTGCCTTCTGAGAGTGCATCAGAAATTTCAGATTTTCCATAACTCTGACCCATAAATCGGGCTGAATTAGACCGATTTCTTTAAGGACTGCTGTGCTTTGCAATTTATTTGCATACACCTACAGCTTGAGAAAACCATACAAGAAAAAGCCTAACGGGGATTAAATCTTAAGATCTGTATAAACAGTTTACATTTCCTTCTCGTGCGGAAACCTTAAGTCGAGGGAGTGCAAACCATTCAATTCACACCAAAAAGTAGTTGGTAATCGCGATCTATAGTGGGCGCATTGATGGCCTAACCATCGTCAGCCTAAAATACTAATCATTACAATTTTGTTTACTTTTACAGTTTTTTCACATTTTGATCATTACAACCCTTTAGTCAGGATTACAACCTAGCTACTCAACACCACCTATGTTGTTTTTAATTTTATCCATAAGTGGCGGTATCTACAATTTAAAGTCGACTCCGAACACAAATTTTTGAGAAACTTTTCATGGCAATTTTATTTACTCTCACAGTTTTTGCCAGGAATAGTTTTCATACTTCGTGTCGTTTGAGATGTCTGAACTGAGGTTTGAACCATGACCTCACGTCTAATAAGCCAACTTACTACCTACTAGACTACGGCGACTTGAATCGATATTATCCCAAATTTAAGATTTATTTTTGTCAGTAATTTATTGCTGATGATATTTGTTCCATAAAAATTCGGATCAATTATCAACTGCTCTAGAGCTCATTCAGTGAGCACACGTCACACAGACTGACGAAGCAGACAATTAATTTAACAGATGTGGCTTCAACAAGATGGCCGTTATCAACTGTTGAATTTCAGAAGTGTATGTTAGCCCTTCATACATAACAATTACTACCTTTATTGCATGTAATATTCGTCTGTGAAACTTTCTGATACCCGACCTCCATAGTGAGGATAAAGTAAACAAAGAACATCATAGGAAGGAAAGAATGAGCAGTAAAAAAATATTGCTCTCCCGTGCCGGCCAGCAGGTCTACTGCTTACACTAGCCAGCTAATACTAGCCAGCTATATTAGGCAGCTATACTAGCCCGTTATACTGGCTATACTTGCAAGCTAGCCAGCTTTACTGGCTATACTTGCCAGCTAGCTGGCTATACTAGCTACACTTGCCAGCTAGCCGGCTATACTAGCTATACTTGCCAGCTAGCCGGCTATACCAGCTGCACTAGTCAGTTATCCGGCTATATTAGCTACAGTAGCAGTAGCCATAGTGAGAATGAAATAAAGAATGAACATGATAGGAAGAAAAGAAGAAGCAGTAAAAAATTATTGCTCTACTGTGCCGGCCAGCCAGCTCTACTGCCTACACTCGCCAGCTAATACTAGCTATACTAGGCAGGTATACTAGTCAGCTATACTAGCTATACTTTCTAGCTAGCCGGCTATACTAGCTAAACTAGCCAGCTAGCCGGCTATACTACCTAAACTAGCCAGCTAGCCGGCTATACTAGCTAAACTAGCCAGCTAGCCGGCTATACTAGCTAAACTAGCCAGCTAGCTGGCTATACTAGCTAAACTAGCCAGCTAGCCGGCTATACTAGCTAAACTAGCCAGCTAGCTGGCTATACTAGCTAAACTAGCCAGCTAGCTGGCTATACTAGCTACAGTAGCCGGCTTTTACAGACTTATCTATATATTGGGCAATGTTTCTTATGCTCTAGTAAGACAGTTCCGTAAGGCATGTCTACAGTGGAATTCTAGGACACATTATGAGTGCTGGGCAGTGATACACTACGTAGCATGCCGTCTCTTCCTCCTACTACGAGTCATAACTTATGTAAAAGGTACGCCAGAGGGCAACTCACCGGCAGACATACCCCCTTTTAAGTTATTACTCCATGCGAATAGAATCCATGCAATAAATATCAATTAGGGAAAGAAAAGTATGTAGTCCTTTGAATGATAATGATAAATAGGGCGTTTTCCAGTATAGTATTCGTTCTGATACCCTATGCTTAGAGACCCAAGTAAAGGGGATTTTAGAACTGCAGAGATCTAGGTGTCTGTATGAATTCCGAATATCCAAGTCATCTGTGGATACCTTACTCTTTTCAAATTACTACCTTATACGTGTGAATTGATGATCCTGTTATTCATATATGTAGAAAACCAATACACTCAACCAATTAGGACACTTTATTATACAACATTTCCAAGCATATTTAATTCAATTAATTATTTATTAGTATTTTTATAATGCTTCTCTTCTTTTGTTTCTATCGATTAAAATTTAATTTGTTTTACTAAGTTTAGTTTGTTTATATTTTTCATAAAATATACTTAATGTTTAGAAGAAGCTTTTTTTTTCTGAATTTTTTGTATACCAAAGTGCATTCGGATGCCTCTGTTAAGGGATGAGAGTGGCCCCATTAGTAACGTATAGAAACTATTCAGAGGTTATAACTTTTTTTGAATTTTTTTCCCAGTTTTATTTTTTGTTTTGTATTCTGACTAATGAACATTATTTATTAAAAAAGTTTATAATTTTTAATTTATGTTCCATGGACTATACACTTTTCTCCTCAAGTGCAGTGTATACTCCATATAAAAGAGTATGTGACCATAAAATATAGAAAAAAAAAAAACAACACATCCTGGTTTTTTATTAGACTACATGGCTTAAGGAGTCGTCAGGCTAATGTTTAGAAATGGTTGTTCAATGAGAAGTTTATTAATTATTTTTTTTTATTAGGACTTAAGAGTATTTCAATGGGCCTTTTGAGGTCTAAGCGTCTATCCAAACCGCTTGGGTGTGGCTTAAGAAATTTTTAAGCTGCGGCTGGCGATCGTTTTATTTATATAGTACGTTGCAAAGCTATGATTTGATTGAAACGCTTATTTTGTCTTATTGCTTGGACCTTGCCATTATGAACGAAATAAAAAATCATTTAAATTATCGCCTCTGCTTTGCTTGCAGCAGTCAATCCCTTTGAGGTGTTTTTCAAACACTTTTTCGTACTATTTCGGCGGTATCTCGGCAATAGCTTAACGAAATCTGGGTAGACATAGTCTTTGATGGAGCCATACAAAAACATCTGACAGCGTCAAGTCGCATGACCAATTGACATCGCCAAAACGTATACTTACGTATATAAAGGTTATTCCGGATGAAAATTAAAATAACAGCTGGGGTAGTCTTTCCTTTTTTGAAATCCCTAAATGGATAACCCATTACACAGAATTTTTTTTTTAAATTTTATGGACAAAAGACTTTTCAATTCTCTTTAAATAAATTTATATTGGAGAGGGTGTGTGTATTTCCTATAGTCGCTTTATATACTTAAACTTAAAAATCACAGCCATTAGAAAATTAACATTGAGTGTGTATATTCTCGTCTCATAAAACTTTCAATATAAAAAAACACATAAAAGCTTATGTGTGAGAGAGCGAAAATTTCGTCTCGTATAGTGAGTGGCCTTATACATACGAAAAACAAACAAAATTGTAGAGTGTAAAGAGACCATAATTGGGGTCAAACAATTTACATAAAAAAAGTTGAGTATTTTTTCGCCAAGCTTTTTATTTTTATATTCTAAACTGATTTCATAAAATTGCACACTTTAAAGAAAATATTTTTGAGGGAGAGGAATTTCACTTTTATGGTATTTTGACGCGTATGTTTGGACAAAAATTTTGTCTTTATGGCTTATAAATTGAATATTTCTCTGGTTTATGATATAAAATTCGTTGTAATTGCTTTGTTTGCTAATAGTTGACATGTTTTTAGATAATATTGTTACGAAAATGAAAAAATCTAGACACTGGTGTTTAGCTTTAACATCGCTTAACATTAAAGTTTTAAACAAAAGCTACAAAAACGAAACAATGCAGTGAACAAATCTGTTTACAAATTCTCGTACTGCTTAATATAACAACAATCACCAACATAAAAAAATGGTAAACATGTAAACAAAAATATACCAACAACACTATAAAAATAAACGTAAACAAAGGTGTTTACATTTATAGAGATTTCGAGAAAGCGAAGCTACGAAGATTCGCTTTCAAGAACATTCATCAGACTGTTTACCCTATCATATAAAAGGTAAGACAAAGCAGGCGAGTGATTTAGTGAAGTTCAGACAGTCTTGTGTGAAGGCTCGGTATGTTTGAAGAAAATAATCGTGGTTTGAAGATCTTCGTTACAAATATCTGTTGAACAATTGTCCAGAAATTGTGATTGTTTATGCAAAGGGTATAAACACAGGAATAACAAAGAAAAGCAATTGTTGTTGTTCACATAAAGTTGTAAACAGTGGCACAGAGAATTGCGCATATAATAATAAATAATATTATTTAAAACTAAACGCGAATGTATTCGTCAAGTGGTGTACCATTACGAATTGATTGTGTATTAATCAATCAAATATGATCCGGACATTTCGCACATTATGATTGCACAATACTATTAAGGAGGACGTAACGAATTCAGTCAATAGACTGTAGGGAAGCAGCTAAGTAAGATATTGCAGAGTTTTTTTCCATTACCCCTCTTGGGAGCATATGGCGTCCGTAAAAAATTTCCATCTTATCCGGTTGTCAGCTGTTACTGCCATAAGTTCCGGATGGTTATTATTCTGTTTTGTTTCTGTTTCGCTAATCTTTTGTTATTCCAACTAAGCAGGTGATCTGCTGAAGAAATTGAAGAAAAATTCGCGTAAAAGTGATACAAAAAGAGATACAGAGCCAATAACTGGCGCAAGAATAAGATACTTTCTCCAATAATTGCTGAAAAGGTATTCGAATTTTCTCAATGATCTAACGAAAATAACCTCAGGGATAGTAACTGATTAGACAATAACATTGTTTATCAAATAATTGCTAAAATGTTAAAAGAATGGGTACTTAAAGTCATGGACAAACTACTTTCCAACTTCATATGTCCACAATCGACCACATAAACCGCTTATATGTTATAGTGGAACAATCTGTAGAACGACGTTCCCATATCATGTGCAACTAGCTACCCTACCAGCGTTATAGTCGAACAATCTGTGGAATTACGATCCCTTTTGTAATTACGTTCTATAGAATTCGATAGAGTATTTGACAAACTGAACCATAATCAAACCAATCTCATTTTTGAAAGAGTGACAAATTATTTATATGCAGGATTGTGTTCTGACGTATTCACTACCTCGTATAATTTGACACCTAATTCTTTAGAAAGCACTTACTTACTTACTCAACCCTTTAGTCAGATTTACAACCTGGCTTCTCACTCCACCCATGCCGTGAGTGCTAATTTTTATCCATGAGTGGCGGGACCTACAGTTTGATTCCGAACGAGAGATTATTGAGAAATTTTTCAAGGCAATTTTGTTTTTGGCCTCAGAATTTTTGCCAGAAGACTGCTGAGAGGAAGTAGACGAGGAAATATTTTTTTATTTTTTCTTCTTTTTTTCTTTCAACCTTTTTGTTATAATATTCGAACAGATGTGATTTATTTAAATCAGCATATGTATATCAGAATTGATTAGTATAAAAAACGTAAGTCAAAAACTGTCTTCGAAAGATATTAAAAACATCTGCTTGTAGTGAATATATTCACGTGATTTAAGGCAATGTAAACACCATATTTTGATTCATATTTAGTGACCTGATTCCACAAAATTACGAAATAAAGAAAAATCCATACATTTTTAATTCATATAATAATTTTCATATTCATATAATAATTTTGAATTGAATTTGAATTCATATAAAAATTAAATCATATACGAAAAATTATTGTTTTTTTCTCGAATGAAAATAAAAATAAAATTTTTATTTATTTAAAGAAGTATAAGTTCGTGACAATTTTAATTGCTTTTATAATACGAGTTGGCATTAAAATTTACTGTCTCGACGAATGGCAAATGTTGGTAATTGTCCATAACCAAGATAATAAAGATAACAATTATAAAGTGTTTTTCATTTTTCATTTAAACATACACACACATACCAATACGTGCAAATGCACACACACATATTTATATAAATATAGCAGACAGTCATATTAATTTTATTTATAATTTCATATGCAGACGCCAATACAAATATGAAAGCGAATACCCACATACAACTGCGTGAGTATATGTATACGAAAATGAAAAGCGGAAACAGAAAATAATTTATAACAATAGAGGAATGGTAAGGAAAATGAAATAAAAATTATTTTTAATATTAAATAATGCACGCAGCAAAAAAAGATTCACAAATAATAAAACGTACGAAGACGTTGTTATTGAAATTCTGTTTGGAAATCTTTAAAGAATATCGTAAATCAGAATTCATTTTTATGATTTTATTTTTATTGCTCCTCATAAAATCTATGCCTAAAGGCATATTATTTTTATGAACACAATATTTTTTCTGATATTTTCATAGAATTTTTAATTAAAAAAAAATTAATTCCAGAAATTAAATTCATTTTAAATTCAAGAGCAAATTGGGTATTTTTTTCAGTTTTTTTTTTGAAAATTTATTTCAAAATCCTGCTGCATTTATAAGCAAAATTTTGGTTGATTAAAACCCTCGTTTTCCATTTGAGAATAGCTGACGTCTGTACACCCAATCATTATAATACAAATGTTATCTCCTCCACAAAGTGTTGAATAAAAAGAAAGAACTGCTACGTATGAGTTATATTTGCTTATCATTCGCAATACAATTTTAATACTCATACGTCATGGTGAATATTTGAATATTTTTAATGAATCAAATTATGACGGGTACAATATGTGTGAGTGTATGTGTGTGTGTATTTCTTTAATATTAAAATTTAATTTTTTTTTCCAACTGGAATACAAAAGTATTTTGACTAATTCACTGGCATAAAAATGTTACTTTTCGTGTTTATGTATTATTTTTTATTATTCTCTGGCGTTAGTTTTTCAACATTTTTTTCTTTTTTTTTGGTGTTTAGTTAAGCAACACAGTGGGCTCAAAGCTAATGAAAGCACAAAGTAGACATCAGAGCTATGGGAACATTTTAGATCCCAAGCACTCCTGGAAAGACTACATAATTGAAGAAGTAAAGAAAGAGACAATAGCGCCTGAACATGCAAAATTATCGTAGGCAAGGTTTAGGGTTTTAGAACAATCATCACATATCGATTGTATCGGGTGGAAGTAACTTTGCTTTATGCTGTATGTGCTTAGTAGGCGGAAAGTCGTCATAGTCTATTAGCCAGTCTGTTGGATTATTAACCTCAAAGCCGTGGTTCAAACCCCAGCTCAAACATCATCAAAACGAATTTTAAAAATATTTCTTCGGCTACTTCTTCTCGGCAGCAAGTTTCTCAATAATCCGTTAAACTGTAGATGCCGCCACTCATATATAAAATAAACACACACTACATGAATGGTGTGAGAAGCAAGGTTGCAATCCTGACTAAAGAGTTATAATGATTTTGAAAGGGTATTATAATTTCGGATCAGTGTAGAAACACCAATGCCACTACCAACTGAGAAACAGAGTACGCAGGCAGTAATTTGTCCTAATCGCTTGCGTACTCTATTCCTATCCAGCCAAGATATTATTTGCTGTACTCAATTGGCTCCTTTCCGATCTTCCATAAGAACTAAGTGCTGAGAAAGTGGCAGTAACGCTCAATAAAGTAAATTCGTGGTCCAATCTGGGCTATGGACATACTGCTATTCTGGGAGGATATGTCGTTTATGTGATTCCTAATAAGTTTTCTAAATTGGACATTTGATTTTAGAATTCCAACTACCAAGAGTATTAAACCTGGAGGTTGATACCGATGGGTTAAGGCTTCTGATACTAAGCATTGTTATATGCTGCTTGAACACTTTAGTGTTTACCAGACGAAGATCATGTGTAGTTTGAAAGCGCCACAATGCTTGTTGGGTGGTGTGCTTTTAACTAAAAATCTCTTGATTTACTTGGACAGACTGGCTGCGTTTAAGTATTTAACGAACTTATTTTCAACGTCCATCATTGTCCGCGAATGCCATACATTTCTCAGGAAATTTCGAAACATTCGAAGGCAACTTTTATATAGATTCCGGTAAATTGCATTGCTAATGAGCTGACCAGGTCTGGTATGGAATTATAAATCTCCCACATGTTACAGGGCATATGTATTTGGATTGCCTTGGATATTACCCACCAATTCTACAGGGGACCTCAATCTCTTTGGCTGCAAGAGGGTACATGCAAAATTGTTTCACCTTTCTGGACACTTGTGTATAAAAAGAGCACCGACTTACATCTTTCCTTAAAACGCATGGCCATGCATCGCACAATAGTTATTCTCTCGGGCCTCTGTCCCTTTGGTTAAACGCCTAGAATTTATTCAAATGATTCCAGCAGCAGCTGTGACCTAAGAAGGAGAAAGAGGCTGTCGTTCAAGTTACAAAGCACTGCCTCTGGGCTAAAAAGATGGAAGTTTTTGATCTCTGACCTTTTTTTATTCTAGACCGATGAGATCTAGAAATCTATATATAGCCGTACACTCAGGATTTGTTTGGCATTCGTATTGGTTAACTCAGGGAATGTTTGATCTTTGAGTTGAATATTGATAATGATCTGAGATGGGGCCTAAATGCCTACCTAAGTGGAATGTCCCCTATCAAGGCTATCTAACCTATCCTATGGCTTCGTTTAGGAGACCGTGCATTATGCAGACTTAATTATTTATTTTTTTCCCAATGTCTCTGTAGTTCATATGAGTGTTTACTTAACAAATGTTCTTCTGCTCCACTGTTCCGCTTCATTTTTTTTCTTGCATAATTTTTCTTCATTCGTAGTGACATGACTAATCATTTAACACACAAAAGCAATTTTATGATGACAACTCAACACAACACATCACAACAGAACTCAACAGAGCACAACACAACAACTAAACACAAATGGGGGTTAATCTAAGTGTCAAAACTATTTCAGTTTTATTCCTTTTTCCATGTCCATGTCCAAATCCATTTTTATTTTCTTTCTTTTTTTCTACATTTTAATGAAATCATCATAGTTTTCTTACCAGCCATACACTGGATAACAAATTCTACAAAATGAAATCAAAAAAAAGTAATGAAAACAAATATTTCTTTACAGATAAATGAACAACGTTGTGTTTAGAGTCAAAATTCAAGGCTTTCGTCTTTGAATGGAAAGGAATTAAAAGGCTAATGTTTGTCAGCAAAATATAGAAAAAAAAAACAAATCCTTACGATTTATTGATAAGAATGGGGGACGTTAAAGAAAAGTTTTTTTTAAAGATTTCAAAATGTATTATATGGTGTAGAGAGAAATTCAGCCTTAGATGATGCGGTTCTAAGAGCATTTGTTTCTTAGACTGGGTTTGAAGATCCTTTCTACTCATACAATGCATTGTGTTGGAACTAGGAAAATAGCGTATGGGAAGAAGGAAAGATGGAGGACATTAGATTTGAATTTCTTTCTATTATAAGAGAAAAGCATTTACACATACGGATAGCCCGGCTTAAGAACAAATTCTGTTTCTAATGCACTGTGCCATTCTCTTATACGTGGTCGAGAAGACTCAAAATAGATCTCGCGGTACCGGCTTATATTTGAGATTTATATTGCATCCTCCATCGGGTACCCGTGATGTAAATAGTATGGAGGTCATTATGAAGGTCAGGATTGAAGTATTTCTTGGGCTGTTTTAAGAAACCAAGCCACTTGAATGCATCTTTCGACACATGAAAGATATGTTGGTTCAAGCAAGCATTACATTGAGTTTTCATGCCCCGAATATTAAGAAATTCTGACTCCTGATTCTGACTAATATCTACTCACTTACTTACTTACTTAGTTGGTCATTGCAAATCTTTAATCAAGATTACAACCTAGGTCCTCACACCACTCATGTTGTGTATGTTAATTTTGTTTATAAGTGGAGTAGTAAATTTATAGACTCTTTGTATTGGCAATTGTAATTTCAGCTCAGATTTCTGAATTTCTGAAAGTAATTTTGAATCTCTTTTGTCTGTAATCGCTATAAATCTCAGCCAGCACTATAAATTGAATTTTATCCATATTTTCGTATATATGTTGCATTGAAATTTTTGTGCTTTTAAAACATATTTTTTGGAATTCATTGGCATCTAGAACTGGATAGTGTCGAGTATGTTGTTCTGTCATAAAAACTTTACAAGCTGAAGCATTTCATCTTTTCGAAATGGTCTCCATATTCAAAGGGATATTTTATTGTAAATCCACAACCCCTTTACAGCTTTAATCAAATTTAAAAGTTCTTTTTTAAACAATATTTTCTTTATTGTTGTTGTTTTTTGAATTTTTCATTTGTAATAAATTTTTTTATGTTTGAGTGCGAAAAAAAAACATTTTTTTCAGCAAATCTTTATAACTGTAAACATACATGTATTTACACAAACATTTATACAAGTATGCACACACTCTTGCAGTTTATTAACTCATAAAAGCGAATATGTACACAAACATTTAAACCTATAAATTAAGATACTCTACAGAAATATGCTGGAACATAGCTAAGCAGTATCAGATGTATTCAGAAAACTCCAATGGATTCAGCATAATCTGAGAAGCATGCATATTCATGTTGAACACGAAGGAGCTAATGAATTGAGTGCATTTAGAATGAACATTCTCTTACAGAGGTCGCTGTAGTCTCTTAAGTAGTGTGTTGGCTTATTAGAGGTGAGGCCACGGTTCAAACCCCAGGTCAGACATCTTCAACAAAACGAAAAATGAAAAAATATTTCTTAGGCGACTTCCTCTCAGCAAATTTCTCGCAAAAACTCTGAGAGTAAAATAAAATTGCCATGAAAAAGTTTCTCAAAAAATCTGTCGTTCAGAATCGACTTTAAACTGTAGGTCCCGCCTGTCACGTGTAAAAGTAAATCACACAACATACATAAGTGGCGTAAGAAGCTAGGTTGTAATCCTGACTAAAGCTTTTTAATGACCAATCATGTATGTTTGTATGTGTATGTATTCTCCTACAGATTTAATTTACATCCGAAAACAGTTGCAGTTTCGTCAGTCTCGTCCAAGTTGGGTAGCTACGAAGCCTAGCTCTAGAAATTTCATAGTTTGATCTGCGCAATAATGATCCCTTGCATGCTATTCAATTGTAATATACGGTATCTTATAGTCGACCTCTATCTAAACGATTCTATTTACTTGTTTTAAGCGTTTGCAGTCGCATTTATCAAATTGTGTGTGTGTGTGTGTGTGTGTGTTTGTTTGTGAGTGTAAAGCAATCAGTTCAGTTCTTTGACTCCGTTTATAAAATTTTATTTCTTTATGTCTCAGTGTCTTAGTATGTGTGAATTTTTGCTTGCATATTAGTAAGCATATTTATGTATATGGATGGTATGTGTGTGTGTGTATGCATGTTTATGTCATATGCAATTTTAAATATTTGATTTGCAAACAAAATATGCACACAAAGTTCATCAAAGAAACTTAGAAATGCGAATAATAAAACAACAACAACATACAATGTATAACAACAACAACAACAAATACAACAACCGTATAATAAAAAAAATATGGAAGCGTTAAAGAGACTTTAAACAAAACTATTTCACTTAAATATGCAATAACTTCCACACATACAAACGCATATTTCTATAAACAGTTGTTGTTTGCTAATTAGTAACAGAAGTAGTGTAACTGTTAGTTATTATAAACTATGCGAAAGCACCTATTAGACTTCAATTGTTCCTCTGTTTCTGACATTAAACGGTCGAAAATGTGCTTGAAAATATCTCAAAAGTATTTGAGTAATGAGCGCTTAGCATATAAATTTTCGACTCTTTGAAATCTCTCTTCTTAGGGGATAATTTTATTAGTTTTCCTTCCTTTAAGGTTTTGTTGTAAGGTTTTTCGGTTAAGAATCCATATCAACCAATAACAAGTAAATTATAACAGAGTAAAAGGGTCATACGCTTCTTTTTCCAATTCGGTTGTATTAAGCGAGGTATTCTTCTGTTGCGAAAAAAAGCCTTAACCTTAAAGTGAAATTCGATTTTCTGTCCTGACTTTTTAGTGCTCATAAATGATAGCAACTGAATTAAGCTATGATTTGAAGAAGAATCTATGATTTGTCAGTAAAAATACCACAACAGTTGAAACAGCCTACAGGCAGGTAGATAGGTTGGAGAGGTAGCTTTGACATCAAAGGCATACACGGACACGTATAGCGGCCCGTTGTGAAGCACGGGTAAACGCAGTCCCTGTACTGACAGAATTCCACCAAGTTGAGGAAGAAGTTGTTCATAGTAAGGGCTGCACATTAAAAGCACAACTACCCTACGTTGGAAAACCAGCCCGAATGTTTGATAAACGAAGCTATATCCTTGACATCAATAGATAATAGCTCCGTCAAGCTGACAAAGGTGGGAGAGCCAAATAACGTATATCTGCACCTCGCAAGAGATGGCATTGACAAAGAAAGTGGATAACAGTCTAAACAGTCCGTAAGCCTTTCAAGAATGTTGTGTGTACGAAAAGCCTAATGTCAAACAAATGATTGGTCCGTATGAGTCTAGATTTCGGTTTAAAAATCAGATATGATATCCATACTTCGGAAATATTGCATAAACCTGTGGCAGTCGACGCAGTCTTAGTAGATAGTTTGTTGATTTATTAGACGTGAGACTGTGGTTTAAGCGCCAGATCAGACATCTCGAACAAAACAAGGTATGAAAAAATATTATTTTCGGTGTCTTCTTCTGAGCAGTTACCTGACCAAAACTATCAGAGTAAATAAAACTGCGAATGTAAAAATCAAATCTCAAGAATCCATCGTTCAAAATAATATTTAAATTGCAAGTCCTGTCCCTCATGCAGAAAATTAACATACACGACATGAGTGAATTGAGAAGCTAGGTTGCAGTCCTGACTAAAGTATTGTAAACACGACTTAGGTAAGTAAATGTTTCAGTTGATTATCATGCTGCATTTGAGAGTCCGATTTTCGAAAAATTTTGGTAGACATGCCAATGCTATTCGCATTATTCGACGAACTGTAGGAGGAGCAATTGCTGTTCTTTCAAGTATTAGGAATAAACCATTAAAATAAACGAAAACAAAATGAAGTTTATGATTGCAATGGATAAAAATACTGAACATCGGGGACAATCCAATAATGCTGAATACATTTCAAATTAGGGACTAAATTTTTCATAAATTGTGACTGCTGATGGATAGTATTCCGAGTTAAATAATTACTATTGGCTTAATATCCTCAATTAAACAATAACATTTGTGTTGCATAAGACATCAATCGTACATTGTTTAATATAAAGTGCAGGCGACGCCTTCTGTTGTAGCATTTTTGGGGTTTTTTTTTTTATTAAGAACACCTTTGCCAAAATATGTGGGCATGTTATCGTAATAAGTATACTAGCTATACGGAGACATCGAGCAGGTTGATGAAGCAGTTTCAATCAGAAAAGTGCTCGATGCGGTGCCTGTAGTCCAATTGAAATCTTTGTGTAAGGACAAGAGAAAGAAACACAATCGCTGCGATTGGAACGTATCATTAAACGAAGTCAACAGGCTATATAAGGGGAAACCATTTATGCTTAGATTATTTGTAGGGAATTAAAACTTCTTGGTTCTTGAAGTTCGCTCATCATAATGAACATTTTTTTTCTGTATTCCACACTCGAACTCGAATTACTCAGTCTTATAATCAAACACTCTAACTATCATACCACGCCTGCACTTACGATGCATTGCTTTATTAATAAAAATAAAAAACATTTTCTTTTGTTCTAACTACATAACACCAACTGTATATGTAGTTTAGAAATGACAAATTAAAATTGCTTACATATGTAGAGATTAGTTGACTAATTCCATCATTCAAATGCATTCCAAATGTCTCTGTTTGTATGTATATGTACATGCGTATGTATGTGTAATACATATTTTTTAATAATATTCACTTTGTATTAAAGCATGCATATGTATGCAACAACAAATACATTTGCAATACAACAACATGAAACAAAAATTACATTCCCTTTAGAGAAAATACCCTGAAATATTTGCTTTGTTTTAAGTTGAATTTCTTTTTTTCTTTGCTTTCGTGTCAAAGCAAAGCATAAGATGCATTCCTTTGACTATTTAAAGCATTCCTATTAAATTCAAATCGGGATAAATATGGACTTTAACTAGGATTTCTCAAATTAAACTTTAAATGCAAAATTTGAGAAAATTTTTAAAGAAAAAAGAAAAAATAGTTTTGCAAAGCTTTAAACAAATATTCTTTCAAATCTTTCTATGTTTTAGCAATGCTTAAGCTTAACTTGTAAGAAGGCAATTAATCCGTAGACTAGTAAGTGTTGCCTCCACATAAATATTTCGTCGGTTGTTGAAGATTTGTTCTTTGGGTACTGGAAGCTTTAGAAAGCGTTTAACAAATTGACTGAAGATGTTTTTAGAACTCGAAACCGTAAAATCAACCACAGTCCATGATGATAATGTAATGCCTGTGAGGAAATATAAGTAATACCAGTAAAGATTTGGCTCTGACCAACGCCCTGTTTGTAGGTAGATTGCTTTGATACCAAATGCTCACTTTAGCACGCATAGCGATGCGTTGTGAAGCCACAAGTAAACGCAGTCCCTGTAAAGACCGAGTTCCAACAAACTAGGGCAGAAGTTGGTCAGCGCAAGGACTGCACATTAAAAGTACGACTACTAAAGCATACACGGACACGTATAGCGGCCCGTTGTGAAGCCACGGGTATACGCAGTCCCTGTACTGACCGAATTCCACCAAGTTGAGGAAGAAGTTGTTCATGGTAAGGGCTGCACATTAAAAGCACAACTACCCTACGCTGGAAAACAAGCCTGAAAGTTTAATAAACGAAGCTATATCCTTAACATCAATGGATGATAATTCCGTCAAGACTCGCAAGAGATGGACATTGACAAAGAAAGTGAGTAACAGTCTCCTCTTCCTCAGCAGATCTGCACCCACGGTCGTTAGATGGGAGATGCATTCTTTTCACGTGTCTTCCCATGACACAATGACCTGTAAGCATGGCCCCTGTGATCGAGATGATGTTACGATCAAGTTCGAGTAACTGATTGGTACGCCTTCTACCCATCTAGGGCCAAGTGAATCTAGTTGTGGAGCAGGACTCCTCATTGACCCAGGATAGGTTGGCGTTCCGAAAGAATTTTCGCACAATGGCCAATTTAACCGAGGTAAGAGGCATACTTAAATCGATTGACGAGAATTCCGGTAGGAGTACACTAGCTCTGGCCGCGCGATTAGAGACTGGTAATCAAAAAAGTGCCCGTTGTCTAGTAGGTGGTGAGTAGGCTTATTAGATGCCAGCCCTTGCACCACGGCTTACATATCTCGTATAAAACGAATGGGCCAGTGGTTTAAACAACGTTTTAATTAAAAATTTTAAAACAAAAAAATTTTGTTGAAGTTTTTTTTTTTTTATAAAATTTTAATAAAAATTGATGACAGCATAAATTAAACACTTTGCTCTTCTACTCTTGAAGTTTCTCCCATAATCATTAACATACATTTGCTAAAAACTAGTCAAATAGGTAGAGAGAGAGCGAGAGAGTTGTTCAAGTGTTTATCATATGCTTTAAATGCCTTTGCAACATAAAGTGCATGTGTAGTGGTAGTAGTAGTAGGCAGTGGTGGTAGTAGTTGTTATGCGTGTGTGATGCTCTCATATAAGCAATTACAAGAGTCTATTTGCTTTATGTTTGAAAAGTTGTTGTTGTCGTTGTTGTTGTTGTTTTCATTAGTGTTTTAATAATAATTTTCACTTCTTTTTCAATTTTCACTCTCTTTTAAACATTTTTCAACTCTTAATTCCAGGCATTTAGTTCACTATGACATCATGTACTCGTATGTGTTAAATACACAATTTTTATGCCATTTTTCTGCCTTTTTTTGATTTAAATGCCAGCATATAAAAATAATTTTAGTTTTTCTAGTTTTTGTTGTTGTTGTTTTTTCTGTTTTGTTACTTTCAAAGCTCATTAAAATTAGTTTTAAAAACTTTTTTTATGCAAAACAACTGCTCACACGTACTTGTTGTTTACAAAATTAATATTAAAAAAAATTGTTTTTGTTTCTTTTTTAACACAATTTGTGTTTTTTTTTTTGTGTGTTAATTAATTAACTTGTTTGTTGGGTTCTTTGTGAATTAATAAAAATCATCCTAAAATTAATTTTTATGCAAATTTGAAAAAATTTGTTGGTATTGAAAGTGCAGACGTTTGTATCAAAAGGAGGTTGACGGTTTTCAATAATTCAAATGACAAAAGGTTATACTAGTTAGTGAAACATTGACTGCTAAGCTAAAAAGAAGAAAAAGTCGCCGTTGTCTATTAGGTAGTGTGTTGGCTTATTAGACATGAGGCCTGGGTTCAAACCCCAGATCAGTCATCTCCACCAAAACGAAATATAAATGAAATATTTCTTCGGTGACTTCCTCTCAGCAGATTTCTGGCAAAAACTCTGAGAGTAAATAAAATTGCCATAAAAAGTTTCTCAAAAAATCTGTTAGGAATCGACTTTAAACTGTAGGTACTCATGTATAAAATTAACACACACAACATAAGTGGTGTGGATTGTAATGACCAATTATGTATGTATGTATGTATGGAGTCGTCAGTGAACCTACTTCAAATGACCACTGTAATAGCCATTTTTTTTTTTTTTCGAGTAATTCAATGGCCTTATTTCCAATTGTTATTTTCATTTTCACTCATCGAAATTTTAACGCCTTTTGTTTAATTTTAGGCTAAGCCAACGTTATAATCCTCTTATTTACTTAATTATTTTCAAATAATTTTTTTTTTCGTTTTCTTTTTTGTACATTTTAATTAATTTCGTTATGTTTTATTAATAACTGGATGCATAATATAATATTTATTTAATTTGATTAATTTTACTTGTTTTTTCAATTGGAATTCTCTTTTTTATTTCTCTGTACTTTAGCTAATTATTTTCAATAGAAATAATAAATGCAGTCACGCTTTCAAATTTAATAAACTTTAATTAAATTTTAAATTGTGTAAATAATTCCAGTAAGCATTGACAACAGTTTTAGGAAATATTTATAAAAAAAATTATTATATTAAAAATTTCTAAAACATTTTGTTTGTTTTTTTCAATTTGAAATATTGAAATTAATTTCTTATTGTGTCAACAATCAATTGGCGTCTATTTTTACGTATGAAATTACTTATTAACTCTCAGTTAATTACAAAATTTAATCTAAAAAGATGATTTTCTTCGAACAGTAGCACAAGCTGAAAAGATTTCATTTTTAACAGGCCAGTTAAACCGATAGTTCTAATTCCGTTTTAGATTAAACTAAGCTACTACTAAGCGACTACGATTGACGACTTCACATATTCTAAATATTCCATACGAATGCGACGTGCTAAAACTGTAACCATGTTGTAACAGCCCAAAAATTTAAATAAAATTTCAATTTCTATTTTAAAATTTAAAAATACCGTTCAACTACTGTTTATTTCTTGTGTGGCGGCATTATTTAAAGTTAATGTGTGAAAAGCAAACAAAACAGTATTTCAATTAAATGAGGTCGTCGTCCATTTAAAGGCAAATAAACAAACAGCGTTGAAAAGAAATGCAAAAAAACCAAGCAGAACAAAACAAAATTATTTCTTTTTAACAAACTTAAGGAAGTCATAAATCCAATTCACGATTTTTAATTTTCATTTCCTACCCACCACCAAAGACCCAAAGACAAATATCGCATATAAGAAGCCTAAGCCAGGCCAGGCCAGGCCAAAATGTGTAAACGTGGCGCAATAAAATTCAATGTATAATTTACACTTGCCGCTATTGTTGAGCATTTTCTTTTCTTTCTTTCTTTCTTTTATTGTTTTGCTGTTACTTTTGGCGTCCTATTGCAACAAAGAGTACGCCAAACGAGTATGAAAATGTTAAATTGAACAAAAGTACTCAATATTTCAGTATAAATGACGACATAAAAACGAAATACTTTCGAACATATAAAATGTGCTTTCATTATGGGCCTAGAACTGTTACGAAAACAAACAAAAATGTGAACAAGAAAACTGAAACACTGAAGCACTTTAATGACTTGAAAATTATTCACACAAGAAAAAAAGCAATTGTTTTTCATATTGCTGTTGTTGCTGCTGTTCTTATCACTGTTTACAAAATAAATGAATGAATGAATAAATACTTAAGAGAATCCAATTCACATGAAAACCATTTTGGAAAATATGTAACAAAAAATTCTTTGTAAGGCAAAGAAAAAAATGTAAATTTCAAGAAAAACACTTCACTGACCAGTTGCCAAATTGACAAGGCTTAATCACAAAAAGGCAAAAACGTTTAAATTGTTTAAAGTTAATAAGAGATGTGTCACCTATGGCCCACATAATTACTATGACTTTTTTGTAAGTGAATGTAAAACAGGGGTTACTAAAAAATTTTTGGTTATGTATTAGTGAGTAAGAGAGAGAAAATAAGTGAGGGAATTTATTTATTTACAGCCATAGAAAAGTGTTAGTAATATACGCTATTTTGATTTTCATTTCATCAACATACATAAAACTATCTATGTTCGGCTTAATAATTTTAGATAAATTAAAATAAAAAATCCATTTTTTACATATTAACAGACAAAATGTCTTTTAAGAACATATTCCCTACATTCTTTAAATGTTTTATAACATTCATATAAGGCATTGAATATTAGCATCTTTTAACATAAAATATTTTTTGAGTGTCATTCCGAAAAAAAATGCTAATGCATCCACCGCACATGTGTTCTCGTCGCAGTCTGATCGACAACTAAATCATAAAGCACAAGAATGCCTCCGCACAATTGTGCTATGAAATGGTAAACACTAGAGGTGTGCACAAGACATATAAAATTGCACAGTATTGTATTTTTCCCAAGACCGAATATTGATTGTAGCTGGAAATATAAATAAGTGTGAAGCAAAGATAGAGTACAAAAAAACAACTGCACTCGTAAACCATTGTACAACAGTATAAAAGAGAGTTGTGTGAAGAGTGCAACAAAAAATATTGTACTCTTCATAGAGTCACAACATGCATTTTTAGTTGTTTGTTTTTGTTTTTTTAACAACAATGAATAAGAAAGCTCCGAATGATTTGCTCTCGAGAACCGAACATCTTCGTCGATGCCACCATTGCCAGTAACTTTTTTAAACTTTTTATTTCGGGGAAAAACCTTTTTTATGAGTTTATGGCGAAAGCAAAGAATGTATAGAAACACTTATGTACACATATTTTTCAATATGGCAATACTGAAAATGTAGCTTCAGTAGTAAAATATGCTCTTACAACACAAAGCATAGTTCCGTTACTTCACAGACAAACGAGTGCTGTTGTATACATTGAATAAATGAGAAATACACATTTCAGTGCACTCGTAAAATCAAGAGCAACAGAAAAGAGTACAATACAGTATTGCATTCGGTGAAGGGTGAAGTCTTGTGCACACCTCTAGTAAACACTAATGTAAAACTACAACTAAATGAACACTAAGGCGTATACATGTTAGAAGATTACAAAATTGAATATCAAGTATACGCTCCCGCTTACTGAACTCATATTAAAACAAGGAAATATAAATAAAATTCTGATTTGAAGTTTGCTTATACCAAAATGGGTTTTATTAAAACAACTTATTTTTAGTTTCTTAACTCATAGTGGATCACAGTGGGTCACAACATGTTCTTTATACGAGCTATTTTGTTACATTCTATGTCCCCTTTTTTGGAAGGGCACATGAAGGTTGAAGTCGCCGTAGTATAGTAGGAAGTGTGTTGGCTAATTACACATGAGGCCTAGGTTCAAAACCCAGGTCGGACATTTTCAACAAAGCGAAATATTTCTTCGCCGATTTCCTCTCAGCAGATATCTGGCAATAACGCTGAGAGCAAATAAAATTGCCATGCCAAGTTTCTCAAAAAATCTGTCGTTCGAAGTCGACATTAAACATAAGTGGTGTGAGAAGCTAATCCTGACTGAAGCATTGTAATGACCAATGTCATGTATGAATACCTTTCTCAACTTCCACTCCCCCTCCACAGAAGGGTTCTGATCCCAGCAACGGCGTAGAAGCTCCGCATTTTGTATGTTTGTTTGCTTGCCCATTGCCAAGAGTTTCGATGTGACCTGGTGCCCAGGAGATGTAAACCTGATTTCATCTGCATAGGTGATTCAACTTCTTCAGATAGCTCGATTTAAACTCATGAAGCGGAGTGCTCGAGTGACAGCCTGAATGTCAGACAGTATTTCTCTATCCTGACCTTCTGAACATCCGATCCAAGTTGAATTGAGCATCCGTTCTTGTATACCACAAAATAGTCCTCCTTTTAAGAGAGTATACAGCTTCCAGATTACTTCATTCATTTTTGTTACTCAAGGCGAAAAACTTCTCATAGTTATAGAGTCTACTGGTTCTGTACTGGACGTTGTAATGACCAATTATGTATGTATGGATGTATAGTTTCTGAGCTGTACACCTAGAAACCATTTTGAATTTCTGAAGTTCTTAATAGTATTTACCACCTCTGCTAACTCAAAAATAAAATAATCTGCCGTATAGAGAATAAAGTCAACAAGCGAACTGCAAAAACAGGAAAACCAATAAAATAAAACAACAAAAATCAATAAGAAAGAAGGAATAAAAAACTGGACAAAAAAAATTCAGTCCAATATTCAAATGAATGAGTGTCACATAGTGCGTCTTGTACAATATTAAACACGAATTTAAATATTTTAAATATAAAGAAACACACGCACTCATATACAAACACCTTTACAAACAAATACAAAAATACGATAAGCCAACAACACAACAGTAGGACAAGGAAAACACGATCCTGCAAACACAAACACATCTAAACACAGAAAAACAAATGAGAAGACT
This sequence comes from Sarcophaga caerulescens, assembly GCA_927399465.1. Classification (NCBI taxonomy): domain Eukaryota; kingdom Metazoa; phylum Arthropoda; class Insecta; order Diptera; family Sarcophagidae; genus Sarcophaga; species Sarcophaga caerulescens. The sequence continues at coordinate 86,458,432 of OV656867.1, read as the reverse complement.
GTCACTTAAACAGAGAGATTTTAAGTAAAATTATCACGTATTTAAAGTTTATTAGTATGGGTGCTATATTCCCCCCCTCTATCTCTCTCTCCCTCTGTCAGGGTATTCATGCACAAACCTTTAAGAGTTATGTAAACAGAGAGTGCGAGAGTATTATGAGGGATACCAATTGGTGGGGAACCATTTAAATTGTATTGTCCTGTTAGATGAGTATTTAAGTGAAGAAAATGAACAACAAAATAAAATACCACAACGACAACAGCAACGACAACAACAATGGCAACAGAACACATTTTTTCAATAAAGAACACTTGGTTAGACATTTATTTTGTAAGAGTGTTTTATATTCTTCAACCGGAAGGACGGCAAATAAGTCGTAAATTTCAATGGAAATGTGTGAGTTTTAACAATATTTTACTCATAAAAAAAGAAAAACAAGTGACCAAAGCAGTGTGTGTGTGTGTATGAAAGTTTTCTAATATAAATAATGATTATGAAATGGAAAAAGACAATTGAGTTCCTAAACCATTACGAACCATGTATAACAAATTTGTTTGCAATTTTTTTTATTTATCTTTCGAAATGTAGTGGAATTGAATTATTAAGAAGAGTTTTAAACCATAAATGCATTATTATTTTTACATTTATTTCTTTTCTCAAATCATATGTTTTAAAATTAAAAGAAAGGCTTTTTAATATAGGAGATAATTTAATATACAAGACAGGTGAATTTTGACAGAAGCTGACTTACGTTAGTAAAGTAAAGACGTGCCTTAGTACTGCCACCAATACGATAATGAGTACTCTTCTTATATTTTAGGAGATACTCCTATAATATCTTCTCTAATACGACCAATTTATAATACTCTCCTTATATCTAAAGGAGTACGCCTTTTATGCCTTCTAATACTTTATACGGTATCCCTATAATGTCTCCCATAAGCCTATTGCCTTGACAAACCACATGATGCTGCTCTTTACCTTCCTTTTCGTTTAGCATACTTTTCCAAACATTCAATCCACTCCACAGAAGTGTTCTGACCCCCCAACGCCGTGTATGCTCTCTTCCGCGCAAGTTCATTTGCTTGCTTATTGCCGAGAATTCCCACGTGATCTGGGACCTAGCAGAGCGTAACCATATTTTCTGATTCAGCTTCCATACTATCTTGGATATAACCTCATAAGAACCAAATTGTCGAATGGCGGTATCTGTCACCCAGTAATGCTATGTCCTGTCCTTTTATACCTCCTATCAAAGTTGAATTGAACACATCTTTCGATGGCATAAGCTGCTGCTTACTGAAGTCACCGTAGTCTAGTAGGTAGTGTGTTGGTTCCTTAGACAAGAGGGCACGGTACAAGCCACTGGTCAACAAAATGCAATTTGAAAAATTATGTCTTCGGCGACTTCCTCTCAGCAGATTTCTAACAAAGCTCTGAGAGCAAATAAAATTGTCATGAAAAGTTTCTCAAAAATCTGCCGTTCGGAGTCGACTTTAAACTGCAGGCTCCGCCACTCATGCGTAAACTTAACACACACAACATAAGTCTACTAGACTACGGCGACTTCACGAGCACGCTACAATTACCCCTCATAATTCGCAAATGCTTGACCGCTGTCAAGAGCATTCTCTAGGTACCAATACGTGGAGAATTTTGAGATGACTTGGAATGTAAATAATGAATCAACCAGAAGTTGAACTTATCGGAAGTTTTACCGTCGTATTACACCCCGTGTTTCATTAGAATTAGAAAAACCCGAAATTTTATAGGCTGGACAACCAAGGATGCTTCTGTTTAAAGGATTCTGCTTTAGGAGTATATTTTCTGTGTGTAAAAGCCGTTTTAGAATGCTTAAATGTTTTATTTACTGCAGCATTGGGGCTTGAGTTCCTTGTCAACCGATCGTTCTAAAGTCGAATTACTGCTGATATGAATAGTACTCGGAATAACTATCCAATGTTTTATCCAAGTTTTACTCAGGTTCAACAAAAAATGTGCACGCCATCAAATTTCTTTAAACTTTAGGTTCAGCATACACCAAGAAACAATAGCAGTTAGTTGAGTCTCGGTGGGCAAATTTTTAAAGACTCATAAAGACCATACTTTTAGAGCAGATGAGGTTCTTAAAACCGTGTATTTTTTTATAACTATTGAATGACTTTCAATGGCTTTTAACCTTCTGGTTAAATTTTATGAAACCGCTACAGAAATATATTGAAAAACGAACTGAATTTTGCCTTGGAAAACTATCCACTTAAAATTTTCCACTCAATTTGTATATTTTGTATCAGTCTGCCTGGCTGGCTGACTTTACGAAGAACAAAATTAAACGGATTCTGTTCGCCTATAAAACTTCTATTCAAAACCAAGATTTTTGTTTTTTCAAAAAAAGGAAAACAAAAGTCTGAGAAGTCAGAATGAAGGCTGCTTATAACGATTTTCCATTTAATGTTGTGCGACTACTTTTGTTATTCAGTTTTATTTCATTTCATTGTAAAATAAAACTCTACAACCGTATTACAAATTTTCATACTCGTCATTTGAAATGTCAAACAGCTAAAGAAACTTAAACTAGTTCATGAGTTTCATTTCTTTTTTTTTTTAAATTTCTTCATCTCTGCGTTTCAAACATCTCAAGGCCTTTTCATCATTTTATGCGTAGCATGATGACATCTTTAAGCTCTTTAATCTTAAATTTACACGTAGTAGTGTTGTATCAACTTTCATTTTCAAGGTAGATAGAGAGAAAATTTTAAATTAATTTTGCATTTTCAACTAGAGGAAGAGGCTTTAAATTTAATACTTTTACTAGAGAAATTTAAATCCTTTCTAAAAGGGATTTAAGTACGTATTAAAGTATCTATTTATGGTAGAAATATGTATGTATGTATATGCGTGTATTTAATGAATTATTAAATTTATTAAATCAATTTCATTATTTTTTATTTTTCTGTTCTGTTGCATTGTAAAAACTATGCAGCAATAATTGATAAAGTTTTTTGTATATTTTTTTAATTCTTTTGTAAATAATTGATACCCTATTTCATAATCAATTTTTTAGGCTTCAAATATTTTTCCTTTTTTAAATTTTAAAAAATTATTATTTTGTTATTATTTTCATTTCGTTAATTCATAAGTAACCATAGAAAATAGGATTTCTTCCCCAAATCCTTTAGTCAAGTTTGCGACCGAGGCTACCGAGGCTCTGCTACTGTTTCTTGTTTGATGGTGAACTTAAAACTTCGAGAAATTAGATGTGCGCGTCACAACTTGATATAGTGAGTCTGAATAAGACTTGGATAAAACACTGGAATTAAATCCGGATACTATTCACATCAGCAGTAATTGGAGCTTAGAACGATCGGTTGACAAGAAATTCATGACCCAAAGGAGCTGTAATCAAAACTTTTAAGCATTTCAAAATGGTTTTCATACACAGAAAATATACTCCTAAGGTAGAATCCTTAAAAGAAAACCAGCCGTGTATCTCTAGTCTACGAAATTATATGAAGGTAAAGCTTGTATTCGGTGTTGTTTAATGACTTCTGGTTGAGCCATCCATTGCATTCAAAGTCATCTCAAAAAATTCCACGTAGTAGTCTCTGGAGAATGCTCTTGACATATTTGAATTATTTGGGAATTATGAGAGAAGACTGCAGAGTGCTCTGGAAGCTGTAAACTCTTTCACAAGAAAGACTACTTTCTGGTATGCAGATGGGACAGGAACGAATCTTAGTACAAGACTGATATCTTACAAACAGAAATTTATGTAACCGAAAGATGTGCTCAATTCAACTAGGCTTGGAGGTACAAAGGGGAAGGACTTAAGAATATTCGGCACTATTCCATTTGGCGTTGTCGTTTAAAAACGGAATAAAAACGACAGTTTGGTATCACTGTTGGCGTTATCGACATTTATCGAAAATATATTGGTATTCCCCATTTTGAAACGAAAAAAAAAAACGACAGACAATCAGTCGTTCTCTGTCGTCAGAATTATTACCAACGAAATTAAAACGACTAAAGCGAAAATGAAAATAACTACCAATCAGCAATATGAAGTTTTAGTTTCAGAAATGGGATAAAATCTAGCATTTGCTAGGGGTTTTCGGAAGGGAATAAAACCATTAAATTTTGAGTCATTTTGGAAGGAAATTGCAGAAAAAGGAAATCCGTTTGGACCGCCGTTCGTGACGGAGATGGTTGGCACAAAGTAAGTGCATAAAGCAAAATTTTCATTTAATATGCATAAAAATTTAAATAATAAATATATATCTGTATATAATTCAAACAAACGGTATTCATAAAAAATCGTTTGCACTCTATTGATTCATCTTCCGACATTCTTCGGATACAAAACTTCGGATAAGATTTTACTGACCGTGGGTTGACCTAAGCACAAATTTAAGTCATTTCCAACGCTAAGTTGATACGACCCTTGCGAGAAAAACCGCAGGGCTGTTGCCAGTTTTATTGTTGGAGTAATTGCAGACTTTCGCATGTTGTTTTTTAGTTTCGGACGGATTTGTTCCAGGACGTATTGAAATGCAACTTTATTAAGCCTAAATGTGTGGACAAATCTTAAGGAAAATACACACACATGAACATATTTTTACAAATGATTTAATAAAAATTTCTTATTTTGTATCGGCATGGTAAAGATATCTATGTTCTGTCGTAAAATCTTCCGATGTATATTTATCTATCAACTGGAACTGGGTTGTAAGTTTGGAAAGGTATTCATCTAGATTTTCACGACACTTATACATAAATTTAAATTTCAAGAAAATAGTTAATTAGAATTATTATGAGTTTTTTGTAAGTGAATGAAAGCCTACAAATAGATGGACACTAAGGCGTATACATGTTAGGAGAATACATAATTGAATATTAAGTATACTCGTACATATGTTATTGAGACAATCTTTTAGGGTATTTTTGAAATTCATTGAATGCTCCCAATTTCATTCTTTTTGTAATTATTTATTTATTAAAAACAATCTATAATTCTGTTAAAATAATATTTAATTTTTTTTCTTTTTTAAAAGAATCAATTTTTTAATTTAATTTTTTGTCAATCATATATGCATGAATAGACTAAATAATTTAACAATAAATAAATAAAAAATAAATTAAATAAAAATATAAAAAAAAAACAAATATACAATTAAACTAAAATAAAATGTTTCCCTGCTCTACGTGAGGGGCAGAAATGGAAAGGAATTTGTAGAGATTAGTTATGAAGCAAATAACAAAAATATACTAATTAAAGTTAAATAAACCTTTTTTATAATTAATTTAATTTAAATTAAATTCATTTAATTTAATAAGCCAGAAAAATTGGGCGAAGAAAAAAAACATACAAAAAACATACAAGTATAGAAAGGGCTTGTGTGGTTGGGTGGTTATTTTCGAGCAACAACCCTTTTTGAAGACCCATAAACCGCACTTAGTTCGCTAGCTTTCAGGCTACAAAAGACTGGACAGTCAGGCTGCCATTCGAGTCCTCGGCTCTTATTAGGTTTAACTAGAGATAGCCTGGAACTGTCTGGAGAAGCTCAATTGGTTGGGTAGATAAGATAAGGTTACCGTATGCTGGCTCCCAGGCCATATGTTGGGAATCTTCAGCAATGAGAAAGCAAACAAGGGGAGCAAGGAGGGGAGCTTTCACGCTACTGATGGAGCTAGAACCCTTCCGTGGAGTGCAAACGAATGTTTGGAAAAGAATAATTAACAAAAGGGAAGATAAATACAGGTTCAGACCTTGCTCAAACCTAGTGTATTTGAGGAAATCAAGGCTTTTGTTGGGATATTATAATAAAAGGACATTTGAGGTGTACATACATACATACCTAATTGGTCATTATAACCCTTCAGTCAGTAGTACAACCAAGCTTCTCACATCATGCATGAGTGGTGGGATCTACAGTTTAAACTCGACTACGAGCGGCAGATTCTTTAGAAACTTTTCATGGCAATTTTATTTACTTTCAGAGTTTTTGCCAGAAAACTGCTGAGAAGAAGTTGTGGAAAAATTTTTTTATATTTCGTTTTGTTGGAAATGTTTGATCTGTGGTTTGAACCATGGCCTCACGCCAAATAAGCTAACGTACTACCTATATTAAGCACTAGACTTCGATGACTACTGACTTATACATCAGACTATTCAGAAAAAACCCGGGGTTGGTAACCGGTTTTTAATAGGTTCACGATAGACCCGGACTACACGTGTTCAGAAAGCGGGTTGTTTCGAGCGCAACATGTAGATTCTGTGACGATGTGAGTGAATCGTATGACCACATCTTTTGAACTTGTAGAGCATTAATGCATCCCATGAAGAAACATCTGGGCAGACATTAAGTGCTAAGCAGGGTATTAGCTTGTTGACGCCGAACAGCATTTTTAAATTTGTGAGGTCAATAGGATTGGAGGACACGTTATAGGGATATGCTAAAAAGTTTGAGAAAGTACAATCATCGTACGATCAATTGATCGTATGGTCGCAGTACCACAGTACCTTTTCACAACTATAATATTATAATAATACTTTGAATATTATTTGTTCAGACTTCTTCAGGATTTTCTTGACGGCAAAAACCTTGCCAACTACCTATCCACTAAATATCACGTGACCAAGTTTCTCATATAAAATACAGAAAATTTTCTATTCGATTAAATTGCCTTCCAAGATATGAAATTTAAGTTCAAAAAATTTTTAAGATACTTTGCATTTGTACTGTAGAAAACTGTTTCATTTCATAAAGCAATTGTTAAATTTTCTGCTCCAGAAACATAATTGACCATTTATTTCTTTAAATATTTCAAAACTTAGGCCACCCCGACCTTTTATTTGAACATTTTCAGTACATTTTCTGTGTGCGAATATATTTAAGTGACACTCTACAACAAAGCATTTAATGAAGAGAGGAGTAACTCCTATGGTAACCATATATAAAATGAAGCTGGTAACACATTAATTTTTTGTAAGCTTGACTAGTTTAAGACCTCTGCCAAGTTAACTTTTTTAAGTTTTCATTTTTTTTTTCTTCTGTGTGTTTTGCTTTCAGTAACAACTTTTGCTTTTAGAACACAGAACAACTTTTAAAGGAAACGATGGAAATGATGGCATGTTAAACATCATCATGCAACATTATACACACACGCATACGATACATACTCTCCTACACATACGCATACACGCACAAAGAGAAATTAAATCTCATTTAGTTACTAAATAATGTATCAACGCTTTGTTTGGAATATTATGAAGGAAGCTACAGGGTGCTCGATTCGTCGAGCAGCTCATGCTACAGTTTTGCTGCTGATTTTGCTAGACTATGGCATACTGTTGCTGCTGCTGATATTCGTTTGTTGTAAGTATCTTACAAATTATGTAGAAGCTAGTCAAAAAAACGTATGGTAAAATAGTTAAATTGGTGTAGACGAACTACATGATGCATTACAACATGATTAAGTGGAAGGAAAAGGTTCAGTTGATGCAGGCAAAGGAAAAATTTCATTTAATGTGTGCAGGGACCCTTAATTCATATAAGATGCTTTAGGTCTCCTATGTAAGACTTTATTTAATCCTAAAAATATAGTTGATTTCATGATCTCTAATATGACGCCATGTGTCCTGATTTCAGCTGTTGACCATAATTCCCGGCCAACGAAGCTATTAAAGACCTTAGAGACGCCCTATTTAGATAGCATCTATTATATTTTAGAACAATCCAGTTTGGTCAATAATAACCAGTCTGGCCAATCTGGAATTAACCCATAGAAGCTCTTACAGGCCTATACTCCAGTACATGTAGTTTACTGAGCCATCGCTTACCAGTTCACCTGCGATTTTAAATTCCCAGTCGCATGGAACCAAGCACAGTATTGTTATTTACTTAAGCACAGGTATTTTGGGAGTCTTCTTGGCAGATTAAACCAATCTCCTGCTATCATAATTGAAATATCTTCTGAGCAGCCTGGCTTTCAAGACAAAATACAAAAATATAGGGTGGGTGAGCAACGTTGAGATTTATTATGCCAACGAGGAACTCCACGAAGATGTCGGTGAAAAAAATAAAAAATTATTTTTTCGGATGAAGCACATTTTCATCTTGGTGGGTACGTTAATAAGCGAAATTGCCATATTTCAAGCTCGGAAAACCCACACGTGGTCTTACAGAAGCCAATACAGCCATTACGAGTGACTGTTTGGTGCTGCTTGTGAAGCGGAGGCATCATTGGCCCATATACCTTTGAAAATGAGGACGTCGCAACCATTACGGTCAAGGGAGACACCTATCACACATATGTTTTTGTACCTGCTCTTCTTGGTATTGATATTTGGTTTCAACACGATAGTGCAATTTGCCACACATCTCATTTCACAATCGATTTATTGCGTCAAACATTTGATAGTAGTTTAATTAGCTGAAATGCTGATGTCAATTGGCCGCCAAGAAGCTGTTATTTGACACCGTTGGACTATTTTCTGTGGGGTGCCGTTAATGAAATGGGTTATGCCGACAAACCAGAGATAATTGAACATTTGAAGGGATTTGAATGCCATTGCCTAGGAAAGTGTACGAAAATTGTTCTAACCGGAACAATTGTACTTCCCAGTAAAAAAATAAAATTGTTTTTAAATTTTTATTTCATTGAATTTTTATATTTAAAGTTTTAAATAATCCACCCTATATTATTCAGTGCAAACTGTTTACAGATAAGTTGCTTTAGAGAACAGAAAAAACTCAGCCTTGAAGAGTCTGCATTCACTAATAATCGTATAGGACAGTACTGAAGTATTATCCACAAAATAAATTCCAGCACCGGCAGCAGACTATATTTTTAAACCACCCGTGAAACACCACATAATCATATAGAATCTAATTCACTCCATGCCATATTTATCTTTCCGAAAATATCATCGAAGACAGATTGACAACATTACAAACTCTAAGCATTAGGCCTATGTATGACCAAATCGACAGTCGTGGCATATCCATACATAGCTATTTAAGCTACTAAATGCCTTTGAAGAACCCCTTCACTAATTGGGAATTAGAACCGGAATAAATTCCAAAATTAGCTGAAGAGTGTTCTAAAGCACTAGAGAGGAAATCTTACAATCTCTTTAGAATTCAACGCGTGTGGTAGCCAATTTGAAAAACTGCTGTGCCCTCTCCAAACATCTAACTAAACCCAATAGACTCCCCCTTACTTAGAAGTGTCTAAGAGTATAAAAATTCAAGTTTAAAGAGGGAAATGTTTGTGTTTTATTATACAATTCCCAAAAAAAGTTTTAGTAATTAACTTTAATTACAGTTACCCATTATGCAGCCTCGGGGAACGACGTCTAAAGATACAACTCAAAAGCCAAACAAGAATGATAATAAAAGTAGAAAGAGAAAGAAAAAGAAAAAAGAAATACATTTAAAAGAAAATACAGCATTTAATACAAAATGGTAATGAAGACAAAAAAAATGACAGACATATACGAGAGTCTGTTTCTGTAAGTCTTTTAAAACAAAAAAAAAAAAGGAAAATTATTTCCAAGAATAACAATTTAAAACAGATCATATGAGAGAAATAATAGAAAAAATATATTACAAATGCAATGGAAATTCTTGAGAAGTATACCAGCAAAAACTCGTATTAATAGTTACGTACGCTAGAAATATTAATTAAAAGATAATAAAACTCATTTGAAATAAGTCACCATGACTAAAATTTTAACAGAATTTCTTCATGACTTTAAGTCTTTAATACAATTTGTAAAAATAGTTTGTATCTGATGTCAAATTAAAGATCTGTTGAATTACCATAAATATTATCACAATTATTCTTTCACAATTAATCCTTATGTGTAATAGCATGTTACAGTGCTGTCAACTAATTTATAAATCATACCATAACAACGATAATATTAACAATACATACATACATATGTACATATGTATGTCATTGAGCACTTTAACACTTTCCTTTCGGAATTAAAAACCTGTGCAGCGTACATATTTCAATAAAAATTCAAATTTATAATGTAGCAGGTGATAATGCGAATAAAACTTATTAATATGGGTTAATGGAAATGCACGAATACGTTAACATATGTATTTAAATTCGATAAGCATGTAACATGTACATACAACAACACAGAATAATAATGATACTGATGACAAGGAAATATGGACAATATATGTACGTAAATATAAAAAACGAGTTTCATTTCTATAGAGTCCTTCAACAGTGACTTTCGCACTTTGACAGTAGTTTATTTGTCCTTCAGTCTGCTTTTAGTCTGCTTTTGTCAAATCACCCTGGACGGCCATAAACAGCAACGAATATTCACCGAATGGGCTCTGAAGCAGTTGACTACAGACCATAATTTTCATTGAGATATCATCTTCAGCGATGAGGCCTATTTCTGGTTGAAAGGCTATGTAAACACCAAACTGTTCGACATCAACCCACTTAAGATCCAAGAATGTTCAATGCAACGCGAAAACGTTACTGTTTGCTAAGGATTTAGGGTTGGCGGCATCATCAGTTCATATGTCTTTGAGAATGACGTTGATCAGACTATCACTGTCAATGGCAAGCACTATGGGTCGATGCTTAACAAATTATTTTGGCGTGAATAGCAAGATCTGTATACCAACTACATTAGGTTTCAATAGGACGTACCACATAGATATTCCGCCACATTGGTTTTACTGTACAAACGATATGTGCTTATGAACAGAATGTGAATTAATCACCGAAATCATGTGATTTGATTTCGTTAGACTTTTTCTGCGGGGTTTTCTTAAGTCTTAAATGTATGCAAATAAAATAAAACACACAGCTGTTCTAAAAACCAATATAATGCATGCCACCGAACAAAGCCTGTCTGATTTATGCACCATAGTAGTTATATGAATACATACAGTGAGCGGCAAAAGAAACTGTTCATTAGAAAAAAAATATACATTAATAAATTACCGTTATTTTTATTTTAAAATTGTTTCAATGCCAGTTTTTAAAATTGAAAAAGAAAAAAATTACAAAAAATTTTGAAGTATTGTAAAATTTTTTCGGGCACTCTCCTTAAGTGATAAAAATTGTATCCTTAGTGTACAGTTTCTTTTGACGCTCACTATGAATACATATATATTTGGTCATTACAATCCTTCAGTCAGGATTACGACTTAGCTTCTCACACCACTTATGTTGTGTGTGTTAATTTTACACATGAGTGGCGGGAATGCCAGATTTTTGACAAACTTTTTCGTGGCAATTTTATTTTCTCTCAGAGTCTTTGCCAGAAATCTGCTGAGAGGTAGTTGCCGAAAAAATATTCCTTTTTTGTTTCGTTTTGCTGGAAATCTCCGAACTGGGGTTTGAACCGTGGCCTCACTTCTAATAAGCCACCACACTACCTACTACTAGACTGCGGCGACTTGTAAAAGAAAACATATTGAAAATTAATTAACTTAATAGAGAAGGTCTAACATCCACACATTTAAGCACACATTTCCCTCATTGTCGGTTTCCAGACCGTGTTTCAAACCCTATTTTTTTATGTTCTCTTTTAATATATACTAATTAGTTAATTTTTTTGTTTGTTTCTCCAGGCGAAAAAAGAAAATTTTTGAAAAGTTTCGTATTTAATTTTGACAGAAATTTTTGTTTATTGAAACAGATGACAGCTAAAAGTGAAAATCCTGAGGCTCTTTGAAATTATTTATTAAATAAAAAATGATGCAAAATATTAATTCTATGGAAGTGTAAATTTACATATCTACTTTAATTAAGGGAAATTATTATTTATAGTGCTTATTGAAATTAATATATGAAGAGGGCATTCCATTCCAATAAAAAAAAAAAAATTTACGACTTTTTGAAATCGTTAGGATATCTACAGCTGGATCCACTCTTCCTTAACACTCCACTGCAAACTTTTTTGCATTGAAGAATCATTGAAGGAAGAAAGGGCGTATGAGGTTAATGAAGATCATAGTTTTTGCAGGAACATTTTAAGATCCAAGCCAAAAAATTAAGAGCAGTTAACACTTAATTTCGAAACTAATTGAAGTTGTACGGGATAAAGCGCATACTGATGATTTCATACGAGCGAAATTAAGGTGATGATATGTATGTACATTTGCTTTATATTACTTAGATACACCCTTCTTCTCTGTCAAGCAGGACAGGGCACTACTTGATAAAGATACTACAAGCCATTGTATGACCAGTGGCTCTAGTGTCTATCATTTTCGTTGTTTTATTTTGGGGGAACAGATGAAAAAGGAAGGTGTTATTGGGACATAGTTTTTTCAGAAATACTCATGACTAACCGTTACCGTCAATTGAGTGCTATGAATACATATACAAACATAATTGGATATTACAGCTCTTTAGTCAAGACCTTTTTATACATGAGTGGCAGGACCTACAGGTTTAAGTCGACTCCGACTGAAACCTGAGAAACCATGAGAAACTTTTCATGGCAATTTTATCCACTCTCAGAGTTTTTGGCAGAAATCTGCTGAAAGGAAGTCGCTGAAGAAATATTTTTTTATGTTTTGTTATGTTGGAGATGTCTGACCAGGGATTTGAACCGCGGCCTTACGCCTAATATCTCAACACACTACCTACTAGACAACGGCGAAAATTGAGACCTATGGCTGTATGCTAACCGCATTTGTTTTAGACTGCAACAACAAAAATTTGCAACAGGACCGATTTTGGCTTCATTGCATTAATTCCTCATTTTACTGACTTCAATTGGCTACAAAGGTCTTGCGATTTCACGACGCTAACCTTTTCTTTGTGAAGCTACATCAAAGACCCAAACCACTATGATAATCCTTTAACTTCAGAGTGTTTGAAAATTCATTTTCTTCAAGTCATTGCTGAGATATCTTTCAATCTCTTCAAAATATGTGAGTTCCGGAGATAAGGATTTCTCTTCTCGGTGTCACTGGAGTGTGTTAGGTAGTGTGATGGCTTATTAGATTAGAGCTTATGAATTAAATCGCAGCTCCTACATCTCGAGCACAATGAAGTGTGAAACTTGAACTTCTTCTGCATTGACTTCTCTCCATTGAAAAATTCTCATATCTGTTGTTCGGACTCGACGTTAAACTGTAGGCCCCGCCTCTTATGTATAACATTAATGCAGCAACGTGAGTGGTGGGAGAATCTAGGTTATAAAACTGACTAAAGGATTGAATGGCCAATTAAGTATGTAAGTAATCCGCCAACTTTATGCACTACTTATGGATATAGGTGTAGAGGTAGGTTGATTTAAAGTCCTTTACTCAACATAAAAGAATCCCGGGTTCGATTACAGTTTAACTACCACCACCAAGAGTAGCACTTAACGAGTGACGTCCCTACATTGTTTCTAAACAAGACGGAATGACGACTTTATGGTACTAAGAACAGCTTGAAAAAGGCTTAATAGTATAAGAACACGGATATACTATGTGGCAACAGGAATTAATACAGATTAAAGAAATGTGGATGTGCAGATCTCGTTATAAGCAAGATAGTGCAGCAAATCTGTCCAAGACTAGAAGAATGATACTAGGAAATTCTGATCAATTACAAACTTATGTATGTAGGAACTGTTTATCCTAAGAAGAAAGTGAATCTATCCTTATCCTTTTAGGTATGTTCCATGAACATGAAAAACTGGGTTGTTGGAATGGTCGATATATGGGGCCTAACTTCTTATGTTCTCTTGGGCTGACAGCCACATTCACAAAGGTACCGGGGGTATGCTAAATCCTTAGCAATTTGAAGCCCAAGATTTTTAATTAGCAGGTTTTGATGTGGGTATTCCTATTTGAAAATTTCACGTTTGTCGATGATGAGTAAATATTTTCGATACAAACCCCAAACGCCATACGATCAGAGGAACAAGAACCGCATATATTGCTGCTTGTGTTATAATGGAAACACCCATATGGTTAAATTTTGTATTACACAAATGCTTCATATTGTTGTTTTAAAAATAAAGTTTTAACAATTAAATGCACTTTTCCAACGAACATTAATACAATTCTGTGTATGTATGTATGTATGTGAATGAAACAATTGTTTTAAAAATGACACAACATTGTTTTTTTTATTTATTTATATTTGTTGTTTTGTTTGTTTCAAAATTTAATTAAACAAATATTATTTTTCTGTTGACACCTGTTTTCCTTTTCCTTTCAATATTTTATTACATATCCATGCGATTATTTTTATAAAAATCAAATTAAAAAACAGAAAAAAAAAACAATTGAAATGTGGCCATAATTTATCAGTTTTACGGCAGCACAACCCTTTTTATTTGATTCGAAAGTAAATCCAAACGTATTGAAAAAATATTGAAAAATTATAATTTTAATAAGCGGAAAAGCCTTTGACATGTGAGTTTTTGTGTTTTTAATCAAAGCGATTATGAATTAAAATTTAAAGTATTATTCACAGAAATAATGGTTTTTTTATTTTGTAATAAATTAATAAAATATATGCGGGTTTTTTCAACAGCACATACCTACATACTTAGGTACTTTTTTGAACTGCTAATGATGACTTAAAAAAATAATGCCTTTGATTACTTATTTTGAATTGAATTTAATTTAAAAAGTATTCTTCTTATTTGATTTAACATTTAAAACTGTAACTAATTTGCTGTTGTATACGATATTAAGCAGATTTTCAATAATAATTGCTGGTAAGCCTATTATAACCTGCTTTAATTTTTTAGTGACTGAATAAATTACAAACAAAATAAATTTAATGGATTTGGAGGCCTTTTTTCCTTTTCATTTTGTAAATAAAATTGCAAAAGAGACAAAATGTTCCTATGAAATCGATTGAAATGATCTGTTTCTAGTTTTTTTTATAGGCTTTCAAAACAGTGGTTTATGTGAATTGTGAAGTACCCCGAAGATATAAACTTTCCATTGAGCACCATATTTCCCTGCTTGAAGTTTGGTTTGGTGTTCTTATTTCTTTCGTAGATATGACGTTATTAAAATAATAAATCTAGTCAATAGCCTGGCATTGACAAGAGCTTTTTCGACACCTCGAACGTTTTAAAGTGGCGAAACATTGATGCCGAAAACAGTGAGAAAGAAAAAAGTTGACAAATAATGTAAAGGTACAGTATTTCTTATGTTCTTGCTTGAACCAACACATCTTTTAAATATCGAATGAAGCATTCAAGTGCCGCGGTTTCTTCAGACGGTGCCGGAAATACTTCACTTTTTCAAATACTTCCTTTTCTTTCCTTACTATTTACACAACTTATATCCCATCGAGAATGGAATACAACTCTATTGATTCATTCAAGCACCGTCGTCTCATTGTTATATCGCTACTACAACAAATTCTGCTCTAGCGAAATCCCCGAAGATCATATATTTGCATGTAGTACTCGTCTTCCTCCATTGATCAATGGAACGTACTATGCATTACAGGACAAATTTCCTGTCAATTACGAAATAAATAGCTTTCAAGTTGACGTTCATAAATACTATTCCCTCTCTCCTACCTTACTCAACTGTTTTTTCATGAATATGAGACCATCTATGGCTTCCTTTAACCCCGCTTGGGAGGCTTTCGATTCAAGCATAATATTGCAGTAAATCTGTCCAAGAATGGAAGAAAGGTGCAAGGAAAGTCCAAAGGAGCATCATTACTGCGTTCTGCGTGCTTATGCGGGAACTGTAGATCCGAAGAAGAGAATGAATGAACGTGTCGCAGGAGAAAAACAATTAGGCTCCTGCTGTACGAATGATCACTCTAATCTGGGCTAAAGAAAATGAAAAACTGGGTTGTTGGAAATGGTCCATACGTGGCCTTTCCAGTGTATGCTTAATCCTTACCAATTTCGAACTTCGCCGTAGTTTAGTAGATAGTGTATGGGCATATTAGAAGAGAGCCCGTATTTAAAATCACGGCTAAGACATCTGAAACATATCGAAATATCCTTTCAGCAGTCTTTTGGCAAAACCCCTGAAGGAAAAAAATAGTCATGAAAAGTTTCTCAAATTCGTCGTTCGGATTCGACATTAAATTGTGGATTTCGCCCCTCATGTAAAAAGCTAAAACACTCAACATGAGTGGAGTGAGAAGCTAAGATTTGTAAGCCTGACCAATTTAGGAAGTAAGTAAAATTTGTTAGGGATATTGTTGTTGTATTTTGATTTCCACTGTTTTGCTCAAAGTATTGCATTTGTTTAGTTTACATACATAATTGGTTATTACAACCTTTCTGTTAGGATTACGACTGAGCTTCTCGCACCACTTTTGTTCTGTGTGCTAATTTTATCCATGAGCGGCAAGACCTACAGTTTTAAAGTCGACTCCGCACGAAAGGTTTTTTTTTCTAGGCAATTTTTTTTATTTACTCTCAGAGCTTTTGCCAGAAATTTGCGGAGAGGAAGTCAGCGAAGAAGTATCTTTTCATATTTTGTTTTGCTGGAGATTTCTGGTCTGGGGTTTGAATCGTGGCCTCATGTCTAATAAGTCAACCCACTACCTACTAGTCTAGTAGGCGACTTCAATGTGTGTTAAATCCTTAACAAATTTAGAGCTTCTTATCAAATAGAACACATAATTCGCCATTGGCAGCGGGCAAAAAAAGGATCTTATGACGAAAAGGTTTGATTAATACGTGCTTCGTAGAGATTAGCTTCTTATAAGCTGCACTATTTCCGGCGTAACTCGTGCGACAATAGATTACATTAGTTAATTGAAATGTCTAGTTGTGGTAATAGTGTGGTTTAGTTTACCGAACATTTCCTTGAAGCCTTAAAGCATAAAGACGCGGAGGATAAGGCAGTTACTATAAAATGGAGGAAATTCTGGTTGATACAAAAACTTAGTTAGTTTGTATACTTTGCCTTGATTTATTTAAAATACACCAAACCATTAACACAACTATTAAATCGGTTGTCAAACAGAAAGAAAATGTAAAAAGATGCTCTTTATATAAAATAATCTATGATAATACCTGCGGTTAAACCCTGATATTCGAATATAAAATGAATTGTAATTTTTTCTTAGTTTACCTAACCATCCATAAATTAATTTCTTATACTTTTGGTTTTTAATTTAATTCCTTTTCCTTTAATTTAATTCCTTTAATTTCACTTGTATTTGTTTTTTTTTTTTTGTTCTTTCAACAACTTTAGTTTTTCTTTCTCCTTTAAAAACTTTTTTCCAATTTTCACTTCATTTTTTAACTTGTTTTTCTTCTCACCAAAAAAAAATTTTTTTATTTTTCGTTGTTGTTTGACTCCCCAAAGACAATAGGAAATGATAAAGTAAAGCAGAGATAAAGTACGCTTGACTCCTTTTTCTATAGGCAGCAGAAGCGGGGATAATGAAAAATTTTTTTTGCTGAACAAAATATTATTGCAATAGAGCGAACAGACAGAATGAAAATGAATTGAAGGAAGAGAGAGAGAGAGAGAGAAAGTAGAAAAGCAGTGTAACAACAATTGTTTTTCACTTTTATTAAAACTTTATTACTTTGTTCATTGACTTTAGCAAATGAGACGTTAAATCGGATATGGCTTATTGCTTTTGTATGAGTGTAAGCACGTACATACTTACATATATAGACATACATATGTAAATACAGGTTTAAAACTCCAAAATGTACAAATACATTTACACATTTATAAATACCGTTTAATATTCATGTATGTATATGTGTTGGTATGCATGTGATTATTGAAAATATTATGAGAAATAATAATATTTATATTCCCGCTTTGTTCACAGACCTTTCAGCCAATTTCAATCGTTATAATGTGGGAAATATCTCTCTCTTTCTCTATCTCTCTCTCTCTGTCTGTGTGTCTTTGTGCATTGAGGTAAAGGCGATTATTTTAATATTTTTGTATTACGTTCGTATTATACTTGCTGCTGGTATGCATGCATGCATGAGTATGAGCATGCATTATGAGTATGAGCTCAGTATGTGCCTGCCATTTATTCAAAATGTTTTAAGCTCTCTTTGTATTGTATTGTTTGGTTCAATAAACGTTTTACACTTTTGCACTTTTATTATCAAAAATAATACGATGAAAACGAGTCCGTAAAAATGTTTGTGCAAGAAAGAATCGCTTTTTCTGTTTTTTTTTTGGTAAATCTCTAATTAATATTCATTCGTCCCATAATAATAATGATTTTAAATACAATTGCATTTTGTATTTCGATATTCAATCGATGTTTTAATTGTTGTTGTCTTGCATGGTCTGCAACAAATAATGTTTTTATCAGTTGGATTTTAAGTTGTTAAACAATTTTCATTTATGCCGCCTAATTAGTTACACAGTTTTATGGATTCGTTAATAAGAATTTGAACAAATAAAAGAAGAAATAAAAAAATTAAATTGAAAAGGATTCAATACATGCCATCAGAAGGATACATAAAAAGTATGCCTGTAGTTTTCAGGTAATAAAAACTAATGGAAATAATAAAGCCAATAAGCAAAAAAATTACCTCAGTCAATGGTTACTGCTTATCTGCACTTTTGCTATTACTCCTTAGACAGATTTAATGAGGATTTGGCTGTCATAAAGCATTTTAATTTTCTTATTTGATTTCAGATTCGACTTTCATTTCATTTTTTCGTTTTTAAAACCGTTGCCAGTCCATTATAATATAATCGCAGAGAATTCTAAGCGTCTCTTTCAATGACTTTGCCGGACGTTGGACTCAGAGCGACTAATTTTATTGTAGAAATACCTTAGGCAGCAATGATTTCAAATGTACAGACTGCTCCTTAGTCTTTACATAGTCTACTTAGCTAAAGCAGTTTATTCGTAATTCTCCGGTAGGGGGTATGTTCATAAGCAGCGAATTTTCTTTCCCCCGCCAGTTACTAGATGGCTTTTCGTGAGTTTTCTGCCTTAACTTTCATTGCAGGATCCCAGCGAAATTTAACTGTCACATACAGTTTTCGAGGTGATCGTAAATTTAATTTAAGGACTATAATAGCCCATAGACTATATATATGGGCAATTTCGTGTCAAGTGACCCAATTTTTAAAATCGATGTCTTCCTATTTGGATGAAATTTGCACCAAGGTTAATTCTATTGGATAGTAGGCAAGACAACAAAGACACAAATTTTCAGCTCTATCAGTCAAGAACTGCCTGAGTTAGAGGGGGTCAAAATTGGACATTTTGGTCATACAGGGTTTTTTTTTAAATGTGTGTAACTTTTCAAAACAAAAAAATTAGTTTTTAACTCAAGAATAAGATTTTTCAATATTATTTCAATATTTTATTTATTACTTATAATACTAAATAACAATAATAATAAAAAATTTTATAAAATTAATATATAAATTTTGAAATTGCCAATCTTTCGTCCTTCTTATTTATTGACTATATTTTCTGCTTTTTTGCCAATCCTTTCTTGGAGTTACTAGGTTCAGCTGCATTGGAAATAATAGAAATACTCTCTGATGTTTTCTGTATTTTCACTTATCGGTTCAGAAATCACGGGGCGTTAGAAAAAGTGGTGGCATCACTAAAAGTGATTCCAAAAGTTCAACAATTTCTCACTGACCTGGTGATGTTAAATATTTTGATGCCGATTTTTAAAATACGTCCTGAGCTTTTTTTTCAACTTAGACCACCATACCTTTAATTAGAATTAAAACATAGCTTCTCATAAGTCTTATCTTATCTTATTCTGGTAGGTAGTGTGTTGGTTCTTAGATGACAGGCCGTGGTTCAAATCGCAGCTCAGATATCTCAAAGAAAACGAAATGAGGAAAAAAATCTATTTCTTTCGGCGATCCTCTCAGTAGTCTTCTGCTAAAAATTCTGAGAATAAAATAATTGCAATGTAAAGTTTCTGAAATCTGTCATTTGGTAGCAACGTTAAACTATAAGTCCTAGCACTCATGTATAAACCTAACGCACACAACATGGTTAGTGTGGGAAACTCGGTTTTATGGTTTTAGTTTCCTTAATCAAGTTTTTTTTTTCCTGCAAACAGTTGATTGGTGTCCTAGCCTACGATAATACGGTGTTCATCTATCATTCCTAAGAAACAACACACTATATTAAAAGCTTTTGAGTTGTTGTCTCGGTTCTCAAGAATTTCCATTGTCCGACCGATCTATAAAGTTGGTTATTAGTTGTTATCATAGAAAGTCAATCTAATTCCAATTAGGCTTTCAGATTTCCCACTTGGAAAATATTACATCTGTTCGAGTACGTGACTTTCTTTTCAACCAGCTATTAACAGATATATTCAGCCTTAGGATCATATTGTACTAATGAAGGGATATTGCGCTACATTCACTATGACAAGGTTGATTTTCTAAAGTGTAGGAAGTAAGAATTTTTTTTAAATTTATTTATCGATTAAATTTAAAGCAAATTGTAAATATTTCTTTTAAATAAATCATTCCTTTGACAATATTCTTATAGGGAATTCCTCAGAATTCAGTTCAAAGTAAGAATTTATGAGAATTAATTTCCTAAAATTGTCTTACTTTGAAATCAAAGATTGAAAAAGAAAAGAACCAAAGTCAAGTGATAAATCTGCTGAAATTAATTGCCTTTAACAGGGAAAATTTAAATGAAAATGGCGAACAACAAAACAACAAAAAGCAAATCAAAATTAAATTAAAATTAACTGTTGATTAAATGTTTAATCGTGATGAAAGAAAAAAGAAAAGAGAAAGCAAAAGAAAAAGCAAAAGAGGCAGACATAAAATCACTTACAGAACTAAACAACACTTAACAATTAACGCTTATCATGATAAAACTTTTAACACAACAAAATTAAGCCAAAAAAAAAAAACAAAGAAAAGGAAAGAAAATTCTCTTCGATTTTTCTTTTTTTTGTTGTGCTTTTCAATCTATAATTTCTGCCTTTTGGTTGCCACTTATTTATTCATTTAAAGGCAATACTTGTTAATTGTTGCCACATCGAAAGTGGGTGGGATGGATGGATGGATAAAAAGCAAAAGTAGGCATTTTAACCACAACAAATCACCAACAAAACACCAACAAAAGAAAAAAAGAACACAAACACCGTGTTAAACGTTGTTTGTGCAAAAAGGAAACCAAAACAACAATCAAATGGAATTCATTAGAAACACAAATCTTTAATAAGATTTCCTTAACAATTCTTTTCTTTCGTTTTGTTTTGTTTTTTCTTATTTTTTTTTTTTGCTTGTTTGGAAAGCCTAAAAATACCCACAAGAAGTAAAAAAAAAATAAATATTTGGTTGCTTGG
This sequence comes from Sarcophaga caerulescens, assembly GCA_927399465.1. Classification (NCBI taxonomy): domain Eukaryota; kingdom Metazoa; phylum Arthropoda; class Insecta; order Diptera; family Sarcophagidae; genus Sarcophaga; species Sarcophaga caerulescens. The sequence continues at coordinate 86,437,170 of OV656867.1, read as the reverse complement.
CTTAGTTTTGTTTTGCTTTGGCTTTAATATATTTTTTTCTATTTCTTTTTCTATTCTTAATTCTTAATTTTTTTGGTATAAAAATATACAAAAAGAAAATTTTTATTGTTAATAAAACAAGTGATGACCTACAAACTTAGTTTTGCTTGTGTTATTTGCTTTTGTCTACGCTATAAGGGTACACACGGTGATATAAAAAACATAAAAAATGAAGCCAGCAAAGTAACAATATTTGAATAGTCAAGGTCTACTTTAAATTATTCACAGGTCAGGTCAAATAATTATCTGCAACAAGTTTTCCTTGGTTTTAATAACACAGCCCTGCAAATTTGAATTTTTTTTGTGCAACCAAGATGGTTCCAGGTTTCTTTTGCACCCCTTGACATAAACCCACCCCCTACTTTAAGGGTGCATGCAAACAATTTGGCTTAGGGCTCATTTTAAAAAGCAAAGATCAATTGTCAATTTCTGATAATAGCGAAGGTTCTAGCACGTCAGTGTTCAGCTCTATAATTCTTCAAAAATGGCCAAAAACGCTATTTTTAGGGGTTTCAGCCCCCTTTTTCTCGAAAACCTGACGTGATGGAAAGTTTTTGAATACAGATTCGTGTTCAGCGCGCAAAATGCCTTCAGGAACACCTGGAACCATCTTGTTTGCAAAACCCATGCAGGGTTGTGTAATTAAAATCTAAATCTTATTGCAAAACAGAGGTACAGTACTGAAGAAAAATATTCTTACAAAATAAGATCTCTAAATGACATGCAAGTCCAGCTTTTCTATTTTATTTCGAAAGAAGAATTTCTTCTAAATATTGCAGAAGAACTCCCGCTCAAGACAAGCTTCCTAAGGTAGCTTATAAAAATCGTCAACTTTTATAAGAAACCGTTAGGGATCATACAGCATAAAGTTAAAACACATCGAAATTGTAAGAGAGAGTGACTTTCAAACTCAGTTTCGAACCAAAAATCAGTTGCAGTTAGCAATGACTTACAAATAATATTTCTGTAATATGTTCAAAGAATTTTAGTAGCTGCTGACCACTTAACTAGAGTCTATAAGAAAATGTTTTTCTTTTTCTTTGCTTTCCTTTACGAAACCTATTGTCGTCATTCCATAGTTTCAATATCCGGATGGGGTTTGAACCAATACTCTATCTACTAGACTATTATCTACTAGAAAGTTCTTTAGCTCCGCTAGAAGAAATAATATTTAAAACGAACACCAAGAACACATTTTAAAAAATATAAGTTCGCAATAAGTGGACGTAGTCTAGTTGGTAGTGTGTTGACTTATTAGACGTGAGGCCACAGTTCAAACCCCAGTTCAGACATTTTCAACCTGCCTCTCAGCAAATTTCTGGTAAAACTCTGAAAGCAAAAAAAAATTACCTCAAGGAAGTTTGTTAAAAATCTCTAGTTCGGAGTCGATTTGAACATGTAGGTTCCGCCACTGTATAAAATTAACACACATAACATAAGTGGTGTGAAAGACTAGGTTTTAGTCCTGACTAAAGGGTTGTAATGATCAATTAAGCAAGCAACTAATACACATACATTATGAGATACACGCTAAAATACTTGCTAACTTCTTTGGAGCCAATCAAATAACTGGCAAGGTTTGAAACACATGTAAAGTCCTGAAGAGATTAAAGTGTTTGACTGGTTCGAATCTATGAGAAGACGAGAAAATGTTCCCTCATTGTTTTTAGTCTCATTTTAAATAATTCATTTACTTAATTGTCCAATGAGACCAATACAATCATTTAGTCAGGACTACAACCAAGCTTTTCACACCACCAATTTTGTACAGGTTAATTTATCCATGAGTGGCGTAACCAATAGTTTAACGGCAACTCTGAAAGATAGATTTGAGAAGCTTTACGCGGCAATTTTGTTTTCACTCAGAGTTTTTGCCAGAAGATTATCAGGCGCGATCTTATTGTTCAAAACCCAGCTCAGATATCTCAAACCAATCGAAGTAGAAACAAATATGTCTTCAACGAATCAGCAGTCTTCTGGCCAAAAAAATACTGTGAGTAAATGAAATGATCATGAAAAGCTTCTCAATTAATCTACCACCCGTGTGTAAAATTAACACACTTAACATGGGTGGTGTGAGCAACTAGGTCGTAATCCTGACTAAAGGGTTGTAATGCCCAAATTAAGTAAATTAATGTGAGTTAGATGATTCAAATTTCTTGTAAATTTTTCAAAATTTCTTATGATCATATGGTCTTCTTCCAGCAGCTTGTAAAAGATGGAACCCTTCGAATTCCATTCAGTACTGAGAATTTTGAATTCGCTTATCTGAATTGCTGAAGAATTGTTGGTATTTCGAAATCAATGAATTTTTCATAGGGAGTAATGAGTTCTTTTAAGGCATTCAAGTAGAATGCCGGATATGTATGTATGTTGCTTGTGGCCTCAGGTAGTTTAATATAAATTTTTTTCTTCGCTTATATGCTGTTTGTTGCTTATAATACTGCTTAAATGGCTACAAATGATTTTTCTTCTCGTACCTGATACCAGCCTTTCAAAATTTTGAACACTCTTCTGAAAAAATATTTCGATCAATAGAACATATTAAGAACAAGCTACAGGAAGGAAGAAGCTCTTAAAACCTCTCGCAAATGATGCATTGTTGTCTTAAAACTCGTCATTTTGGAAGAAAACTAAGGTTATTTGGTTTACACTATTCAACCAAACTACATGGGAATAAACGACAAACGTTTAAAAAACGCCAATAAAGGAGCAAAATCATGTGTGAATTACATCCTACACAATATGTACCCAGTACCAGTGCTAAGCATTCAAAAAGTGATATCGACATAACTAAACAATTGTACAATGGGTCTATTCGACCTCCGGGTACTGTACTTGTCACAGTTGACAAGTACACGTCCTCTAACTTAACCTAACTAAACAAAACATGCCATTTTGGAAATTTATTATTCGCTGCCTTATTAAAGTGTAGTGGACTTACTTAGTTTTCTATTATGATGTGTCCTTTCGTTTCATTTACAAAACAAAGAAAAATTTAAATCGACAAACAGAAAAATACAAAAAAATTTCAAAAAAAAAAAAAAAACAACCAAGAAAACAAAAAAAGAGGAACAAGCATAAAAATAAAAACTTTAAATGCTAATAGGCTGCTTTTCTTTAGTTTCCTTAAGCATTTAACCTTTTGGTAGAACGAAAACAAGTTAAAATGGAATGAAATTTACAATTTGTTAACATTAGATTTTATTATGAGAGAGAGAGATAGAGAAAATATTTATATTGTTTGTTGTTGCTGTTGCTTTCCTATTTTTAGGTTAAGGATTTTTTAACCTTTCAAGAAAACAACAACAACAGCCATAACTAGAATAAAATACAAAACAAGATTTTGCTAGAACAAATATAAAAAACAACACAATAAAAAATTGAGACATAAAAAGAATTTTGGTAGTTAACCAGCCAAGACTGTAGGATACCCTACACAACGGCAATTTACGAAATTTAAATTAAAATAGTTTTGATCGGTTGCGAGGCTATTAACTGGTGTGCAGTGAAATATCATTTCGCTTACATGGAGTCATCTCATACGTACATACTTAGTCATTACAACCATGCAGTCAGGAACAACCTAGCTTCTCACTTTTCTTTAAAGGTGAAATCAGGTGAATTATAGAACGATTTAGTGAAATTAAATCTCTAAAGAGAGAGAGAGAGAGAGAGTACTAAAGGTATGACAATCAGGGGCAACGTCCTATCTATCTATTGTTGTAAGTTAATACAAATATGCTACGGTAGACCGCTTGTGTTATTTTGACAGCATTGCGTTGACTGATGGATTGATGCTGAGAATAATACAAGCTAGGCTACAGCAGCCTTTGGAATATAACCAGCCATCTAGCAAACAACATAAGAGTGCATACCTAGTTTACTTACTTAATTGAGAATTTCAAGCCTTTAGTCAGGATTACAACCTAGCTTCTCACAACACCCATGTTGTGTGTGTTAGTTTTATCCATGAATGGCGAGACCTAAAGTTTATGTCAACCCCGAACGACAGATTTTAGACAACTTTTTCACGCCAATTTCGTTTACTCCCAGATCTTTTGCCACAAGACTCCCGAGGGACTCAGACTGTCTGAGTTGGATTTTAACCACATCGTCAACAAACTACCTAGTAGTTACATACGTACATACATAATTGGTCATTAAAACCCTTCAGTCAGGATTACGACCTAGCTTCTCACATCACTTAGGTTGTGTGTGTTAAATTTATACATGAGTGGCGGGATCTAAAGTTTAAAGTCGACCCCGAACGCTGGATTTTTGAGAAACTTTTTCATGGTAATTTTATTTAAAGTCAGAGTTTTTGTCAGAAATTTGCTGAGAGGAAAGCGCCGAAAAATATTTTTTTAATTTTTCATTTCCTTTGAGATGTCTGTTCTGTTATTTGAGCTGTGGCCTCACGTCTAATAAGCCACGTCCTGGAAGGTGACTCCATAATTTTGTTTCTCCTATAGTGTTGCAAACGTATAAGCAAACATAATATACCTCCTCCGTTAAGTATGATAGCCTAGCACATATATAAAAAAAAACTTCGTCCAAATTAAATAATAATTTTTTTGTTCTTCCCTTTTTCCCTTGTTTTGCTTTTTATTAAACAGACTAAACAAATAATTAAACTTTTTTGCCTCTTTTTATCTGATTTTCCTCTTTTTTTTTGTTGTTGCTATTTTGTTTCCCAAAATAATTTTCCAAAAAGGAAAAATGGAGGCGATAGGGCTCGTGGTAGGAGATAAAAACTTTTAGTCGAATTTTTGACTTTGTTATTCTATTTTATTGTTTTAAGCTAACAGAGTACAAAAATAAAAAAATGAGAATTACTCCCCCCTTTATCCATACAACAACAGAAAAAAAGTTTAAAAATCCAATTAGTCTGCAATTTTTTCGTTTGTAATTTTTTTTGTTTCATTCTCTAGTATTGCATCCCAAAGATAAAACAAAATATTGAAATTGTTTTACTTTAAAGTTCTATTTATTTAAACTTTTTTTTGTTAATTTTATTTTTGTTTCTATTTTTTTTTTTTTTGTTTTACTAAGTGAAATGCTTTAAATTGTTACAAAGGAAATTTGGAGAATTTTTTCATTAAAAAACATTTCTAAAATGAAATTTAAAGGAAATGCAAAAAGTTTTACGAACATGGGTAGAATAAAACCCAAAAAAAATTTCTGAAGTAAGCCACTTAAAGTCCTACAGTTTAAAGTCAACTCCGAACGACAGATTTTTGAGAAACTTTTCATATCAATTTTATTTACTCTCAGAGTTTTTGCCAGAAATCTGCTTAGACGAAGTAACCAAAGAAATATTTTTTTTCATACTTTCGTTGATGTTTGATCTGGGGTTTGAACAGTGTCCTCACGTCTAATAAACCAACACACTACCTAGCCTACGGCGACTTCGGGCTGAAAACATTTGCCGTAAAACAAACGAAGTGTTAAATGTAAATAGAAAATTCCTCAATCAGATCAGTTGCCTTACCATATTGTTACGAAAAAAAAAAAATTTAGATACTGCAGTTTTGCTTTTACATTGTTTAACATTAAAATTATAAACAAAAGCTACAAAAGCAAAAACAATGAACTTGTTTACATGATAAACACGTAAACAAAAATATATCAACAAACACAAGTATAAAAAAATAATGCTATACAAGCAAACAAAATACACAAACAACAATAATGAAATAACAATGCTTACATCTCGAGAAGGTGAAGCCACCAATATTTGACTTCAAGAACATTCATCAGACTGTTTACGTTGCCATATAAAAAGTAAGGCAAAGCAGGCAATGGAGTCAGTAAAAATTCAGTCAGTCTTGTGTAAAGAAGCGGTGTGTTTGAAGAGGATAATCGTAGTTTGAAGATCTCCGTTACAAAGATCTGTCAAACAATGATCTAATGATTTGTTATTATTTATGCAAAAGGTGTAAACAGAGGAATAACGAACAAAGCAATTGTTGTTGTTTACATAAAGTTGTGAACAGTGGCACACAGGATTGTGCGAATAATAAAGAATTTTAAGTAAAGCTAAACACAAAATAATTTTTATTTTTATGTGCAATCTACGTGCTCATATTTTAAACGTTAAACATTAAAGGGTAAAAAACGTAACAATATGTTGGAAAGCTTTGAATCTTGTATGGAATTTCCTTGAACATGTTATTTAAAACTGTTGATCTTAATTTAAACTTTCTGTAAAAAACTTTTTGTCGAATTTTGTTGATTCAAATTTCAATTAAAACCCTTTGCTGCTGTCTAAAATAAACCGTAGCAGGTTTTGTTAAAATATTCTAAGAAACTGTCCAATTACATTAAATTACACAAATTAAATGGAAATTATTTGTTTAAGCCTTAAAGAAAAACACCAGAAATATTTTATCCCTAAGCTTAAGAAGAGAAACACAAAAATGCCTACACAATTACAAATTTAAAACACTTTACGAAATAAGAATGAATTCCTTTGGAAAAAATGAAAAAAAAAATTAAAAAAATTGTTTTTTGGAAGGTTTTTGTGTAAAATTCTTATTATTTTACGGCAAGCACTCGTATTTGTCAAAAGCTGACAGTACTTAAGCATTATTTAATTAAACAATGATAAGTAATATTTATTATGCTGTTCATAAAACCGAGATTTTTATATTCTCTGCTACTTCTTGTATGAGATTTTTCTTCTCTTTTCTGTGCTTTTTTGGTTCTTTTTTGTTTTGAGTGCCTGTTTATGTGGGCTTATCACCGCAAAGTATACGACACAAGTGTATACAATTTTAAGTAACGCACGTGACAGGATACTTGACAATGCTCTTAAGTAACGAGCAACAAAATAAAGCAACAAATCATATCACCTTAAAAAATATCACACACAGCAGAAGAAGAACAAAATCAAAAAAGAATAAAAAGAAAACAAAACAAAATATGGGATTTATGATATGTTTCCGTTTCTTTTTTTAATTTTTTTTCTCGCTTTTTTTTATAAAATTTATTAAAAAATATTTTCTATGACTTGTAAGATGTCAACCTTTGTATACCCCCTACCCCAATCTCTGTCTCATGGTCTTTATAACAACATAAATGATAAGACAGTTTTTCTTTTGCTTGCTTTGGTTTCTGTTTTTGCCATTGTTTTTCAATTTTCCACAAGACATTCACAGGAGCCCTGCGAATAGAAAACAGAAACAACCAAACAAAATGGAAGAAATGATTTTGAAAAAACCAACAAGTCATGTAATACATGGGGAAAGTTGATATTTTACGCACATTTTCAAAATGCCAAACAACGAAACATGTTGTAAAAGTCTAGGATTTGCTTTTTTTTTTTTTGTTATGCTCTTCACATAGGATTACGATTTTGTTTTTCTTTTTTTATTTTCATTTTTCTTTTTTAGTAATGCTTGCTACCCGTACTAAATGGATGGGAATTTAAATTTAAAAACAAATTTCATTTTAAACCGTTTAAGTTAGTACAACAGGTTGTTACAAATTTGATTTGTTTTGTAAGTTAAAACACTTGGGTTTTATAAGACATTTAAATGGGGATGCAAACGATACACCGATGTTTTCTAAACATCGATGTGTTAAAATGCTTAAAAGTTTTATATTATATTTCCAATCGTTGAATAGATTGGAAAATAAAACATCGATGTATCGGTCTTATCACCGATGTTTTTTAACATCGATGTTTCTTTTTGAAAACCTTATCATCAATGTTTTTATGGACGATGTTGCTTTTTAGTAGCTCAAATGATTTTTGAATATCGTGAACAGCAATAGTCAGGCTACGGTTCAAACCCCAGGTCAGACATCTCCATCAAACTGAAATATGAAAAGATATTTCTTCCGCGCCTTACTCTCAGCAGATTTCTGGCAAAAACTCTGGGAGAAAAGCTTCTCAAGAAAATCTGTCGTTCAGAGACGACTTTCAAATCTGGAACCCTCCCCTCACATATAAAATTAACACACACAACATGTGTGCCGTGCGAAACTAGGTTGTAATCCTGACTAAAATTTTGTAAAGGCTAATAATGTATGTATGTGCACAGCAAAAGTGAAGTAAATTTTATAGTCGAAGAACTACTCGAAATGAAAAAAGTGTATCATTTACGTAAACTAAAATCACCCGTATCAATACCAAAATTACCATGCACCATGACTCTATGCTTAGTTAGATCAGGAGTAGGTTTCATATATTAAAGGCTGAATTGCTTAAGTTAGATCAAATGGAGTTGCCGTAGTGTAGTAGATAGTGTGTGGGCTTATTAGAATACAGACCGTTCTTCAAACCCTGACTCAGAAACTCTCGAAACAAATGAAATATGACACCATGACTCTATACATAGTTAGATCAGCAAAAGAATTCATATATTACAGGCTGAATTGCGGAAGTTAGATCAAGTGGTGTTGCCGAAGCGTAGTAGGTAGAATGTTGGCTTATTAGAAGAGAGACTGTGGTCCGAACCCTGCCTTAGACATCTCGAACCAAACGATATATAAAAAATATTTCTTCTGACAACTTCCTCTCAGCAGTCTTCTGACAAAAATTCCATGAGTAAAATAAAATTGTCATGAAAAGTTTCTCAAATCAGTCTCAAAAAGTAGGTCCTGCCACTCATGTCTAAAATGAGGACACACATCATAACTTCTCTGAGGAACTAGGTTGTAAAGACCAATTATGTTATGTATGTATGCGACCAACAAAAGGGAAGTAAATTTTATCGTTGAAAAACTACACGCGATGAAAAAAGTAGAGCGTTTAAGAAAACTAAAATCACTCGTATTAGTTCCCACAGCATAATACCCATGGCAAAATTACTCTATGCTTAGTTCGCAGTAGAATTCATATATTACGAGTATATGCTAAATTGCTGAAGTTAGATCAAATGGAATTGGTAGGTACAGTGTTGGCCTATTAGAGGAGAGACTGTGGTTCAAACTCTGACTGAGACATCTCGAACCAAACGAAGTCGGAAAAGATATTTCTTTCGGCGACTTAATATCAGCAGTTTTCTGCATAAAAAACTCTTAGAGTAAAATACAGTTGCCTTGCAAACTTTCTAAAACCTGTCGTTCGGAGTCGATATTTGGATTGTAAGTCCTGCCACTCATGTCTAAAATTAACACACACAACATGAGTGATGTATGAAGCTAGGTTGTAATCCTAGCTAAAGGGTTTTAAAGACCAAATAAGTAGGTAAATATCAAATGATGACCTTGGACAGGTGCTAACCTACAATTGCCCTTCCTTTAAATAAAAGATGCATAATTGTTTTGCCATTGAATTTTGATTCATTCATTCCATTGCATATAGTTCTTTTCACGTCTTGAATTTCCTTATCATCTGCTATCTTTCGGTTTCCATTTTAAGGCTTCTACACAGATTTCCTTAGCTTGCTTCCAATTTTATAGTCATTTTTGAATTTGAATTTTGTACTGGAACTTGCTTGTATTTTTACAGGAATTGTTTTGGCTAGAAATCATTTGATTATTACATGCGAATTTATCGACTTTCACATGTGTTAAATTTTTTGTAAATAACAGCCCCTATGGATCACCCTGTATTCGTTTTCAATAATACAAATTTCTACATAAAAATCTAAAGAAACAAATAAACTTGCAACTCACCTGCTGTCGATTGGCATGACATATAATATTTTTTGTTTTTGGTGCACAACAAGAACGTGCACCAAACTCTGGGCTTTCAATCAAATGAAAGCATGAGGGGTAGAGTGCGACTAAGTTTGCATGTGAAAAAGCCATTTGGAAAAATAAAATGATCAACTCAATACTGAACTGAATTCAAATGTAATGAAATTGTTTTAAAAAGTGAAACGTAGAAAGGGAAATGCCAACAGAAAAAAATAATGAAGAAATAATAACAGAACATAACACAACAAAGTATGGAGTACAGTATACAGAGAGAGAGAGAGAACAGAATTAATAAATTAAAAGGTTTTCATTTGTTATTTTAATATTTGTTTTTAAATAAAACTTTTCCAACAATTTTATTTATTGAAAGAAATGAAAAAAAAAATGGGAAAAAGAGTAAAACAAAACGTAAAAAAATAATTGTTGCTTGCGTTATTATAGAATAAATTTCAAGCGACTATTAAGAGAGAGAAATACAGTGGAACATAGATAAAGTGAAATCAATGATATATTTGTAGCATATTGCTTAGCTCTACAAATACACGAAAACTATAAACTCGTCATAGTGAGCTAATCGTAAGAACACTCACCGTCTCATGACAAGTCCATAGTTCGATGAAAGCTTCAGAAAACTATTGATAAAATAATACACTTGGCATAACGACGCTAATACACTTGGGTTGACCTTTCGAATATCGAATTGCTATTGTGTAACTCAGACGGAGCACCATCACCATAGTAACCATAAATCCAGTACCTAAAGTAAAGGATTGACAGTTAGTGTTAGAAACCCTAAGTTTCCATGGAATCACAGCTTTGCTAAAACTTCTTTCAGTTATTTTTTGTTGATTATCCATTAATTGAAAAGAAAACCATTACAAAAATAGCAGGCCTTGTTATGCAACTAAAGGAGAAGCACTATTGAAAAGTGGCTCTAAAATATTACACTCTACGACAGTGTCTGAACAAATACAATGATGAGCATGAAAGTAAAACGCCAGGATTTAAAAGAATATAATACAATAAGTAAGAGGGAAACATAAATTTAGTCCCAAGATCACTTGGATCCAAACATGAGAGGGGAGACTTAAAAAACCAATTTACAAAACCAAAGCCTTAGTTGCAGCAAAAGGTCCCAGAGATGTAGTATATAAAATCCCTGAGTGACTTGAGGAAAGGTAGTGCTTGCCAGCAGTCTACATTAAATAAAAACACTGGATACGGTCCCACTGTGCTCCTCAAACAACAGTCAGATATGTTGTATGGTGCAGCAGCAATGAGATTTGGGAGGTAGTTCATCAGGTTCATTATCTTAGAAGAGCTGAACGTTTCCCTGGTTCAGAGTCAAATCACAAACCAATAAGAAGGAACTTACTGAAGTCGTGCAGTATTGTGATGCCAACTCTGCTAAAATTTAACATTTTTTACCAAAACACTGTCCCTGTTTACAGACAATGCAGCACAATGAGAGGTCATAGTCTTGTAAAATTTTTAAAATATGAGCTCGTTGATTGCAAATAAAATAAAAATAAATTTGTATTTAGTTTTAATAAAAATTCTTTATTATTCGTACAATTCTGTGTGCCACTGTCCACAACTTGATGTAAACAACAATAATTGCTTTTCTTTGTTATTCCTCTTTGTTATTTCACTAAGCAATTATACGACAGATCTTTGTAACGGAGATCTTAAAACCACGACAACTCTCTTCAAACACACCGCGTCTTCACACAAGACTGACTGAACTTCACTGACTCACTCGCCTGCTTTGCCTTGCCTTTTGTTTGGCAGAGTAAACAGTCTGACGAATGTTCTTGAAGGCGAATGTCCGTGGCTTTGCCTTCTAGAAATCTCTATAAATGTAAATATCGTTGTTTCATTATTGTTGTTTGTGTATTTTGTTTACATTTATTTTTGTAGTGTTTGTTTTTGTATTTTTATTTACTTGTTTACCATTTTTTTATGCTGATGTTTGTTGTTGTATTTTTGTTTATAACTTTAATGTTAAGCGATGTAAAAGCAAAACACCAGTATCTGGATTGTTCATTTTTGTAACACTATTAATCCTTCCCCGGATATTCTCTTCATCCATGCACTCCTCGTCCTTTTTATTGGCAGTCCACTGTAACCGTATATTACTTTTAATTCATTTCCCATTTCATTTCAGTTTGTTTTTTTTTTTTTTTGGTATTAAAATTATTTTGCTTTACTTGGCTTCGGGTAAAACTCTATATCCGTGTGGCTATTTTTGGTTTCATTGTTTTCAATATTTTTCTGCATATCCTTTCTTTCATTTTTTGTTGTTGTTTTATTTCATTTCACTAGCTACTAGTTTTAATAGTCATACATTTTAAATGTACACTTTTGTTGTAATTAAAAAATGCTTTTTAGCAAAGTGCAATGAGTTTGCATGATGATGATAATATTGCCTCCATCTACATACATATTTTCATATTTTATTTTATTTTTTATTCTTTATCAGCCTTTTTAAATAAACTATAACTACAACAAATAGTAGCAAACAACACCAATAGCAATGGCAATAGCAATAGCAATAAGTAATAGCATACGAGGGGGCATCGAAAAAAAAACAGAAAAAATGAATTATAAACTTTTCATTTGCCGCCAACTATAATGGCAATAATTGTAGTTGTAGTTTTTCTTATTGTTATTGTTGCTGTAGCAGCAGCAATAATAGTCAGTCCACCAACAAGGCATCGAGGGAGTAAAAACTAATCGTTTAGAGACGCCAATGTTTGCCTGTTTTTTTCATCCATTTCCCTGTTTTAAAATATTCACATAAATGTGAACATATTTCGTTTTTTTTTCGAAATTCGAGTGCCGAGGAAGAAGTATTGAAAAATATGGCACTGCAGAAATACAAAAAAAAATCATTTTAAAAAATGTTCCTGTTGGTTTTTTAAATTACTGAGCAGGATAACCTTTTAAATCAGAAATAAAACGGAAATTATTTATTTTGTAATTTCGCAAATTTTTTAATTTTTTGTTGTTATTTGCCACAGCACTATCTAAATTTTGGTTGAAAAATTAGCTGGTCGACCGGTTGTCGTCTTAGATGTAGATTCCCTTTCATCAGTTGGATAGTTTTCTAAATAAAGAGAAAAGAATGAATATTAATTGAAGAGTTCGGAATCTGTCTGAATTTTAGTATGCCGGAGGTATTGTTTTTGCTGTTAGCTTACTATCTAAATTGATGTTGGAGTCTTTGGAGCTCAACAACAACAAATATTGTAGAATACCTATCGTTGGTGACCACTGTACTGTATGCAATCGTAACCTAGCCACGAACCAGAAGTCCTTCGCTTCTGTTATTGAAAATCTCACCGAATTTACAGTCCTTCTAATTCAATTTGATTCCTGAATTTGTGCATGCGTTGTCATATCAAAAAAAGAATAATATAACCCCTATGTAAACCACATTCCGAAAAATTTTGTTAAAGAAGATGTCATCGTGATTGCCATAAATACTGCCATAAATATCGGGTGGGCCATTTAACGGTTTAAATTTGAAATATCGGTTATTCCGAATCTGGCAATACTAATGTCGTTCTATTCTTTTACAAAATTCAATATATTATCTCCGCTGAACGTTGCTTGAGCAACTTTGAGATTTATTTGACCAACGAGAAACGGCACGATGATGACTATTTTGCCAAAAGAAACAATATCATCTTTTCGGGCGAAGCTCATTTTCATCTTGGCGGGTATGTAATTATTTACTTATGTAAAATTGTCGTAATTGGGGCTGAGAAAACCCACAAGTGGTCTTACAGAAGCCAATGCACCCATTACGAGTGACTGTTTGGTGTGGCTTGTGGAGCGGAGGCATCATTGGCCCATATTTCTTTAAAAATGAGGACGGCGCAACTATTACGGTCAATGCAGACACCTATCGCACCATGATAACCAAATTTTTTGTATCCGCTCTTCATGGTATTGATGTGAACGGTATTTGGTCTCAACCGGGTAGTGTAACTTGCCAAACATCTCATGCCACAATCGATTTATTGCGATAAACGTTTGATGGCCGTTTTATTATCCGAAATGGTGATGTCAATTGGCCGCCAAGAAACTGCGACTTGACACCGTCGGCGCCCCACTTCGTTAAAGAAAAGTATTCTGGTGACAAACCAGAGACAATTGAGCATTTGAAGCTCCACACTCGTGATGCCATTGCCGAGGTACGACCCCATCCAATCGAAAAAGTGCATGAAAATTGTTCCTTCAAAGGGGGTGCTGTGAGGCCAGCTGCAGCAGCCATATGAATGAAATAATACTCCATTGCTAACCGAAACAATGGTACTTCACAACGAGAGAATAAATTTGCGAAAATTTCAAACCGTTTTTGTTTTATTGCATTTTGAAATTTAAACTTTTAAATGGCCCACCCTTTATATATTCTTTTTATCTTTCTTTAAAAAATATATTGAAGAATAAGAAGCATACCCCATATTGTTGTTAGAACATTGCTTCAGGTTTTTTTTGCAGGTCTTTTAGTACAGAACTTGTGTATAATTATTTGTAGGAAATCATATATATTTTTTTTGTGCTGGTGCCACATATTGTTCACCGCGTTGAATCTTTGCTAGAGTCAAACAGTTAGGGGCTTATATCTTTCCTAAAACTACTTATTCCTGTATAGTAATTTGACTCTACCATATATTTTTTGTTAATGAGTTTGTGTTACTGTGGGCGCTTTCTAAAATATCTACAGAGTCTGAATGCCAGTGTGTATTCTGAAATTCATATTAAAAGTTAAAATATTATGCTTCACTTAATGTTTTACTTGTTGTTTTGAACGCGCAGACACAAACTCTATTAATTTTATAAACCTTTGTTATGCCAAAAAGTTTGCGATTATTGTGTTGTTGTTTTTTTGTATTTTTTGTATTTTTTTTTTTTTTTTTTTGTAGTCGAATAGTTATTAAAATAATTACATGCGATGCCGACCAAAGTGTACATGGAAAAACTTTTTAAATGTTTAATTATGAAAATAACTCTGTGTTACTCGTATACGATACACAATAATTGCATTTCGTATTTGTTTGTTAGATAAATAAATAAGAGAGGGAGAGAGAGAGAAGAGAGATTAGGATCAATTTTAATTTGCACTCAGTGTTGCAGAGTTCGGGGTTAATTACATTAGTCTGAAATGTATTAAGCCAGACAACTTATGTAGTCATAATGTCCGCTGGTCCTCTTCTTTTTCCTATGCTTCCTTAGGTTAGATTACGTTGTAGTGGTAGCTTTGATACCAAAAGCTCACCTGAGCACTCATAGCGGCCCGTTGTGACCCCACAAGTGAACGTTCCTCCAAAGTGAAAGTTCCTCCAAACCAGGGGCGAAGAAGAAGTTGGTCAGCGCAATGGCTGCACATTTAAAGCACGACTACCTCATGCTGGAAAACCAGCCCGAAGGTTTGATCAACGAAGCCATATCCTTGACATCAATCGATGATAGCTCCGTCAAGCTGACAAGGGTTGGAGAGCCAAATAACGTATACCTGCACCTCGCAAGAGATGGGTATTGGCAAAGAAAGTGGATAACAGTCTGTAAGCATGACCACTGTGATCGAGATGACGTTACGACCAATTCCAAGTAACTGCTTGGTACGCCTTCTATCAATCGAGGGCCAAGTGAGCTTAGCGGGGGAGCAGGACTCCTCATTGACACAGGATAGGTTGGCGTCTAGAAAGAATTTCTGCGCAATGGCCAGCACGACCTAGGCAAGTGGTATCCCCAATTCGATTGAGGAGGATTCCGGAAGTAGTGCAACAGCCATAGAGAGCTCGTCGGCTCTGCAGTTTCCCGGAATATTACTGTGCCCAGATAAGTGTGACAATGAAGCGCCCAGCAAGACGATCCTGGAGTTATTCACAACATTCGACAGAGATCTTGTGGTAGCCTGACTATCAAAAAAGATGAAGATGCGGTTGAAAGAAACACCGTTTACAAGGATCTATTGAGCAGCCCAGTAGATGGATATTACTTCCGCCTGAAACACGCTACAATAATCCAGCAGTCGGAGGGAAATGTTCAGGTCCAGTTTCCCAATCCCGCTATCGCGTTTAGAGCCATCGGTGTATACATCCAGGAGTTCCGGGGGGACGATCATATCGGGGTCCGAGTCGCCCCGGCTCGAAATCAGAAACTGAAAATCTCTGTCAAAACAATATTCCACAGGGAGATAATCGATGTCCAGTGGAGCCACAGGATCAATATCCAAAATAAAGCAGTGACCAGATGGGACGGCGCGCCAACGAGACAGGGCATTGAGTCTAGTCGCAGTGAACTTAGTTACCTGCTTAGCGAGCAGCACAATAGGAAGCCAGTTAAGCATTGCGAACAAGGCCTTTGTGGGGTGGTGCATAGAGCACCAATGATAAGAATAGCTGCAGACCTTCTGACGTTGTCAAGAAGTTTGACATTGTGTAGTTTATTCAGAGCAGTCCACCAGAAAGCAACACTGTATAGGAGCATTCGTATGTCCTTTTCTAACCTAGAAAATATCTCAGCTAAGCGCACAGTGTTATTGACCTGTGATAATAGCGTTTACTTAATGAAAATACCTCAAAGCAGTTACACAGGAATTTATTTTAATTTATGGTCAGCGCGTTAATTAAAGCCTCAACCATTAATTAAAATAAAATTCCTATAAATCCTTAACCAACATCTGCATTTAATACTTCGCTAAGACAAGAACAATGGCCTAGCAGAGGATACTTAAGTAAAGCCGTTCACTATTGTTCGAAACAAATTGAGACTGTAAATGAAAACAAAAGGTGTCTGAGATACAAAAGGAGTCTGAGACACCTTTTGTTTGTTTTCAATTGCAGTCCATGGTGTGGGTGTTTAAACGTCTGTTCAGCGGCTTAATTTTTTATAGTCTGCCTATGTGTCTGTCTGTTTTATGTGATTGCATAAGTATTTATTTGCCTTTGACGTTCACTTTCCTATGCGTACTAATCACACAAGTGTGCCTATTTGCGCACTTTTGTATACACGAGTGTCCAACTGTTTAATCTTTCCATTAATTATGATATCGTTCGCTAGGTTTTATCGCCTTAAATAAACACACAGATACAGGGTACGAAATACCGTTTGTGGCATACAGATGCAATAAATAATTTAAGACTTCTGTGTTTAGCTTAGAAGAGAAGCAATTTTATGCGTACGGAAAGAAAAATGAACAATTCTTTGATTACTTATTGATTCTGTTGAAACACTTGATTGGTTTGTTTGTTCTGATTTTGATTACATTGTCATACTGCAGCCAGACTTTTGCGATAAGAAATAAGAAAGGAAAATTAATTTCAAACAATTTTTTCCACAGCTTATGAAATACGCACCGATTTTTTGGCTCAAAACAAGTTCTATGAATAACTGTGAATCGATAGCTCCTTCTCAACGAATGAATGGAGCACGAAATGACGGGCTGGTATTTAGTAACATAAAATCAACTAATTGTTGTGATTCTCTGTGAGATATTTATATCGAAAGCAGTAATTAGTTTAGATGAACAAAAATCTCTGTTGTATTATTTTTTTCTTGCTTGCTGTGACATCGCAATCTATTATGCTAATGACAGCTGTTCATAAGAAAGCGGGTTAAAAACTCCATGATATTTCGTATAAATGTAGGTTTTTTTAATGCATAACCATTTAATTTTTCAACAAAGTCATCACACGCTTCAGCAAAGTTGGCACACAATTGCTTTGTGGTCGATTCTGGACGTCATCGTCTCGTGAATTTAGTGGATGTAGAAACCTCAACTGAGTGTTCAGTTGAGCATCTTTTAAGTTTCTAGAGCGACAAATGAATTCCGCGTCTGCCGAGCTTGTAAAGCTTGTAAAGTCTTGGTTTGAGTGCTCTATCGGTTTAAATTTGCATCATCGGTTATTTCGAATCTGGCAATACTTATGTCATTCTATTCTGTTACAAAATTCAGTATATTATCTCCACTGAACGTAATGAATCGATTTACGCTTGATCGAATGATGATCATTTTCATCTTGGTGGGTACGTTAATAAGCAAAATTGCCGTATTTGGGGCTCAGAAAACCCGACACGTAGTTTTACAGAAGCCAATACAACCATTACGAGGGACTGTTTGGTGCGGCTTGTGAAGCGAAGGCGTCATTGGCCCATATTTTTTTGAAAATGAGAACGTCGCAATCATTAGTGTCAGTGGAGACACTTATCGCACCACGATAATCGAGTTTTTGTATTCGCTCTTCATGGTATTGTTGTGAACGATGTTTGGTTTCACACACATCTAATGCCACAATCGAGTTATTGCGTCAAATAAAAATTAGCCGAAATGTTGATATCAGTTGGCCGCCAAGAAGCTGAGATTTGACACCGTTATACTGTTTTCTGTGGGGCGCCGTTAAAGAAAAGTGTTATGCCGACAACATATGTACATACATAATTGGTCATTACAACCTTTCAGTGAGGATTTCGACCTAGCTTCTCACAACACTTATGTTGTGGGCATGAATTTTTATACATGAGAGGCGAAACCTACAGTTTAAAGTCAACTCTGAACGACAGATTTTTGAGAAGCTCTTCATGGCAATTTTATTTACTCTCAGAGGTTTTGGCAGAAATCTGCTGAGAGGCAGTTGCGAAAAAAATATTTTTTTTTTTTTCATATTTCGTTTTGATGCCTGACCTGGGCTACGAACCCGGGCTTTAAGTCTAATAAGCCAACACACTACCTACTAGACTACGGCGACAAACCAGAGTCAAGTGAGCATTTGAAGGCCAACATTCGTGATGCCACTGCCGAGATAGGTCCCCATACACTCGAAAAAGTGCATGAAAATTGGTTCGATCGAATGATATACTATGCATAAAGAAAGCTACGGCAGCCATATGAACGAAATAATATTCCATTGCTAATCGGAATAATTGTACTTTATACCAAAAACATAAATTTGGCGAAATTTCAAACCTTTTTTGTTTTATTGCATTTTTAAATTTAAACTTTTTAATCACCTACCCTATATATTGGGGTTTCAAACTTTTTTTGTTGCAGAAACTTAAGGCCTTCATATGACGTTTAAAATTAAACCGTTGTAGGACAGTGTTATTGTTTTAATAATTTTACATTTAAATTTGCCGGAGTAAGAAAACAATCAACGCAATATGTTGCAAGAGAGAATTACAGAAAGAAAAAAATTGCACTGTTAAGCAGTATTTGTGCACTTTATCCCTCCGTTTTTTTACAATTTGCTTATATTTGTTCAATAAAATCCGATTTAAGGGGGAAAATAAGTACCAGAACAACAGCTACAGCAGCAACAGTAATACAAAGGACCTGCAATAACAATAGCAAAGTCAATATGTTTGAGTGTGTGTATGCATATGGGGGGATATAGTAACCATTAGTAAATATGTATGTGTGTGTGTGTGTGGTATGTGTGTATGCGTTAAGGATTATTATCTTAATATAATATGATCTGTTTACTCTCTGGTTAAAGCATCAACCCCTCAAAAAAAAAAAAATATAACAAAATGACACACAAATCGACCGAATAACGTTAAAGCGATAAGGAGGGTCTATTATAAGATAGAAAAACAAAAAAAAAAAAAATAAACTCCGTCCATCTACCCTAGACACACAGTATGTTTGTCCATTTGTTTACTGGGTTGCAATCGTTGTATGTATGTGCGTGTGGTCTGTTTACTTGTTTTTATTGTTTCTCTATTGTTGCTGTTCTTTCTTCTATAGCCGTATTGTTAGAGATTCACCCTTGACCTCTGCATTATATTGTGCAATTGTTTTCCTCTGCTTCTACTTTGCTTTGTGTTGACTGTATTTGTTGTTGCCTTTTGTTGTGTTGTGTGTGTCATGACAGTTCTGTCAATAATAAATATTTATTCAATAATTGTTTTGTACCTTCTTCCTTTCCCTCGGTCTCTTATTTTATTTGTTGATATTGCTTTGTTTATTGTTGTTGTTGTTGTAGATTTTACTGTTGCTATTGCCTTGTATTTAATTTTTTCTGTTTTTTTTGCCTTTTATGGATTTAAATCCAGCAATTAGACAATATGGGTAGATTTTTAATGTGATAACCGATGGAATGAGTAATTAAACTTTATTCGTTATTTGACCAGCGAAGAACAGTGGTTTGATGGTCTTTAAATGTAAAGGATTTGAGGGAAATTGATTTTTAGAATCAGTTGTGGTTTTGGAGGCCGTACAGGCGTTATAATAATGGAAAGAATTTCTTATTAATCTTGCGTTTCAAGAAGGAACGAAATAAATCATTAAGTGTGCGTGGAATAGAGGAGAAGAAAGTATTAAAGAACCAAACAAGTCATCGTATTCCTTACTTATAACGTTACAGAGTATAAGAGTTTATATGCATTCTTTGGGGTACTCACCCTAAAAATGTGTACTGGGTAATCAAATCTACTCTGTTCAACGGGTTTGTTCGCCGTGGTTTGATTGTTGGCTTTCGAGAAAAGAAATCGTCAAACGCGGTTTGAGCGGAATATGAGAATAGTGACGATCATGTTTAAGGTGCTTGTAGAACTACATCATCCAGGGCATTGTTTACCATTCTTTAGAGGCTACCACCAGTTATGCTGGCGAAACAAATGGCTGCAAACGCTTCAATGAAAGCATGGAAATACAGAAGGTTTGATCATGTGGAAATCTTAGGTGTGGTTGATCTGAATCTACCAGGATACCTGAACTTGTTTTTGGTCATGGTTTTCAGGACAACAGAACATTAGATTGTCTTTTGGACTACCCTATTATTGTAGTACTTTAGGGACTGAAATAATGACTTCGAAAATTGCCTCCATGCGAATTCGATATCAGACTATATCGTATGATGATATGCGAATATCTACCGACATTAGTTCCCTAGAGAGTGCGTGTAACACATCTCAGAATGTCGAAGAATGCTGGGTATCTCTGGAGAAGATAGCGAGACATTCGGGTGTCCGACGCATTGGCACCACAGAACAATACTACAATAAAGGAAAAAAGTCTACATATACCGCCGCATGTACCGTTATAGCTGTTATAGCGTTCTTTAAGGCAGCCACAATTAAGAATGTTTGAAGACAAACAATTATTAGGAAAAACCAATAAAATTAGCGGGAAAAACAGTCTACATTCAAAGGAGTGCAAAGGTGTAGGTAGACTTTTTTCGGTGACTGTTTATGAGATAGGCGCTCCTCTACAGAGAGGCAAATAAAGAGTCACGCAAAAGCTCCATTCATTGGCAATGGTAAGATCAGATAATGAACACACTTGCAGAAAGGCGACACAGATGTCTCCCGACATGAATAAATGCTTGTATGTTGGATTTTCATCTGTTTAAATCACCTTCATTGTCAATACCACATTTCACAATACGGTTTTACTTCACTGAGAGGTTAGTCTCTTCTTAGCTCTTCTACACCTAGTTCTTTACAGGCTATGTTACAATCATAGTCTGTAGATTTTCTCTGCTATTAGCAGTGCTGCGATAATTGCTGTAATGAAACTGATAAAGAGTGACACTTAAGTTTTGGATGACTTTCCGTTTGGTTTGTCCGAATTGTACGCATATAGAAAGAACTCAACGCAAAGAGAGAAAAGCAGGAAGTTTTGTTAATTTTTCAAAGTTACATGTAATCTCATTATGTGTTCTGATGGGTGTAGGAAGACTACGTACGGCCACTCGAGTAAAATGTGGTCTTAATTTCGTCGGTGCATGAAAAGGTGGGTGACTGACTCGATAGCAAGCATTCACAATATACTAACTAAACTATTTATGACGGTATAGATCCCAATTATTCACAACCTCTACCCAAAGTCTTTTTAAGGCATTTTCCATTCCCCATCTTAAAAGGGCGACAAACTTAAGTTGTCCTCAGCCATAAACATGATTACGTTATTAAATTAAGTTTTTTTATTGTCTTTTTTACTTGCATAAAAGGTGATAATCTTTTAATACCTAAAAATGTTTCTTCCTTAATTCTTTTTTTTTTTTATTTAAATTGAGATCCTTGAGATTCTATTTTTGTTTTCTTTCTTTCTTTCATGTACAATATATTGTGTAACGATTTATTTTTATTGTTTACAATAAAAGTCGATATTTTTGGCTTTAATCTTTGGCATTAAAAGTAAATGCTTTTGAATAATTGATGCTAACACCAGCTGTTAGGGCAAGGAGGTCAATATCCTGGCCTTTGTTTTCTTTTATTTTTTTTTCTTTTGTCTTCTTCAAAAGTAATAAAATTCTAAACAAATTTTCAACACACAGAGAGAATATTTGTTTAAAACCAAAAGACAGAGAGAAAAAGAAAAAAATTGTTCTTAAAAGTTTTTGTTTAAGAAATATTTTGCCTACAAGAAAATGCAACAAAGAGGCTGCAACACAACACATTTGTGTGTTTTATGGGAAGGCCGCATGTAAGGAAAACATTTTATACAGCTAAGAGGAACTGATATTCATTGGCAATTTTTTAGTCTAGTTATTAAGAAATTGAGGCATTTCATGACTATCTAGTGGTTTGCAGCACCAAATTCCAAGGTTGAGTCGGCGTATAAGGCATAAGTGCCCATTAGCTGCTGCAAAAGAATACACTGTAGTAGAGTGAATTGATTTTTACTTCTTGTTATATTAGTTTTCTCTGTTTTCAAACGCTTACATTGGTCACTCTAAAATTCAAACTAAAATCTTTGTATTCTGGAACAGATTTTCAAAACTTTTATTAACAACAAGTAAAAAAGTTACAAAAGCAAATCATTGGCCTTTTAATACCCTACCCATAATTTCGTAACACAAGTCTTCTTCCACTTTTCAACATAGACTTCTTTAAGCGCTTTACGCTGTTACTCCAATTTTTGTGCGCCATCGGAAATAAAGTTTAGCTGAGGTTAACAAATTATATTTTTTATAAGCTTTGAAATTTGAAACAAAATTTACCTCTACCGAGCCATTTTTCCAGGAAAACAAGAAGTTGACAATCGGTCCCAATTCCAGAGAAAGGAGGTTAATGGGCTGTAAAAGTAATAACTTTGCTGTCTGAGAGCACTGCATGTACTTTATATTACGCTCCTGTATATGGTATTTGGAGGAGACATGTTTGAAACCTAGCTTCTGGAATTGTTTGCATTTATAATAAATTACTTTAACCTCTAGCTCTTAATCTCTCGAACTTTCAATTTGTGACCATTCGACACTAGAAATCTAGAATGTTCAGCAAAGTACAGCTGAACGAAACTCAATAAACACAGAGTTACCAAGCTTTTTAATCCCAAAAAGTAAAATCTAATGAAGGCTCGATACTTGCTATTAAACGTAAACTAAATGACACAGGAGTGATAGTTTTGTTTCAGTTAAGAGCAAGAAAATAAATAAGGTCATGGACTTATTGACCCATCCTTTGCATCAAGCTTCAACAAGTTGAATGTTGTATTAATGCTTATTGAGAAAATCATTTGGTGTGAGCAATAGAAGATGCAATAGAATAGTCGCCGTAGTCTAGTAGGTAATGTGTTGGCTTTCTTCGGCGACTGCATCTCAGCAGATTTCTGGCAAAAACTCTGAGAGTAAATAAAATTGCCATGAAGAGCTTCTCAAAAATCTGTCGTTCGGAGTCGACTTTAAACTGTAGCTCCCGCCACTCATGTATAAAATTAACGCACACAACATAAGTGGTGTGAGAAGCTATGTCGAAATCCTGGCTGAAGGGTTGTAATGACCAATTATGTACGTTATGTATAATAGAAGATGCGCCCAATGGTTTCTACTGTCTGACTCACGTCTGACTCATATTTTCGATTTTTCCGCCAATTTTGGATGAATACTTAGGATGGACACATTTTTATAAATTTCACTACCAAGTTTATTGTCAACAAATTATGGTACAAGTCGAGTTATGGTGCAGTTTTTCTGCAATTTGGGAAGCACCCTAATCATGTCAGCGGGTTTCTCTACAAATATAAAGTGCGCAGCGCTATACTGTAGAGTAAATGAAGATAATAAGAAGTCGCCGTTGGCTTATGAGACGTAAGGCAACGGTTCAAACCCCAGGTTAGACATCAAATCGAATATTTGAAAAAATATTTCTTCGTGTCTTCCTCTAACCAGATTTCTGGCGAAAACTCGAAGAGTAAAAAAAATTGCCATGAAAAGTTTCTCAAGAATCTGTCGTTCGGAGTTGACTTTAAACTACCACTCATGTATAAAATTAACACACAAACATAAGTAGTATGAGAAGCTAGGTACGACCCTGGCTGAGGGGTTGTAATGACCAATTATGTATGTACGAAGTGTGATTAAAAAAATAACCGTTATTTTCAAATTTCGCATTTTTTTTCTGTTATGTTGGTACACATGTCTGTTATATATGTTGACAATATCAGCTATTTTGGATTGTCAGTTTGTTTTTGACAGATAAAAAGGTTAGTCGTGTTTTTGTGTGCTCTTCGATTTTTTACTAATCGAAAAAATGGATCAAAGAAACTGTATTAAGTTTTGTGTAAAAAATGAAATTAAATGTGCAAGGACATTTGAAATGTTGACTGTGGCGTTTGGCGAGTCTACTATGAGCAGAACACAAGTTCAATTGTGGTATAACCGGTTTAAGGAAGGTCGAGAAGATGTCAATGACGATGCTCGTCCTGGTCGCCCGAGCTCGTCAACAACCGATGAAAACATTGAAGCAGTGAAGAAAATGATTTTGGATAATCATCGAATCACTATTAGAGAGGTTGTTGACTATGTTGGCATATCGTTCGAATTTTGAGCAAAAACAACGTCGCATGGACATCGCTCAGGAGATGTTGACGACGTTCAAACGCCACAGTCAACATTTCAAATGTTCTTGCACATTTAATTTCATTTTTTACACAAAATTTAATACAGTTTCTTTGATCCATTTTTTCGAATAGTAAAAAACCAGTAATTGATGGGATCTGGGGTTTAAATATTTTTAACATATAATTGTTCAAGTTGCCAACACTTATCTAAATAGCTCTCGCAAATTATTAGAAAAATAATAAAGAAACAGATGCCAGTATAAACGTTAACATATCCCACGAAATATGCCTGTGTAGGGTATACAAATTTAGGGCACAGTGTAAATGTTTTTTTTTTTTTAATGAAAATTAAGAGAAAAAAATTTTCTTCAAACAACTAATCTTATGCATACGGGTGCAGTACAAAGAAATTGATAAAGTCTGCCAATAACACACAAGTTTCACACACACACATATGCCAACATGTCCATACTCGAATAAGGACATATTTTTAAGCATACAGACATACATACTTTCATATGTGTAGTTGTAATACATTTGTGTTTCAGGAAGTTTTCTTAAGAAAATTCATTTCTCTCTACCATCGGTCTGTTCAAAAACCACACACTCACACAATTTTCTCTTACCAAGAACACTCTTTAAGGTTTAATTTTTGGTACTTTTGTTCTAATGTTGTTTGTTTGTTAGTGGCGTTGTGTATGGTATTTGTTTTTGGTTTTATGTGTGTGTGCAAAAGTCCTTATTTTTATAGAAAACCAAAATCTTAAGTGGGTCCTTTGCGTGCCATTGTTGGAAATTGAATTTGAAATTATTTTCAAATCCCAAACCAACCAATTCTAGCAAAGAAACTGGAATAACAGGGAGAGAGAGAGAGAAAAAGAATAACAACCAGAAAGCAAAATCGCTCCTGAAGTACAACAAGTGAGTGAAAATAAAAACCGAAAATATAACAACGAACAATGAACAACGAACAACAACAATAACAATAAGAAAAAGCAATAAATGTTTAAGTAAAACAGAATTACTGAGTGAATGTACGTTGGAATGAATGAATGGTTGGTTGCTTGGCTGGTTGGTTGGTTGGTTGGCTGAATGAATGAGTAGCATGAGGGTACGTTTTAAGTGCATAAATTCAAAAGGATTTCTGATTTTGAGAGTTACTTTGGATGTTCGGATTGCTTTTCTTTATTTATTTTTTGTTTTGTATTAAGTTTTCGTATCCCATTTAACGTTTGCTCCTTAAGGATCAAATGGGTGCTATGAAGAGGGTTGTTTTCATACTTAAACGTTGCTTTATTAATTTTTTATTACGCTTTGATATTTATTGCAGTGTGAGTTCTCAAATAACTAGACACACTTGAAGTATTTGAATAAAACAAATCGTTCTCATCCTTACAACTCCCCGCCCCTCTTGCCAACAACACTATACAATTTCAGTGTAATTTGATGCTCTTTTGCCGCTGAAATAAAAAAGAAAATAATTTCATTTCGTTATACGCAAAAGACAGGGAAAAATAAATAGAAATTAAAATGTAAATAAGATGGAAAGAAAAAAAAAACCCAAAAAAATTATTCAATTGAAATGTGTACAAAAGCGTGTTTATGAGATGAATGACCCACAAAAAAAGCATAGAAAAAAATTTGAATTTTTTTTAACACGATAATATCGTAAATTTACCAAAATTTCTAAAAGGAACAATAAGAATAAACATTAATATTCCCCAGCTTTCATTGATATTGAGGGATTGCTTTAAAGGAGTCATAAAGAATGCTGAAATAATTTTTTATTTTCCTTCTATTTATAACACCAGTATCAGTGGCATTTCAATATCAAATTGACACCATTTGCTTATACACAAGGAAATAAAGGAAATATGGTGAGAAGAAAGGTATGAAATATAAATAAAAATGTCTTTGAATCTTATATTCGTATATTAAATAAAAAGCTTGAAATTTAATTAGCATGTTCGAGGAAATTTTCTGAGTTTCAAAATTTAGTTCCCACAATTACTGTCATAACCAGAAACAAATCTGACTAGATGTATGATTCATATGCTTATTTTATAGGTTAGGTTAGAGGACGTGTACTTGTCAACTTTGACAAGTACAGTACCCGGAGGTCGAATTGACCCATTGTACAACGTCCTAGCTTCTCACACCAATCATGTTGTGTGTTTTAATTTTATACATGAGCGGCGGGACCTACACTCAAAAAAATATTGTTGGTTAATCTAACCAATTTTAGTTGTTAATTTACTGTTAATGGAAATTGTTGTTGCAATTTTTATGGTTAAACTATTTTTATTGGTTAAAATAACCAAGTTTTAACAGTAACTGAACTACTAATGTAAATTGTTGTTGGAATTTTTATAAACAAACAATTTTGGTTGGTAAAAATAACCGACTTTCAATAGTAACATAACTGCAAATGTAAATTGTTGTTGCAATTTAACAAATTTTGGTGGTTAAAGTAACCATGACAAAACGGTTACAGGACCCTCATGTAAATTATTGTTGTATTTTAAACTGATTTTGTTGGTTAAAATAACTATTAAATTAATAATAAATAACTTTTATTATAAATTGTTATTTTATTTTAACTATTTTAATTGTTAAATTTTAACCAATACTCATGGTTAACATATAACAATAAAATTTAACTATTATATTGGTTAAACTAACAAATAAAATTGTTAAATACTTGAAATAACGGATTTTATAT
Source organism: Sarcophaga caerulescens (assembly GCA_927399465.1). NCBI lineage: Eukaryota > Metazoa > Arthropoda > Insecta > Diptera > Sarcophagidae > Sarcophaga > Sarcophaga caerulescens. Next base: position 86,409,961 of record OV656867.1, on the reverse strand, counting down.
TGTTTTTGTTAAGAAAAGCGTTTTCTTTATAGAAGCTCCATTGTAGATGTACTAAAAATTAATAGAAAAGCAAATATAAAATACATAACACACTTATTTATTCATACATACATTATGTACTGCTGAAAAGAATTTAAAATTACTTTGTATTTTAGTACTTGCCTTTTCTAATGTATTTTTAATCATAGTACACTTTATATAGTTTTCATTATTAAAATATTGTATAAATTTTTTCAGTTCGTGGTGCGTCTTTTTTCTACAATAACATTATTGTGAAGTGAAAAATATTAAATTAATAAAAAAAATAATAAATAATTAAAATAAATAAATAAAATTAAAGTGTCAAAAGTGGTAATACTCAGTGTAGTATGGAAAAAAGTTCGTGTTCATCAACCTGTTCTCTTTCTAGCCAGGAAGAGGAGCCGTCTAAATTGTTGGAGGAATGGAATTTTGGGTACATGCTGGAGAAATTACAATGTGAGTACAATTTAATAAAAATTCTTTCTAATTGTTAGATTTTAAAACTTTTTAATAAAAAAAGTGTTTATGTTTAACAAATTAATGAGAAAATACCTTAATATGTACATACATGTGAAGTACATGAGCATCATAACGGCATTTCTTTTGTGTGCTATGCTTTTGTTGTAATTCTTGTAGTGAAAAATATGACTTAGAATTTGTTTACAGCGAGATCGGTAATTTAACAATTTTTATAGTAAACATACTATAGATAGACAGTAAAATAACAATTTCCACAGTTAAATTGGACTTACAAAAAAAAAACTATTAATCTATGATATTCACTGTTTTTACTCCTAGCTGAAGCCGTAACTTTGACTAGACTACGATTTTTAACAGAATCCGACTTGGACCACTTATTTATAAACGAAAAGATTGGAGAAAAGGCTGAATTTCGTTTTCGTTTATTAGAATGGAAGAAGGAAAAGGTAACATACTATTTACAATACAAAATATACATAAATAAAAATTTATCCAACTTTTTAAAATATGTCAATTTATCTAGGGCTGTTTTGACACCGTTGCCTTAAGCACAAATCAGTCAACCTATTCTACAAATTTAAGCTTCAAAGAGTCTGAACGCATTATTGCTTCTGACGAATTTGTAAGTATTGTGTAATATTTTTAAAATATATTTAATAATATCATAACTTTTTTTTACTTTAGGATTTCCAAAGTATTCTGAATGAACATCCCACTGGTGACTATGAGAGAATTAAAATTATATACTAACTCGATCGCATCCAGAAAAAATACACCATTATCAATAGGTACTAAATGTATGCTAAAATTTTCTAATCGTTTGTTATTTGAGAAAGGATTAGAAAATAAATATGTATTCGGGGACATTGAACAGGAAAAATTAATTAACAAATGGTACTACAACAAAATGTTACATATTTGTAATGAAAATTACCACGAAGAATTAAAAAACTTTACAAATAAAGTAGTTATTAAGGAACCTATGTACAAAGTCGGCTATTTCTTATTTTCCAAGGAAATGATTTTATATGAAATAAAAGATATTTTAGTTACTAGTGACACTGAAGTAGTCTTCATTTGTCTTAAACATAAAACTAGTTCCTATCTGCAGCACTACCAATCTTTTTCTGTTTTAGATGTGGAAAATATATATATGTTAAAACAAACTGCTTTTTTTAAATCGCCACTACATTAAGTTACTCTTCCAATGGAAACAAATATATTCGACCTAAGTATTATTAAAATACAAGTAGTATTTATTAATTTTCTTATCTAGATTTAAGTTAAACGTACTGTGAGCGTCAAAAGAAAGTGTACAATATGGATAAAATTCTAACAATCAACAAACTCAACTTTTATCACTTGTAAGGAGAGTGCCCGAAAAAATTTGACAACATTTCGAATTTTCAATTTTTTTATATGTTTCAATTTTAAAAACTGGCAATGTAACAATTTTAAAATACAAATAACGATAATTTAATAAGGTATAGTTTTTTTATGCACACTTTCTTTTGACGCTCACTGTATGTATGAATCTCCTTTGTTGAATTAAAAGATAATAAAATGTAATATATTTAATATACATACATATAAATCAATAAAAAATTACTAAGTAAATCAAAATAATTTTTTTTTTACTGTAAACACAAAAGTTAGTATAAAAACTATATTTTAGAAAATTTACAAAAAATATTGTACTTTTACTGTAAAAATAGTATGGTTACAGTTTTATGGTAAAGCTACCATTAAAATTGTATTGTTACAAAAAAATTGTTACTATACAAATTTAATGGTAATTTTACCACTAAAAAGTTATTTTACAATTATTTCTGTAAAAATACTATAATCCATGGTATTTTATACAATATAATTTGTAGCCTAACCACAAAAATTGTACTCTAACCAAGTTTTTTGTAAATATTTTTATAACAATTTCATATTGGTTATTTTTACTATTTTTGTTGGTTGGTGCAATTTTAACCAACAAAATTGGTTAAATTTACCTATAAATTTTTTTGGGTGTACAGTTTAAAGTCAATTCCGAACGACAGATTTTTGAGAAGCTCTTCATGGCAATTTCATTTACTCTCAGAGTTTTTGCCAGAAATCTGCTAAGAGGAAGACACTGAAAGAAATATTTGTTCGTTATTCGTTTCGACTTCAATTGCTTGACTCTGCGAGTCTGAAATGGATGAATAAATGGATTTTATACTGTCCTTAAATCGCATGGCCATCCATTCCCCTCTTGCGGATCCCATACGTCACTGTCGTATTGAAAATCATGCCGATAGATTTGGAGTACTGTCATATGACTCCTATATAAGCCGTCGGTGTAAAGAAGGATGTCCGTGTCCGATGTCAGTGTCCGGCTCTTGCTATAAGAAAGCATTTTCTATCTACGTTTTGATTTCCCACAAAGAACGATTTTTCCAGATTGGTTGTAGACGATTAAAACTTATTTTATACTACGGAAATTTTAATTCAAAAGTTCACAAAAAATACTTCAAATATTACAATTATAAACGTTAGTGTTACATGAACAAATTGTCGTGTAAGGCACTCTAAAAAAGATGTCAAACCAAAAGCATTACTTTAGGCTCACTATTCAAATGCTCTGCACACTTGCAATTTAATATTGAAAGTCTTTTGTTACGCCAGTTAGAGAATATAGTTGCGATACTGTTCTTTAAAACAAAAGGAAAGATTCCTTACAAAAGAAGGGCATGCCTACAAGGACTTTAAGGTGATACATTGTGATCCTATCAGGCATCTATTGTCGCAATACAATATTCAAAAGCCCATTATGGACTAACAATTCTTATGCCCTTCTATGAGTTTTTCTGTTTTTCTTTCTCTTTCTTTTCATTTCTAATTTGCTTGTGTTAATATTGTCGCTGACGCCACCGTTGCTAATGCTATTCTATGTATTTATGCATATTCTTTAGCAATCAATACACGCATACATTCGCATATTCACACACTCATAAGCATTATATACACCAAGATACACATACACATCTACAAGTAGTAGCAATGAAAATTTGTCTTCTTCGTTTGCCATTTGAGTATACTCACCTACATTCGTACATGCATACTTATATGGAATGGTGCGTAGAAGTGTATTTGTATATGTGTGTGTGCATTTTCTCGTTATAGTGAGTCTCCTTAATGCATTCAACATTTTGATGGCGTCTTTTTATGTCCTCCTTTTGTGATTTTTTCTTCCACTATTTTACCACGTATTGCTCAACAATAAAATTTTTTTTATTGCATTTTATTCCACCGCTTGGCGCTCGATATCAAAAGATAACTACAACAAAGCAGCAACAACTATAACTACAACAACAATAGTAATAACAAAGAAAGAAAGAAAAAACCCATATAAAGCTTTTATACCCTGAGTACTCAATATTTACTGTGTATTATGTGCGCAAAGATTCAATTATAACCGCCTTCGACTGAGCTAAAAAGCCTTTTGTGAAATGATACAACTGCTCTCTCTCTCTCTCTCTCTCTATTTGATAACACTTAAACGAACAACGTCAGACATGTACACACACACACACATACATTCAAATTTAGTCACTTTGTTTAGTCACAATCACTTATAGATCACATAGAAATTAATTTCGTACAGAGTCTCCTATTGACGCCTAGGCAAAGTGGAGTGGAAATAGAAAGCATTTCAAAGGTATTGATTGTTGTTGTTTTTTTTTAAGGAACAGGTAAAAAGAAATTTAAGAAACTCCTTCCAGCAATCCATATAATGGAACACATGGTAAAAGGCTCTGTATTGCAAGGCTGTAAATTGGTACACAATAGGCACGCTGCAAAGAAAATAACCGTATTTAATAGAATTATATGACAGTCTACTAATGGATTGGAAATTTATTAGAATTTGATCGGCAAAGAAGAATGAAATTAAGACGGCAGAAGTAGGTGGTATGGACGTCATTGTCATATAAAAACTGTTGCTTTAAATAAACTGGGGCTTGCTACTATGATCTTTTACCATCTCTGAGGCTTATCGCTATAAAAAAAAAATGGCCACATAGTTTTTAGATTTTGGATTAAAGGCATGAAAACTAATGCCACTCAGATGTATACGGACATTCCAATCAAAGTCAAAAAATCTTTGGCAACTCATCAAAGATGTCTATATGTATGTATAACCCGATTACAAGCATACATATTTGGTCATTACAACCCTTCAGTCAGTATTAAAACCTAGCTTCTCACTGTTGTGTTGTATTATTGTGTGTATTAATATTATACATGAGTGGTGGGACCTACAGTTTAAAGTCGATTCCGAACGACAGATTTTTGAGACACTCGCAGATGTTTTGCCAAAAATCTGTTGAAAAGTAGTCACCGAGGAAATATTTCTTCATATTTCGCTTTGTTGGCGATGTCTCACCTGGGACTTGAACCGTCGCCGCACGACTAATAAGCCAACACACTAGCTTTGTTTAAATGGTCAAGTTATTGTTAGTGCAACTTAAAATTAATGTTTTACCAGGTTGTATTGGTAAGTAATGCAAAATTCTCTAAAATCCCACCGAATCCTTAACATAAAGTCTTGAATTGTTTTCCTTTCATTTTCTCCTATGTCATTCATTGATTACCTTGAAAATGATTCGATTTCCTTGCATTTTAGCAGTATGATTTCCTTAATTAGGCGTCCCATGTTTAAACGATTCTAAATTGTCACGTGGTAAATGCATTCGGAACTCACTTCACCAGCTACAAAATTTTTCTACTCCTCGACCAGAGTGCGTTGTATCCTCCTAAGCTGCCAAATATTTGAACAAACTAAACCAGACAAGCATTGCAAGCCCGTACAGATGAATGACATTAGAAAAGCTGTTGCTATTAATCGCCGTAGTCTAATAGGTTAGGTGTTGGCTTATTAGACGCGAGCCCGTGGTTCAAACCCCCTCTCAGATTCTTTGGCGTTTTTCTCTCAACAGTCTTCTGGCAGAGCAAAGACCATTCTCGTACGACAAAACTAAAAACTCTAAAAGAAGCTCATCCTCCTCGTGCTTCTTTATGGCGCAGAGGCATGGAAAAGTCCAACGTAAGATCTTTGGTTTAGTGCGAGTTGACGATGATTTCCGCATCCGATCCAACAGTGTGCTGTATGATAAAGGCAATGTATTTCCAAAAACTGAATGTCGCTGAAGATGTAAGCCAGCTCTGCCAAGTAACTATTAGAGGGAATTGGACATCAATTCATGTCCTTTAGCTAGAATTTTTTACTATACGAGATAAAAATATTCGTAGTTGTCGCAGTCTAGTAGGTAGTGGTTCTAATTCAGGCTCAAATATTTTCAACATCTTCTTCAACACATTCATCTCAGCAAAAAATTGTGAGAGTGAAATAAAATTGCCATGAAAAGTTACTCAAAAATCTGTCGTTCGGTGTCGACTATAAATTGTAGGTCAAGCCTTTACTGGATAAAATTTTCACAGACGGCATGAGTGCTGTGATAAGCTAGGTTGTAAGCCGAACTAAAGGGTTGTGGTTGATTTTGGTCGAAAATATGTTCTTTGTTTTGCTAACATAAGTTAAATTTGTTTGAGGTTACAAGTTAATTATGAAAGTAAAAACAAAAAACTTTGTAACAATTTTTAAGTCAATTATGAAATTCGTTTAGGAAAATAAATGATTCTCTATCGATTTAATATTGCAATACTCTCGTGTCTAAGTTAACTTTAATAAGAAATTTTACAATTTAAAATTAAAAACTAAGAAATGAAGAAAAATGGCAAGCAATCTTACTTAAGGAGAGATTTCAAATGGTTTGATAAAATAAGGGACATTTCACAACCATTTTGGGAAAAGCAAAATAACCTCAGCTATAATTTCATTTATAAGTTTACATAAATATTTTGTGGCATTTCTTAAGAGTTTCCTTGCTTACTTGCTATCAAATGTGAAATGACTCACATATACTACTAGGGTTGTTACAATATTTGTGTTATTGTATGTATGTATGTATGTATAGTATAATTGCAATACTTAATGTTATTCTTGTACTTAAAAGTTATTGTAGTTGTTGGTGTTTTAAGGTCGCGACTCTGGAGAATTGTAGTCAAGAACTGTTTCTTCATTCAATGGCTGTTTGCTGTTATTATTGTACAGCCTTAGCGGTTGTAGCTGCTGTTGTTGTGGCTGTAACTGTGACTGTGGCAGTGGCAGTGGCAAAAGTTCTTGCTTGCTATGCTCAAAAGGTGAATTGTTAAGTAAAATTCCAACATTTTACATGCCATTGTCTGTTAAACAAGAATAAAAATCGAGCACAAGATATGAGCTGTAGATGGCAATGTCAGTTACTCAGGTTTTTGTTGCCATTGTTGCTGTAATAAAATCAAAAGAAATAAAAGAAAAAATAAATGAAACAAAAGTAAAGAGAAGAAAGAGAAGAGTATGAATGAAGGAAGTTCATATTCAATGTCCCGGGTCTGGCATTTTAGAGAGAGAATTCAAAGCAAACAATGACGGAACTAAAACCATAACGAAAACACGTCTACCCAACCAACAAACATGCAAACACATGAAATCTATAGTAGTCTTTTAGAGCACACTCACATACACTCATACATTTAATTCATTTGCTGTGTGTTCGTTTTATGCATAATTTAAAATTAATTTAAACGTTAAATTGCACTCGATCTCATACTCTCTACTACATAGCATGATTTGAAATCTTCATATTATTTCCTTTAACACACTGTGATTCACTTTTAGAGCCTTTTTGTTTGGAGTTTAGACTCTTCAATTATACGGCTAAACATTTTCAACAGAAATTAATTTTTTTCTTTCCATTTTTTTTTTTAATTTTTTAGAAGCCTCTAAGAAATAGATTTTTGAGGCATGTTTTTCCAGTCTATTTAGCTACACGAGATATGAGAAAAAAGCAAAGGATTGTTTGGTTTATAAACTGTTAAGCTTTTCATTTGATTTTTTATTTTGTCATTAAAACATTATAACCATACAGGGTGTGGTATTTAATTAACAACAATTAAAAGAACAAATACTTGATAATTGGTTGTATGGCTGCGAATATTATTTGGAGTACCTAGGGACCCAGTCGTCTACGATGTTGATTAAAAAGTTTTCCACTCTCAATCTTAACCAGTTATTTCCGCTCCTGCAGACATTTAAAGTACATTCAGAACTGGATGAGGTGCTTGTTGTACTACTGGCTACTGCCTTATAGGAGAGAAGACTAGGTCTTCTAGGTCATGAATTATGTAGAGTCGAAAATGACTGCAAAGACTATAAAGTTCCGGGACAGGGTCAGTTTTAGAAGATTAGAGAGTTCTAGCAGAATCTCAATCTGATTTGAGTGTGGCTAGTTGTTACAATGTTAATGTCATGCTGCCTATTTTTTGGCTTAAGCTTGAATTGGAAAGACCTATAGTTACGGCATGATTTTGCTGAAGAGACATATCCTTAGGCAGGTAGGTAGGTTGGAGTGGTAGCTTTCATACAAAAAGCTCACTTGAGCACGCATTGCGGCTCTGCACTGACCAAGTTCCTCCAAACCAGGGAAGAAGAAGAAGTTGGTTGGATGTTGGAAGTAGTGTACCAGCCCTGGCGAGCTCGTCGGCTCTGCAGTTTCCCGGAATATTACTATTGCCGTAGACCTAGATAAGTGTGACACTGAAGCACCCAGAAAGAAGATCGAGACAGCGGCGACATTCCCTGACGATCCTGGACTTATTCACAACGTACGACATAGATTTTATGGCAGCCTGACTATCAGAGAAGATCGAGATGCGGGTGGAAGGAACACCGTTGACGAGGATCAATTGAGCAGCCCCGTAGATGGCCATTACTTCCGTCTGAAACACTCTACAATAATCCGGCAGTCGGAGGGAAATGTTTAGATCCAGTTTCCCAGAGTAGACTCCGCTAACAACCCCGCTATCGAGTTTAGAGCCATCGGTGTATACGTAGAGGAGTTCCGGGGGGACAATCATGTCAGGGTGCTAGTCGTCCCTACTCGAAATCAGAAAGTGACAACCCTTTGTCAAAACAATATTCCACAGAGAGATAATCGTTGTCCAATGGAGCCACAGGATCAATCTCCAAAATAGAGGTGTGACCAGATGGGACGACGCACCTACGAGACAGGGCATTGAGTCTAGTCGCAGTGAATTTATATACTTGCTTAGCGAGATGCACAGGAAGACAGTAAAGCATTCTGAACAAGGCCTTCGTGGGGGGTGGTGCGTAGAGCACCAGTGATACGTATAGCTGCAGACCTACTGACCTTGTCAAGATGTCTGACATTGTATAGTTTATTCAGAGCAGTCCACCAGAAAGCAATACCATATAGGAAGTTGGGTTCGATGACTGTAGAATAGATCGAGCGCATGACCTTTGGGCGTAGACCCCATCTGGATCCAACTGCCCTATTACAGCAGTAAGCAGCACAGGCCGCTTTAAGCGTTTTAGCAGCCAGATTCGCCCTCCAGTTGAGTTTAAGGAAGTGATTAACATGCTAATTATTGTAAAACATTAAAAATCTGTTTGATTAGACCAAAATGTAACACTGTAATGGGTTTTCAAGATCAAAATTTTATTCCACACTTGTTTTTTCCTGCTGTTACGTTAGATAGTTTAGCTTGGTTAGATGGTATTCTGCATATATCTACATTGCCAATCTCTTTTTGAAAATTTTCCTTTTTCCCATTCCTAATGGAAGGAAAAAATTCTTTTCAAAATTAAATGCTCGGCGTTGTTTTGCTTTAATTTTTCTTCTATCGTGCACGATTTAACCTCTCATTACACTTTCAAACGCAAACCCTATTTAAGGCTTTCTTTCTTTCATTTCATTTGCAAATGATGTTCAAAAAAAAAAAATAGGTAAAAAAGAGTTCAATTATATGGAAACTAAGAAAGGCTTTCAACACTAAATGGAAATAAAATGAAGAAGAAAACACAATAAAACCAAAAGAAAGATTTCCATTGAAATTTCAAACGAAAAAAAGAACAAAAAGAAAATTGTAAAAGCAGGAGTAAAATTTCGGTTTGCTGCCAGACCCGTATAATAGTTGCAGTTTATTATACCGAAGCATTATTTAAACATTTCATCAAAATTATTTCCCTTAAAATGCAAACACACACACACACATCCACTCTGCTGCTGATATTTGGTTAAGGCTAAGTGAAGTATAGAAGTTTAAGCTTAAACTATAAGAAGTATCTGCCAAAAATATAAGAAATCTTGCTTTATTTATGCTTGTGTATGTGAGTGTGCTTGTTTGTTGCTGCTGAAATTATATTCAAGTATCTCTCATGGCTTGTATAGCAGCTATGGTATCTTGCACTTGTTTGAAGGCGTTTGAAGGAAGTTTAGTTCGTTTTTTTTGTTTTTCTTCTCTTTTTCAATATGAATTGCATGTAATCTTGCATAAAATTACCCAACATTTATACTCTCAAATGTAAAAAGTATCATTTTTCCTCAATATCTACTTCAAGGATAGCTGCAGACCAAATAAAATAAAAAAATTTGAAAAGATTTTTTTTGTTTTGAAGAATTTCTATCTTTTAAATTCATGTTTATAGAAATATATTCCACTTTTCTTTTTTTCTTTTGATTTTTATTTTTTGCTTCATTTTGTTTCTTGTGTTCAGTCATTCTTACAGATTTCTAGCAGCAATTTTTGTTTGCCATTCCTGATGAACATTTTTTTTTAAGGGCAATGGAGAACAAACATTTTGAAGCAAAATGTATGAAAGATTTCGAGTGTTGTTTTTAGTTACATGAGAACTGTCGATATCGATAACAGTTGGGAATATCAAATTGTCTTGATATTTCTGTTTTTGGCAAGGCACTGACTTAAGGTAGTGTGTTGACTTATTAGAGGTGAGAGCAAGATTCAAACCCCAGAAATATGAAAAAATATTTCTTCGGCTTCCTCTCAACAGATTTCTGCCAAAATCTCTGAGACTAAATAAAATTGCCATGAAAAGTTTCTCAAGAATCTGTCGTTCCAATTCGACTTTAAACATTAGGTCCCTCCACTCATGTATGAAATTAACGCAGACAACATAAGTAATGTAAGAAGCTAGGTCATAGGTCCTGACTCAACCCTTCAGTTCAATGACCAATTCTGTGTGTATGTATGTTAATTCATCATGAATTACTGAAGACCTGAACAATGCCTCAACATAACCTGCCCCATAATCAACAAGACAAATAAATAAGCGTACCGAAGAGAATATAGCTGCGGTAGCGTTAAGTTTTGAAGAAGACGACGAAGTGCCAATTTATCGTCGTTCTCAATTTATTGGCTAAACTTAAATGGATTATAATTTCTTATTCTCTATTACTCTACCTGGGTTTTTAGAGTGCTTATGGATAAGTTATGTCGTATGGGAATGAAGGCTACAAGTCGCCGTAGTCTAGTATGTAGTGTGTTGGCTTATTAGACGTAAGGCCATAGTTCAAACCCCAGGTCAGATATAATAAAACGAAAAATTAAAAAATATTTCTTTGGCGACTTCCTCTTAGCAGATTTCTGGCAAAAGCTCTGAGAAAAAAAAAAATTGCAATGAAAATTTTTTCAAAAATCTGGCGTTCGGAAACTGTAGGTCCGTCCCGCCAATCATGTATAAAATTAACGCACACAACAAAGGTGGTTTGAGAAACTAGGTCGTAATCCCAACTAAAGGGTTGTAGTGACTAATTATGTATGTATGAGGAGTACAAATTTTTAATGAATCGATTTACGCTTGAGTAATGTTGGGATTTATTGGAAACTTATTTCCAAGACGAAGACAATTTGTAGGAAATTGCACAAAAATGTTGTACCAAATTTGGTCGAAGAGAAGAATCAAAAGTGCCCGGTATATGCAAGTTTATTGCTAAAGTTCTTGAAATTGCTTTAATTGTTGATGCGCAAAGATGTGAGCGTGCTCGTACAGTTCGAACATCCAAAAATATCGAAGCTGTGGCTGAAATTATTCGAGAGAATCTTTCAACATCAATTCGATATCGTTCTTAACAATTGAACATTTCACGCACCAGTTTACGTCGGTCTCCAAATGACTAAAGTCGACGTAGCCTAGTAGGCAGTATGTTGGCTTAGACGATAGGCCACGGTTCAACCCCCAGGTCAGACATCGAAACAAAAATATGAAATAATATCCTCGGCGATTTCCTCTCAGCAGTTTTCTGGCAAAAACTCGAAGAGTAAATAAAATTGCAATGAAAAGTTTCTCAAAAATCTGTCGTTTTGAGTCGACTTTAAACCGTAGGTCATAAGTGGTGTGAGAAGCTAGGTCGTAAGCCTGACTGAAGGATTGTAGTGACTAATTATGTATGTATTATGTATGATCTCCGTATGACGCCTTACTAAGTCCAATTGGTTCTTGGTTCAAGAGTTGAAACCGCATGACGAGAAACTGCACGTTGATGTTGACTTCCAAAAACAAAATCATCTTTTCGGATGAAGCTCATTTTTATCATGGTCAATAAACAAAATCAATCAGCAAAATTGCCGTATTTGGGGCTTAGAAACCCACCTCAGAAAAAGAATCCAATGCACCCCATTACGAGTTTGGTGCGGCTTGTGGAGCGGCGCCATTATTGGCACATATTCTTTTGAAAATGAGGACGGCGCAATCATTACGCATATCGCACCATGATAACCAATTTTTTTTGTATCCGCTCTTCATGGTATTGATGTGATCTATATTTGGTTTCAACAGGATGGTGCAACTTGCCACACATCTCATGCAACTATCGATGTATTGTGTTAAACGTTTAATGGCTGTTTAATTAGCCGAAATGATGACGTCAATTGGTCTCCAAAAAGCTTCGATTTGACACCGTTGCACTATTTTCTGTGGGACGCTGTTAAAGAAAAGTATTATGCCGACAAGCCAGAGACAATTGAGCGTTTGACGACATATATTGGTGATGCCATTGCCGAGATACGACACTCGAAAAACTTTCTGAAAATTGGTTCGATCGCATGAGGTACTTTGAGACCAGCCGCGGCAGCCATATGAATGAAATACTATTCCATTTCTAACCGGAACAATTGTACTTCACAACAGAGAAATAAATTTGTGCAAAATTTCAAACCGTTTTTGTTTTATTGCATTTTTAAATTTAAACTTTTAAACGACCTACCCTTTAGTTTCAGTGTGTGATAGAGATGGTATACGATATAAGCACGCGCATTCCCTTAAAAATATCATCGATAAACATGGAAACTATTTGTAATAAACTGCCACCACAGACAATAATTTTGTAATTGGAATGCCTTTCAATTAAACTTCCTTTGTTAGTTAATCCAGCCAGAACCGAAACTGATTAACTTGGTTAATCTTTCAATTTTATTTATTTACTTTTGCTTTTGCTTACGTTTCCCTTTATTTCTTCCAATAACTTACATGTTATTTAACTATGCTACTATTTATATTGTTCTTTTTATTGTTGTTATTGTTGTAATACTAATGGTAATAAAATAACTTAATTAGCCGCAAAGAAAAAAGAGGGGGCCAACGTAAAATAATTTATTATATTTACCCATAATTTTTTATAAAAAAGAAGATGCCACGGCATCCACTCGATCCCCACCTTAATACAAAATATTCCGTTTGACTTCTTTTATGCTCTCTATTCTATTCTCGATTCTATTATCCTTTAACTGATATTAAGTAGTGTGTGTCCTACCAATTGTTTTTATGGTTAATACAGCCAAAAGCTTAAAGCATACACGTACACTGTTATACAGTGAATATAAATTAATATCCTTAGGTATGTACATATAAATATGTAAGTAAGTATGCTTTTGACAGAGTGAATAGAAAAAGCAAATGACTGAGCGAAACAGAGAGAGAGAGAGAGAAGGGGGAGAGAGTCTTTTGGATTTTATTAACAACAGGTTTAATATCTGAGTCCTGAATTCAGTTGCCGCAAAACAACAGGTCTTTTACTCTGTGCTACTTGCCCGGCTATTTTAATTCTCAATACCCGGCCAGTGGTTCTTTTGGTCGCTCTGTTTGTTTGTCTGTCTGCGTGTGTATCTGTCTGTCTGTATATCTAGATATAAGAGCACAACAAATACTTTGTAACTACAAAGACAGAAGAAGTAAAATTAATAATCACACAAAGTAAGAACCTGTGGTAAGAACATTAAAAAAGAGAGGAAAATAAACTTTCATTTTCATTTTCCTTATTTTACTTTCGCCTTTATTACGATGGTGATGTTTCATGCAAACGAAACAAAACAAAGCAAAATAAATAATAAAACACGTAAAATATTATAAATCGATCGTCCATACCTTAAATATGATACCCTACTTAACGGTTATTAGGGAACAAGTATACTTCTAATGATAACTCCTATAATGCCTAACATATGGCCATTGAGATCATTATTGTTCACGTCATAATCAGGGTATATTGTATGGTAATATACGCACTCTATACTGATTGTTAAGAGCCAACTAGATCCTTAGAGAATGTGTGCACCACATCTAAGATTGTCCAAGAAAGCCGTGTGTCTCTGGAGGAGATAGCGCGATATTCATCGAAGGTAACAATAAGACCACTTCTTAAGCAGACACCTTAAAAAATTCAAATAATTTCCAAACAGAGGTTGGGGTTCTTCTCCTGCAGAGTGGGAAGCATTTTTTTTCTTTTAAATGGTCATTACAGATCTTTAGTCTGGATCACAACCTATCTTATAACACCACCCATGTGTGTGTTAATTTTATACATGAGTGAGTACAGTTTAAAGTCGACTCCGAACGACAAATTTTTTAGAGACTTTTCATGGCAATTTTATTTTACACTCATAGTTTTTGCCAGAAATCTGCTGAGAGTATGTCTCCCAAGAAATATTTTTTCAATTTCAGATCTGGGGTTTACTCTGTGGCTTCACGTTTAATAAGCCAACCCACTAGACGATTTCAGAGAAGCAAATGCTTTCACAGAAACTCCATTCAATGGCAAAGGTTAGATATGATAATCAACCCATTTATAGAGACATCAAACAGATCATCTGGCTTGACCTGGATGTAGGCAGAACAGAATTTTCACTGAACCTATCAAGTTTCCATCGGAGGAAGCTCATAGCGGTTATAACCGAATACTGGCCTCGGGAGGTTTACGCCAGGAGACTGGCAATATCTTAGAATGTCTTCTGCAGCAACTGCAACGATAAGGATGAATAAAAAGAGACCACAGAACATCTTTTCTGTCATTGTCCGATGCTTGGGAACCTGAAAAGAAGAATTCTTAGACACTTAGAATTTAGTGACAAAACAAAAGGCGCTTTGAGAAGAATTCTCGCCTTCACAAATTTCACCACCGTGAGCCTGAGTTGAGAGATACCAACCAGGAGCATTCATTATATGATGGAATAGTTAACATAGGTGTTACAACGGGTAGTCGCTGTAGTCAAGTAGGTAGTATGTTGGCTTCTTAGACATGAGGCCTCGGTTCAAACTCCAGGTCAGACATCTCCAACAAAACGAAATTAAAATTAATAAATACCCCGGTGACTTCCTCTCAGCAGATTTTTGTCAAAAACTCTGAGAATAAAAAAAAGTGCTATGAAAAGTTTCTCAAATATATGTCATTCCGAATCGACTTTAAACTGTAGCTCCCCCACTCATGTATATAATTAATGCACACAACATAATTGGTGTTGAAAAGCTGGGTCGTAATCCCGACATAAGGATTGTTATGACCAATTGTGCATGTATGTATATATGTTACAATGGAACTTTATAGGACCCAAGTGATCTGTGCCCACAGAGGCGGCTGCCAGTTTACCTAACCTAACCTATCTTTCAATGTGTTATTTGAATCCAAATAGAAGTAGGAATTGTGGTTTGCTTATGAAGATAGATGTGGAAAACTTTCTTTCATTTTTCTAATAATCCGTTATACTTTTCAAGGATACAGATACACTTTCAAAAAAGTAATGAAACTAATGAAGTTTTTGCCTTAAACAAGCCACGAATGATAAGCTACGTGATCATTCCCGTGTAAATACAATAGTCCTGCGATGGTATCCCATTTATGCATCCATTTCAAATGCTGAAAGTACAGACAACAACCTATCCGCTCTCTCTATGAAGTTTTTAGAGAACTGTTTGATAACAATTTGATAATGTTGTCAGTGCAGTTGCTCAAAATGTATGTACCTTTCGGTGTCATCCTGTTCAATATCAAATCGGAAAGTTCCGGACGAAAATCGAGCTCAAACACCAATCTTTCATCCTCCAAATGAAAGTCGAGTAAATCTTTAGTAGGAAAATAATTAATTTTTCCTGAATCCTATTATGAGTAACAAAAAAGGTTTTATCTGTTGCTAGTGAGCTTTATGAGCTCCTCAACGACATATACGTTGTGTTGCTGGCTCGGTGATGTCGTTCGAATGGAGTAGGATGTTCCGGCAGGACGGGTATTTGATGCGGGGAACTGCGGAAGTCGGAGAAGAGGACGAACTTTTTTTCGTTGGAAGTACCAAATTGAGGAAGCTCTGTCATCTATTGGTGTGACCAATTGCCGTAGGCGCGCAAGAAGCAGAGGTTCCTGGAAGGATGCGTTAAAGAAGGCCTTAATCCGTTAAACCGGTTGTTAATGGTCAATTAAGTTAGTAAGTAAGTGTCCTCTGAATGACATCTCTATACCCCTGGTAAATATTCCGAATATGATTAATAAGTAGACCCAAAACTGAGCTGCGTTACCTACAGGATATCCAATTGAAATTATACAAGTACTGTACAAATTTACACCTGATAGCTATGGGAAGAAAAAAAGGAAGAAATAAGTACAGCTGCGGGAAAGTATAGGTAGAGAGAATACTTTTACAAGCTCGTGCTTGGAAAAATAAATCTTATTTTGGTTTTTATTTGGCTTAATGACCAGACGTGCTCGTCCTGGTAATTTACTTTCATTCTCTTTGCTGTTAAATACAAGTAAACACAGTTGTGTGGGTGTGTGTGTGTTGTAACGGTAAGAGGAGTTCCGTTGTTTTTTTTTTTCTATATATATCAACTGCTTAACAAAAATTTTACGGAAACAGCAGTAGCAGCAAATAAAACACAACACCTGCACACAAAAATACATAAATAAACGCTGCTTTAAATGCTTCCTTACTGTTCTGCCTTTAAACTGTACTACCATACAACCATAACAAATAAGCTTTTGTCCTGTACTTTATGGTTTCGTTGTATTAAAAATGCTTACAAATACATAAAAAAAAAATGAAAATTAAAACGAAGAAGAAAAAACGCCGGATTTGTTTTTGTCTGCAAAAAGTGTGGTTTACAGTAAAAACGTTTTTTTTTTTCCAAAACGTTTTTCATTACCTGATCAAAGCGCTGTCAGGTACGTTGTGTTGTGTTTATTTTATTACGTTTTCGTCTTTAGCCATTTCTTCCACCATTTTTCCCCCTTTAAGTATAGTCAGTTAAATGAACATTAACCTTTAAATAGAGGCGAAAAAAACATTCCAAAATATGGCATCAACAACATCAGAAGCAGATGCAGAAGTAAAAAACAGAAGCATCAGTAGAGAGAGCAGCTTTTAAAAAATTATTCTGAAACATTTGTCTGTAAAAGTCAAATTAGTTAATCTTTTATAAAATGAATACCAATGAATGTTTTTGAACAACAACAACAAACAAAATGAAGAGTGTAAAAAGCAGAGAACGGCAAAATAAATTTGATTTTATTATGCGAATTAAAAAAAAAAACAAAAGCGCAGAGTATTAAACTGGTATACGAGTGTGAAAAATTAAAACAAAAAACATGGAGTAAAATAAAATAAAATATTTTGTGGAAATGTAAATAAAATTAAGTGCAATGAAAACAAAGAAAGAGCATTGTTGTAAATGAGATTTTTTACGCGGGCCAAAAAAAGGGTAATAAAAACATTTTTAAATATGGTAAGCAATGCAATGAAAAAACCATGTGGGACTTTTTTTTACTTCGGATTAAGCGGTATCACAAGGGGTTTTATGTGAAAGTTTCCAACACCCTTTAGTTACAGCTCAAAAACTAAACAGACTCAAAATGAACAAATATCGGTAACAGATATTTTAATTAAGCACAGCATTAATAAAGCCTTCTCTACAGGTTATTCACTTACTTAATTGTTCATTACAACACTTTAGCCAGGATTCTGACCTAACTTCCCACACCACACATGTTGTTTATTAAAGATCAGCAATGAGTATTCAAAAAGATGAGTAGAATCGAATCATACTCATAATTTCTGATACTTACTTATATGCATTCATACTTATTTTAATATCATGGAACCTCTCTACTCATATTCAAAGTTTGAAGTACTCATCATATTCATACAACACGTATGTATGATGTTGTTGATTTCGACTCTCCATAACTCAACATATACATACATGAAGCACAGAATAAATGACTAGGCTTATGAATCAAATATATTTCGAACCAACATGGTAATGAGTACGAATTAATCAGAGTAGTGTAATTTCAATATTGTTGACTCACTTACATTCAAAATTTCATGAGTGCTTATGTGTAGCGAAAAAACGATTCATTGCTGATCTCTGTTGTGCATGTTAATTTTATCTATAAGTGGCTGTACCTACAGTCTAAAGTAGAATTCGAACGATAGATTTTTTTGTAAAAACTTTTCATGACAATTTCATTGTACTCTGTGGGATTTTGCCAAATGGCTGCTAAAAGAAAGTCGCTGAGAGTCTAGTAATGGCCACCATAAAATTCATAAAAGTGGAGACAAATGCCATACCAATTAATCATAGAGCCCATCCCGGAAAGAGTTCACTTGTGGTATAAAGCTTTAGAAAATTTGAAAATTTCCACATGGAAGTCCCTAGGCTACGTAAATTTTATATGAAAAACTTAACTGAGGCTATAAAAATTCATGGGAAGTATAAACTTAGGACTCTTGCTGTCAGTTTCAAGTGCAGAGAACATAATTAATTTCGTTGCTTGAAAGGAAAAGTTGAACAAAATATTAGTCGACTTATCTCATACACTCTATAAGCGTTTGTAACGCTTGAAATTACCGTAGTCTAGTAGACTGTGTGTTGGATTATTAGGCGTAAGGCCGAAACCTTAGGTTAGACATCACTAACAAAACGAAATATGAAAAGAATATTTCTTTGGCGACTTCCTTCCAGTAGTTTTCTGGCAAAAAACTACTGAGCGGAAATAAAATTGCTATGAAAAGTTTCTCAACAGTATGTTGTTCGAAGTCGACTTTAAACTGTTTGTCCCTGAAATTAACACACACAACATGGTTGGTTTGAGAAACTATCCTGACTGGAGGTTCGTAATGACCAAATAAATAAGTATGTAAGGGGTGTATATCCTAATGCAGTTGGTAGGTAGGTTGAGTGGTTGCCTTGACACCAAAAATACATTTGAGGACGCATAGCGTCCCGTTGTGATGTCACGGGCTCCTAATGCCGACAGCAGCATATTAATAACAGTAAGTTTCCAAAGAGTGATGAATATTCTAGTTTTAATCCCACCTCTGTCTTTGTATCTTGACCCCACTTGGGATGTGTCAAGTTTTTGTCCAGAGCTAAGTATTTGCTAATGGTGATGGGTCAGGAAATCTCTTGAATTAGCCACAGGCATCGGTTAACAAAAATCTAGATTATCCTGTGGTATTACAACGAGTTCTATTTCACGATTCAAGCGGTTCATAACATTCTTTTTGGGGGTGTCCATTTATTTAAATAACACCGAACGTTTCAATCAGTTTTTATTGCACTATGAGGTTGTAGCACAAATTTTTTTTAAATAAATGCGGCTTAGCCTCACTTTCGACCGCTCTTTCTATCACCACAAGACTTGTTAGTGACTACGTTGAAAAGCCAAGTTGACAATGGGCAATCATATCCTCGTGTACAATGTAACTAGATGATCTGCTTTACTGGGATACAATTAGTGATATGAGACCACTGCAGCAAAGTGCTTTCCATATGATAGAATGAGTCAGAATGTCGGCCAATATTAGGCATAATAAAGGCCACAAATACTTATATTTTATTGACGTATAACGTTCAACTATTGTAATGCGTTCACCTAAGTATTCTCAATTAATTGCTGTAGACGTTCCTAAAGTCGCGGTAGTCTATCTAGTATGTAGTGTATTGGTTTATAAGACGGGAAGCCGTGGTTAATACCCCCAGGTCAAAAATATTGAACGAAACGAAATATGAAAAAAATATTTCTTCGGCTACTTCCACTTAAAAGACCTCTGTCAAAAACTCTGTAAGTCAATAAAATTGCCATGAAAGGTTGCTCAAGAATCTATCATTCGTAAACGACTTTAAACTGTAGATTTCGCCAGTCATGCATAAAATTAACACACACAACATTGGTAGTCATGTAATAGTGTAGTCGCCGTAGTCTAGTTGGTAGTGTGTTGGCTTATTAGTCGTAAAGCCCGGGTTCGTATCCCAGGTCAGGCATCAAAACGAAATATGAAAAAAAATTTCTTCGGCGACTGCCTCTCAGCAGATTTCTGACATAAACTTTGAGAGTATAATAAAATTGCCATGAAGAGCTTCTCAAAAATCTGTCGTCCGGAGTCGACTTTGAACTGTGGGTCCCGCCACTCTTGTATAAAATTAACGCACACAACATAAGTGGTGAGGGAAGCTAGGTCATAATCCTGACTGAAGGGTTGTAATGACCAATTATGTATGTAACATTGGTGGTGAGATAAACTAGGTTGTACTCTTGACTAAAGAGCTGTAATCACCAATTAAGTTAAGGATCAAGGAGCAGTAAGGATCAAGGAGAGTGAGTTTTAGATACAGAAATATTTGTTAATGCAGTTTGCTGTAAAGTTGACCATTGAACAGTAATGACTGCCTTTAAAGAAAAACTGCAGCCACTCTTTTTCTCTTCAAAAACTTGATATATATACGAATAGATAATGCCTAGCCATACTTCCATCTATTGAAAGCAAACAAAATATTTGCTTCTTGTACTTTTTAAGTCCTGTGGCTTTTTTCTTTTAAACGTTTTCCTTACTATTTTTCTATTGTTTTTAGAAACTGTTGTTGTGCTTGTATAGTTGGCCCATATATGTGAAGCTGCATGTTATTCTTATCTTCAATCGTAGATTGTTATCATCAACTATAAAAATAGAAATTTCCTCTCTCAAATTCAATTCACTTGAGTTGAATTGAAACGACGAAACGATGATGCTTTAGTATGTAAATTATAAGAAATCAACGGATAACAAAAGAAACAGAAAGAGAAGGTAGAGGGAGAATGGTTAAAAACTAGCAAGTAAATCCTAAAGAGCAGGGCAAATTATTGCCAAGTGATTTGCTCTTTTGTGGTTTGGCTAATGATTGTAAGAAATTAACATAAAAAGTTAAATATTCAATTCAATTTTGTTGTTTTTTTTGCTTTTCTTTACATTATTTTCTATTTTAAGGATGAATGAAGATAAAGGATAAACAAGGAAATGTTTGGATAGAGAGAGAAAAAAAGAAATGCTTTTTTTAAGGCATTTAAAAATTAAGTTTTAAAGGCCTTTTCTTGAAAGTTTAAATTTAATTTTGCTTTGATAATTGGCTTCTATTTATGGGTTATGGGTTAAGAGTTTCCGTATTTTTCTGGTGCCAAAAATTAAATTAAATACACATAAATTTATTATAAAATATTGAAAATAATTTGTGTTGCACTTGTATTTTTGCAAAAAAAAACTTTGATTACTGCATTATGGCACAGCATAATATGCTTTTAAGCAAGTACACACATACATACTTACAATACATACATAGACAATGTACAACAATGAATGAAAAGTTTCGTTTTGTTTTGTTTCTTTAGAATTTCTTCAGTTTTATCCCTTAGTTTAGTTTTTATAATGGAAGTTCTCTATCTGTCTGTACGCTTTTCTTTATTTTTTCTATAAAAAAAACAACAAAAAATAGAAAACTTTTAAATAAAAGAAAATTAAATGAATTTTCTTTATAACCTTCTTTGCAGCAGTTCAACTCCTTTTGTTGTATTTTTTTTTAGCAAAGTTTGTCTATAAATAAGAAATAATATTCAGCAGATGAAAAAACGAGAGAAAAAAGAGTATAAAAATAGAATACAGGGGGTAAGACAACAAGGAAATATAATACTCGGTATTGTATAGAAATAGAACTCGGCAGTAAATTTAATTTTATTTAACATTATGGCACTGTACAGGTGTCGCATTATAAATGCTGTCAGTTTTTCAATTTCAAATTTTTTTATTAAGAACTTTCAGCTTAAAAAAAAATTTTTAATTCAGGACCTTTTTTCCAATTTTGATTGAAACATTCGTAAATTTAGAATTTTATTCAAAGTATAGGATTTTGAAATAGGTTGGCAAGTAATATCGCATTATCTTTAAATAGTTCAACCGAAAAACGCTGCTATTCTGTTCTTGAGAGCGATAATAATAGTGTTAGGTTTTTACGTTTTAAAAACGTTTGAAATATGAGCTCGTAGATTGCAAATAAAATAAAAATAAATTTGTGTTTAGTTTTAATTAAAATTCTTTGTTATTCGCACAATTCTATGTGCCACTGTTCACAACTTGATGTAAACAACAACAATTGCTTTTCTTCATTATACCTCTGTTTAGACCCTTTGCATAAACAATAACAATTACTAAACAATTATTCAACAGATCTTTGTAACGGAGATCTTCAAACACATCGCGTCTTCACAAAAGACTGACTGAACTTCACTCACTAGCTCAGTCGCCTGCTTTGCCTTTCCTTTTATATGGCAGAGTAAACAATCTGATGACTGTTTTTAAAGGCGAATGTTTATGAATTCGCCTTCTCGAAATTTCTATAAATGTAAATATCGTTGTTTACATTTATTATTGTAGTGTTGTTTGTGTATTTTGTTTACTTTTATTCTTGTAGTGTTGTTTGTGTATATTTGTTTACTTGTTAACTATTTTTTTTATGCTGGTGCTTGTTGTTATATTAAGCAGTACGATAATTTGCAAACAGGTTTGTTTACTGCATTGTTTTGTTTTTGTAGCTATTGTTTGTAATTTTAATGTTAAGCGATAGAAAAACAAAACACCAGTATCTAGATTTTTCATTTTCGTAACAATAGGTTAGATTAGAACGAGATGGTAGCTTTAATTACCAAAGCACACCTCACGACACAGATATGCGCACTCCCTGTATCGATCGATAATAATAGCTTCTATAATTATTGGTTTTGATGGTTGGTATAGTCTAATTGGCAGTATTCAGAGGTTATCTGAGAGTTTAATCACTATACCGATTTTAATTGAGATTCGACTCAGAGTGATTTTTTCACACTTTAAGCTGACAATTCCACAGACGCCGCAGTCTAGCGTGTTGGTCGTGAGGCCAGCAACAAAACTAAATACGACAAAATATTTCTGCCTCTCAGCAGATTTCTGGCAAAAACAATGAAAAAGTTTCTCAGAAATCTCTCGTTGAGAGGCGACTTTAAACTATAGTTCCCGCCACTCATGTATAAAGTTAACACATACTGCATAAGAGTTGTTAGAAACTAGTTCGTAATCCGGACTAAAGAGTTGTAATTATCAACTACACAGCCCTGCATGGGTTTTGCAAATAAGATGGCTCCAGGTGTTTCCGAAGGCATTTTGCGCGCTGATCACGAATCTGGATTCCAAAACTTTCCATCACGTCAGGTTTTCGAGAAAAAGGGGGCTGAAACCCCTAAAAATAGCGTTTTTGGCCATTTTTGAAGAATTGTATAGCTAAACTCTGACGTGCTAGAACCATCGCTATTATCTGAAATTGACAATTGATCTTTGCTCTTTAAAATGAGCCCAAAGTCAAATTGTTTGCATGCACCCTTAAAGTAGGGGGTGGGTTTATATCAAGGGGTGCAAGAGAAAAAGAAACACATTACGGAGGTCTTTAAAAATTAATCAGGTTTACTTGAAAATTGTTACTCTGGGGTTTTTGGGGTCGCTGATTACAGACCTTCATTCAGATTTAAAAAAATTCAAAATGGCGGATCCAATATGGCGGTCGATGTTTATAAAAATTAATCAGATTTACTTGAAAATTGTTACTCTTGAGTTTTAAATTTTTTAAATCTGAATGAAAACCCCTGAGTAACAATTTTCAAGTAAATCTGATTAATTTTTAAGGACCTCCGTAATGAGTTTCTTTTTCTCTTGCACCCCTTGACATAAACCCACCCTCTACTTTAAGGGTGCATGCAAACAATTTGACTTTGGGGTCATTTTAAAGAGCAAAGATCAATTGTCAATTTCAGATAATAGCGATGGTTCTAGCACGTCAGAGTTTAGCTCTACAATTCTTCAAAAATGGCCAAACGCGCTATTTGTAGGGGTTTCAGCCCCCTTTTTCTCGAAAACCTGACGTCATGGAAAGATTTGGAATTCAGATTCGTGATCAGCGCGCAAAATGCCTTCGGAAACACCTGGAGCCATCTTATTTGCACAAAAAGAATTCAAATTTGCAGGGCTGTATTATGTACTGTAGCTGAGAGCGACAAATCTGCAATCAATTAACTGAATTTCCTTTATCGCATGCCTTGAGAATTATAAATAAATATGACGTGAGACAAATAGGTAAGTCTGTCACATACATTGAAGTCATTTATAAAGCAATTCATTAAATGCTCCATGGATGACTGTCTTCTATGTATGTAGATCACTAGCAAAAGCAAACAATTTTGGTTTATATTGCATCTCCTTTGTTTATTACACACGTCTAACCACACTCTTTCTTTTAATATTTCCCATATTCCCTATAAAAAACAGTCACCAACAATTTTAATTCAAATGTCAAATGCAATCTATGAAAAGCACATCTTTTACATCACATTAGCAAAAGCAAAAGACGATTCGTGAATGCTATTCATTGATTCTCAGTCTCCCTCTGCAAATGAAGATCAAGTTAGTTTGATTGTGTAGCAAATTGTCATTCAAAATGCTCTTCATGTCATGAATATGAACACACATAAAATGAAAAGCGAAAAAGAAAAGAAAGGAATCATAAAGCGAGTTATGAACGCGAATATCATTTAAAGTGACTGGGGAGTGATGGTAACAGATGGTCATTATCAAGTAAATATTCACATGATGGATAATACTGGGGAAGAAAAATAATCAACATCTTGTCACAGTAATGTTAGGTATGTCTGAAGAGATGAATGTTCAATGATAGAAAGTTTTTTAAAGGAAACTTCAAGGTTTATGGTTGAATTATTGTAAACGACATTGAAATTAAATTTTATGGTTAAAGTGTAATTTTCTAGATGTCACACATTTTATGTTATTTATTTGATTTAAATCTTTACATAAATTCATAATTCTGTTGCGAAAATGAAGAATCGCTTAACATTAAAATGGTAAACAAGTAAACAAAAATACAACAGCAAACACTACCAGAATAAATGTAAACAAAATACACAAAGGACAATAATGAAACAACGATGTTTACATTTATAGAGATTTCGAGAAGGAGAAGCCACGAACATTCGCCTTCAAGAACACTCATCAGACTGTTTACTCTGACAAAGAAAAGTAATTGTTGTTGTTTACATCAAGTTGTGAACAGTGGCACACGGAATTGTGCGAATAACAAAGAATTTTAATTAAAACTAAACACAAATTTATTTTTATTTTATGTGCAATCTACGAGCTCATATTTTTTAACGTTTTTAGAAGGTAAAAATGTAACAATACTTTTGGCTAGAAATTCATCATTAATTTTCATTTATCTTACTCATCGTGTTTCAAACAATAGGCAGTCTTTATACCTTGCCAGATGTCTTCAATAACTTACTCCCATCTTTGCTGAAGTATGTATCTGTGTTATCTGTTCAATGTTCATGTAAAATAGTCTTACGTTGTGGAACATCTCTCTGCATTGATTGCATTACTGAATGTTAAATAGAGAGCGTTTCAAGAAAACTATCACAGTTTGAAGCCAATCTTAGCAGTAGATTTTTCCAACCGGCCTTTGATTGAAAGGAAACGATGATGATGGTCCCGAAGTCATGTCTTGAATGTGAGGTATAGTCAGTTCCTAGTGTCATAAACAGTAAAAGCAGATGGTTTGCTTATAAATTATTATGTAAACGACCTCGCGATTAAGTTTTAAGGTAACATGAAAGCACGTTTTGTACCCCTTAAGAGGGCTACTGTAAATGATGTGGCAAATTGGTGAGCCCAGGAAGAACTATCCGCGAATCTTTCAAACACAATTGCTGTTTTAGGATTTTTTTTTTATTTTTTTGTTAATTATTTGCTATCATAGATATGTATGTATGTATATGAGATAACAATGATAGCAAATACACACACACGCTGCCTAACAATTCGTAAATATTTAAACAAAAATTCAGCATTTACAATAGGACGTACTTATAAAAAGATATGACCATCATAGGACCATCAATTATGCATGTGGCCTAGTG
Organism: Sarcophaga caerulescens; assembly: GCA_927399465.1. NCBI lineage: Eukaryota > Metazoa > Arthropoda > Insecta > Diptera > Sarcophagidae > Sarcophaga > Sarcophaga caerulescens. The sequence goes on along the minus strand of OV656867.1, from coordinate 86,383,988 downwards.
CATTTAGCAGGATAAACCGTTACAAAATATTCAAAACCAGCCGCTTAGCCGCTTTCATATGAACTCTTCTCACGCACACGCTAATGTATAAATAACGACAAAAGCCCTAAAGGGCTACACACAGTACTTGCTAAACCAGAACACAGCATCCCTTCCCACCGATAGGCAGGCAGAAGCATACAAATATTGTGATTGTGAAAATGTGAATGAAGCATACATTTTGGTAAAAATTACGAGGGCAGGGAGAACAAAAATGTGGTGAACGAATGAATGAAAAGAGAGAATGTGTGGCAAAAAACAAAAAAAAAAATCCTTTTGTTGCTTGTCTTCTTGCAGCAGCAGACATGGTTGTCATTCATTCATTAATGCAACATGGTTGTCGTCTAAATGTTTTTGGGCACAGCTTGTATTTTATGTTATCTGTTACAATGATGTTGTTGTCGTTGGCGGCGACCTCAAAACCGTTACATATCGCTTTTATTAACGGAAATCACTTTAAATTAAATTAAAAACCTGTTGACGTAATTTTTGATGAGTGCTGGAGGATGATGTGATATTGGAATCGTGTTGTTAAATGTTTGTTTTCTCGGTATGGTAACTACAGGTTTCTTTTCTTTTGAATTAAGTTACAAGAGTTTTATTCTTTGTCTCTTTGTTACCTTCTCTTGACTCATGAAAAGAAGAACAAGGATGTGATATAATTAGAGCCCGTTTGAATAAAGCAGACTACAAACCCCAGAGAAGGCATCATTAATTGTTTCCTTAGTTTGAATAATCTATGGTTTACGTCCCAGTTATCCGTAATGAAAATTTGATACATACGTGCGTTAATTTGAAATCCATACCATGGCAAAGGATCCCTGGTTTTCAAGCATGATGCATACCCATATGTGAAATACACTTGTAAAGGAACTACTGCCAACAGTTGGATGTTTAGTTTTACAGGATAAAACTAAATATTGAGCCAGAACATCTCGGTATTAAAATATTTTTTAAAGGCAATGAAAAGGCTACATACTATAGATGCCTGGTAGACTTACGCTCTTATAATACTGAAAACCTGCTGAATATATACGTACAGTGTACACGCTGGCATTATCGATACGAAAACATTCGCACTTCCACGAAATATTTTCGGATAATTGCAAGCGTCTCATACATTACAAGCTCGAGTAATTCAGATATAAATTTCGAAAGAGGCGACAAAGTTTTCATGTTGCTTAACGGATTTAATTAAATTCTCAGGCTTTCAATCACCAGAAAACTACCATCTGAGATTATAATAAGATTCAATCACCACGAGTTCCTCACCCAACTTACAGTAGGAGCGTCCAAAACAAACTGTACACAAAGGATAAAATTCTAACAATCACCAAACTCAACTTTTACCACTTAAGGAGAGCGCCCAAAAAAATTTGGCAATATTTCGAAATTTTTTGATTTTTTTTTTTGTTTCAATTTTAAAAACTGGCAATCAAACAATTTTAAAATAAAAATAACGGTTATTTATTAATGAATATTTTTTTAATGCACAGTTTCTATTGACGCACACTGTGTGTTCACAACGAAAGCTTCTTCAATGCTTTTTAAACTTTTCGAATAAAATAAATCAAACGAATAACAATAACCTCCACATAATTACTACACATTACGACTCCATGAGGTGGCAAGCCTTCTAGTTGCTCTTATTTACGTACTCAATTGGTCATTACAACCCATCAGCCAAGGTAACGACCTAGCTTCTCACATCACCCATGTTGTGTGTGTCAATTTTATCCATGAGAGGTGGATCTTTCAGCTTAAAGTCGACTCCGAGCGATAGATTTTTAGACATTTTCATGGCAAATTATATGTACTCCCCGTGTTTTTACCTGAAGAAAGAAATATTTTTTCATTTTTCGTTTTGTTAGAGATGTTTGAGTCAAGAAATAAACCACGGGTTTACGTCTAATAAGTCAACACACTACCTACTAGACTTCGGCGACAATCAAATGCTGTACCTTCTGGCATTGCCTCTTCCTTCGATTGCCTTTCCATACATATTCGATAAAAACTGGACTGCATTATCTGTTTTCTTTGTATTTCATAAACCATAGACTTTGAGAGATATTCTCCCGGTCTCTTCAATAGCTATTAGCACTCTGTTATATCTGTATAATACTCTTTCGTGGCAATTGCCCATAGTTTATGCCGTCCTGAGAACTTTTGTATTCAGAAGGAAATTAGACGAAAGAAACTGATCGATGGTGGATAGATTCTGCCATAGAATATAAGGCTAAAGAAGGAGCTTAGACAAACTGAACGGAGCTAGTTTGAAAACAAACAAATTACTGGTAACAGAGCTCTTTAGAGAAACCTTGTATAGACCGCATGTTTTGGATATGGGAACATCAGAAATAAATGTTGAGATGGTAACCACGTGAGTCCTATTTAACAAGAATAATACAATACAATATTTAGAGCTCTAATGCCTTTGTGTCTACAATAAAAATAATAAAAAAAAACAACTACGTGTTCGTTTTTCAACATTAAATAATAAATCCTTTAACGTGAATTGTTTGTTGCTTATCTGCCCGTGTCAATATCCTTCAGCCACTTTTACTATGGCCAATCCATTAGTTTAGATAACTTGGCAAATGCAATAAATTTACACTAAAAAGTTACGTACTCTGCTCTTCAATTTTAAAATGGCTATCAACACGCACATACGCGCCGTGTTTGCTTTGAGATGATAGAAAATCTTGTATGTGTGCGTGTTATCCAACTCATTGCCGCTATTTTAGGGCCCTTTTATTGATAATGTTGAGAGCGGCATACATATCCTGCTCTGCTCTTTTACTCATAAATGCTAGTTAGAGCGCTGGTGTGTGGTATGGAGTATGGATGGTAGCCATTGTTTATACCTTTATTATCATTAGTGTTGTTGGCATATTCAACTCCATTATTTTAATTAAACAAAAAAGAGAGAAAAAAGAAGAAAAAAATAAAAATGAAGAGCAAAAACTCCTCAATTATGGTAGAGTTTTAGTTGTTGGTCTAAATGTATGAGTGAGTGTTTATATGCATGGAAGATGGTTATTGTTTACATGAACCTTCGGAATATGATAGGCAAAACTATATAAAATGGATTTGCTTGTAACACTGGTGTTACTTAAATTATGGTTAAAATTTCCATCGGCCTCTAACCATAGAAGCAATTTAGCAATATAAGAAACAGGAAGTTTGTTACAAAAATTAAAACCTCAGCGGTATTTGTGGTAACTATTTGTAATTGTATTGTGGTTCTTGGTCGTCAACTATTGTGCAGACAAATTTGTTAACAATTTAGTTTTGTACACTGGATTAAAACAATGATCCTCTTATTCTTCTCAATTGATTACTGGATGATGGACGAAATATGTTCAGACTGATAGAGGAATTACATGCAATCTCTCAAGCCGACTTCAGTATTAAGGTAGAATTAGCCGAACATTCACGGAATATAAACGATTACCAAACCACAATGTAATTTCGATAGATAAGCATATTGCCGTAGTCTAAGTCGGCAGTGTGTTGGTTTATTAGACGTTAAGGCCACGGTTCAAACTCCTGTTCAGACATCAAAACGAAGATGAAAATGTTTCTACGACGACTTCAGCAGTCTTCTGGGAGAAACTCTAGCAGTAAATAAAATTGCCATCAAAAGTTTCTTAAAAATCTGTCTTTCGGAGTCAACTTTAAACTGTAGCTCCCGCCACTTATGTATAAAATTAATGCACATAACTTAAGTACTGTGAGAAGCTAGGTCGTAATCCTGACTGACTGGGTTGTAATGACCAATTATCTATGTATGTATTATCATAATAGTCTACTCTTGCAGAAAACCTTCAAAATGCAGAAGGAATTAGTTCTGGAAAATATAAGACGTTAAATGTTTATCAAAAAAACCACCTTAGGAGAACCAAGAACCACCTTAGAAGCATGTAGTGTAGTATTACTAGACGAGAGCCCGTTCTTCAAACCCAAGCTTAGCCATTTCGAACGAAGCGAAATATGAAAAAAAAGTAATTCTCTCAGCAATTTCCTCTTCCGGCAAAAACTTCGAGTGTAAATAAAATTGCCAAGAAAAGTTTTTCAAAATAAAATATGTCATCATGCGCCATACTCATGTATAAAATTAACACAAGCAACATGGGTGGTGTTAGAGACTAGGTTGTAATCCTGACTAAATGCTTGCAATGACCAGTCAAGAATGAAAGCGAGATCATACTTCAAGGTCAACCAGTCAAATGCATCGATTACTCATGCTATCTGCGCAGTATAGCGGCGCAGACACAGATTCACTTAGTCGACTCAGCAAGCTCTCAAATATCTGAATAAATCCAGATTAAATTCCAAAACATGCCCATTTTCGAATACAATCACGCAAAAACTACAAGCAGGCATGAATAAGAAGCTCAAGTGTTGTATACATATGATGGGCCAGTACAATCAGTAATACCATCCATCTATCACATGAGCTATCGTGAACGCAGAAAATGGAGGTGGATTCACCATACCGTCTGTAGATGCAACATGCTTTTGTGCTTAAGTGTCCTTAAGGCTTAAGAAGCTGAGGACAAGCAGAAAATATCTGGAGGCCTTTACTTTCAGAACGAAGTTAGTGCGATGTAGTACAGTGAGCGTCAAAAGGAACTATACATTAGAAAAAATATACATTAATAAATTATCGTTATATTTATTTAAAAATTATTTCATTGCAAGTATTTAAAATTGGAACAAAATGAAATATTTACAAAAAAAAAATTCGAAATATTGTAAAATTATTTTCCGGCACTCTCCTTAAGTGGTAAAAGTTGAGTTTGGTGATTGTTAGCATTTTTTTCTCCCTAGTGTATAGTTTTTTTTGACGCTCACTGTATGTATCCATATGGAGTAGTATACACTGAGCTGAGAGAGAGAAAGCCGCATGGTTATACGAAGAAGATAGGATATGTACTTACGTACAGACGGTGTAGAAGTATAAAGGTTCATATTGAGTAAAGCAGTTCAGTGAAACCCTGCAATTTAGAGAAGAAATAATAGAACTGCAGTCAAAATGACTATGCCTGTGGAACAATGCAATATTTATGAATAGGAATACGCCATATCCCACGCTATCAGTCTTATTCCATTTCTCATTTAATTTGTTTTTCTTCCGATTATTCATTATCGCATCCATAAATCAGTATTTGTAACCAAAAAATTTTCCTTTAATTCGCTTTCCTCCACTATAACAAAGTCACTCTTAATTCCTATGCATTTCTAAATGGGCCGCATGTTATTGTTGTCACTGTTGTTGTTGTTGTTAATATACTTTTTTATAATTTACAATACACAACACTAGTACTGGTACTACGGGTCTACATGTGTTGTATACGATACACCGATTGTTGACATAAATTGTTGGTGGTTTGTAGTGGCTGTTGTTTGTTGGTTGTTGTCTCCAGCGGTAGTTATGCTAAAGAAGGTGGTAGAGGTTGGTGATGGTGTTGGTGTTGGTTACAGCCTTAATAAATTAACAAACACCACCACTACCACCACCATCCGACAGACGATATATCCTTACTGGCTCGTGTACTTGTACACGACAGTACATACATACATATTTTATTTACGGATAGAGAAGAAGTTGCCCATAAAAAACAACAGGAGGAGTAAAGCAAAAAGAACATCTGCTATGGTGCTGTCGCATATAAATCAATTAATGAGACACTTTTAACTGTGTGCACTTGATTATATTGAATTTATTAAGGATAATCGTTCTGAAATGATCGTCCAGGGAAATGAAGAAAGTTTTTGTTTTTGTTTTTTTTTTGTTTTTTGGGGCCGTATATTATTGTAGGTCCTTGATTTGTGTGGCATGTTGGCATACAGGAAACTTGTCTTTGTTTAATTAAATCAACAAATTGGTGTTGTAATCGTAAGGGTAGTGTCCTTAGGAGGACTTAAAAGAAAAAATTGTAAAATATACACGGGGTAAATGCTAAGGCTTGACATACGTTTTAAATGTGTGTTGTTTTGAGAAGATTTAAAAGATATGGGTACAGTTTTACTAGAGTGTCCTCTTTTTTCCTAAAATATGTCACACAGGAATATCTGGTCTTTCCTTAAGAGCTTCCTATCTTTAAATTCAAATAAAACAAAGTCCCTGTGAGATATCATCGGCATTCCTTATTCCTTTCTTAATCATCTTTGGGTAGAACGAATCCGAAATGCGCAATTTCTCATGTCTCTGGAGCATAAATCAGGCTGAGATTGATCGATGGAATGTCGCATGATGTCAGTGGCCAGTTTGCATCACCTTCAAGTGCGATGAAGCTTAGTCAAATTGCTCATACAGAATATCCAATGTGACATGATCTGTGTGACACTTTTAAAAACACATATCGTTGAAATCCAGATCCTACAATTCAGTACAAAAAAAGTTGATATTTAAGGCCGTATGGTTGGCCTGTCTAACTTTGTTATTGAATTGAAGCATCGGGTCTCTTCAACTCAAAGGTCACCAACCCAAACTCCCAAAGTCAACGTGTGACTTTTTTGGTATGCATTGAATGTTCCTGGATTTCATGTGGAGTATTATGCTTGTTCACGTACCCATTCAACTAAAAATGGAGTTCATCGATGAAGATGAGGCCCAAAGTATTCGTTTTGATGAAAACAATTGTATTTTTCGTAAATATTGGTGTATTAGTCGCTGCGGTCTAGTAGGTAGTTTGTTGGCTTATTAGACGTGAAGGAAATGAAGGAAAAGACGTGAAGGAAATGAAATATATAAAAATATATGTTCGTCGACTTCTTCTCAACAGATTACTGGCAAAAACTTTGAGAATAAAATAAAAATTGTCATGAAAAAGTTTCTCAAAAATCTGTCGTTCGCAGTCGACTTTAAACTGTAGGTTCCCTCCACTAATGTATAAAATTAACACACAAAATATAAGTGGTATGAGATGCTAGGACGTAATCCTGACTAAAGTGTTGTAAGGACTGTTCATGTATGTATATAGCATTTCGTACCTGATGAGGCCTCAATATTTATAACACCGATGGCTAGAGATCTTAACGAACGTTAAGATAGAATGTTTCGGCCTTTAGAGTCTCACTCTATGTGTTCAAAGTTTCCAATACGTACCGTTTTCTTAATTACTTGCCTAATATTTTTAAAAACTGGTTTTACATCAACAACCCTTTATAAACTATAGTGTGGTATGAGGTATTGAAAATATTAGCCAAAGAACTAACGTATGCTACAGGTACATTCTTATGTTGTACACGTCGTATTATTTTTTTTCTTTCCAAATTTCTAGCAACGAACACAAGAAAAGAATTGCTCATTGCGAGCTTCTGAGCTTTATTGCCGCTAATTCCACACGTCCTTCAGCTAAAGTCGGAATCAACCGAATAAATTGTATTCGAAAAGAGAACCTATTGATCATTCAGACCGAAATTTTGCAGTTCGTAAGGTTCTGACGTTTTCTGAAGTTCTGAAGTTAGAGTGTTGTCTTATTAGGCGTGTGGACATGTGTCCAATCGATTTTTTAAGCAATTAAGCAAAATATACCCTGAATGTTTAACTTTTTCAATATAAAATCTTACTTATTTACTTAATTGGCCATTAACAACCCAGTTAACGCATTTCGGCCTGCCTTAACATATCCTGCCAGGCGCCTCTGCTTCTTGCGCCCTACGGCAGTTGGTCACACCAATCTGGTCCTTTCAACGCAAAAAAGGTCGTCCTCTTTGCTGAATTCTGCAGATTACCGCATCAAATATCCGTCTTGCCGGAGTATACTCTTCCATTCGAACGACATGGTCGAGCCAGCGTACCGCTGGATGTTAATATGCTGTACAACGTCCATGTCATTGAGGAGCTCATACCGCTTACTGTTGGATCGAATGCGGAAATTATCGCCAACTCGCACTGGACCAAAGATCTTACATTGGACTTTTCTCTGGAATACTCTCAAGGCTGCTGCACGGCAGTGATTAATAGTGTTCTTGCCTCTGCATGATGTAAAATCGCTGAAATATCTGCTAAAAAGTTAGTAAAGGCATGAACCATATGAGATAAGGTCTGTCACCTACTGCACACTCTGCATTTCTATGTTATACAGCATACATCTATGGCTCTTAAATATATTTATCTCCTGCTTCCTGTTTAATAATCCTCTTTAAAGTAGTTTTTCTTTTTTGCTTATTAGCTTTTAACATTTCCATCTTTTAATTCCATAACAATTCAGCTGTTAATGATTAAATTGTTGATTTTCCTTTTCCCATACGAAACTACGAAACTGTAATAGTAATCATAACGGTAATAATGGTTGTTTATATAATTTGTACGGTAACAATAAAAGAAGAATACAAACATACAAATACAATAAAAAGAAGAAGAATATGAGGATGATGAATAATCACATGATGTGCTGATGAAAATTTGTTATGTTATGTTACACATGATATTGTATTTTATTCAGTATGTTATAAGCAATACACCCACACACACACAGACACATAGTTATCTAGATTCACACATACATATTCATCCCAGTCTTAGTAGAATGATACGATGGATGTCATGTATGATTTGTCATGTGGCATTATGATGTTGGTGACAATCATGTTTCTGTAACAGTCAGCCAAAAAATTATTTCGTTCCCCAAAAAAATGTTTTTCTTCTTTTCTTTTTATTTTTGGTGTTGTTGTTGTTGTTGCATTATGATGGTAATTATTATTATTATTATCATTTGTGTTGTTGTTATTTATTTATTTTATTGTTTTGTATGGTTTTAGGATTTACTTTTAAACACATACACACATACACATTCATGTAATAAGCAATACATTTATTCTACCAAATAAAGAGCATTAAATGAGTGTACGCTGTGTATGCTTATGTATGTGTAAGCATGTGTAATCGTAAGAGTATTTATGCATGAGTGTTTATTTATAACTGTAAATACAATGGATTACATGCATTACAATGAATACAACAACAACAAAAATAAAAATAAAATAAAAACAGAATTATAATTTAATATTACTTTATTTAATATCTACAGTGATGGAAGAAATAGTAGCAACAATTTCCTACTTCTCAATAATCTGCCATTCCGTATAGAGTAGTGTGGTTTTATATACGAAACTCACTGTAAACATTTTTCAACTGCCATTGAGTTATTAGTTATTCTAGACGACATAGGGAGACCAAAAACAATAGAAAAGAGTAAAACATTTAAAACAACAAATCAACAATGGGATTCTAGAAGTTACCAGATCGGAAATTTAGTAACTAGGAATGGAAGAAAACGTAGCATTGCCGGTTTCACATACATTTACTATTTTATAGTCTAATAATATTGATAAAAAGGTGTTGTAAAGTAAAATGTATAAGAAGACTATTAAGCATTGTGTCATACTTCTCCTTATCAGGTATTGAATTGACGGAATAATGACGGCAGTTGGTTATCTTATTAATCTACAGAATAAATCGCTTTTCGTTGACGCGGATGGAATACCATTGAGTTTAAAATTTATGCAGAGAAACGATACCCGATATTGCGCTAAAACTACAGAATATCTGCAGTATTCTCCAAAACAAATTTGGCTTCTCTTCGTCTAATACTTGATGACAAATTTTATTCATTTTATCAGAAAGTTTGTTCCAAAGTTGTCAATTAAATGAACCGACGATGATATGATAGGTATAGCTGAGGTTCTGGAGATATCAAAGAAATGTAATGTACAAATGGTGTAAGAGTAGGGCATTCGGGTATACCAAAGCTCTGTTCAAAGTGGGTACTGCGCTAGTGTTTGAAGCTCTTTTACCGTGCAAAACGCTGAATTTATTCGTCGTTGTGTGATAATGTCTGAAACGCGGTGTTCATTTTACACCAGAATCTTAACGATTATCATCTAAGTGAACTGTACGTTTCGTGTATGAATAGGGCATATGGGTATGCCAATACTCTGTGCTGCATTAACTTCGAAAACATGAACAAATTTATGATTCTAAGCAGTGTTTAAAGCTGTTTCACCATAAAAAATCTGAATTTATTCGTCGATGTATGACAATGAAGTGAATGAAGTGAACTGTACGTGCTGAACATCTTCCAAAGTGTGCAAAACAGAAGGCTGGCAAGGTTATATCATATAACTATGCGATTTACCTGACATAATATTCCTGGACTAACTTGCCTTCTATATTACATGACAAAAAAAAATTAAAGAAAATTTTATAATTTCATTCGTGTGTACCTATTATTTCACCCACCACTCTACAGCCATGGATATGTGACTCCAGACATAAGTGTGTTTAAGTTTGTGCATGAAAAATAAGTGTGATTTTGATAGATATGATCCTGTCATTATAATTTATATAAATTTTTGTTGTTGTTGTTGTTTTTTTATTATTATTATTTTTTTTTTTTGGTTTATTTGTCGTCATTGTTGCTCCATGTCAGTTGGTGTTGTTTTGTAAGTATGAAATTTGACAAGTGTTAAGACATTGTATGCGTCTGGGTATTATAATTGTTGAAAGGAATTAAAGTCTTATAAATTCATACAAGCAAAACCATAAAAAGAAATATTAAAACAAAATATTAAAAACAAAAAAGAAATAAAAAAACAAATAAAATCTGTTTATACAATAACACAGATTTAAGGATTTCAGTTCACAAATAAAAAAAATGAAAATAAATCATATGATATGCGAGGTGAATGTATGAAAAATATTAATTAAAAAATTGAAATAAAAAAATATATTCAACAAGTTTCAAATGAAAGAGAAATAAATTTTTGATGGTACGGTACAATATAAATGAATGAAAGAAATTTATAATCAAATGAGTCTCAGTTATTTTGTTTTTCTAAGAAGACAAAAGTAAAGCCACAGACATAATCATCCTTTTTTACTTATGAGTAGTCAATTACAAACTACATACATAGATACATACATGCATTGGTCATTACAACCCTTCTTCTGTGTATGAGTTAATTTGATACATGAGTGCCGGGACCTACAATTTAAAGTCGACTCCGAACGACAGATTTTTGAGAAACTTTTCATGTCAATTTTATTTACTCTCAGAGTTTTTGTCAGAAATCTGCTGAAAGGAAGTCGCCAAAACATTTTTTTTCGTTTTGTTGGAGATATCTGACCCTGGCCTCACGTCTAATAATCGAACATACTACCTACTAGACTACGCTGGTTACAACCGTTCAGTCAGGATTACGATTTAACTTCTCACACCACTTATGTTGTGTCCACCTGAGTGCCAGGACCTACATTTTAAAGTCGATTCTGAACGACAGCATTTTGACTTCGTGTCTAATAAACCATCACACTTCTTACATGGGTCTACCGTGACTTCATTTACAAACTATATTCGACATATTACATGGCGAATAATTGAGATATTTGCTCAGCGAAAAGAATCACAGTTCCATGCTGATACTACTAGACTGCTAACAAAGGAAGGAATATTTTGTCGTTTGGGTTTTGAAAATTAAAAAAGAAAAAATCTTATAAACGGAAATGTGGCCAGCTTATTGTTATACACTACAGACCTTACTTACGCAAACAAAATTAGTTTCCTGGAATAAATTCGGCCATATGACTGCTCAAGAACGTCGGATTAATTGCTCACTAAACTCTTTTCTCCGTAAGTCCATGGTATCACCAGCTGGAATCAATTCAACAACTTGGCTGCTCAAGAAAGTCATATAAATAGCTCTCTTCTCTCAATAAGTTGATGATATTATATTCCATTTGGCATCTAACACCGTCTTCTCAAAACCGCTTTAACCAAGTCCTATTTCTTCATTATCGCACAGTACTTTTCATTATTGACTGTAATGTTGCGATTATTTTCTTGAGGATGTACAATCGCATAAAGCTGACAGCCGCCTTGAGGGCCAAATAATGTACCTTTCAGAGTACAATGACTGACAGCTATTGGTCTGCCTATGGAAATTCATACATGATGATGAAATATTTTAACGAACAACTACTATCAAATGTATCGCGGCTTATGACAATTGTTTTCGAATTTGGACAGTTGATAACGATCATGTAGTTGAACCAACTTCTGTCAAATTAGTTGTAATTTATTCAGTTTGAAGTCTCCGTAGTAGTATAGTAGGTACCTCTCAGCAGATTTCTGGTAAAAACTCTGAGAGTAACTCTCAAAAATCTGTCGTTCGGTGTAGTCTTTAAACTGTAGATGCTTTGAACTGTGGCGGCATGAGGAGCTAGATCCTAATCCTGACTGAAGGGTAGTAATAACCAATTATATATATATGTTTTTCAGTTTGTTTTGCAAATCACCATGGGCGATCTACCTGTCCTCGCTAAATGTGATCTACAGCCATTGGCAAATGATCCCAATTTTCATCGACAAATCATCGTCAGCGATAAAATCTATTTCTGGGTGAATGGGTATATAAACAAGCAATATTTTTCGAAATTGGGAAGAAATCAGACCACATGGCATATAAGAGCGTTCAATGCCTTCCTAAAAAATTACTGTTTGGTATGGTTTTTCGGCTGATAGCGTCGCTCCTTTGAGAAAGACGTTGGCCAGACCATTGCTATCAACGGTCATCATTATAAGTCGATCATTAGCAACTTTTTTTGGATTAAATTGGACAATCTGCATACCAAAATCATGTGGTATTCATAGAAAGACGCTACGTGCCACACAGCTCATGTCACATTAGATACTCTGCTCGAGCAATTTGAAGGCATAGCCGTCTCACGTGGAGGTGATATGAACTGGCAACTGAGAGCATGCCTTTTGCCTCCGTTAAACTTTTTCCTGGGGGTTTTCTGATAATATTCTTCTACTTGAGTTAGAACTTCAACAAAGGGAGCACATTTAAAATGACGGGGTTAAGGACGTAATTCTAGAAGTGCCTATAAAATGCGATTTTTCTGAGATCACTTCAGGCTACCATTCGGAACAAGACAAGCTGAGCAGCTCCTGTTCTGTTTATTGAAAAGTGATCGCTTACGCCTTTAAAAGGCATTTTTCTGCATAAACTTTATAAATCTATTGCACAACATTCCACAAAAAACGAAGGCCATTGCAGTGGGAAGTATAACTTAAGTTTGAGGTTACTAAAGCAGGCATGTCCAGGATTTTATTTTTCTTTTTTGTGGTATCATTTGGCATGATACTCGAAATCATGTTTGATTTAGGTTCTGTAACTTTAAATATCGCATTTAATCTCCCAAAGCAAATTGTTTCAAGTGGTCAATGACGACAAGATACTTAAAAAAAGATCAACAATTAGTTGTGAATTGTTGATTTTGATAAAATTCACTTAAAATCCCTTCTGCTGTTACTTTTTCTGTTTCGCCTTTTTTCCTTATGGAAATGTCTCAAAACAAATAGAAACAAAAATTGTCTTGTTGGACAAACATTAACCAGTTTTTGTTCATGATACACTTTGTTACAACAAAGTATGTTCAAGTGTTGGTTTTCCTCTTTTATTTCCTTTCTGTTTTTGTCAAACTTATTAGGATGTAGGAACACGTTGAGAAACCCTTATTGAATAGCAAATAAATAAGTTTATCACCCACACACATACTGTTACCATATATGTATGTATGCGATTACATATATACGTGTATTTATTTGTTTTTTGTTTTGTTTTCTTTTTTTTGCTTTACTAAGTGGTAGTATTTGTTTACCTGTCTATTTAGCAAAACTTTTCCTTTATCTGACCATTTTTCTTACTTGCCTAACAATTGAATTTGTTGTGGTCGGGGGAAGGAAAATGTGTCCTTCGTAAAGGTTTTTGGCTAAATGCACAATTGTGGTTTTCCTGTGTGGTTTCCGTTTCCTTCAACTTATGTTTCGGACTTTTGTTTTCCTGTTTTTTTATTTTGTTTTCCTTTTTGTTTGCTTTTTTGTATACGTTTTTTTGAAGCAGTACCTTTTGTATTTCCACTTGCTCTAGGCACAGCGATATGTGAATTTTGTTTTCTTTAAGATTTCTGTCGAACGGATCTATCAGATGCTAAAAATGTTGTTTGGAGTCAGAGGTAAACCGTCAACAGGTTAAGTACATAGAATAAACAGGCTTCCTTTTAGCCTTCAAAGATATTTTTTAAACTATGGAATGCCTTAATAAGTGGAGTTTAATGGGATGGGATGGGATGCATGCAAACAAGGTAAAGGTTTCTGACTGTGGACAACGAGACGACGTCCAGGACGATCCTTGTCTTGCTATATTCAAGTTAACATGCACCATCCACGTGGCCCATACTGGATAGCATACTAGCACCCGCTAGATGTTAGCTAATGCGTGCAGCGAAGTCCAATCCCCTGGAATTAAAATTTGGGTTGTGCGTAGGGCTTGGAACTCACCACGTAAAATAGATATCCAATGAAAATTAAAACACAAGCCTCTATAAAGATCTACTTAAAATTTGACTACGGCAAACACTTAAAACACTATGATTTACGATTAGGTACATGGAACGTATGTACCCTTCACAGGGGAGGCGCTTCCGCCTAGCTGACGGATGCCCTCATGAAATGCAGGACTGACATCACTGCCATACAGGAAATGCAACAATGGCAAGGATGCAAAAGGCTTGAATCTTGCAATGTATACTACAGCTGCCGTGCAAATAAGCATGAATGCGGATACGCATTTGTGGTTAATAAGAGGCTTCGCCATCTTGTCTCTAGGTTCACTCCTGTGAACGAAAGAACGCATCAAGGCAAAATTTTATGACATCAGCTTTATTTGTGCTCAGAAGAAAACACTCTGATTACCCAATTTCTGCCTGCCTTAACGCATCTTTCCAGTCGCCTCTGCTTCTTGGACGCCTTCACCAGTTGGTCACACCAATCGATGACAGGTCTTCCTCAATTTGGTCCTTCCAACGCAGGCATGGCTAATCCCCTCATCAAACACCTATCTGACTGGCGCATCTTCTTCCATCCGATCAACATTGGCCAAGCCAGCTGGATGTTAATGCGCTGAACAACTTCCATGTCGTTGGGTAGCTCATACAGCTCATTATTGCATCGGGTGCGTAAACATAGCTGCCAGATAAATGAAGCATCAAATCGTCAAATATTTGAGAAAAAATCGTCAAAGACGTTCATTGAAATCGTAAAAAATCTTCAGAAAAAATAAATAAATAAATTGAAAGGTTTTAAAAACAAAAACATATAAAGCCAATGTTAAGCAGCAATAATATTTTATCATCTATACCCATGTGTGGTGTAAATATTAGGGAGTCAGAAGATCTTGGCGTTATGGGCATGAAAATTCAGTGTGATGTTCGCTAGAACTGATACATTTTTCAGTGCCTGGTTTCTTAAGACGGTACAATAAATACTTCACTTCATCTGATGTACTTACCATTTACACCATTTATAACCGACCGAGAATGGAATACAACCCTTATTTATGGGTTGGCCCTTAACATCTCTTTTGACGCTTCTCGACCGCCTTACAGGAGAGGCCGTAGTAGCTCGTTAATAACGATAGTGTGTCCAACTCCATTGATTCATTGGAGCATCGTTGCAATGTGGCTTGCGTTCCATTGTTCCATCACTACTACAATGGATATTGCGACGTAACACTCATCTTTCTAGGCCAGCACATCCGTATGTGGTCGATTGGCCAGTGTATCGCACACTGCATTATAGACAAAGTTCGTATATGGAACTCCCTTCCTGCAGAGGTCTTTCCTGTTACTAAGGTATTAAAACGGTATTAAAATGTTATAAAAATATTCAAACCTAGTGTCCATAAACATAGTTCCCTCTTTCTGCCTTCCTATAATATACTTTCCTAGTTCCAAACACAATGCCATCCCCTGAGTGTTGTTCGTATGAAAAAAAATAATGGCACTTGTCTTTGTTCTTCCGATGGTAATATTAGAAGCTATAATCGAATTTTTAAAATTGTATGCAACGGCTAATGATAATTTATGCTCAACTACGATGTTATTTAGGAGTTGTAATTTTTTGTCTTTTAAGGGATTAAAAAGGCATAAAATACAGAAAAATCATCACAGGTATTCGAAAAGAACTTAAAAATATAATACTTCACTCCTCGTTGTTACTAATCTAAATTTCCAATAGTAACAATTGCAAAGCAAATACAAAGCTTAAGGAGGCTTATAATGTACTAAAGTAAAGAAAATGATGTACATTTTTAATAGCTAAAAATCGTCAAAATAAGGGCATAAATCCTCATGTCATCAAAATGATATTTTTGGAGCTCAAAATCGTCAAAATGACGATAAATCGTCAAATCTGGCAGCTATGTGCGTAAATAATCGTAGACATGCACTGGAGCAAAGATCTTAAATAGGATTTTACTCCCAAATACTCTCAAGGCTGCTACATCAGTTCCTAATAGCGTACATGCCTTTATATAACATACATAATTCGTCATTACAACTCTATAGTCAGGATTACGACCTAGCTTCTCGCACAACTTATGCTGTGCGTTCTAATTTTTTACTTGACTAGCGGGACCTACAGTTTAAAGTTAATTTTCAAAAAACTTTTCATGGCAATTGTATTTACTCTTAGAGTTTTTGCCAGATGACTGTTGAGAGGAAGTAGACGACGAAATATATTTTCATATTTCGTTTTTGTTGAAGATGACCTGGTTGTTTGAACCGTGGCCTTATGTCTCATAAGCCAACACACTACCTACTTAACATCCTTAAAAACTAATCGAGACCCTCCTCTCAATCAATTAAAAATCGTTCATCATCACTCTAAACGCTTACTAAACCTTACTAAGCGGTAATTATTGACTGTAGGATCAAGGCAAATATGACTTCCTCTATTATGATTACCAATGTCTTTTTATTTATCTTCTTATTTAATTACTGACCTTCATTTCCAATGTACATTTCCGTACTGTCGTAGTGTACAATCTATAATTCGTTTTACTTATTGAAGGGCTTAATGAGTTTTAATGCCCACTGTGTTCTTAATAGAGATTATGTTAACGACAAATTTCCTAACACATGCATACGAACGTATGTATATGCGTATACATATACGTTATAAACATATTCAGAAAAGCCACAAAAGCATAGAAGAATTTGTCAAAAGAAAGTTGCAAAAAAGGAAAAAAACCCAGGTTTATGAGGGCTTACAGAGACTCATAAATGTTATAAAAAAAACCAAGAAGAACTTTAAGCCTAATGTATGCCACAATACATAATATATTTATGGTGTTTAAATGTATGTGAATAATGGGGCCTAGACTAGGATGTTTTTAAAGGTATTTAAAGGGATTACATTAGTTTTTATTATAAAACAAAGTTATGTTTCCTGTTAAGATACATAAAATGTCTACAATGATTTGTTTTAAATGGAAACTGAAAATAATATGCAAGGTTAATAAATAAATTTTGTTTTTTTGTATATAAAATTCTGATTTTTTTCCTTTGTTTTCGAATAAAAACTCAATTTTAAATTCTATTCGAATCCTTACAAGCTGATTACTAAGGCAAGATGTTCGAAAAGAGTCCGTTTAGTGATTGCCTATGCATACCTAATTAGTCATTACAACCCTTCAGTTATGATTACGAACTAGCTTTATACACCACTTATGTTGCGTTACAACCCTTCAGTCAGGATTACGACCTAGTTTCACACACCACATATAGATTTTTTTGAGAAACTTTTCATGGCAATTTTTTATTCCCTCACAGAGAAATCTGCTGAGAAGAAATCGCCGAATTCATTCGCTTTGTTGGAGATATCTGGCCTGGGGTTTGAACCGAGGACTCACTTCTATTAAGCCAACGCACTGCCTATTAAATTACGGCGACTTCAGTGGTTGCCAATAGATTCCACTAACTTAACGACATTGACTTATGTAGGTAAAGCAGTTATAGTTTCGAATATAAAGATCATCAGGGATTAATATGGGGGATTAATAAGCATTATAAATATATGACTTCTGGCAGTGAGCACATTTAAGCCTTCGCTAATGGCTTATGCGAGAGATTAAATGCAAGGCTTCTGTTACTACCAGCATGGTGACCCATTGTAGACGACTCTAAGTTGGACACAAAGCAAGAATTGCGCATTTTTATGAGGACGCATTTCTTTTATTGTAGCAGAAGCACCAACTTTCGTTTCCAAATACATAATTGTCCTTCAGTCAGGATTTTTTTTTTTTATTATTATTGAATCTTTCTTAATGAAATTTACAATAGTTTTCAAATCTTAAATCTAGTTTTGAAGGTTAATAGTTACCACCAGCGTGTTAACTATAGCCCAATTCACAATCTCGTGTATTTTTGCAATTGTATTTATGCAATTGTAAATATTTCCTATTAATTGTGAACAAATTTTACTGGTTACATTTGCAACACTAATTGTAAAACACAAATACACAGCTGATTGTCAAAAATAAAAAATAAATATTTGATTTTAATTTTATGATATTTGTTAACAATTTATAAAAATGTCTAATGGAAGTGTGAAGGAACAAATATTTGACTCTTTAATAGACCAGGCTACCGAAGAGATTATGTTCCTCTTCGGACCATTTTTTGTTGGGTTTATTCCTTTTTATTATTTTTTTTATATTTTGGATCTCCATTCGTCAACAAAATTTATTATTTTTAATAAATAAATTGTCAGCTGTGAGTGTTGCAAAATGTTGAGTAAATATAAACTATGGTTTTGAGTATTGTTTATTTTATAAACTGTAGCAAGAGTATTTCTGTATATTTTGTTATTGTGGTGTAAAAATATACTAAACCATTTTGCAAATGCAATGATGCAAGACCATTTACACTAGATCGTGAATTGGGCTTATATATTGTATTCAAATCTTATAATAATACTATTCAGTCAGGATGACTTCTCCTTCACCACTAATGTTGTATGTGCTAGTTTTATACATGAGTGCCGGCATCTACAGTTTAAAGACGACTCCGAACGACAGATTTTTGAGAAAATTTTCATGGCAATTTTCTATTTATTCTCAGAGTTTTTACCAGAAATCTGCTGAGAGTAAGTCGCCAAAGAAATATTTTTTTTTCGTATTTCGTTTTGTTGGAGATGTCTTGACATGGAGTTTGAACTAAGACCTCACGTTTAATAAGCTAACACACTACCTACTAGACCACGGCGACTTTATTGTGGTAGAAATAAAAATTTGGGAAATGGAGACATGTCCAAATGACAGATAACAGACCACTTACATCCAGAAATAGATCTAAGAGTAGGCATGAGAAAATTATACACTTTTTTGTGGTTGCAGAGGTCGACAATCAATTTCAGCTTTACTTAGATTTAAGTATACATCTTACATAGAATGCCCTACCGCCACCATTGGTTCTGGTCTCAATACCATTAACGTCAACTGTCCCAGCAGAACTTTCAGAGATCTGCTGAAATGTTATCAGATTCGACAGGTTCATAATTCCAAAGAGAAGAGAAGAGCAATTTAAAGTGCTAGTTTGCAATGAGTTGTTGGGATTCGAGGTGACCCTTATGGTATCCACGCTAATGACTGAGCTTTTGGTCAGGAAATAGTATGTTTGCTGAAAGTTCCATGGTAAAAAACCAAATTGCTATGAAACATTCTAAATCTGTCAGTTGGAGCATACGTTAAGCTGTCATTTGTTGGAAAACTTATCACAACATGAATGACGTAATCATTATGGGGTTTTTTGCAGACACATTTTGGGAATCTATACTAGGATAGTCATTATGATGAAGGAGGGGCTTATTTGTGAGCAATTTTCATGATTCAAATAATTTGGTTAAAGGGTTTCTCGGATTCCAATTAGGGTTATACAAAACCAGTGATAATCTATCTAAAACAGTCACTCTTACACTCAAATTCCCTAAACAACATGCCTGGAAAGGCTTGCTGCTTGCTTACCTATGAAATGTATGTATGTCTACTCATGCCACCATTTAATTGAATTTCTTGTAATTTATTTGTTATTTTTCTTTTATTCTCTGTTTTATTTTTTTAATTCAATTTAAAGACTTCTAAAGTCTTTGCAGTTGGGTTTTTGTGTGAATGCCGCTTCACGTTCTCTCATCTCTAGCTGAATAACTCTTTTTTATCTTCTTCAAGCGTATGTGAGTTGGTTTCATTATTTTTCTTTCTTGTTTCTTTTTTTAACTTTTTTATTTGCAGGTTATTATACTTGTAGACAACTTTATTGTTTTCTTCCTTTTCATTTTAAGCTGAATCGAAAGGAAACAAAAAAGAAAAAAATTTATTTTAAATTTAAGAACCATGACATACCAACAATTTATACGCGTATTCATTGCTTCGTTCCTTCATTGAAGCAAACATTTTCTCAGTCCTACATTCATTCATTCATTCGTTCATTCATTCATTCAATATTCTCAGCCATAGAACTAGACAACAAGAACAGAAAGTAGAACACGATTTAAAGTCAAAGTTTTAAGTCAAGTCTGGTATGTTAAACATGTACTCTCTTTAATGCTTTCCTACACTCACAAATATATAGCATATATATTAATATATATAGTCAGACACACACATTTATACAATTTTATATGGTATTCAAAGACTGCGTCAGTATGTGACAGCATTTAATGAAATATCGTTGTCGTTCTTGTCACATTAAATACAATTTGGCTGTGACTTTATAATGACTGGGGGTGCTTATGTATGTACGTGTTTCTCGGCATAGAACTTTATTAAAGTGCTGGTTTAAGTATGTTTAAGAAATTATACCAGAAGTCTTTAATTTTGTCACTGAATGTAGTTGATGAAAAAGTTTTGAAAATAATTAATAAATTGAGGTTCCTTTTTTCTCTTTCGTTATCTTATCGCACAGGGACTCCTTTATTGTGCATCGTAATGAGATTTAAAATATTAAACAAATACTTGTTCTTCATTAGCTATAGAATCGAAATCTTAAGCGATGGTAATTAAAAATTAATAAATAACACTATGCGACAAAATAAAAAAAATTAAATACACCCGGCTAATGACGTAGTGTAGTTTTGTTGAGTAGAACTCAAAAATATTTCTTTTATATTTCTGGAACCCTCCAAACTTTTTCATTTGACAAAACCTGTTTTTTTAGACTTTACGCACAAATTTTTGGATTACTCAAACATTTCTAACCCGATTTAAAAAATTTTGGAAAGGACAGAGATGGAACTTTAAAACGGTATGCATATATCTATTATTTGACTTAATATGCTATGAGTTTTGATGATGTAAACTTGGAAAATGCGAATTTTTTTCATATTTTTTCAAGTTTGTCCGTTCATAGCAGCAAACTTTACTTAAAAAATTTGAAATAAGTGATGACATTCTGAAAGTGCATTATCTTATAAAGAGATTGGCACCAAGTTTGATCAAATCGGACAAAAATTACCGTAGTTATTATATAAATAGTATAACAGTCGTGTTATTTTTTTTTATATATGTCATCTTATCAAATGAACTTTTAGTTCAAACATTTTCAGAATTTTTGATGGATCTTGATTGTTTATCACAAAATGTGTCAATTTCACGTTTGAGCGACCACCAGATGTTGCCCAATGTTTGCGCAAAAGGAACTAATAATATTTGCAAAAAACACAAACATTAGCCGACTTCTGATAGTCGTGCAAACGTGAAATTGACACATTTTGTGATAAACAATCAAGATCCATCAAAAATTCTGAAAATTTTTGAACTAAAAGTTCATTTGATGCGATGACATATATAAAAAATATCACTCGACTGTTAGGCTCTTTAAATAATAACTACGGTAATTTTTGTCCAATTTGATCAAATGATGACTCAAACTCTTCAAAAGAGAACAGACTTTAAGAATATTATCATTTATCCTATATTTTTTTATTAAAGTTTGCTACTATGAATGGACAAACTTGAAAAAATATGAAAAAAAATCGAATTTTCCAAGTTTACCTGATCAAATCTCATAGCATATTAAGCCGAATAATAGTTATATGTATAACGTTTTAAAGGTCCATTTCTCCCCTTTCAAACAAGATTTAAATTTTGAAAATTGTGTCAGAAATGTTTGAGTAATCCAGAAATTTATGCGTAAAGTCAGAAAAAACAGTTTTTGTCAAATAAAACAAGTTTGTAGGGTTCGAGAAATATAAAAAAGGTATTTTTGAGTTCTACTCAACTAACTGAACAACGTGGAATATGTAGTCAGTATTTTCACTGTCGCACCGTGTAATTATTAGACTTTATTATATAGACATAAATTGTATGACTTTTTAGTTTGTTTTCTCTGTTCACTTTAAACTTTCAATTTTGTATTCAAATTTATAGTATTCCCAGAGGTCTGACTCTGAGTTATATACACTATACCTCGTCTAAACCCAATATTGGTAAGGCATTTCACAGTATAATTTTAATCAGGGAAGTTCGTTGGAATTTATGCAGACAGTTCTACTCATGTGAATAAGGTACGCTGTGGCATTTTCTCCTAAGTGTTTGATCTAAGAATGTCTTTGCCAGACTGTAGTGTATTTCAGGCCGAAGTAACAATCATTATTTACTCTGCGTAATTGGTTATGAGTAAAATAGTAAAGTCGCGACTTTTTCGATAATTTTTTGCGGCAGTTTTAATTTCACATGGGGTTCTGGCAGCAGAGACATGATTGTGAATTTGTTCACTACCAAGTATTCTTTTTATTTCATTTAGGTTGAGTATTAGTTAAAGGAATTTATTGGCTGTTGACAAATCATGCTTCATTATAATAACTCCTTGTCTAATCGGATAGGAAGTTATGTATTTCAAATGGAATATCTTCTTTACATTCGTATACATAATTGGTCATTACAACCTTTTAGTCAGGATTACCACCTAACTTCTCACACCACTGGTGTTGTGTGAGTTAATTTTATACATGAGTGGCGAGACCTACAGTTTAAAGTTGACTCCGAACGACAGAGTTTTGAGAAGCTCTTCATGGCAATTTTATTTACTCTCAGAGTTTTTGCCATAAATCTGCCGAGAGGAAGTCGCCGAAGGAATATTTCATCATATTTTCTTTTTGTTGGAGATGTCTGAACTGAGATATCAAGGAATGGCTATCATGTTACATCACAACGTGCCGCTATGTGTGCTTAAGTTAGCTTTGACTTGAATTTGGAAGTTTATAAAATTTTCAGGATTATCACACTGTTTTCTTCAATTGTTAATGCATTGATCATCAGGAGTTAGTATCGGAATTTAAGTAAATCCACCGACTTAATGGCAGCCGAAATGACGCGGATATCTGTTTCCTTGTGTTTGTGAAGTTAAGCCACTTTTAAGGTCGTTACAGGTGGCTGGTGAATAAACTTTCTAAAGAAAAAAAGAATAGATGCGAAAAACGCTCAACTACTTTCTCATGCCCCGATATCATCATCATATATATTATTTCTAAAGCACTTTGTTTTGTCGGCTGCAAATATCCCCCATATCACCGCATCAAATTTAATGAATGATATCTCATTTTAAAGCTTATATCTAACACTAATGACGAAAAATAATTAGAAATTAAAAAATTAATATTTTCATTGATAAAAATTATATTTTATATAGAACTGCATGATAATACTGTTGTCATTATGATCATGTTTTTTGAAGTGTAGTAATACGGTGTCTTTTAATATATACATATATATAGTGTCAGCTGATATTTAACAGTTAAAAAGGTTGTTTGTATTAAGGATTCGTAAGGCCAAAAAGTTAACGATGATCATGTCATTACCTCTAACATTGTATTCAAAGAAGTATTATAAAAGCATTTAAACATATGTATGTATGTATGTAAATATGTATGATATATTATGATTTCTAATATTTTTATACTTTTAATAAAATTTCTATTAATTATTTTCATTTTATGTTACAAAAATGACAACTAACGGTGCGAAATATTCGCACGGGTCATCTAGTATTTTTATATTTTTTTATTATTTTTCCATAAATATTACAAAATATATACACTAAACTAAAGGTATTCAAATAGCTCTGCCAAATTCTTAAAAAAAAATGTAAAATAAAACCCTGGAAAAATAATAGGGACACTTAAATTTTTCAATATATTCTTATATTTTTAATTATTTTTAAATAAATATTACAAAATATATACACTAAATTTAAGGCATTCAAATAGTTTAACTAATAAAATAAAAATATTTCACTAGCTCTGCCAAATTCTTAAGAAAAAAGTAAAATAAAGGAATGGAAAAATAATAGGGACACTTAATTTTTCACTATATTCTTATATTTTTAATTATTTTTCCATAAATATTACAAAGTATATACACTAAACTAAAGGTATTCAAATAGTTTAACTAATAAAATAAAAATATTTCAATAGCTCTGCCAAATTCTTAAAAAAAATGTAAAATAAAGGCCTGGAAAAATAATAGGGACATTTAAATTTTTCAGTATATTCTTATATTTTTAATTATTTTTCCATAAATATTACAAAATATATACACTAAATTAAAGGTATTCAAAAAGTTTAACTATTAAAATAAAAATATTTCACTAGCTCTGCCAAACTTTTTAAAAAAAGTAATATAAAGGCCTGGAAAAATAATAGGGACACTTAAATTTTTCAATATATTCCTATATTTTTAATTATTTTTCCATAAATATTACAAAATATATACACTAAATTTAAGGTATTCAAACAGTTTAACTGACAAAATAAAAATATTTCACTAGCTCTGCCAAACTCTTAAAAAAAATGTAAAATAAAGGCCTGGAAAAATAATAGGGGCACTTAAATTTTTCAATATATTCTTATATTTTTAATTATTTGTCCATAAATATTACAAAGTATATACATTAAATTAAAGGTATTCAAATAGTTTAACTAAGAAAATAAAAATATTTCACTAGCTCTGCCAAATTCTTAAGAAAAAAGTAAAAAAAAAGGCCTAGAAAAATAATAGGGACACTTAAATTTTTCAACATATTCTTATATTTTT
Source organism: Sarcophaga caerulescens (assembly GCA_927399465.1). NCBI lineage: Eukaryota > Metazoa > Arthropoda > Insecta > Diptera > Sarcophagidae > Sarcophaga > Sarcophaga caerulescens. The sequence continues at coordinate 86,359,007 of OV656867.1, read as the reverse complement.
AATTATTTTTCCATAATTATTACAAAATATATACACTAAATTAAAGGTATTCAAATAGTTTAACTAATAAAATAAAAATATTTCAATAGCTCTGCCAAATTCTTAAAAAAAATGTAAAATAAATTCCTGGAAAAATAATAGGGACACTTAAATTTTTCAATATATTCTTATATTTTTAATTATTTTTCCATAAATATTACAAATTATAAACACTTAATTAAATTAATTCAAATAGTTTAACTTATAAAATAAAAATATTTCAATAGCTCTGCCAAATTCTTAAAAAAAAGTAAAATATAGGCCTGGAAAAATAATAGGGACACTTAAGTTTTTCAATATATTCTTATATTTTTAATTATTTTTCCATAAATATTACAAAGTATATAGTGACATAAATGTCCTCACATATAAACCTGCCTCACTTATTAATATATTAATTACACTGACAATAAGCTAAATATTATATTTCATTATTAAACTTAGTTATAAGAGAAATTAGAGTAAGCATAATTATAATAAGAGAAATTAGAGTAAGCATAATTATAGTAAGAGAAATGAGAGTAAGTGTTATTAGGATAAGAGACAAACTAGAATTAAGATTATGTTACATTAGGTTTAAGATAATTGAAATAAATAAAATCTTTCTCTTTCTGTTCAAACTTCAACGCAGACGGTTGTTTCAGTTACGAACATTATTGGCGACGAGGATAAAAGATTAAAAATAAAAATTAAATTTAAATAGTGAAAGTGAAAAAAAAAAAAAGTTAAAATATTCTAAAATAAAGTATTAAAGTAAAAAAAAATAAAAATTTATTAAAATTTTATATTAAAATTAACTTAATTAAAACTTCATACTGGTTAAACTTTTAATTAAGAAAAAAAAGAAGAGAAAATTCTTGATCGTGACCTTCGTCAATGTCACTGTGCAAAGGCATTGCATTACGAGTTGTAACCTTTGCCAAGGAGAAATATCAATTACAACAACAACAAGCATCATACGCCTGTAATCGAACAACAACACACCAACCAAGCAGTGGAGACAGTAACAACATACGTACATACATATAAGTATTGTATTGTTTTTGTTATTTTTTATATATATTTTTGCTTTTATTTTATTTCATTAATATTTTAATAATATTCTTTAATACTTGGTAATATAAAAATGGATTCATTAGCAATAAGTACATTTAATTTAGTTTTGACATGTATTAAGAATATAGAAAGTTTTGATGGTAGTGATCCGAATCAATTACCGGATTATATAGATCAGGTTGAAAGCATTCTTCCCTCAATTTTGGAATTTAATGAATGTAATAGGAACATATTATTTGGATATGTGAAGAATAAATGTGTTGGCAAAACTAGAGAGGCAATTCATAGGCACCCTAACGTGAAAACATGGCCGGTTTTAAAGGAAATATTAGTGGCAAATTTTGGTGAGAAATACAGCAGCAATGACTTAATGGATGATTTGAAAACATGCAAATTACAAGGAACTGTGGAAAATTATTATTTCAAGATAAATAAACTTGCAAACAGGATTCATAACAGAAATTTAACCCATGGAGATGATACTTACTCTACCGAAGAGGTCAATAGAATTTCATTAAAGACTTTTAGAGACCATTTACCAGAACCGACTCGCACAATGATATTTGCTAGAGATCCCAAAACTTTGGAAGAGGCCTTTAAAATAATATTGGATGCCAGACATCAACATTATACGCAATATGGACCAGCCAAACAAGACTATTTGAGTGGAAACTTAAGAACTAATTTTAGCAATAATTATAATGATCATAACTCTATTCTGGAGAAGCCATCTGGTTCAAATATTAGTAACAACAGACCAAATCAAAATTTTACCAACCAACGACGGTTCCTTCATCAGAACTCACACCACCCCAATTCCAATTTTATTGGGCGAAATAACCCAGGTGGCTCAAACCAAACACGTCGAACAAATTACTCAAGAACAACAAATGGAAATTCTTCTCAATTTAATTCATATCAGCCTAATCACCCAATTTCGGAAAATCATCAATCAGGAAATTTCAATAACACCAATCAACTGCAACAGCCAATGGAAATAGGAAATTCAAACGTAAATTTTCCCATAGTAGACGGGGAAAACTTCCATATATAGTGATTAATAACCCTATAAGAAAATTAAAATTTATAATTGATACTGGAGCTGAATTCAGTATAATAAACCCTAATATATGCCAGCCTAAATGGAAACAAGATATTAACGTAGTAGCAAAGGCTTTAGGTACAAGAATATTAATAACAAAATTGTGCAAGTTTCCAATATTTAAGGAATTTAATTTGAATAATTATAATTGTGAGTTCTTGGAATACTCATTTAATGAAAACTTTGATGGGCTAATCGGAAACAATATTTTAAGGGATTTAAATTGTATTATTGATTTGCCCAATAGACAATTAATTACTACCAATGCAGTAATAACTATATTTTTATCTGTGGAAGAAGAAGTCTATGATGAAATATCCTACAAAGAAGGTTACTTCTTCAATTGCGAAATTGATAAATATAATATTATTTCCCATATTCGAACGGATCATCTTAAGGAATATGAAAGGGAAAAACTAATCAAAATTGTAAGAAAATTTAAACATGTATTTTATGATAAAGAAGATAATTTAACATTTACTAATGAGATAAAGCACAAAATCATAACAAAACATGACATGCCGATATACTCGAAAATGTATAGATACCCTGAGGTGCATAAGGAAGAAGTCAATAAACAAATTGAAGACATGCTACGTCAGAGTATAATTAGGCCATCAAGTAGTCCATATAATAGTCCAATATGGATCGTCCCAAAAAAATTAGATGCTTCCAATAAGCAAAATTGGCGAATAGTAATTGATTACCGAAAATTGAACGATGTAACTATTGAAGACCGATTTCCAATGCCAAATATTGATGATATTTTTGATAAACTTGGGAAATGTCAATACTTTTCAACCCTGGACTTGGCAAAAGGATTTTATCAGATTGAAGTTCATCCTGACGATATTCCCAAAACGGCATTTTCCACAGCTACGGGCCATTACGAATTTTTGCGTATGCCATTTGGTCTTCGTAATGCTCCGGCAACATTTCAACGGCTGATTAACAATGTATTGAAAGAATACATTGGTTCAATCTGCTTAGTTTATTTAGATGACGTTTTGATTTTTTCTACAAGCATAGAAGAACATTTAGAAGCGATCGAAAAAGTACTGAACCGTTTAAGCCAGGCCAATCTTAAATTGCAGATTGATAAATGCACATTCCTAGCAAAGGAAACTGAATTTTTAGGCCACGTTGTCACTCCTGGAGGAATCAAACCCAACCCTGAGAAACTTAAGGCTATCGACAGAATAGCTTTGCCTAGAACACAGAAGGAAATAAAATCGTTTTTAGGCATAACTGGCTACTACAGGCGTTTCATAAAAGATTATTCAAAAATAGCTTATCACCTTATTAAATACCTTAAACAAGGGGCAAAAATAAATGTTAAAGATAAAGATTATAAAGTTGCTTTTGAAAAATTAAAAGCATTACTTAAGAATGATCCTATACTTATACATCCTGATTTTACTAAAACATTTACACTTGTAACTGATGCGAGCAATTTCGCATTAGGAGCAGCACTTATGCAAGGAAACAAAGTTGTTTCCTTTGCTAGCCGTACACTAAATGGACACGAGAAAAACTACAGTACGATAGAAAAGGAACTGTTAGCCATCGTTTGGGCGACGAAATATTTCCGCCCATATCTTTTTGGTCGTAAGTTTTTAATCAAAACAGACCACCGTCCATTAGTTTGGTTAAATAGTATAAAAGAGCCAAATTCTAAGCTACAAAGATGGAAAATCAAGTTAAATGAGTTCGATTTCGAAATAAATTATATTAAAGGAAAAGAAAATGTTATTGCTGATGGCTTGAGTAGATTAACTTATGAAGCATCGAATGGTGAAATAGAAATGAATCTACATGAATTATTTGATGAAGATGCTAATACAGTGCATAGCGCAGAAAGTGATGCTACTGACTATATTAAGATAACGGAACAGCCAATCAATTTGTTTAAAATACAATTATTTATCCAAAATTCAAACTTCAATTCTCTCAGGACAAGACAAATTTTTAAAAATAAAATTCGACATATGTTAAAAGTTACAAATGAAAATAGTCTTCTAGATTTTATGAAAGGGAAATTACCTCCAAGAGGACTAGTAGCAGTGTTTTGCCCAAACATTGAACTATACAAAATATTTCAATCATTATATATACAATATTTTGCAAGCAATAGAAGTCTTAAAATATTAAAAGCAAACATATTTTTGGAAGATGTAAATGATAGAGAAATCCTTTTACAATTAATAGAGAAAACGCATATGGAAAACAATCACAGAGGTATTAATGAAGTTTATGAAGAACTCAAAAGAAATTATTATTACCCAAAATTACAAAAAGAAATCCAGAAATACATTAACTCCTGCGAAATATGCAAACTCGCAAAATATGACAGGTCTCCAATAAAACATAGTCTAAACATTACTCCTACCCCAAAGAAACACAATGAAATCGTTCATGTAGACATTTGGTATCCTCAGCGTGGCACAATGTATTTAACAAGCGTAGATAAGCTTACGAAGTACGCAACCGCCTTTCATTTGGAAGATAGAACTTGGATCTCCATATTAAAAGCAATTAAAGAAAGGATACAGTATTTGGGAAAACCAGAGCTACTGATATTTGATAATGAACTGAATACTGCCACAATAAGAGAATTTTTGAATGAGCACCAAATAAGCTTCCATACAACCACAGCGTATATGAAAACTGGTAACTCGGATGTAGAGAGATTACATGGTACTCTCAACGAACACATGAGACTATTTAATGCGGACGCGGATAATAAAGACGACATAAACGAAAAGGTGTTTAAAGCAATTGTATTGTACAATAATACTATACACACCACTACTAATAATCGGCCGATAGATCTTCTTAATAACATAATTCCAAAGGAGGAAATAATTGAACTGTCACAAAAAATACATGAAAACAAAATCAAACGAATTAGTATTCTGAATCAGAAAGCGAATAGAATTGCAACGAGTAGTTTTGCCAATAACATAGTGAAAAACAATAGAGTTAGTAAATCAAAACCCAAATATAAGAAAATTGAGAATTTTAAACAAACTGGGAACTATTTAGTATCTAATGATAACAGATTTAAGAAAATATATAAAACACAGGTAAAAAGAAAAACATGAGAAAAATGGAAAATGTATGTATATTTATATAAACATAGGCTAGGATCCTGAATCAGCAGGGACTGCTTATTCAAGCGGTGGAGGAGTGACATAAATGTCCTCACATATAAACCTGCCTCACTTATTAATATATTAATTACACTGACAATAAGCTAAATATTATATTTCATTATTAAACTTAGTTATAAGAGAAATTAGAGTAAGCATAATTATAATAAGAGAAATTAGAGTAAGCATAATTATAGTAAGAGAAATGAGAGTAAGTGTTATTAGGATAAGAGACAAACTAGAATTAAGATTATGTTACATTAGGTTTAAGATAATTGAAATAAATAAAATCTTTCTCTTTCTGTTCAAACTTCAACGCAGACGGTTGTTTCAGTTACGAACATTATTATATACACTAAATTAAAGGTATTCAAATAGTTTAACTAATAAAATAAAAATATTTCAATAGCTCTGTAAAATTCTTAAAAAAAATGTAAAATAAAGGCCTGGAAAAATAATAGGGACACTTAAATTTTTCAATATATTCTTATATTTTTAATTATTTTTCCATAAATATTACAAAGTATATACACTAAATTAAAGGTATTCAAATAGTTTAACTGATGAAATAAAAATATTTCAATAGCTCTGCCAAATTCTTAAAAAAAAAATGTAAAATAAAGGCCTGGAAAAATAATAGGGACACTTAATTTTTTCAATATATTCTTATATTTTTAATTATTTTTCCATAAATATTACAAAATATATACATTAAATTAAAGGTATTCAAATAGTTTAACTGATAAAATAAAAATATTTCAATAGCTCTGCCAAATTCTTAAAAAAAATGTAAAATAAAGGCCTGGAAAAATAATAGGGACACTTAAATTTTTCAATATATTCTTATATTTTTAATTATTTTTCCATAAATATTACAAAATATATACACTAAATTAAAGGTATTCAAATAGTTTAACTGATAAAATAAAAATATTTCAATAGCTCTGCCAAATTCTTAAAAAAATGTAAAATAAAGGCCTGAAAAAATAATAGGGACACTTAAATTTTTCAATATATTCTTATATTTTTAATTATTTTTCCATAAATATTACAAAATATATACATTAAATTAAAGGTATTCAAATAGTTTAACTGATAAAATAAAAATATTTCAATAGCTCTGCCAAATTCTTAAAAAAAATGTAAAATAAAGGCCTGGAAAAATAATAGGGACACTTAAATTTTTCAATATATTCTTATATTTTTAATTATTTTTCCATAAATATTACAAAATATATACACTAAATTAAAGGTATTCAAATAGTTTAACTGATAAAATAAAAAATATTTCAATAGCTCTGCAAAATTCTTAAAAAAAATGTAAAATAAAGGCCTGGAAAAATAATAGGGACACTTAAATTTTTCAATTTATTCTTATATTTTTAATTATTTTTCCATAAATATTACAAAGTATATACACTAAATTAAAGGTATTCAAATAGTTTAACTAATAAAATAAAAATATTTCAATAGCTCTGCCAAATTCTTAAAAAAAAAATATAAAAGAAAGGCCTGGAAAAATAATAGGGACACTTAAATTTTTCAATATATTCTTATATTTTTAATTATTTTTCCATAAATATTACAAAATATATACACTAAATTAAAGGTATTCAAATAGTTTAACTAATAAAATAAAAATATTTCAATAGCTCTGCCAAATTCTTAAAAAAAAATGTAAAAGAAAGGCCTGGAAAAATAATAGGGACACTTAAATTTTTCAATATATTCTTATATTTTTAATTATTTTTCCATAAATATTACAAAGTATAAACACTAAATTAAAGGTATTCAAATAGTTTAACTAATAAAATAAAAATATTTCAATAGCTCTGCCAAATTCTTAGAAAAAAGTAAAATAAAGGCTTGGAAAAATAATAGGGACACTTAAATTTTTCAATATATTTCTTATTTCTTATATTTTTAATTATTTTTCCATAAATATTACAAAGTATAAACACTAAATTAAAGGTATTCAAATAGTTTAACTGATAAAATAAAAATATTTCAATAGCTCTGCCAAATTCTTAAAAAAAAATGTAAAATAAAGGCCTGGAAAAATAATAGGGACACTTAAATTTTTCAATATATTCTTATATTTTTAATTATTTTTCCATAAATATTAAAAAATATATACACTAAATTAAAGGTATTCAAATAGTTTAACTGATAAAATAAAAATATTTCAATAGCTCTGCCAAATTCTTAAAAAAATGTAAAATAAAGGCCTGGAAAAATAATAGGGACACTTAAATTTTTCAATATACTCTTATATTTTTAATTATTTTTCCATAAATATTAAAGAATATATACACTAAATTAAAGGTATTCAAATAGTTTAACCGATAAAATAAAAATATTTCACTAGCTCTGCCAAATTCTTAAAAAAAATTTAAAATAAAGGCCTGGAAAAATAATAGGGACACTTAAATTTTTCAATATATTCTTATATTTTTAATTATTTTTCCATAAATATTACAAAGTATAAACACTAAATTAAAGGTATTCAAATAGTTTAACTGATAAAATAAAAATATTTCAATAGCTCTGCCAAATTCTTAGAAAAAAGTAAAATAAAGGCTTGGAAAAATAATAGGGACACTTAAATTTTTCAATATATTCTTATATTTTTAATTATTTTTCCATAAATATTACAAAGTATAAACACTAAATTAAAGGTATTCAAATAGTTTAACTAATAAAATAAAAATATTTCAATAGCTCTGCCAAATTCTTAGAAAAAAGTAAAATAACGGCTTGGAAAAATAATAGGAACACTTAAATTTTTCAATATATTCTTATATTTTTAATTATTTTTCCATAAATATTACAAAATATATACACTAAATTAAAGGTATTCAAATAGTTTAACTAATAAAATAACAATATTTCAATAGCTCTGCCAAACTCTTAAAAAAAATGTAAAATAAAGGCCTGGAAAAATAATAGGGACACTTAAATTTTTCAATATATTCTTATATTTTTAATTATTTTTCCATAAATATTACAAAGTATAAACACTAAATTAAAGGTATTCAAATAGTTTAACTAATAAAATAAAAATATTTCAATAGCTCTGCCAAATTCTTAAAAAAAAAATAAAATAAAGGCCTGGAAAAATAATAGGGACACTTAAATTTTTCAATATATTCTTATATTTTTAATTATTTTTCCATAAATATTACAAAGTATATACACTAAATTAAAGGTATTCAAATAGTTTAACTGATAAAATAAAAATATTTCAATAGCTCTGCCAAATTCTTAAAAAAAAAATAAAATAAAGGCTGGAAAAATAATAGGGACACTTAAATTTTTCAATATATTCTTATATTTTTAATTATTTTTCCATAAATATTACAAAGTATAAACACTAAATTAAAGGTATTCAAATAGTTTAACTAATAAAATAAAAATATTTCAATAGCTCTGCCAAATTCTTAAAAAAAAATGTAAAAGAAAGGCCTGGAAAAATAATAGGGACACTTAAATTTTTCAATATATTCTTATATTTTTAATTATTTTTCCATAAATATTACAAAGTATAAACACTAAATTAAAGGTATTCAAATAGTTTAACTAATAAAATAAAAATATTTCAATAGCTCTGCCAAATTCTTAGAAAAAAGTAAAATAAAGGCTTGAAAAATAATAGGGACACTTAAATTTTTCAATATATTCTTCAATTTTTAATTATTTTTCCATAAATATTACAAAGTATATACACTAAATTAAAGGTATTCAAATAGTTTAACTAATAAAATAAAAATATTTCAATAGCTCTGCCAAATTCTTAAAAAAAAAAAATGTAAAATAAAGCCCTGGAAAAATAATAGGGACACTTAAATTTTTCAATATATTCTTATATTTTTAATTATTTTTCCATAAATATTACAAAATATATACACTAAATTAAAGGTATTCAAATAGTTTAACTAATAAAATAAAAATATTTCAATAGCTCTGCTAAATTCTTAAAAAAAAATGTAAAATAAAGGTCTGGAAAAATAATAGGGACACTTAAATTTTTCAATATATTCTTATATTTTTAATTATTTTTCCATAAATATTACAAAGTATATACACTAAATTAAAGGTATTCAAATAGTTTAACTAATAACATAAAAATATTTCAATAGCTCTGCCAAATTCTTAAAAAAAAGTAAAATATAGGCCTGGAAAAATAATAGGGACACTTAAATTTTTCAATATATTCTTATATTTTTAATTATTTTTCCATAAATATTACAAAATATATGCACTAAATTAAAGGTATTGAAATAGTTTAACTAATAAAATAAAAATATATGACTAGCTCTGCCAAATTCTTAAAAAAAATGTAAAATAAAGGCCTGGAAAAATAATAGGGACACTTAAATTTTTCAATATATTCTTATATTTTTAATTATTTTTCCATAAATATTACAAAGTATATACACTAAATTAAAGGTATTCAAATAGTTTAACTAATAAAATAAAAATATTTCAATAGCTCTGCCAAATTCTTAAAAAAAAAAAAATGTAAAATAAAGGTCTGGAAAAATAATAGGGACACTTAAATTTTTCAATATATTCTTATATTTTTAACTATTTTTCCATAAATATTACAAAGTATATACACTAAATTAAAGGTATTCAAATAGTTTAACTAATAACATAAAAATATTTCAATAGCTCTGCCAAATTCTTAAAAAAAAGTAAAATATAGGCCTGGAAAAATAATAGGGACACTTAAATTTTTCAATATATTCTTATATTTTTAATTATTTTTCCATAAATATTACAAAATATATGCACTAAATTAAAGGTATTGAAATAGTTTAACTAATAAAATAAAAATATATGACTAGCTCTGCCAAATTCTTAAAAAAAATGTAAAATAAAGGCCTGGAAAAATAATAGGGACACTTAAATTTTTCAATATATTCTTATATTTTTAATTATTTTTCCATAAATATTACAAAGTATATACACTAAATTAAAGGTATTCAAATAGTTTAACTAATAAAATAAAAATATTTCAATAGCTCTGCCAAATTCTTAAAAAAAAAAATGTAAAATAAAGGTCTGGAAAAATAATAGGGACACTTAAATTTTTCAATATATTCTTATATTTTTAATTATTTTTCCATAAATATTACAAAGTATATACACTAAATTAAAGGTATTCAAATAGTTTAACTAATAACATAAAAATATTTCAATAGCTCTGCCAAATTCTTAAAAAAAAGTAAAATATAGGCCTGGAAAAATAATAGGGACACTTAAATTTTTCAATATATTCTTATATTTTTAATTATTTTTCCATAAATATTACAAAGTATATACACTAAATTAAAGGTATTCAAATAGTTTAACTGATGAAATAAAAATATTTCAATAGCTCTGCCAAATTCTTAAAAAAAAATGTAAAATAAAGGCCTGGAAAAATAATAGGGACACTTAAATTTATCAATATATTCTTATATTTTTAATTATTTTTCCATAAATATTACAAAGTATATACACTAAATTAAAGGTATTCAAATAGTTTAACTGATAAAATAAAAAATATTTCAATAGCTCTCCCAAATTCTTAAAAAAAATGTAAAATAAAGGCCTGGAAAAATAATAGGGACACTTAAATTTTTCAATATATTCTTATATTTTTAATTATTTTTCCATAAATATTACAAAGTATATACACTAAATTAAAGGTATTCAAATAGTTTAACTTATAAAATAAAAATATTTCAATAGCTCTGCCAAATTCTTAAAAAAAAGTAAAATATAGGCCTGGAAAAATAATAGGGACACTTAAATTTTTCAATATATTCTTATATGTATTTTTAATTATTTTTCCATAAATATTACAAAATATATACACTAAATTAAAGGTATTCAAATAGTTTAACTGATAAAATAAAAATATTTCAATAGCTCTGCCAAATTCTTAAAAAAAAAATGTAAAATAAAGGTCTGGAAAAATAATAGGGACACTTAAGTTTTTCAATATATTCTTATATTTTTAATTATTTTTCCATAAATATTACAAAATATATACACTAAACTAAAGGTATTCAAATAGTTTAACTAATAAAATAAAAATATTTCACTAGCTCTGCCAAATTCTTAAAAAAATGTAAAATAAAGGCCTGGAAAAATAATAGGGACACTTAAGTTTTTCAATATATTCTTATATTTTTAATTATTTTTCCATAAATATTACAAAATATATACACTAAATTAAAGGTATTCAAATAGTTTAACTAATAAAATAAAAATATTTCAATAGCTCTGCCAAATTCTTAGAAAAAAGTAAAATAAAGGCTTGGAAAAATAATAGGGACACTTAAATTTTTCAATATATTCTTATATTTTTAATTATTTTTCCATAAATATTACAAAGTATAAACACTAAATTAAAGGTATTCAAATAGTTTAACTGATAAAATAAAAATATTTCAATAGCTCTGCCAAATTCTTAAAAAAATGTAAAATAAAGGCCTGGAAAAATAATAGGGACACTTAAATTTTTCAATATATTCTTATATTTTTAATTATTTTTCCATAAATATTACAAAGTATAAACACTAAATTAAAGGTATTCAAATAGTTTAACTAATAAAATAAAAATATTTCAATAGCTCTGCCAAATTCTTAAAAAAAAATGTAAAAGAAAGGCCTGGAAAAATAATAGGGACACTTAAATTTTTCAATATATTCTTATATTTTTAATTATTTTTCCATAAATATTACAAAGTATAAACACTAAATTAAAGGTATTCAAATAGTTTAACTAATAAAATAAAAATATTTCAATAGCTCTGCCAAATTCTTAGAAAAAAGTAAAATAAAGGCTTGAAAAATAATAGGGACACTTAAATTTTTCAATATATTCTTCAATTTTTAATTATTTTTCCATAAATATTACAAAGTATATACACTAAATTAAAGGTATTCAAATAGTTAACCTAATAAAATAAAAATATTTCAATAGCTCTGCCAAATTCTTAAAAAAAAAAATGTAAAATAAAGCCCTGGAAAAATAATAGGGACACTTAAATTTTTCAATATATTCTTATATTTTTAATTATTTTTCCATAAATATTACAAAATATATACACTAAATTAAAGGTATTCAAATAGTTTAACTAATAAAATAAAAATATTTCAATAGCTCTGCCAAATTCTTAAAAAAAAATGTAAAATAAAGGTCTGGAAAAATAATAGGGACACTTAAATTTTTCAATATATTCTTATATTTTTAATTATTTTTCCATAAATATTACAAAGTATATACACTAAATTAAAGGTATTCAAATAGTTTAACTAATAACATAAAAATATTTCAATAGCTCTGCCAAATTCTTAAAAAAAAGTAAAATATAGGCCTGGAAAAATAATAGGGACACTTAAATTTTTCAATATATTCTTATATTTTTAATTATTTTTCCATAAATATTACAAAATATATGCACTAAATTAAAGGTATTGAAATAGTTTAACTAATAAAATAAAAATATATGACTAGCTCTGCCAAATTCTTAAAAAAAATGTAAAATAAAGGCCTGGAAAAATAATAGGGACACTTAAATTTTTCAATATATTCTTATATTTTTAATTATTTTTCCATAAATATTACAAAGTATATACACTAAATTAAAGGTATTCAAATAGTTTAACTAATAAAATAAAAATATTTCAATAGCTCTGCCAAATTCTTAAAAAAAAAATGTAAAATAAAGGTCTGGAAAAATAATAGGGACACTTAAATTTTTCAATATATTCTTATATTTTTAATTATTTTTCCATAAATATTACAAAGTATATACACTAAATTAAAGGTATTCAAATAGTTTAACCAATAACATAAAAATATTTCAATAGCTCTGCCAAATTCTTAAAAAAAAGTAAAATATAGGCCTGGAAAAATAATAGGGACACTTAAATTTTTCAATATATTCTTATATTTTTAATTATTTTTCCATAAATATTACAAAATATATGCACTAAATTAAAGGTATTGAAATAGTTTAACTAATAAAATAAAAATATATGACTAGCTCTGCCAAATTCTTAAAAAAAATGTAAAATAAAGGCCTGGAAAAATAATAGGGACACTTAAATTTTTCAATATATTCTTATATTTTTAATTATTTTTCCATAAATATTACAAAGTATATACACTAAATTAAAGGTATTCAAATAGTTTAACTAATAACATAAAAATATTTCAATAGCTCTGCCAAATTCTTAAAAAAAAGTAAAATATAGGCCTGGAAAAATAATAGGGACACTTAAATTTTTCAATATATTCTTATATTTTTAATTATTTTTCCATAAATATTACAAAGTATATACACTAAATTAAAGGTATTCAAATAGTTTAACTGATGAAATAAAAATATTTCAATAGCTCTGCCAAATTCTTAAAAAAAAATGTAAAATAAAGGCCTGGAAAAATAATAGGGACACTTAAATTTATCAATATATTCTTATATTTTTAATTATTTTTCCATAAATATTACAAAGTATATACACTAAATTAAAGGTATTCAAATAGTTTAACTGATAAAATAAAAAATATTTCAATAGCTCTCCCAAATTCTTAAAAAAATGTAAAATAAAGGCCTGGAAAAATAATAGGGACACTTAAATTTTTCAATATATTCTTATATTTTTAATTATTTTTCCATAAATATTACAAAGTATATACACTAAATTAAAGGTATTCAAATAGTATAACTTATAAAATAAAAATATTTCAATAGCTCTGCCAAATTCTTAAAAAAAAGTAAAATATAGGCCTGGAAAAATAATAGGGACACTTAAATTTTTCAATATATTCTTATATGTATTTTTAATTATTTTTCCATAAATATTACAAAATATATACACTAAATTAAAGGTATTCAAATAGTTTAACTGATAAAATAAAAATATTTCAATAGCTCTGCCAAATTCTTAAAAAAAAAAATGTAAAATAAAGGTCTGGAAAAATAATAGGGACACTTAAGTTTTTCAATATATTCTTATATTTTTAATTATTTTTCCATAAATATTACAAAATATATACACTAAACTAAAGGTATTCAAATAGTTTAACTAATAAAATAAAAATATTTCACTAGCTCTGCCAAATTCTTAAAAAAATGTAAAATAAAGGCCTGGAAAAATAATAGGGACACTTAAGTTTTTCAATATATTCTTATATTTTTAATTATTTTTCCATAAATATTACAAAATATATACACTAATTTAAAGGTATTCAAATAGTTTAACTAATAAAATAAAAATATTTCAATAGCTCTGCCAAATTCTTAGAAAAAAGTAAAATAAAGGCTTGGAAAAATAATAGGGACACTTAAATTTTTCAATATATTCTTATATTTTTAATTATTTTTCCATAAATATTACAAAGTATATACACTAAATTAAAGGTATTCAAATAGTTTAACTGATAAAATAAAAATATTTCAATAGCTCTGCCAAATTCTTAAAAAAAAAATAAAATAAAGGCCTGGAAAAATAATAGGGACACTTAAATTTTTCAATATATTCTTATATTTTTAATTATTTTTCCATAAATATTACAAAGTATATACACTAAATTAAAGGTATTCAAATAGTTTAACTGATAAAATAAAAATATTTCAATAGCTCTGCCAAATTCTTAAAAAAAAAATAAAATAAAGGCCTGGAAAAATAATAGGGACACTTAAATTTTTCAATATATTCTTATATTTTTAATTATTTTTCCATAAATATTACAAAGTATAAACACTAAATTAAAGGTATTCAAATAGTTTAACTGATAAAATAAAAATATTTCAATAGCTCTGCCAAATTCTTAAAAAAAAAAATGTAAAATAAAGGTCTGGAAAAATAATAGGGACACTTAAGTTTTTCAATATATTCTTATATTTTTAATTATTTTTCCATAAATATTACAAAATATATACACTAAACTAAAGGTATTCAAATAGTTTAACTGATAAAATAAAAATATTTCAATAGCTCTGCCAAATTCTAAAAAAAAATGTAAAATAAATTCCTGGAAAAATAATAGGGACACTTAAATTTTTCAATATATTCTTATATTTTTAATTATTTTTCCATAAATATTACAAAATATATACACTAAATTAAAGGTATTCAAATAGTTTAACTGATAAAATAAAAATATTTCAATAGCTCTGCCAAATTCTTAAAAAAAAAAATGTGAAATAAAGGCCTGGAAAAATAATAGGGACACTTAAATTTTTCAATATATTCTTATATTTTTAATTATTTTTCCATAAATATTACAAAATATATACACTAAATTAAAGGTATTCAAATAGTTTAACTAATAATATAAAAATAGTTCAATAGCTCTGCCAAATTCTTAAAAAAAAATGTAAAAGAAAGGCCTGGAAAAATAATAGGGACACTTAAATTTTTCAATATATTCTTATATTTTTAATTATTTTTCCATAAATATTACAAAATATATACACTAAATTAAAGGTATTCAAATAGTTTAACTAATAAAATAAAAATATTTCAATAGCTCTGCAAAATTCTAAAAAAAAATGTAAAATAAATTCCTGGAAAAATAATAGGGACACTTAAATTTTTCAATATATTCTTATATTTTTAATTATTTTTCCATAAATATTACAAAATATATACATTAAATTAAAGGTATTCAAATAGTTTAACTAATAAAATAAAAATATTTCAATAGCTCTGCCAAATTCTTAAAAAAAATGTAAAAGAAAAGCCTGGAAAAATAATAGGGACACTTAAATTTTTCAATATATTCTTATATTTTTAATTATTTTTCCATAAATATTACAAAATATATACACTAAATTAAAGGTATTCAAATAGTTTAACTAATAAAATAAAAATATTTCAATAGCTCTGCCAAATTCTTAAAAAAAATGTAAAATAAAGGCCTGGAAAAATAATAGGGACACTTAAATTTTTCAATATATTCTTATATTTTTAATTATTTTTCCATAAATATTACAAAATATATACACTAAATTAAAGGAATTCAAATAGTTTAACTGATAAAATAAAAATATTTCAATAGCTCTGCCAAATTCTTAAAAAAAAGTAAAATATAGGCCTGGAAAAATAATAGGGACACTTAAGTTTTTCAATATATTCTTATATTTTTAATTATTTTTCCATAAATATTACAAAGTATATACACTAAATTAAAGGTATTCAAATAGTTTAACTAATAAAATAAAAATATTTCAATAGCTCTGCCAAATTCTAAAAAAAAATGTAAAATAAATTCCTGGAAAAATAATAGGGACACTTAAATTTTTCAATATATTCTTATATTTTTAATTATTTTTCCATAAATATTACAAAATATATACACTAAATTAAAGGTATTCAAATAGTTTAACTAATAATATAAAAATAGTTCAATAGCTCTGCCAAATTCTTAAAAAAAAATGTAAAAGAAAGGCCTGGAAAAATAATAGGGACACTTAAATTTTTCAATATATTCTTATATTTTTAATTATTTTTCCATAAATATTACAAAATATATACACTAAATTAAAGGTATTCAAATAGTTTAACTAATAAAATAAAAATATTTCAATAGCTCTGCCAAATTCTAAAAAAAAATGTAAAATAAATTCCTGGAAAAATAATAGGGACACTTAAATTTTTCAATATATTCTTATATTTTTAATTATTTTTCCATAAATATTACAAAATATATACATTAAATTAAAGGTATTCAAATAGTTTAACTAATAAAATAAAAATATTTCAATAGCTCTGCCAAATTCTTAAAAAAAATGTAAAAGAAAGGCCTGGAAAAATAATAGGGACACTTAAATTTTTCAATATATTCTTATATTTTTAATTATTTTTCCATAAATATTACAAAATATATACACTAAATTAAAGGTATTCAAATAGTTTAACTAATAAAATAAAAATATTTCAATAGCTCTGCCAAATTCTTAAAAAAAATGTAAAATAAAGGCCTGGAAAAATAATAGGGACACTTAAATTTTTCAATATATTCTTATATTTTTAATTATTTTTCCATAAATATTACAAAATATATACACTAAATTAAAGGAATTCAAATAGTTTAACTGATAAAATAAAAATATTTCAATAGCTCTGCCAAATTCTTAAAAAAAAGTAAAATATAGGCCTGGAAAAATAATAGGGACACTTAAGTTTTTCAATATATTCTTATATTTTTAATTATTTTTCCATAAATATTACAAAGTATATACACTAAATTAAAGGTATTCAAATAGTTTAACTAATCAAATAAAAATATTTCAATAGCTCTGCCAAATTCTTAAAAAAAAGTAAAATATAGGCCTGGAAAAATAATAGGGACACTTAAATTTTTCAATATATTCTTATATTTTTAATTATTTTTCCATAAATATTACAAAATATATACACTAAATTAAAGGTATTCAAATAGTTTAACTAATAAAATAAAAATATTTCAATAGCTCTGCCAAATTCTTAAAAAAAAGTAAAATATAGGCCTGGAAAAATAATAGGGACACTTAAATTTTTCAATATATTCTCATATTTTTAATTATTTTTCCAAAAATATTACAAAATATATACACTAAATTAAAGGTATTCAAATAGTTTAACTAATAAAATAAAAATATTTTAATAGCTCTGCCAAATTCTTAAAAAAAAATGTAAAATAAAGGCCTGGAAAAATAATAGGGACACTTAAATTTTTCAATATATTCTTATATTTTTAATTATTTTTCCATAAATATTACAAAATATATACACTAAATTAAAGATATTCAAATAGTTTAACTAATAAAATAAAAATATTTCAATAGCTCTGCCAAATTCTTAAAAAAAATTAAAATATAGGCCTGGAAAAATAATAGGGACACTTAAATTTTTCAATATATTCTTATATTTTTAATTATTTTTCCATAAATATTACAAAATATATACACTAAATTAAAGGTATTCAAATAGTTTAACTAATAAAATAAAAATATTTCAATAGCTCTGTAAAATTCTTAAAAAAAATGTAAAATAAAGGCCTGGAAAAATAATAGGGACACTTACATTTTTTAATATATTCTTATATTTTTAATTATTTTTCCATAAATATTACAAAATATATGCACTAAATTAAAGGTATTCAAATAGTTTAACTAATAAAATAAAAATATTTGACTAGCTCTGCCAAATTCTTAAAAAAATGTAAAATAAAGGCCTGGAAAAATAATAGGGACACTTAAATTTTTCAATATATTCTTATATTTTTAATTATTTTTCCATAAATATTACAAAATATATACACTAAACTAAAGGTATTCAAATAGTTTAACTAATAAAATAAAAATATTTCAATAGCTCTGCCAAATTCTTAAAAAAAAATGTAAAAGAAAGGCCTGGAAAAATAATAGGGACACTTAAATTTTTCAATATATTCTTATATTTTTAATTATTTTTCCATAAATATTACAAAGTATAAACACTAAATTAAAGGTATTCAAATAGTTTAACTAATAAAATAAAAATATTTCAATAGCTCAGCCAAATTCTTAGAAAAAAGTAAAATAAAGGCTTGGAAAAATAATAGGGACACTTAAATTTTTCAATATATTCTTATATTTTTAATTATTTTTCCATAAATATTACAAAGTATGTACACTAAAATAAAGGTATTTAAATAGTTTAACTGATAAAATAAAAATTTTCAATAGCTCTGCCAAATTCTTAAAAAAAATGTAAAATAAAGGTCTGGAAAAATAATAGGGACACTTAAATTTTTCAATATATTCTTATATTTTTAATTATTTTTCCATAAATATTACAAAGTATAAACACTAAATTAAAGGTATTCAAATAGTTTAACTAATAAAATAAAAATATTTCAATAGCTCTGCCAAATTCTTAGAAAAAAGTAAAATAAAGGCTTGGAAAAATAATAGGGACACTTAAATTTTTCAATATATTCTTATATTTTTAATTATTTTTCCATAAATATTACAAAGTATAAACACTAAATTAAAGGTATTCAAATAGTTTAACTGATAAAATAAAAATATTTCAATAGCTCTGCCAAATTCTTAAAAAAAAGTAAAATATAGGCCTGGAAAAATAATAGGGACACTTAAATTTTTCAATATATTCTTATATTTTTAATTATTTTTCCATAAATATTACAAAATATATACACTAAATTAAAGGTATTCAAATAGTTTAACTGATAAAATAAAAAATATTTCAATAGCTCTGCCAAATTCTTAAAAAAAAATGTAAAATACAGGTCTGGAAAAATAATAGGGACACTTAAATTTTTCAATATATTCTTATATTTTTAATTATTTTTCCATAAATATTACAAAGTATATACACTAAATTAAAGGTATTCAAATAGTTTAACTAATAAAATAAAAATATTTCAATAGCTCTGCCAAATTCTTAAAAAAAAAATGTAAAATAAAGCCCTGGAAAAATAATAGGGACACTTAAATTTTTCAATATATTCTTATATTTTTAATTATTTTTCCATAAATATTACAAAGTATATACACTAAATTAAAGGTATTCAAATAGTTTAACTAATAAAATAAAAATATTTCAATAGCTCTGCCAAATTCTTAAAAAAAAGTAAAATATAGGCCTGGAAAAATAATAGGGACACTTCAGTTTTTCAATATATTCTTATATTTTTAATTATTTTTCCATAAATATTACAAAATATATACACTAAATTAAAGGTATTCAAATAGTTTAACTAATAAAATAAAAATATTTCACTAGCTCTGCCAAATTCTTAAAAAAATGTAAAATAAAAGCCTGGAAAAATAATAGGGACACTTAAGTTTTTCAATATATTCTTATATTTTTAATTATTTTTCCATAAATATTACAAAATATATACACTAAATTAAAGGTATTCAAATAGTTTAACTAATAAAATAAAAATATTTCACTAGCTCTGCCAAATTCTTAAAAAAATGTAAAATAAAGGCCTGGAAAAATAATAGGGACACTTAAATTTTTCAATATATTCTTATATTTTTAATTATTTTTCCATAAATATCACAAAGTATAAACACTAAATTAAAGGTATTCAAATAGTTTAACTAATAAAATAAAAATATTTCAATAGCTCTGCCAAATTCTTAAAAAAAAATGTAAAATAAAGGCCTGGAAAAATAATAGGGACACTTAAATTTTTCAATATACTCTTATATTTTTAATTATTTTTCCATAAATATTACAAAGTATGTACACTAAATTAAAGGTATTTAAGTAGTTTAACTGATAAAATAAAAATATTTCAATAGCTCTGCCAAATTCTTAAAAAAAAGTAAAATATAGGCCTGGAAAAATAATAGGGACACTTAAATTTTTCAATATATTCTTATATTTTTAATTATTTTTCCATAAATATTACAAAATATATACACTAAATTAAAGGTATTCAAATAGTTTAACTGATAAAATAAAAAATATTTCAATAGCTCTGCCAAATTCTTAAAAAAAAATGTAAAATAAAGGTCTGGAAAAATAATAGGGACACTTAAATTTTTCAATATATTCTTATATTTTTAATTATTTTTCCATAAATATTACAAAGTATATACACTAAATTAAAGGTATTCAAATAGTTTAACTAATAAAATAAAAATATTTCAATAGCTCTGCCAAATTCTTAAAAAAAAAAATGTAAAATAAAGCCCTGGAAAAATAATAGGGACACTTAAATTTTTCAATATATTCTTATATTTTTAATTATTTTTCCATAAATATTACAAAGTATATACACTAAATTAAAGGTATTCAAATAGTTTAACTAATAAAATAAAAATATTTCAATAGCTCTGCCAAATTCTTAAAAAAAAGTAAAATATAGGCCTGGAAAAATAATAGGGACACTTCAGTTTTTCAATATATTCTTATATTTTTAATTATTTTTCCATAAATATTACAAAATATATACACTAAATTAAAGGTATTCAAATAGTTTAACTAATAAAATAAAAATATTTCACTAGCTCTGCCAAATTCTTAAAAAAATGTAAAATAAAAGCCTGGAAAAATAATAGGGACACTTAAGTTTTTCAATATATTCTTATATTTTTAATTATTTTTCCATAAATATCACAAAGTATAAACACTAAATTAAAGGTATTCAAATAGTTTAACTAATAAAATAAAAATATTTCACTAGCTCTGCCAAATTCTTAAAAAAATGTAAAATAAAGGCCTGGAAAAATAATAGGGACACTTAAATTTTTCAATATACTCTTATATTTTTAATTATTTTTCCATAAATATTACAAAGTATGTACACTAAATTAAAGGTATTTAAGTAGTTTAACTGATAAAATAAAAATATTTCAATAGCTCTGCCAAATTCTTAAAAAAAATGTAAAATAAAGGTCTGGAAAAATA
Source organism: Sarcophaga caerulescens (assembly GCA_927399465.1). Taxonomy (NCBI): domain Eukaryota; kingdom Metazoa; phylum Arthropoda; class Insecta; order Diptera; family Sarcophagidae; genus Sarcophaga; species Sarcophaga caerulescens. The sequence continues at coordinate 86,337,239 of OV656867.1, read as the reverse complement.
ATAGGGACACTTAAATTTTTCAATATATTCTTATATTTTTAATTATTTTTCCATAAATATTACAAAGTATATACACTAAATTAAAGGTATTCAAATAGTTTAACTGATAAAATAAAAATATTTCAATAGCTCTGCCAAATTCTTAAAAAAAAATAAAACAAAGGCCTGGAAAAATAATAGGGACACTTAAATTTTTCAATATATTCTTATATTTTTAATTATTTTTCCATAAATATTACAAAATATATACACTAAATTAAAGGTATTCAAATAGTTTAACAAATAAAATAAAAATATTTCAATAGCTCTGCCAAATTCTTAAAAAAAATGTGAAATAAAGGCCTGGAAAAATAATAGGGACACTTAAATTTTTCAATATATTCTTATATTTTTAATTATTTTTCCATAAATATTACAAAATATATACATTAAATTAAAGGTATTCAAATAGTTTAACTGATAAAATAAAAATATTTCAATAGCTCTGCCAATTCTTAAAAAAAATGTAAAATAAAGGCCTGGAAAAATAATAGGGACACTTAAATTTTTCAATATATTCTTATATTTTTAGTTATTTTTCCATAAATATTACAAAATATATACACTAAATTAAAGGTATTCAAATAGTTTAACTGATGAAATAAAAATATTTCAATAGCTCTGCCAAATTCTTAAAAAAAAAATGTAAAATAAAGGCCTGGAAAAATAATAGGGACACTTAAATTTTTCAATATATTCTTATATTTTTAATTATTTTTCCATAAATATTACAAAATATATACACTAAATTAAAGGTATTCAAATAGTTTAACTAATAAAATAAAAATATTTCAATAGCTCTGCCAAATTCTTAAAAAAAAAATGTAAAATAAAGCCCTGGAAAAATAATAGGGACACTTAAATTTTTCAATATATTCTTATATTTTTAATTATTTTTTCATAAATATTACAAAATATATACACTAAATTAAAGGTATTCAAATATTTTAACTAATAAAATAAAAATATTTCAATAGCTCTGCCAAATTCTTAAAAAAAAATGTAAAAGAAAGGCCTGGAAAAATAATAGGGACACTTACATTTTTCAATATATTTTATTATTTTTAATTATTTTTCCATAATATTACAAAATATATACACTAAATTAAAGGTATTCAAATAGTTTAACTGATAAAATAAAAATATTTCAATAGCTCTGCCAAATTCTTAAAAAAAATGTAAAATAAAGGCCTGGAAAAATAATAGGGGCACTTAAATTTTTAAATATATTCTTATATTTTTAATTATTTTTCCATAAATATTACAAAATATATACACTAAATTAAAGGTATTCAAATAGTTTAACTAATAAAATAAAAATATTTCAATAGCTCTGCCAAATTCTTAAAAAAAAATGTAAAAGAAAGGCCTGGAAAAATAATAGGGACACTTAAATTTTTCAATATATACTTATATTTTTAATTATTTTTCCATAAATATTACAAAGTATAAACACTAAATTAAAGGTATTCAAATAGTTTAACTGATAACATAAAAATATTTCAATAGCTCTGCCAAATTCTTAAAAAAAATGTAAAATAAAGGCCTGGAAAAATAATAGGGACACTTAAATTTTTTAATATATTCTTATATTTTTAATTATTTTTCCATAAATATTACAAAATATATACACTAAATTAAAGGTATTCAAATAGTTTAACTAATAAAATAAAAATATTTCAATAGCTCTGCCAAATTCTTAAAAAATGTAAAATAAATTCCTGGAAAAATAACAGGGACACTTAAATTTTTCAATATATTCTTATATTTTTAAATTATTTTTCCATAAATATTACAAAATATATACACTAAATTAAAGGTATTCAAATAGTTTAACTAATAACATAAAAATATTTCAATAGCTCTGCCAAATTCTTAAAAAAAAGTAAAATATAGGCCTGGAAAAATAATAGGGACACTTAAATTTTTCAATATATTCTTATATTTTTAATTATTTTTTCATAAATATTACAAAATATATACACTAAATTAAAGGTATTCAAATAGTTTAACTAATAACATAAAAATATTTCAATAGCTCTGCCAAATTCTTAAAAAAAAATAAAATATAGGCCTGGAAAAATAATAGGGACACTTAAATTTTTCAATATATTCTCATATTTTTAATTATTTTTCCATAAATATTACAAAATATATACACTAAATTAAAGGTATTCAAATAGTTTAACTAATAAAATAAAAATATTTCAATAGCTCTGTAAAATTCTTAAAAAAAATGTAAAATAAAGGCCTGGAAAAATAATAGGGACACTTAAATTTTTCAATATATTCTTATATTTTTAATTATTTTCCCATAAATATTACAAAATATATACACTAAATTAAAGGTATTCAAATAGTTTAACTAATAAAATAAAAATATTTCAATAGCTCTGCCAAATTCTTAAAAAAAAGTAAAATATAGGCCTGGAAAAATAATAGGGCCACTTAAGTTTTTCAATATATTCTTATATTTTTAATTATTTTTCCATAAATATTACAAAATATATACACTAAATTAAAGGTATTCAAATAGTTTAACTAATAAAATAAAAATATTTCAATAGCTCTGCCAAATTCTTAAAAAAAAGTAAAATATAGGCCTGGAAAAATAATAGGGACACTTTTCAATATACTCTTATATTTTTAATTATTTTTCCATAAATATTACAAAATATATACACTAAATTAAAGGTATTCAAATAGTTTAACTGATAAAATAAAAATATTTCAATAACTCTGCCAAATTCTTAAAAAAAATTTAAAATAAAGGCTTGGAAAAATAATAGGGACACTTAAATTTTTCAATATATTCTTATATTTTTAATTATTTTTCCATAAATATTACAAAATATATACACTAAATTAAAGGTATTCAAATAGTTTAACTGATAAAATAAAAATATTTCAATAGCTCTGCCAAATTCTTAAAAAAAATAAAATAAAGGCCTGGAAAAATAATAGGGACACTTAAATTTTTCAATATATTCTTATATTTTTAATTATTTTTCCTTAAATATTACAAAGTATATACACTAAATTAAAGGTATTCAAATAGTTTAACTAATAAAATAAAAATATTTCAATAGCTCTGCCAAATTCTTAAAAAAAAGTAAAATATAGGCCTGGAAAAATAATAGGGACACTTAAATTTTTCAATATACTCTTATATTTTTAATTATTTTTCCATAAATATTACAAAATAAATACACTAAATTAAAGGTATTCAAATAGTTTAACTGATAAAATAAAAATATTTCAATAACTCTGCCAAATTCTTAAAAAAAATTTAAAATAAAGGCTTGGAAAAATAATAGGGACACTTAAATTTTTCAATATATTCTTATATTTTTAATTATTTTTCCATAAATATTACAAAATATATACACTAAATTAAAGGTATTCAAATAGTTTAACTGATAAAATAAAAATATTTCAATAGCTCTGCCAAATTCTTAAAAAAAAAAAATAAAATAAAGGCCTGGAAAAATAATAGGGACACTTAAATTTTTCAATATATTCTTATATTTTTAATTATTTTTCCTTAAATATTACAAAGTATATACACTAAATTAAAGGTATTCAAATAGTTTAACTAATAAAATAAAAATATTTCAATAGCTCTGCCAAATTCTTAAAAAAAATGTAAAATATAGGCCTGGAAAAATAATAGGGACACTTAAATTTTTCAATATATTCTTATATTTTTAATTATTTTTCCATAAATATTACAAAATATATACACTAAATTAAAGGTATTCAAATAGTTTAACTAATAAAATAAAAATATTTCAATAGCTCTGCCAAATTCTTAAAAAAAAGTAAAATATAGGCCTGGAAAAATAATAGGGACACTTAAATTTTTCAATATACTCTTATATTTTTAATTATTTTTCCACAAATATTACAAAATAAATACACTAAATTAAAGGTATTCAAATAGTTTAACTGATAAAATAAAAATATTTCAATAGCTCTGCCAATTCTTAAAAAAAATGTAAAATAAAGGTCTGGAAAAATAATAGGGACACTTAAATTTTTCAATATATTCTTATATTTTTAATTATTTTTCCATAAATATTACAAAGTATGTACACTAAAGTAAAGGTATTTAAATAGTTTAACTGATAAAATAAAAATATTTCAATAGCTCTGCCAAATTCTTAAAAAAAATGTAAAATAAAGGTCTGGAAAAATAATAGGGACACTTAAATTTTTCAATATATTCTTATATTTTTAATTATTTTTCCATAAATATTACAAAATATATACACTAAATTAAAGGTATTCAAATAGTTTAACTGATAAAATAAAAATATTTCAATAGCTCTGTCAAATTCTTAAAAAAAAGTAAAATAAAGGCCTTGAAAAATAATAGGGACACTTAAATTTTTCAATATATTCTTATATTTTTAATTATTTTTCCATAAATATTACAAAATATATACACTAAATTAAAGGTATTCAAATAGTTTAACTAATAACATAAAAATATTTCAATAGCTCTGCCAAATTCTTAAAAAAAAGTCAAATATAGGCCTGGAAAAATAATAGGGACACTTAAATTTTTCAATATATTCTTATATTTTTAATTATTTTTCCATAAATATTACAATGTATATACACTAAATTAAAGGTATTCAAATAGTTTAACTGATGAAATAAAAATATTTCAATAGCTCTGCCAAATTCTTAAAAAAAAAATGTAAAATAAAGGCCTGGAAAAATAATAGGGACACTTAAATTTTTCAATATATTCTTATATTTTTAATTATTTTTCCATAAATATTACAAAATATATACACTAAATTAAAGGTATTCAAATAGTTTAACTAATAAAATAAAAATATTTCAATAGCTCTGTAAAATTCTTAAAAAAAATGTAAAATAAAGGCCTGGAAAAATATAAGGGACACTTAAATTTTTCAATATATTCTTATATTTTTAATTATTTTTCCATAAATATTACAAAATATATACACTAAATTAAAGGTATTCAAATAATTTAACTAATAAAATAAAAATATTTCAATAGCTCTGCCAATTCTTAAAAAAAATGTAAAATAAAGGCCTGGAAATATAATAGGGACACTTAAATTTTTCAATATATTCTTATATTTTTAATTATTTTTCCATAAATATTACAAAATATATACACTAAATTAAAGGTATTCAAATAGTTTAACTAATAAAATAAAAATATTTGACTAGCTCTGCCAAATTCTTAAAAAAAATGTAAAATAAAGGCCTGGAAAAATAATAGGGACACTTAAATTTTTCAATATATTCTTATATTTTTAATTATTTTTCCATTAATATTACAAAATATATACACTAAATTAAAGGTATTCAAATAATTTAACTAATAAAATAAAAATATTTCAATAGCTCTGCCAATTCTTAAAAAAAATGTAAAATAAAGGCCTGGAAATATAATAGGGACACTTAAATTATTCAATATATTCTTATATTTTTAATTATTTTTCCATAAATATTACAAAGTATAAACACTAAATTAAAGGTATTCAAATAGTTTAACTGATAAAATAAAAATATTTCAATAGCTCTGCCAAATTCTTAAAAAAAATGTAAAATAAAGGCCTGGAAAAATAATAGGGACACTTAAATTTTTCAATATATTCTTATATTTTTAATTATTTTTCCATAAATATTACAAAATATATACACTTAATTAAAGGTATTCAAATAGTTTAACTAATAAAATAAAAATATTTCAATAGCTCTGCCAAATTCTAAAAAAAAAGTAAAATATAGGCCTGGAAAAATAATAGGGACACTTAAATTTTTCAATATATTCTTATATTTTTAATTATTTTTTCATAAATATTACAAAATATATACACTAAATTAAAGGTATTCAAATAGTTTAACTAATAACATAAAAATATTTCAATAGCTCTGCCAAATTCTTAAAAAAAAGTAAAATATAGGCCCGGAAATATAATAGGGACACTTAAATTTTTCAATATATTCTTATATTTTTAATTATTTTTCCATAAATATTACAAAGTATATACACTAAATTAAAGGTATTCAAATAGTTTAACTGATGAAATAAAAATATTTCAATAGCTCTGCTAAATTCTTAAAAAAAAATGTAAAATAAAGGCCTGGAAAAATAATAGGGACACTTAAATTTTTCAATATATTCTTATATTTTTAATTATTTTTCCATAAATATTACAAAATATATACACTAAATTAAAGGTATTCAAATAGTTTAACTAATAAAATAAAAATATTTCAATAGCTCTGTAAAATTCTTAAAAAAAATGTAAAATAAAGGCCTGGAAAAATAATAGGGACACTTAAATTTTTCAATATATTCTTATATTTTTAATTATTTTTCCATAAATATTACAAAATATATACATTAAATTAAAGATATTCAAATAGTTTAACTAATAACATAAAAATATTTCAATAGCTCTGCCAAATTCTTACAAAAAAGTAAAATATAGGCCTGGAAAAATAATAGGGACACTTAAGTTTTTCAATAAATTCTTATATTTTTAATTATTTTTCCATAAATATTACAAAATATATACACTAAATTAAAGGTATTCAAATAGTTTAACTAATAACATAAAAATATTTCAATAGCTCTGCCAAATTCTTAAAAAAAAGTAAAATATAGGCCTGGAAAAATAATAGGGACACTTAAATTTTTCAATATATTCTTATATTTTTAATTATTTTTTCATAAATATTACAAAATATATACACTAAATTAAAGGTATTCAAATAGTTTAACTAATAACATAAAAATATTTCAATAGCTCTGCCAAATTCTTAAAAAAAAGTAAAATATAGGCCTGGAAAAATAATAGGGACACTTAAATTTTTCAATATATTCTCATATTTTTAATTATTTTTCCATAAATATTACAAAATATATACACTAAATTAAAGGTATTCAAATAGTTTAACTAATAAAATAAAAATATTTCAATAGCTCTGTAAAATTCTTAAAAAAAATGTAAAATAAAGGCCTGGAAAAATAATAGGGACACTTAAATTTTTCAATATATTCTTATATTTTTAATTATTTTTCCATAAATATTACAAAATATATACACTAAACTAAAGGTATTCAAATAGTTTAACTAATAAAATAAAAATATTTCAATAGCTCTGCCAATTCTTAAAAAAAAATGTAAAATAAAGGCCTGGAAAAATAATAGGGACACTTAAATTTTTCAATATATTCTTATATTTTTAATTATTTTTCCATAAATATTACAAAATATATACACTAAACTAAAGGTATTCAAATAGTTTAACTAATAAAATAAAAATATTTCAATAGCTCTGCCAAATTCTTAGAAAAAAGTAAAATAAAGGCTTGGAAAAATAATAGGGACACTTAAATTTTTCAATATATTCTTATATTTTTAATTATTTTTCCATAAATATTACAAAGTATAAACACTAAATTAAAGGTATTCAAATAGTTTAACTGATAAAATAAAAATATTTCAATAGCTCTGCCAAATTCTTAAAAAAATGTAAAATAAAGGCCTGGAAAAATAATAGGGACACTTAAATTTTTCAATATATTCTTATATTTTTAATTATTTTTCCATAAATATTACAAAATATATACACTAAATTAAAGGTATTCAAATAGTTTAACTAATAAAATAAAAATATTTCAATAGCTCTGCCAAATTTTTAGAAAAAAGTAAAATAAAGGCTTGGAAAAATAATAGGGACACTTAAATTTTTCAATATATTCTTATATTTTTAATTATTTTTCCATAAATATTACAAAGTATGTACACTAAAGTAAAGGTATTTAAATAGTTTAACTGATAAAATAAAAATATTTCAATAGCTCTGCCAAATTCTTAAAAAAAATGTAAAATAAAGGTCTGGAAAAATAATAGGGACACTTAAATTTTTCAATATATTCTTATATTTTTAATTATTTTTCCATAAATATTACAAAATATATACACTAAATTAAAGGTATTCAAATAGTTTAACTGATAAAATAAAAATATTTCTATAGCTCTGCCAAATTCTTAAAAAAAAGTAAAATATAGGCCTGGAAAAATAATAGGGACACTTAAGTTTTTCAATATATTCTTATATTTTTAAATATTTTTCCATAAATATTACAAAATATATACACTAAATTAAAGGTATTCAAATAGTTTAACTAATAAAATAAAAATATTTCAATAGCTCTGCCAAATTCTTAAAAAAAAGTAAAATATAGGCCTGGAAAAATAATAGGGACACTTAAATTTTTCAATATATTCTTATATTTTTAATTATTTTTTCATAAATATTACAAAATATATACACTAAATTAAAGGTATTCAAATAGTTTAACTAATAACATAAAAATATTTCAATAGCTCTGCCAAATTCTTAAAAAAAAAGTAAAATATAGGCCTGGAAAAATAATAGGGACACTTAAATTTTTCAATATATTCTCATATTTTTAATTATTTTTCCATAAATATTACAAAATATATACACTAAATTAAAGGTATTCAAATAGTTTAACTGATAAAATAAAAATATTTCAATAGCTCTGCCAATTCTTAAAAAAAATGTAAAATAAAGGCTTGGAAAAATAATAGGGACACTTAAATTTTTCAATATATTCTTATATTTTTAATTATTTTTCCATAAATATTACAAAATATATACATTAAATTAAAGGTATTCAAATAGTTTAACTGATAAAATAAAAATATTTCAATAGCTCTGCCAATTCTTAAAAAAAATGTAAAATAAAGGCCTGGAAAAATAATAGGGACACTTAAATTTTTCAATATATTCTTATATTTTTAATTATTTTTCCATAAATATTACAAAATATATACACTAAACTAAAGGTATTCAAATAGTTTAACTAATAAAATAAAAATATTTCAATAGCTCTGCCAAATTCTTAAAAAAAAATGTAAAAGAAAGGCCTGGAAAAATAATAGGGACACTTAAATTTTTCAATATATTCTTATATTTTTAATTATTTTTCCATAAATATTACAAAATATATACACTAAACTAAAGGTATTCAAATAGTTTAACTAATAAAATAAAAATATTTCAATAGCTCTGCCAATTCTTAAAAAAAATTTAAAATAAAGGCCTGGAAAAATAATAGGGACACTTAAATTTTTCAATATATTCTTATATTTTTAATTATTTTTCCATAAGTATTACAAAATATATACACTAAATTAAAGGTATTCAAATAGTTTAACTAATAAAATAAAAATATTTCAATAGCTCTGCCAAATTCTTAAAAAAAAGTAAAATATAGGCCTGGAAAAATAATAGGGACACTTAAATTTTTCAATATATTCTTATATTTTTAATTATTTTTTCATAAATATTACAAAATATATACACTAAATTAAAGGTATTCAAATAGTTTAACTAATAACATAAAAATATTTCAATAGCTCTGCCAAATTCTTAAAAAAAAGTAAAATATAGGCCTGGAAAAATAATAGGGACACTTAAATTTTTCAATATATTCTCATATTTTTAATTATTTTTCCATAAATATTACAAAATATATACACTAAATTAAAGGTATTCAAATAGTTTAACTAATAAAATAAAAATATTTCAATAGCTCTGTAAAATTCTTAAAAAAAATGTAAAATAAAGGCCTGGAAAAATAATAGGGACACTTAAATTTTTCAATATATTCTTATATTTTTAATTATTTTTCCATAAATATTACAAAATATATACACTAAACTAAAGGTATTCAAATAGTTTAACTAATAAAATAAAAATATTTCAATAGCTCTGCCAATTCTTAAAAAAAAATGTAAAATAAAGGCCTGGAAAAATAATAGGGACACTTAAATTTTTCAATATATTCTTATATTTTTAATTATTTTTCCATAAATATTACAAAATATATACACTAAACTAAAGGTATTCAAATAGTTTAACTAATAAAATAAAAATATTTCAATAGCTCTGCCAAATTCTTAGAAAAAAGTAAAATAAAGGCTTGGAAAAATAATAGGGACACTTAAATTTTTCAATATATTCTTATATTTTTAATTATTTTTCCATAAATATTACAAAGTATAAACACTAAATTAAAGGTATTCAAATAGTTTAACTGATAAAATAAAAATATTTCAATAGCTCTGCCAAATTCTTAAAAAAATGTAAAATAAAGGCCTGGAAAAATAATAGGGACACTTAAATTTTTCAATATATTCTTATATTTTTAATTATTTTTCCATAAATATTACAAAATATATACACTAAATTAAAGGTATCCAAATAGTTTAACTAATAAAATAAAAATATTTCAATAGCTCTGCCAAATTTTTAGAAAAAAGTAAAATAAAGGCTTGGAAAAATAATAGGGACACTTAAATTTTTCAATATATTCTTATATTTTTAATTATTTTTCCATAAATATTACAAAGTATGTACACTAAAGTAAAGGTATTTAAATAGTTTAACTGATAAAATAAAAATATTTCAATAGCTCTGCCAAATTCTTAAAAAAAATGTAAAATAAAGGTCTGGAAAAATAATAGGGACACTTAAATTTTTCAATATATTCTTATATTTTTAATTATTTTTCCATAAATATTACAAAATATATACACTAAATTAAAGGTATTCAAATAGTTTAACTGATAAAATAAAAATATTTCAATAGCTCTGCCAAATTCTTAAAAAAAAGTAAAATATAGGCCTGGAAAAATAATAGGGACACTTAAGTTTTTCAATATATTCTTATATTTTTAAATATTTTTCCATAAATATTACAAAATATATACACTAAATTAAAGGTATTCAAATAGTTTAACTAATAAAATAAAAATATTTCAATAGCTCTGCCAAATTCTTAAAAAAAAGTAAAATATAGGCCTGGAAAAATAATAGGGACACTTAAATTTTTCAATATATTCTTATATTTTTAATTATTTTTTCATAAATATTACAAAATATATACACTAAATTAAAGGTATTCAAATAGTTTAACTAATAACATAAAAATATTGCAATAGCTCTGCCAAATTCTTAAAAAAAAGTAAAATATAGGCCTGGAAAAATAATAGGGACACTTAAATTTTTCAATATATTCTCATATTTTTAATTATTTTTCCATAAATATTACAAAATATATACACTAAATTAAAGGTATTCAAATAGTTTAACTGATAAAATAAAAATATTTCAATAGCTCTGCCAATTCTTAAAAAAAATGTAAAATAAAGGCTTGGAAAAATAATAGGGACACTTAAATTTTTCAATATATTCTTATATTTTTAATTATTTTTCCATAAATATTACAAAATATATACATTAAATTAAAGGTATTCAAATAGTTTAACTGATAAAATAAAAATATTTCAATAGCTCTGCCAATTCTTAAAAAAAATGTAAAATAAAGGCCTGGAAAAATAATAGGGACACTTAAATTTTTCAATATATTCTTATATTTTTAATTATTTTTCCATAAATATTACAAAATATATACACTAAACTAAAGGTATTCAAATAGTTTAACTAATAAAATAAAAATATTTCAATAGCTCTGCCAAATTCTTAAAAAAAAATGTAAAAGAAAGGCCTGGAAAAATAATAGGGACACTTAAATTTTTCAATATATTCTTATATTTTTAATTATTTTTCCATAAATATTACAAAATATATACACTAAACTAAAGGTATTCAAATAGTTTAACTAATAAAATAAAAATATTTCAATAGCTCTGCCAATTCTTAAAAAAAATGTAAAATAAAGGCCTGGAAAAATAATAGGGACACTTAAATTTTTCAATATATTCTTATATTTTTAATTATTTTTCCATAAATATTACAAAATATATACACTAAACTAAAGGTATTCAAATAGTTTAACTAATAAAATAAAAATATTTCAATAGCTCTGCCAATTCTTAAAAAAAATTTAAAATAAAGGCCTGGAAAAATAATAGGGACACTTAAATTTTTCAATATATTCTTATATTTTTAATTATTTTTCCATAAGTATTACAAAATATATACACTAAATTAAAGGTATTCAAATAGTTTAACTAATAAAATAAAAATATTTCAATAGCTCTGCCAAATTCTTAAAAAAAATATAAAAGAAAGGCCTGGAAAAATAATAGGGACACTTAAATTTTTCAATATATTCTTATATTTTTAATTATTTTTCCATAAATATTACAAAGTATAAACACTAAATTAAAGGTATTCAAATAGTTTAACTAATAAAATAAAAATATTTCAATAGCTCTGCCAAATTCTTAGAAAAAAGTAAAATAAAGGCTTGGAAAAATAATAGGGACACTTAAATTTTTCAATATATTCTTATATTTTTAATTATTTTTCCATAAATATTACAAAGTATAAACACTAAATTAAAGGTATTCAAATAGTTTAACTGATGAAATAAAAATATTTCAATAGCTCTGCCAAATTCTTAAAAAAAAAAATGTAAAATAATGTAAAATAAAGGCCTGGAAAAATAATAGGGACACTTAAATTTTTCAATACATTCTTATATTTTTAATTATTTTTCCATAAATATTACAAAATATATACACTAAATTAAAGGTATTCAAATAGTTTAACTGATGAAATAAAAATATTTCAATAGCTCTGCCAAATTCTTAAAAAAAAGTAAAATTTAGGCCTGGAAAAATAATAGGGACACTTAAATTTTTCAATATATTCTTATATTTTTAATTATTTTTCCATAAATATTACAAATTATAAACACTAAATTAAAGGAATTCAAATAGTTTAACTGATAAAATAAAAATATTTCAATAGCTCTGCCAAATTCTTAAAAAAAAGTAAAATATAGGCCTGGAAAAATAATAGGGACACTTAAGTTTTTCAATATATTCTTATATTTTTAATTATTTTTCCATAAATATTACAAAATATATACACTAAATTAAAGGTATTCAAATAGTTTAACTAATAACATAAAAATATTTCAATAGCTCTGCCAAATTCTTAAAAAAAAGTAAAATATAGGCCTGGAAAAATAATAGGGCACTTAAATTTTTCAATATATTCTTATATTTTTAATTATTTTTTCATAAATATTACAAAATATATACACTAAATTAAAGGTATTCAAATAGTTTAACTAATAACATAAAAATATTTCAATAGCTCTGCCAAATTCTTAAAAAAAAGTAAAATATAGGCCTGGAAATATAATAGGGACACTTAAATTTTTCAATATATTCTCATATTTTTAAATATTTTTCCATAAATATTACAAAATATATACACTAAATTAAAGGTATTCAAATAGTTTAACTAATAAAATAAAAATATTTCAATAGCTCTGCCAAATTCTTAAAAAAAATGTAAAATAAAGGCCTGGAAAAATAATAGGGACACTTAAATTTTTCAATATATTCTCATATTTTTAATTATTTTTCCATAAATATTACAAAATATATACACTAAATTAAAGGTATTCAAATAGTTTAACTAATAAAATAAAAATATTTCAATAGCTCTGCCAATTCTTAAAAAAAATGTAAAATAAAGGCCTGGAAAAATAATAGGGACACTTAAATTTTTCAATATATTCTTATATTTTTAATTATTTTTCCATAAATATTACAAAATATATACACTAAACTAAAGGTATTCAAATAATTTAACTAATAAAATAAAAATATTTCAATAGCTCTGCCAAATTCTTAAAAAAAAATGTAAAAGAAAGGCCTGGAAAAATAATAGGGACACTTAAATTTTTCAATATATTCTTATATTTTTAATTATTTTTCCATAAATATTACAAAATATATACACTAAATTAAAGGTATTCAAATAGTTTAACTAATAAAATAAAAATATTTCAATAGCTCTGCGAATTCTTAAAAAAAATGTAAAATAAAGGCCTGGAAAAAATAATAGGGACACTTAAATTTTTCAATATATTCTTATATTTTTAATTATTTTTCCATAAATATTACAAAGTATAAACACTAAATTAAAGGTATTCAAATAGTTTAACTGATAAAATAAAAATATTTCAATAGCTCTGCCAAATTCTTAGAAAAAAGTAAAATAAAGGCTTGGAAAAATAATAGGGACACTTAAATTTTTCAATATATTCTTATATTTTTAATTATTTTTCCATAAATATTACAAAGTATAAACACTAAATTAAAGGTATTCAAATAGTTTAACTGATAAAATAAAAATATTTCAATAGCTCTGCCAAATTCTTAAAAAAAAATGTAAAATAAAGGCCTGGAAAAATAATAGGGACACTTAAATTTTTCAATATATTCTTATATTTTTAATTATTTTTCCATAAATATTACAAAATATATACACTAAATTAAAGGTATTCAAATAGTTTAACTGATAAAATAAAAATATTTCAATAGCTCTGCCAAATTCTTAAAAAAATGTAAAATAAAGGCCTGGAAAAATAATAGGGACACTTAAATTTTTCAATATATTCTTATATTTTTAATTATTTTTCCATAAATATTACAAAATATATACACTAAATTAAAGGTATTCAAATAGTTTAACTAATAAAATAAAAATATTTCAATAGCTCTGCCAAATTCTTAGAAAAAAGTAAAATAAAGGCTTGGAAAAATAATAGGGACACTTAAATTTTTCAATATATTCTTATATTTTTAATTATTTTTCCATAAATATTACAAAGTATGTACACTAAAGTAAAGGTATTTAAATAGTTTAACTGATAAAATAAAAATATTTCAATAGCTCTGCCAAATTCTTAAAAAAAATTTAAAATAAAGGTCTGGAAAAATAATAGGGACACTTAAATTTTTCAATATATTCTTATATTTTTAATTATTTTTCCATAAATATTACAAAATATATACACTAAATTAAAGGTATTCAAATAGTTTAACTGATAAAATAAAAATATTTCAATAGCTCTGCCAAATTCTTAAAAAAAAGTAAAATATAGGCCTGGAAAAATAATAGGGACACTTAAGTTTTTCAATATATTCTTATATTTTTAATTATTTTTCCATAAATATTACAAAATATATACACTAAATTAAAGGTATTCAAATAGTTTAACTAATAAAATAAAAATATTTCAATAGCTCTGCCAAATTCTTAAAAAAAAGTAAAATATAGGCCTGGAAAAATAATAGGGACACTTAAATTTTTCAATATATTCTTATATTTTTAATTATTTTTTCATAAATATTACAAAATACATATATACACTAAATTAAAGGTATTCAAATAGTTTAACTAATAACATAAAAATATTTCAATAGCTCTGCCAAATTCTTAAAAAAAAGTAAAATATAGGCCTGGAAAAATAATAGGGACACTTAAATTTTTCAATATATTCTTATATTTTTAATTATTTTTCCATAAATATTACAAAATATATACACTAAATTAAAGGTATTCAAATAGTTTAACTAATAAAATAAAAATATTTCAATAGCTCTGCCAAATTCTTAAAAAAAAGTAAAATATAGGCCTGGAAAAATAATAGGGACACTTAAATTTTTCAATATATTCTTATATTTTTAATTATTTTTTCATAAATATTACAAAATATATACACTAAATTAAAGGTATTCAAATAGTTTAACTAATAACATAAAAATATTTCAATAGCTCTGCCAAATTCTTAAAAAAAAGTAAAATATAGGCCTGGAAAAATAATAGGGACACTTAAATTTTTCAATATATTCTCATATTTTTAATTATTTTTCCATAAATATTACAAAATATATACACTAAATTAAAGGTATTCAAATAGTTTAACTAATAAAATAAAAATATTTCAAAAGCTCTGCCAAATTCTTAAAAAAAATATAAAAGAAAGGCCTGGAAAAATAATAGGGACACTTAAATTTTTCAATATATTCTTATATTTTTAATAATTTTTCCATAAATATTACAAAGTATAAACACTAAATTAAAGGTATTCAAATAGTTTAACTAATGAAATAAAAATATTTCAATAGCTCTGCCAAATTCTTAAAAAAAAGTAAAATAAAGGCTTGGAAAAATAATAGGGACACTTAAATTTTTCAATATATTCTTATATTTTTAATTATTTTTCCATAAATATTACAAAGTATAAACACGAAATTAAAGGTATTCAAATAGTTTAACTAATAAAATAAAAATATTTCAATAGCTCTGCCAAATTCTTAGAAAAAAGTAAAATAAAGGCTTGGAAAAATAATAGGGACACTTAAATTTTTCAATATATTCTTATATTTTTAATTATTTTTCCATAAATATTACAAAATATATACACTAAATTAAAGGTATTCAAATAGTTTAACTGATGAAATAAAAATATTTCAATAGCTCTGCCAAATTCTTAAAAAAAAAATGTAAAATAATGTAAAATAAAGGCCTGGAAAAATAATAGGGACACTTAAATTTTTCAATATATTCTTATATTTTTAATTATTTTTCCATAAATATTACAAAATATATACACTAAATTAAAGGTATTCAAATAGTTTAACTGATGAAATAAAAATATTTCAATAGCTCTGCCAAATTCTTAAAAAAAAGTAAAATATAGGCCTGGAAAAATAATAGGGACACTTAAATTTTTCAATATATTCTTATATTTTTAATTATTTTTCCATAAATATTACAAAATATATACATTAAATTAAAGGTATTCAAATAGTTTAACTGATGAAATAAAAATATTTCAATAGCTCTGCCAAATTCTTAAAAAAAAAATGTAAAATAAAGGTCTGGAAAAATAATAGGGACACTTAAATTTTTCAATATATTCTTATATTTTTAATTATTTTTCCATAAATATTACAAAATATATACACTAAATTAAAGGTATTCAAATAGTTTAACTGATGAAATAAAAATATTTCAATAGCTCTGCCAAATTCTTAAAAAAAAAAATGTAAAATAAAGGCCTGGAAAAATAATAGGGACACTTAAATTTTTCAATATATTCTTATATTTTTAATTATTTTTCGATAAATATTACAAAATATATACACTAAATTAAAGGTATTCAAATAGTTTAACTGATGAAATAAAAATATTTCAATAGCTCTGCCAAATTCTTAAAAAAAAAATGTAAAATAAAGGCCTGGAAAAATAATAGGGACACTTAAATTTTTCAATATATTCTTATATTTTTAATTATTTTTCCATAAATATTACAAAGTATATACACTAAATTAAAGGTATTCAAATAGTTTAACTGATAAAATAAAAATATTTCAATAGCTCTGCCAATTCTTAAAAAAAATGTAAAATAAAGGCCTGGAAAAATAATAGGGACACTTAAATTTTTCAATATATTCTTATATTTTTAATTATTTTTCCATAAATATTACAAAATATATACACTAAATTAAAGGTATTCAAATAGTTTAACTAATAAAATAAAAATATTTCAATAGCTCTGCCAAATTCTTAAAAAAAATATAAAAGAAAGGCCTGGAAAAATAATAGGGACACTTAAATTTTTCAATATATTCTTATATTTTTAATTATTTTTCCATAAATATTACAAAGTATAAACACTAAATTAAAGGTATTCAAATAGTTTAACTAATAAAATAAAAATATTTCAATAGCTCTGCCAAATTCTTAGAAAAAAGTAAAATACAGGCTTGGAAAAATAATAGGGACACTTAAATTTTTCAATATATTCTTATATTTTTAATTATTTTTCCATAAATATTACAAAGTATAAACACTAAATTAAAGGTATTCAAATAGTTTTACTGATGAAATAAAAATATTTCCATAGCTCTGCCAAATTCTTAAAAAAAAAAATGTAAAATAAAGGCCTGGAAAAATAATAGGGACACTTAAATTTTTCAATATATTCTTATATTTTTAATTATTTTTCCATAAATATTACAAAGTATGTACACTAAATTAAAGGTATTTAAATAGTTTAACTGATGAAATAAAAATATTTCAATAGCTCTGCCAAATTCTTAAAAAAAAATGTAAAATAAAGGCCTGGAAAAATAATAGGGACACTTAAATTTTTCAATATATTCTTAAATTTTTAATTATTTTTCCATAAATATTACAAAATATATACACTAAATTAAAGGTATTCAAATAGTTTAACTGATGAAATAAAAATATTTCAATAGCTCTGCCAAATTCTTAAAAAAAAAATGTAAAATAAAGGCCTGGAAAAATAATAGGGACATTTAAATTTTTCAATATATTCTTATATTTTTAATTATTTTTCCATAAATATTACAAAATATATACACTAAATTAAAGGTATTCAAATAGTTTAACTAATAAAATAAAAATATTTCAATAGCTCTGCCAAATTCTTAAAAAAAAAATGTAAAATAAAGGCCTGGAAAAAATAATAGGGACACTTAAATTTTTCAATATATTCTTATATTTTTAATTATTTTTCCATAAATATTACAAAGTATATACACTAAATTAAAGGTATTCAAATAGTTTAACTAATAAAATAAAAATATTTCAATAGCTCTGCCAAATTCTTAAAAAAAATGTAAAATAAAGGTCTGGAAAAATAATAGGGACACTTAAATTTTTCAATATATTCTTATATTTTTAATTAGTTTTCCATAAATATTACAAAATATATACACTAAATTAAAGATATTCAAATAGTTTAACTAATAAAATAAAAATATTTCAATAGCTCTGCCAACTTCTTAAAAAAAATGTAAAATAAAGGCCTGGAAAAATAATAGGGACACTTAAATTTTTCAATATATTCTTATATTTTTAATTATTTTTCCATAAATATTACAAATTATAAACACTAAATTAAAGGAATTCAAATAGTTTAACTGATAAAATAAAAATATTTCAATAGCTCTGCCAAATTCTTAAAAAAAAGTAAAATATAGGCCTGGAAAAATAATAGGGACACTTAAGTTTTTCAATATATTCTTTTATTTTTAATTATTACAAAATATATACACTAAATTAAAGGTATTCAAATAGTTTAACTAATAACATAAAAATATTTCAATAGCTCTGCCAAATTCTTAAAAAAAAGTAAAATATAGGCCTGGAAAAATAATAGGGACACTTAAATTTTTCAATATATTCTCATATTTTTAATTATTTTTCCATAAATATTACAAAATATATACACTAAATTAAAGGTATTCAAATAGTTTAACTAATAAAATAAAAATATTTCAATAGCTCTGTAAAATTCTTAAAAAAAATGTAAAATAAAGGCCTGGAAAAATAATAGGGACATTTAAATTTTTCAATATATTCTTATATTTTTAATTATTTTTCCATAAATATTACAAAATATATACATTAAATTAAAGGTATTCAAATAGTTTAACTGATAAAATAAAAATATTTCAATAGCTCTGCCAATTCTTAAAAAAAATGTAAAATAAAGGCCTGGAAAAATAATAGGGACACTTAAATTTTTCAATATATTCTTATATTTTTAATTATTTTTCCATAAATATTACAAAATATATACATTAAATTAAAGGTATTCAAATAGTTTAACTGATAAAATAAAAATATTTCAATAGCTCTGTAAAATTCTTAAAAAAAATGTAAAATAAAGGCCTGGAAAAATAATAGGGACACTTAAATTTTTCAATATATTCTTATATTTTTAATTATTTTTCCATAAATATTACAAAATATATACACTAAATTAAAGGTATTCAAATAGTTTAACTAATAAAATAAAAATATTTCAATAGCTCTGCCAAATTCTTAAAAAAAAAAATGTAAAATAAAGGCCTGGAAAAATAATAGGGACACTTAAATTTTTCAATATATTCTTATATTTTTAATTATTTTTCCATAAATATTACAAAGTATATACACTAAATTAAAGGTATTCAAATAGTTTAACTAATAAAATAAAAATATTTCAATAGCTCTGCCAAATTCTTAAAAAAAATGTAAAATAAAGGTCTGGAAAAATAATAGGGACACTTAAATTTTTCAATATATTCTTATATTTTTAATTATTTTTCCATAAATATTACAAAATATATACACTAAATTAAAGGTATTCAAATAGTTTAACTGATGAAATAAAAATATTTCAATAGCTCTGTAAAATTCTTAAAAAAAATGTAAAATAAAGGCCTGGAAAAGTAATAGGGACACTTAAATTTTTCAATATATTCTTATATTTTTAATTATTTTTCCATAAATATTACAAAATATATGCACTAAATTAAAGGTATTCAAATAGTTTAACTAATAAAATAAAAATATTTCAATAGCTCTGCCAATTCTTAAAAATAATGTAAAATAAAGGCCTGGAAAAATAATAGGGACACTTAAATTTTTCAATATATTCTTATATTTTTAATTATTTTTCATAAATAATACAAAGTATATACATTAAATTAAAGGTATTTAAATAGTTTAACTAATAAAATAAAAATATTTCAATAGCTCTACCAAATTCTTAAAAAAAAGTAAAATAAAGGCTTGGAAAAGTAATAGGGACACTTAAATTTTTCAATATACTATTCTTATATTTTTAATTATTTTTCCATAAATATTACAAAGTATAAACACTAAATTAAAGGTATTCAAATAGTTTAACTGATAAAATAAAAATATTTCAATAGCTCTGCCAAATTTTTAAAAAAATTATAAAATAAAGGCCTGGAAAAATAATAGGTACACTAAAATTTTTCAATATATTCTTATATTTTTAATTATTTTTCCATAAATATTACAAAATATATACACTAAATTAAAGGTATTCAAATAGTTTAACTGATGAAATAAAAATATTTCAATAGCTCTGCCAAATTCTTAAAAAAAAAAATGTAAAATAAAGGCCTGGAAAAATAATAGGGACACTTAAATTTTTCAATATATTCTTATATTTTTAATTAGTTTTCCATAAATATTACAAAATATATACACTAAATTAAAGATATTCAAATAGTTTAACTAATAAAATAAAAATATTTCAATAGCTCTGCCAAATTCTTAAAAAAAGTAAAATATAGGCCTGGAAAAATAATAGGGACACTTAAGTTTTTCAATATATTCTTATATTTTTAATTATTTTTCCATAAATATTACAAAATATATGCACTAAATTAAAGGTATTCAAATAGTTTAACTAATAAAATAAAAATATTTCAATAGCTCTGCCAAATTTTTAAAAAAATTATAAAATAAAGGCCTGGAAAAATAATAGGGACACTTAAGTTTTTCAATATATTCTTATATTTTTAATTATTTTTCCATAAATATTACAAAATATATGCACTAAATTAAAGGTATTCAAATAGTTTAACTAATAAAATAAAAATATTTCAATAGCTCTGCCAATTCTTAAAAAAAATGTAAAATAAAGGCCTGGAAAAATAATAGGGACACTTAAATTTTTCAATATATTCTTATATTTTTAATTATTTTTCATAAATAATACAAAATATATACACTAAATTAAAGGTATTCAAATAGTTTAACTAATAAAATAAAAATATTTCAATAGCTCTGTAAAATTCTTAAAAAAAATGTAAAATAAAGGCCTGGAAAAATAATAGGGACACTTAAATTTTTCATTATATTCTTATATTTTTAATTATTTTTCCATAAATATTACAAAATATATACATTAAATTAAAGGTATTCAAATAGTTTAACTGATAAAATAAAAATATTTCAATAGCTCTGCCAATTCTTAAAAAAAAGTGTAAAAATAAAATAAAATAAAAATATTTCAATAGCTCTGCCAAATTCTTAAAAAAAAGTAAAATATAGGCCTGGAAAAATAATAGGGACACTTAAATTTTTCAATATATTCTTATATTTTTAATTATTTTTTCATAAATATTACAAAATATATACACTAAATCAAAGGTATTCCAATAGTTTAACTAATAACATAAAAATATTTCAATAGCTCTGCCAAATTCTTAAAAAAAAGTAAAATATAGGCCTGGAAAAATAATAGGGACACTTAAATTTTTCAATATATTCTTATATTTTTAATTATTTTTCCATAAATATTACAAAGTATATACACTAAATTAAAGGTATTCAAATAGTTTAACTGATGAAATAAAAATATTTCAATAGCTCTGCCAAATTCTTAAAAAAAAAATGTAAAATAAAGGCCTGGAAAAATAATAGGGACACTTAAATTTTTCAATATATTCTTATATTTTTAATTATTTTTCCATAAATATTACAAAGTATATACACTAAATTAAAGGTATTCAAATAGTTTAACTAATAAAATAAAAATATTTCAATAGCTCTGCCAAATGCTTAAAAAAAAATGTAAAATAAAGGTCTGGAAAAATAATAGGGACACTTAAATTTTTCAATATATTCTCATATTTTTAATTATTTTTCCATAAATATTACAAAATATATACACTAAATTAAAGGTATTCAAATAGTTTAACTGATGAAATAAAAATATTTCAATAGCTCTGCCAAATTCTTAAAAAAAAAATGTAAAATAAAGGTCTGGAAAAATAATAGGGACACTTAAATTTTTCAATATATTCTTATATTTTTAATTATTTTTCCATAAATATTACAAAATATATACACTAAATTAAAGGTATTCAAATAGTTTAACTGATGAAATAAAAATATTTCAATAGCTCTGCCAAATTCTTAAAAAAAATGTAAAATAAAGGCCTGGAAAAATAATAGGGACACTTAAATTTTTCAATATATTCTTATATTTTTAATTAGTTTTCCATAAATATTACAAAATATATACACTAAATTAAAGATATTCAAATAGTTTAACTAATAAAATAAAAATATTTCAATAGCTCTGCCAAATTCTTAAAAAAAAGTAAAATATAGGCCTGGAAAAATAATAGGGACACTTAAGTTTTTCAATATATTCTTATATTTTTAATTATTACAAAATATATACACTAAATTAAAGGTATTCAAATAGTTTAACTAATAACATAAAAATATTTCAATAGCTCTGCCAAATTCTTAAAAAAAAGTAAAATATAGGCCTGGAAAAATAATAGGGACACTTAAATTTTTCAATATATTCTAATATGTTTAATTATTTTTCCATAAATATTACAAAATATATACACTAAATTAAAGGTATTCAAATAGTTTAACTAATAAAATAAAAATATTTCAATAGCTCTGTAAAATTCTTAAAAAAAATGTAAAATAAAGGCCTGGAAAAATAATAGGGACACTTAAATTTTTCAATATATTCTTATATTTTTAATTATTTTTCCATAAATATTACAAAATATATACATTAAATTAAAGGTATTCAAATAGTTTAACTGATAAAATAAAAATATTTCAATAGCTCTGCCAATTCTTAAAAAAAATGTAAAATAAAGGCCTGGAAAAATAATAGGGACACTTAAATTTTTCAATATATTCTTATATTTTTAATTATTTTTCCATAAATATTACAAAATATATACACTAAATTAAAGGTATTCAAATAGTTTAACTAATAAAATAAAAATATTTCAATAGCTCTGCCAAATTCTTAAAAAAAAAATGTAAAATAAAGGTCTGGAAAAATAATAGGGACACTTAAATTTTTCAATATATTCTTATATTTTTAATTATTTTTCCATAAATATTACAAAATATATATACTAAATTAAAGGTATTCAAATAGTTTAACTGATGAAATAAAAATATTTCAATAGCTCTGCCAAATTTTTAAAAAAATTATAAAATAAAGGCCTGGAAAAATAATAGGGACACTTAAATTTTTCAATATATTCTTATATTTTTAATTATTTTTCCATAAATATTACAAATTATAAACACTAAATTAAAGGAATTCAAATAGTTTAACTGATAAAATAAAAATATTTCAATAGTTCTGCCAAATTCTTAAAAAAAAGTAAAATATAGGCCTGGAAAAATAATAGGGACACTTAAGTTTTTCAATATATTCTTATATTTTTAATTATTACAAAATATATACACTAAATTAAAGGTATTCAAATAGTTTAACTAATAACATAAAAATATTTCAATAGCTCTGCCAAATTCTTAAAAAAAATAAAATATAGGCCTGGAAAAATAATAGGGACACTTAAATTTTTCAATATATTCTAATATGTTTAATTATTTTTCCATAAATATTACAAAATATATACACTAAATTAAAGGTATTCAAATAGTTTAACTGATGAAATAAAAATATTTCAATAGCTCTGTAAAATTCTTAAAAAAAATGTAAAATAAAGGCCTGGAAAAATAATAGGGACACTTAAATTTTTCAATATATTCTTATATTTTTAATTATTTTTCCATAAATATTACAAAATATATGCACTAAATTAAAGGTATTCAAATAGTTTAACTAATAAAATAAAAATATTTCAATAGCTCTGCCAATTCTTAAAAAAAATGTAAAATAAAGGCCTGGAAAAATAATAGGGACACTTAAATTTTTCAATATATTCTTATATTTTTAATTATTTTTCATAAATAATACAAATTATATACATTAAATTAAAGGTATTTAAATAGTTTAACTAATAAAATAAAAATATTTCAATAGCTCTACCAAATTCTTAAAAAAAAGTAAAATAAAGGCTTGGAAAAGTAATAGGGACACTTAAATTTTTCAATATACTATTCTTATATTTTTAATTATTTTTCCATAAATATTACAAAGTATAAACACTAAATTAAAGGTATTCAAATAGTTTAACTCATAAAATAAAAATATTTCAATAGCTCTGCCAAATTTTTAAAAAAATTATAAAATAAAGGCCTGGAAATATAATAGGTACACTTAAATTTTTCAATATATTCTTATATTTTTAATTATTTTTCCATAAATATTACAAAATATATACACTAAATTAAAGGTATTCAAATAGTTTAACTGATGAAATAAAAATATTTCAATAGCTCTGCCAAATTCTTAAAAAAAAAATGTAAAATAAAGGCCTGGAAAAATAATAGGGACACTTAAATTTTTCAATATATTCTTATATTTTTAATTAGTTTTCCATAAATATTACAAAATATATACACTAAATTAAAGATATTCAAATAGTTTAACTAATAAAATAAAAATATTTCAATAGCTCTGCCAAATTCTTAAAAAAAAGTAAAATATAGGCCTGGAAAAATAATAGGGACACTTAAGTTTTTCAATATATTCTTATATTTTTAATTATTTTTCCATAAATATTACAAAATATATACACTAAATTAAAGGTATTCAAATAGTTTAACTGATAAAATAAAAATATTTCAATAGCTCTGTAAAATTCTTAAAAAAAATGTAAAATAAAGGCCTGGAAAAATAATAGGGACATTTAAATTTTTCAATATATTCTTATATTTTTAATTATTTTTCCATAAATATTACAAATTATAAACACTAAATTAAAGGAATTCAAATAGTTTAACTAATAAAATAAAAATATTTCAATAGCTCTGCCAAATTCTTAAAAAAAAGTAAAATATAGGCCTGGAAAAATAATAGGGACACTTAAGTTTTTCAATATATTCTTATATTTTTAATTATTTTTCCATAAATATTACAAAATATATACACTAAATTAAAGGTATTCAAATAGTTTAACTGATGAAATAAAAATTTTTCAATAGCTCTGCCAAATTCTTAAAAAAAAGTAAAATATAGGCCTGGAAAAATAATAGGGACACTTAAATTTTTCAATATATTCTTATATTTTTAATTATTTTTCCATAAATATTACAAAGTATGTACACTAAATTACAGGTATTTAAATAGTTTAACTGATAAAATAAAAATATTTCAATAGCTCTGCCAAATTCTTAAAAAAAAAATGTAAAATAAAGGTCTGGAAAAATAATAGGGACACTTAAATTTTTCAATATATTCTTATATTTTTAATTATTTTTCCATAAATATTACAAATTATAAACACTAAATTAAAGGAATTCAAATAGTTTAACTGATAAAATAAAAATATTTCAATAGCTCTGCCAATTCTTAAAAAAAAGTAAAATATAGGCCTGGAAAAATAATAGGGACACTTAAGTTTTTCAATATATTCTTATATTTTTAATTATTTTTCCATAAATATTACAAAATATATACACTAAATTAAAGGTATTCAAATAGTTTAACTAATAACATAAAAATATTTCAATAGCTCTGCCAAATTCTTAAAAAAAAGTAAAATATAGTCCTGGAAAAATAATAGGGACACTTAAATTTTTCAATATATTCTCATATTTTTAATTATTTTTCCATAAATATTAC
Organism: Sarcophaga caerulescens; assembly: GCA_927399465.1. Taxonomy (NCBI): domain Eukaryota; kingdom Metazoa; phylum Arthropoda; class Insecta; order Diptera; family Sarcophagidae; genus Sarcophaga; species Sarcophaga caerulescens. Next base: position 86,310,976 of record OV656867.1, on the reverse strand, counting down.
AAAATATATACACTAAATTAAAGGTATTCAAATAGTTTAACTAATAAAATAAAAATATTTCAATAGCTCTGTAAAATTCTTAAAAAAAATGTAAAATAAAGGCCTGGAAAAATAATAGGGACATTTAAATTTTTCAATATATTCTTATATTTTTAATTATTTTTCCATAAATATTACAAATTATAAACACTAAATTAAAGGAATTCAAATAGTTTAACTAATAAAATAAAAATATTTCAATAGCTCTGCCAAATTCTTAAAAAAAAGTAAAATATAGGCCTGGAAAAATAATAGGGACACTTAAGTTTTTCAATATATTCTTATATTTTTAATTATTTTTCCATAAATATTACAAAATATATACACTAAATTAAAGGTATTCAAATAGTTTAACTGATGAAATAAAAATTTTTCAATAGCTCTGCCAAATTCTTAAAAAAAAGTAAAATATAGGCCTGGAAAAATAA